>CM042138.1:59564697-59642197 GCA_023376005.1 Doryteuthis pealeii
TTGGTGTTGATCCTTTTTTTTCTCCTGGCCTTCTTTTTCTATACCGAATAAAGAAAGATGGTAGAGAAAGTTTTCTTTTTGTTGAGTTTAAAGTTCCGGATGGAGTATGTTGAGAAAACAATCCATAAGTGTTACAACGAACACTTCAACGCTGGTCACTACGGCGACAACAGACACTACTACTACTACTACTACTACTACTACTACTACTTCTAAAGATTACAATTTCTACTCTGACCATTACCACTACTAATACTATAACTGATTTTATTTAAGTTTTCTCCTTTTGTTATAGTATATCTCTACGTCTCTAGTCACGAAGAGCACTATTGTTATTAGCTAAGTACTATAAGTTGCGTTCAGTATCTGTTGTTACTACGTGGTCACCCATTTAAATACTGAGCAAGCAAATTGCTGCTTAAGACCAGTGATCTAAAGGGAAATGGTGTTTTTAGAATGTTTTGGCCGTAAGTGACGCAGAATACTATTGTTAGATCATCATGAATACAGTTATTATTCTATTTCTAAAATTAAAACTTACAGAATCCGTTAGGTTATGACAATTTCTACTATTGTGTTGATGCCCTAACTAATGGAGGAACTGTAAAGAGTAGACAAATGATAATGTCGACCATTACTTCACTGGTTTCTTATATAGTTTCGGGTGATCTACTTTATTGATTTATATTTCGCTGCTATCATCTTATGTAACGATACACGACTTCCAGTATTTATGTAACGCCGTTCTTTAAGAATTGTCCAGGATATCTTACAAGTGGAACAGCCCAGATGTTTATTCCCTTGACGAGATCTCTGCTGAGCCTTAGTTTTGAGACGTTTTCGTGTTCTTATGTGCATAGTTACTTGAAACCATATAATTGTTTATAAAATAATAGGATTTGCTTTCCATCGCTTCCATGTAGTCAGCAAGACTAACTCTTTGTATAAAATAGATAAGACACAACAGAATAGCAAGTGTAGGATGTGTGGTGACAAAGACAAAACGGTTAATCATATGATAAGCGAATGCAACAAACTAGCACAAAGAGAGTACAAGACTACGCACATCGGGGTGGTAAAGGTGATCAATTAGGAATTGCGCAAGAAAATAAATTTTGACCATGCTATCAAATGGTATATGCACAAATCAGAATCGGTCCTAGAAAATGAGACCAATAAAATTCTCAGTGACTTTAAGATACAGACGGATCACTTAATCCCGACCAGAAGACCTAGTGTTAATTACAAAAAGAAGCAACCTGTCATCTCGTGGATTTTGCCGTATCAGAGTATCACAACGGGAAAATGAAAGAAAACGAAATGGTAAACAAATACTTGGACATTCCCAGAGAACTGAAAAGAAACTATTGTTGGTACCCTTGGAATCGTCCCTAAGGCTTTGAAAAAAGACTGGAATTGGAAATTAGAAGGTGAATCGAAACAATCCAGATATTAGCAGAGTTGAGATCGGCTAAAATACTGAGAAGTGTTCTGGAAATCTGAGGAGACTTGTTGTCACTCAGACTCTAATGAAAGACCACCAGCTAACACTGATGTGAAAAATTCACAAAGAGTGAAAGAGGGTGAAAAATGTTCAGGGGTCAGTTAAAATTATTAAAAAAAAGGAAAGATTAGCCGAAAATGTTGGATTTTGTAGCGACCTAAAAAATAAAGGCATTTATAATCTCTTTTCATAATTTATTGAATCATATTTTCCAGTTAACTATGGAAGTAGTCAAATTTTTTCCTGAAAATGTTTGAAAATGTATAATTTTTTACTAATTTTTTTTTTTTTTTTTGCTTTTTATATATATTTTTCTCTTTCCTTACCTCGTTAATGTAAAACGATATAGGAAGATAGTATTTCAGGACTCTTTGATTCTTCCCCACCAAATGCACGTGACAAAATCTTTGAAAGTAATTAGGAAAATCTTTTTTTGTGGGTTCATCTGAACATACACTAGGAACTTCTATTCGAATGCCCAATCCCCATAATACAAAAATTTTCAACATACCCTGTATATGGTAAGTTAAGGTATCTTTTGAATCCTGAATATGTAAAAGTGAACATGTGTACTTATACTAAGTTAAAACTTATATAATTTCCAGGTGTAAATGTTTTTTGCGTGTGACCTGCATTGGTCGAAGAAGCAAACATTGTAGAAGAAGCAAACATACCGGAATGGATGACAAAAGGCAAAACTACCTTGATCCAGAAAGACCCCCAAAAAGGAAACATCCTTAGCAACTATAGGCCAATATCGTGCCTACCTATAATGTGGAAAATCTTAACCGCACAAATAAAAGAAGAAATCTACTACTCGCTTCATTGCCGGGGATTTTTCCAGAAGAACAGAAAGGATGCCGTAAGGGAACAAGAGAAATGAATGACCTGTTCTTTATAGGTCAACACATTCTTAAAGAGGCTAAAGAGAGGAAAAAATCTAGCGATGGCATGGATTGATTACAGAAAGGCATACGACATGGTTCCGCAAACATGGATCCTTGAATGCTTGAAGATGTACAAAATATCGGACAAAGTAATAAAATGTATCACTAATGCCATGAAAAACTGAAAAAAGTTGAATTAACAGCAGGCGGACAGACCTTAGAAGAAGTGAAAATACAAAGAGGCATCTTTCAGGGTGACTTTCTATCCCCATTATTATTTGTTAAAGCAATGATGCCTCTTAACTTTATACTTAGAAAATGTACAGGCGGTTACAAATTTACCAAATCAGAGGAAAAAATAAACCACCTTATGTACATGGATGACATCAACATTTTTGCCAAAAATGAAAAAGAGCTAGAAACACTTGTACAAAACATTAGAATATAGTCAGGACATGGGGATGGAATTCGGCATAGACAAGTGTGCAATGATATTTATAAAAAGAGGAAAAAAGAAATAACGGAAGGAATAGAATTACCGAATAAGGAAGAAATAAGGACGCTGGGAGAAAAGGAAAATTATAAATACTTGGGAGTACAGGAGACGGACACCATTAAACAAGAGAGATGAAAGAAAGAGTAAAGAAAGAATACTTCAGAAGAACGAGAAAACTCATAGAGACTAAACTCTGCAGCAGAAATCTCACCAATGGTATAAACACCTGGGCTGTCCCTCTTGTAAGATACATTGGACCATTCTTAAAATAGACTAGAGAGGAGCTCCGACAGATGGACCAAAGGACAAGGAAGCTTATGACAATGCACAAGGCATTACATCTGAGAGAGGACACAGACAGACTATTTGTATCGAGAAAAGAAGGGGGAAGATGTGTCACCAGCATTGAAGATTGTGTATATGCGACAATCCGAGCACTCGATGAATATACAAAAAAGAGAAAAGAGAGACTAGTAGCAGCAGACAGAAAAAAAACAATTGCAACATATGCACGAGCATAGATATAACAAAAACAAGAAAACAGATATGGGAAGAAGAACAACTTCATGGAAACTTCAAGCAAAACACAGGAGAGATAACACATTAGAAGACATGGACATGGCTAAGAAGGGGAAGCTACAAGCGAGAAACAGAATCTCTTATAATTGCAGCACAAGACAAGGTCATAAGGAGCAAAAATAGATAAGACACAACAAATAGCAAGTGTAAAATGTGTGGGGAAAGAGACGAAACTGTCAATCACATAATAAGCGAATGCAGTAAACTCACACAAAGGGAGTAAAAGGGAGTACTAGACTGGGTGGGAAAGGTGATCCACTGTGAATTGTACAAGATATTCAATTTTCACCATTCAACGAAATGGTATATGCACAAGCCTGAATCAGTCCTGGAGAATGAGAAGCACAAAATTCTCTGGGACTGACCTAGTTTTGATTGACAAGAAGAGGAAGACTCGTGGATTTTGCCGCCCTAACCGATCACAGAGTGAAAATGAAAGAGAGCGATAAGTTCGACAAATACTTAGACCTTGCCAGAGAACGGAGAAAACTGTGGAACATGAGGGTGAAGGTCGTACCATTTGTAATTAGGGGCCCTTGGAACGATCCCCAGGGGTCTGGAAAAGAGTCTGGATAAATTGGAAATCAGAGGAATAATCGACACCATCCAGAGATGGTGTCGATTATTCCTCTGATTTCCAATTTACAGCATTGCTAAGATCGGCTGGACTACTCAGAACAGTCCAGGAGACCTGATGAGACTTGCTGTCACTCAGCCTCCAGTGAACCACCGGCTAAGGCAGGTGTGAAAAGGTCGAATGGAGTGAAATAATAATAATAATAATAATAATAATAATAATAATAATAATAATAGTAATAATAGTTTGCAAACAGTGGATGGTTTCAAGTATTCTAATCTAATGCAAATAATTATCCCAATTATTATTGAATTTTTCTTATTAATACTAATAATATAATGTTGATTATTTGCACATAATTATATGGTTTCAAATTGCTAATGATAATGATCCCCAGTAAATATTATACATTCAGTTCGTAATACATATAATTTGAACCCAGTTATATGTTAAAAAGAATTCTTATCTAATACAATTATTGTCAAAGAGATATCTTTGACCCATAGATGTGCCCGAACAGGTATCATCACTCCGAGTCTGAATGAACCTGGAAGTAATGAAAATAAATTCCTAGCCTTCCAGAACTCAAGCTTCATCAGTTTAGTATCAAACCTAGGATACATGCTTTTTCGGGTCCTCTGCAGAAGATGCACTTAAATCATTACTTGAATTTATAATTGTTTATTCAGGATTATTATAATTAGTTGTTTTGAATCATATAATTAATTGCAAATTATTGGTGTTGGATAAGAATACTTGAATCCAAATAGCTGTGTGAAAACAAATGTATATTATTAAATAGGAATATTTACTTTAAACCATATATTTGTTCATAGATTATTAGTATTCGATAGGAATACTTGATGCCATGTAACTGTGCAAATTATAATAGTCAAATAAAAAGTGTATTTAAAAATGCTTGCGATAGAACATTGGGAATTCAAATAGTTGTCTTAGGATAAAAGTTTTTTGATCATCCATCGAGGAAGTCTTGTTCAGTCATTCAACTAAAATGTTTTTGTCTTTTTTTCTTTGTTTTTGTGGGTATTTTACAATTGTCCCAATATTTTCTTTTCAAGTTAGCGTCACCAAGTCTCTTTAAGACTCCAACACTATTGATACTATCGAATCCATTTTTAGAAAGTTTCAAGTTTGTATTGTCTAACATTTAAATTTCTGACTATTCCACTGTTTTCATCAAAAATATTTTAACGGATGTCCCGAGTATGAGACTAAACTGCATCCAGTTCGGGAAATTCTTCGAAATATAAAGTAACCTCTTCATTGCCATTATTCTCAAGCCTATTCTGATCCATAGTGATAGTACCTGTCGATGGATCGAATAGATATGTTGCGAAATTATTAGAACTGGATAGGAAGGCTAACTGTGTGCAAATAAATAATTATTATTATTAAATAAGAATTATTACTTGAAACCATATAATCGTATATAAATAATTATTATTAGACAGGAATACATGAAGCCATACAACTACGCGCAAATTATTTGTATTAGATAGGAACACTTGATATTAATTGAAATGTTTGTACTCGTTAGTATCCCATCTATGGATCAAATGGATCTATCTGAGATCATGTTTAAAATGATTTTGAATCAGTTTTATCCGAAAACATTGATACTCATATTGTAACTAACTATAAAGTGTTTGCCTGTTTAAAATGATTGTGGACGTTATTAATACATTGGCTTTTAAAATATTAATATCGAAATCGTCAGTTGAAAATATATGATTATTAGCAAATCATTATTAATACTATTTTACTACTCACCAGTTTTTCACAAGTTCTTACTGGTGGTCTTTCACTGGAGCTGAGTAATATCAAGTCTCCTAGAGTCTCCAGGACTCTTCTACCTGGATGATCTCAATCCTTCAACGTATCCCTACTTCCCACAGTCTCTTTTCCATACATTTGGGACAGTACCAAGAGCTCCAATTACAATTGGTATCATCATGATCTTCATAACACACAATGTTTAGACCGCTGTAACCTTCTTCATGTATTATATTATGTAGTCAGGCAGCTTCGGGTTATTTTGAACTGAACTCTTTATTCAATCCACGAGAGTAGACTGTACTGCAAACCCCTGTTTACGGCTTGGATAATATCATATCGGTTAATTCGCGTTAGTCAGTTCCCCTTGTGATTTTTTGTTTTCTTATTAATAGTAATGCTAGATAGATAGATAGATTTGGAATCCCAATGCATAAAATATGAAAACTGTACAAATGGGATGAAAGTTTATAGCAAATATTAAAAGATAATATAAGGTAAGATTATTGTTACTAACTCGCACCTCTGAGTTGCACGCTACCGAACATCAAGTGACATTCTTCAAGCAACGTCTGTATGCATCTAAATTTCCAAACATAATTTAGGTTACGCGATTTAATCTGATAACAATCTTCAAAGCATTTGTTTAGTTTTATGGCGACATTTTCACACCGATTACGATTATTTCATTCAAAAGTTTATTAAAATGAGGAAAACCTAAGATATTATTAATTTGTTTTCCCAAGTAAAATTCACATTGTTTGGATCTGTCATTACACGATGAAGTTCTGAATTTCTCTTTACTATCGACCTTCTGTTTTTTCTTTATACTTCCAAATATATTTCTTAACTAGTGAAGATACACAGCATTGCCCATGTATGATAACAAATTAAAATCAGTAATACGGTATTGCCAAAAATTCGGTACGACATCCCCCCTTTCTTTAAACTTTTTTTTTAATTCAAAAATGTAAATTGTCAATTATTCAAAAATGTTCTAAGTGAGTTTATTTTTCTTTCCTATCAGCTTATTTTTTAACCTTGAGCTCAATGTATTTTATGTCTGTCTATCTGTAACCGAAATTACGTCACTGCTTACGTCACAGTACTCTCTGGAAAGGCGTAAGTTGATCAATGAGTATTTAATTTACAGTCAAAATCATTACTATTCATTAATAATATAAATCTCATTTATTAACGAAGTCTCTATGAAAATCTGAGTATTATCTAGGTATTTTGATCACATAGTAATTCGGACATTTTATCGTTATATTGTGTAGAGTTTTTGATGACGATACCTCCACCTTTATCTGGTGATGTGACGAGGATTTTTGTTGTTGTTTGATAAACCTTTTAGAACGGTAATGTACCTTCGAGGTAGGACTGGATCATCGTTATCGCAGGTGGTAGTTGCGGCGATTAATCCCTGCACGAAGCCTTACTGGAAATCCGAATCATTATGTTTGGAGTTCATGTTGATTATTTTAGGTATGTTGTGTTTGTTCAACCCAATAGCGAATTTGAGACCGACTTCGAAAAAAATCCTCGTCACATCATCAGATAAATGTAGAGGTGTCGTCATCATGAACACCACACAATACAGTGATACAATGTCCGAATTACTATGTGATCAAAACACCTACGAGCAAATCTCTCTACAAACCATTACACAAAACACGAACATCTTCAACAAATCATACAAAAAACTAGTAACCTGATGAAACAGTTTGAACTTGAATTATTTTGAAAGTTGTCTCGATTTATTAGCTGAATATGACGTTGCCATCTCGTCAGTTATTTCAAATCTAACATTATTGAATGAAACTATTAGAATAATTTTTTACCTGATGAAAATAAAACACAAGAATAAATTCCTACAAAGGAGCCTAAAAATCAAAGAAAACACAAATGAAATGTTACGTGACGTGAAAATGTATTCTAAGACCAACATAAAATGATGAATTAAAAACCGTTGCTTATTCTAACATTGCAAATGATGTTAATCTGAATCTTATAAACCAGACCAGTGAACACACACACACACACACACACATGAACACACACACACACACACAGATAGACATACGCGCACGCACACATAGATAGATAGATAGATAGATAGATAAGTCTATTGATCACTATATGGCCTTGCCAAAGTAGTATATAAGAAAGAGACGCAAAAATCATTCTTTTAATCAGCAATATACCTTAGAGTAGAGATCTCATTTTGTCCACCGCAAACCTCACACTACATTGAACACGACACCATAGAATAGTACACATAATTCATTCAATCCGTCAAGTCTACTTGCTTATACTCAAACATGTCTAATAATTCCAATAAAACCAACAACTAAAGAAATTTTCTCAGATATTTAAGTCTAACAAACTTTTATTTCGCTTAGAAACTTCAGTCACTCGTCTGTACGACAATAAGATTTCGATGTACGTACATTTATTTGGTCCTTTTGCATTCTTTCTATAAGGTTTGCAAAATTCAATGAAATATATTATTGCTAATTGTGTGTAATTGTTCTTGTATTTATTCTTAAGAGGAAAAAATCATTACTCCGACTAACATTTATCTATAGTTTTGCTTTTGTTCTGACATTGTTCATGTGGATATTTGTGATAGCAGAAACTGTTAACTTATTCACTTAACGACCACTTGAATTCTATCAAGGAGTGTGCAGCCAACCTTCCATCTTATGTCTAGGCGTAAATGTGCCTTTATGTTGATATGCTTATGTGTTACGCTAGATAAATCGTATCCGTCAAAGACCATATCTTCGCCTTTTCGCCTTGTATGCATACATCAATATGAAAAATCCTGCTTTTTACATCGGACCTGACACTGATCATTGAATTGAAAAATGAAATGAAAAGTATTCGTTAAATAAAAAAATCAGATTTTGATAAACAATGCTTATGTTTGGTTTTTGTTACTGTTTACTTTTTTTACCCTCTAAAAATGTAACATTATTGGTAAGTACAATAAAAGAAGCTAAGAAATAGAAATGTTTCATTCCAATAAAAAGAAGTCAATAATTAAAAATGTAATTTTTTTCGTATTACAACTTTTTTATTTTATTTGGTTTACATTTAAAATAATATTTCAAAAAAGATGCCACTTGGATTGAAACATTCAATTATTTTTTTCTGACAAAATTGAAAGCTCGTTTTTATAATTATTACTAAATTACAAAACAATTATTTTCGAAAAAGCATTGCATACAAATTTCGCCTATTTAAACTTAAAGAAGGACTAGAGAGTTATGTGTGTTTTTTGTCGATATTTGTGTGAAGAATTACATAGATTTATTAATTTTTAACTATTGAATTAGATCATTTAATCAGTAAACATTAAAAACTAAATTCTATACTTTCCTTTTTATAAACGTATTTTAATGCTCAATGACATCTCTTTTCTGAGACGCCAATACAGACGTATCTCCTTCATCTATATACATTGTGTTCCTCATATCTCTACTATATATATATATATATATATATATATATATATATATATATATATATATATATATATATATATATATATATATATATATATATATATATATATATATATATATATATATAGTCAATAAAAAAAGTGGAATATAAATAAGTTCAAAACAGAGGACGAATCTGGGGTTGGCCAGCTGGTGTAGTGGTTAGAATCTCCTCCTGTTAGCTTGGCAGCCGATGTTTCGAGTCACATACGGAGCAGTGTCCCATGTCTATAATCTTGCTGATGAGACCTAATAGGTCGAAATGTACATTCAGGGATTGACATTTTCTCGATTTGTTTAGCCTTACATTTGAACATATGGACCCGCCTAAAATTCATTAATTATTAACTAATTAATTTTCAAAAATTAGGTATGACTTCAATTAAGCACATATCCTCCATATATATATATATATATATATATATATATATGAAGGATTCTCTACTTTTAAACTTTGAACATACACGATTTACATTATTATTTTGCACTATACAATTCATATATATATATATATATATATATATATATATATGTGTGTGTGTGTGTGTGTGTGTGTGTGTGTGTGTGTGTGAATGGTAAAGTGCAAAATAGTAATGTAAAAATGTATGAGAGTTCAATGCTTAAGAGTAGAGCTGTATAAATTACTAAGAAATACTAAGAGCAATCACTTAAAACATTAAGGTTACTCAAGTTTCATGACAAAAACAAAAATACAATATTGCTTTCGCTATGAAATTCCAATAACCACATAACTGCAAGTGTTTGGTGATATATATATATATATATATATATATATATATATATATATATATATATATATATATATATTGATAGATAGATAGATAGATAGATATAAACTTATTTTTAAAAATAACGCTGACTTGTTTAAAAACACTACACACACACAAATACAACAAACACAAACTCACACACATACAGTATATGGAGGTATGTGCGCATTTATGTGTGTGTGTTTGCATATATTCGTGAAATGGAGCCTATCTTTCCTACAATCTTTTTCGAAGCCTGTGACCTTGACATCAAAACGACGTTCCAAGTTCAGATCGACACAGAAAATTATCTTTATTGTTCTTTTTATTATATTTGCTCGACACTTTTGTACATCGAATAGTTTTGTTTTACTTCTTAAAGAATGATGGGTATTCTAATCTTAATTTCATTATATATATATATATATATATATATATATATATATATATATATATATATATATATGTGTGTGTGTGTGTGTGTGTGTGTGTGTGTGTGTGTGTGTGTATTCAAGTATAAAATTATATAATATAAAAGGATAAAGATTAATGGCTTACATGTATGTATGTATATATATATATGTATATATAGTCATCCACAGACACTGTATTTCGACGTATCACGCTTCCTCAGTGTGGCTAGACATAGGAGGGCACTTCCAGCCGAGGTCAAAAACTGACCAATTTATCATCAGTCAGAGTTCCTAACCACTGGGCCATCAGCACACCTACAAACCAGAGCGAGAATTTGATTGATAAATACATATATGTAAATATATAAAGGTCATCAAAGAGAGTTCCATCCTTCTAATAAGAGTGCCTAGAATTTAAGCGTAATCGGCGGCTGTCGGTGAAATTTTTTTCATATATATATATATATATATATGTGAAGAAAAAAATGGAAGTGAATCCGACAGTATGTAATATTGTAAAAAACTGAAAAAAACACAAGTTTATAAACGAATAATGTTTATTTCGCCTACGCTGCAGTGTTTCGGTCTGTATCGATAGACCTTCATCAGGGCTTTCGTTGCTTTAAGGAAAAATAAATTATTACTGAAAACAAAAAGCCTGTTTTTTGGTGTCTTGGGCTTCTTTTTTTTTTTTTTTTTTTTTTTTTTTTTAAGAAAAAAGAATATGAGATAATTCCTTTACCAACTGGATTCCGAACTACGAAAAATAACTAGACGACGAGAAATCTTTAGATAAAGATCATGAAAAAGAAATATTCCAAATTTTTAACAACACTTGCCTATATATATATATATATATATATATATATATATATATATATATATATATCCGGTCAAACATGCAACCGGACTAGAAAATCCATCATTGCAATTCTGAAGAATATGGGATTGTCTGTTGACGTCAAATCAAACATAAAATTAGTGAACGTTCCGGATGTTACATTCAATTCTATTACAGGTAATTTTGAACCTTTAATGAAACCAAACAAAAACAACATATATGTTAACTCTGGGTCCAACCACTCATCCCGGATAATCAAGAATCTCCCAGAAATAAGATTACATTTAACAAAGATCAAAAGAACGAAACACTAAATCGGAAAAATCAGAACGAGAAATTGAAGGATTATGTAGTATAACCCACCATTATACCGACAGATGATAACGAAAATAGGTAAGTTATTCTTAAATTCAATCAACAAACACTTCCCGGTTAATCATACTCTATATTAATTTTTAAATTTAAAGGACAAATTAGAGATTAGTTTCTTCTGTATAGATAATATAGAAAGAATGATTAAAAACATAATAAAATAATTAACAACCACACAGATAATACAAATAAGGAAAAGGATAGACAGAAAAATTGCAACTGCCGAAAGTCTGAAATATGCCCAGTAACAGGATAATGTTTAACCAGAGGTGTAATGTATCGTGATCGCTGGAGAAAACACTTTAATGAACCGACCATCTAATATTGATAATGGCTTCATAGACCAACTCGATCAGTTCCCCATTAAGGATGAGTTGGATATTCAACCAACAATTAATGAAGTTTATAGGGCTGTTGCACAAATGAACCGAGGAAAAGCCCCAGGACTGGACAGAATTAATGCTGAACTACTTAAATGTGGTGGCCTCAGACTGAATGAGATGCTGCATGAAGTATTAATACACGCTTGGACAAAAGGAGCGCCACAGGATTGGAGAGATGTACTTCTCATTCCTTTGTTCAAAAAGGGTTCTAAAAGCATATGTGACAACTATCGAGGAATTGCTCTGCTCTCCATTGTTGGAAAGGTTTTTGCGAGAATTCTTCTAAATCGCTTGGAAGAACATATATCACCAATTATTCTTCCAGAATCTCAATGTGGTTTCGGTTCTGGACGTGGCACAACTGATATGATCTTCTCGGCTCGCCAACTGCAAGAAAAATGCATTGAGCAGAATCTTGACCTCTACCAATGTTTCATCGATCTCGCGAAGGCCTTTGACACGGTCAACCGCGAGGAACTCTAGAGGATTCTTGGGAAGTTAGGTTGTCCTTCACATTTTATAACCTTTATTCGGTCTCTTCATGATGATATGAATGCTTTGGTCACGTATAATGGTACCCTTGCAGAGCCTGTCTCAGTCATGAATGGTGTGAAACAAGGCTGCGTTCTTGCACCGTTGTGGAATATTCTTTGCAGTGGTCTTTAAGATTGCTTTAAAAACAATATTAATGAAATTTATGTTCCTTACAGATTATCTGGTAACGTATTTAATATAAGACGACTAAAGGCAGGTTCAAAAGTGTTCACAGCCATTGTGCAGGAACTACTATATGCAGATGACTGTGACCTGGTAACACACACACAGGATGAGATGCATGTACAGCATTTGGATTAACCATCAATATAAAAAGACTGTTGTCATGTATCAGCCTGCCCCGAACACATGCTTTGTGGATCCCACTATTTTTGTATATGGTGAACGCCTCAAAGTTGTCGATTATTTTGTCTATCTCGGTAGCACATTATCACAGGACAACTCATTAGATAGAGAAATTTCCCTTAGGATACAGAAAGCAACGAGATCCTTTGGTTTGCTTGAAAAGAGGGTTTGGAGCCAGCGTGGCATAAAAATTTCCACCAAGTTGAGTGTATACAGAGTCTGTGTGCTCACTGCCCTTTTGTATGCCTGCGAGACTTGGGTTGTTTACAAAAGACATCTCAGGACACTCGAGAGATTCCATCAGAATTGCCAACGCAGGATTTTAGGGATAGAATGGTTGTCATTTACACCAGACACCACAATACTTGAAAGATGTCATCTACCTAGTACTGAGAGTCTAATCCTTAGATCACGTCTCCGCTGGTCAGGTCATTTGGTCCGCATGAATGATTGCCGAATCCCAAAACAATTATTTTACGGGGAAATCTCAACTGCCAAATTGAGGTTTAAGGACTGCCTCAAGGAAACTGAAGAACACTGCTATTGCTGTTGAGGACTGGGAGAAGCTAGCTTGTAATATACCTAGCTGGAGAGCCACTATCTACTTGTCTGTGGAAGAATTTGAGTCCAACCGAATCAAACACCAAAAACTGAAACGGTCAATTAGAAAGGGTAATTTTCAACCAAGCAACATTCAAAGTGGAGAAGTTCCAACATGTGGTTTATGTGGAAGAGTATGTCTCTCTAGGGCTGGCCTAGTGAGTCATCAGAGAAAACACAGGAATGGAGAGTCAAATACAACTGGCATATAAATATGATGATAAATTTTTTTTTTTAAATTAAAAAAAGGGAAAAAGCAGGAAATGGTCTTACTCGAATCACGAGTTGACAGCCATCAATGTACCTTGCATCGATAACGGCTGCACAGAAACTTGAACTTACTAAATTTTACGAGCGTCGTACAAAATCAGAATTTAAATCTAGATTTGCAAATATTAGGCTAAAAAATGTAACAATCTATAAAAAAATGTAGCTATGTTTGGAAATTAAAGAATCAAAATATAACACTAATTATCAAATGGGAATTTTTTTTTAATCTAATATTTGACGAGGCTTGAATGACTCATGTCTTGGGTTTAATCAGATTCCCAGATAAGAAAAACTTTCTTAACAACAGAAATAAATTTCTAGGGAAATGTCATTACAAAATCCATTACTCATTTATGCATTATTAAAATAAACCCCCTTTCTTAACAGGTTATAAAACACCAGCTACAACTAAATATATTTACAAAAACACATTAATTCTAGAGTTGAATAAATAAATTATCATAGAAGAATACACAAGGAATCTACCCCCTAATCTCTAGCGCTAGACCAGAGAGATTGTCTTGCTGAGGTGGAGTGGCACACGTACTACAAGCTTCCCAATTTACCGCACAGATAAGATTACCAAGCTGTGCTATTCATGCGTTGAGTTGTCGGTATCGAACGCCAAACCTTGCAATTATTGCTCTACCAAACTGCTTGCTTATAATCAAATAAAAACATTTAAAAAACGATACAATTTCGCCATTTTTCTAAAATTCCAAACAATTATTAATTCGATAATTTAGCTTATGGGAAAAGAGAAATTAATTTGATCATTTACTTTTTTTTTAGCATTTCAAACTTCGTTCCGTTTTTCTAAGAAATCGATCAGTTCTTCACTTTCGGCCAAGATTGACATGCTTATTTTCTATTTTCGTTGTCGGTGTTTTAAGGATTTTTTTTATATATCCATATGATTTAGGGGGGGGGTGGATATACACTCTCGCTTATTAACAAATAGAAGATCTGAAAAAAACAGAAAAATTCGCTATTTTTTACAAGAAACCATATAATTTCGAGCAAAGTAATGATGTTAGTTAGGAATACTTTGAACCGTGAAACTTTTTTAAAAAATAAATGTGACTGCTAAATAAGAATAATTACTTTGAAGCTATATATAAATTATAACTGTGTATAAATTATTAGAATTAGATGAGAATACAACTATTTGCAAATTATATGTATTTACTGGGTGCAAAAAATGATTATAGACAAATAAAAGTGCAATTTCAAGAAAGACATGCAATAGAAGATTGAAATTATAGTTACGAATACTTGCAAATGAACCAAATTTTCTAGATAACCCAGGACGAATTGATATGCCGTCAAACAAATAAACAATACAGGCTTCCCGCTCATTACATGTTTGCCATAAACAATTTCCCGATGAATTTCTGTTGGATTTTTGTATTTGACATGCTTTTATTATCACAGCTCGAAATCTATTTAAGTATAATATGGGAATTCTAATAATATATATATATATATATATATATAGAGAGAGAGAGAGAGAGAGAGAGAGAGAGGGGGCGGAGGGAGCACAAACGCAGACATTGCAGAATTATCGTTAATTTTAAATTTTAAAAACGAACAATTTAATAATAAAAAAAGAAAAATCTTTTTTCTGGATTTCAGTTTTATACAAAAAAATAATCATATTTTCATGAACACAATTATATCATTTAACATGTGATATTCTCGTTGAAATACCTTAAGTATTACAAAAAACACATCTATTATATACTATTTAGCGTAAGCAACATTCTGAAAAATGTAACTGACGTTAAGACATTAGGAAATTAATTCTGAAGAATATATATATATATATATATATATATATATATATATATATATATATATTCTGAAGAATATATATATATATATATATATATATATATATACATATATATATATATATATAAACATTGCGAAAGTTTTAATGATGCATAGATATCCCTGTAAATATATTTCAATTTGTTTCCGAAAATCAACCAAATTTTCACTGTGTGTGTGTGTTTTTTTTTTTTTAGCGGTGGGTATGAGCTAACCATATCAACCCAGCCTTGTTGCGTCTGACTCTTCTCTGGTCATCTTCTTGCGAGTATCAATACGTACAAGAAGATTCATAAAAAAATTCTTTGTGTTTCTTTATTTCTAGCTTTTCAGTCCCTGATTTTCTTTGAATTCAGTTTTTTACTTTTTACAATTTCATTCATTAATCCAGTGATTTTATCGTTTTTTACACTCGTATTTTTTCGCTTTTTCAGTGTACGCAAAACAGGCATGGTATTAATTTACATCATGCCAAGTGTCATAAACCACATTATTCTTTTCTTTTCTTTCTTTTTTCTTTTTCTCATTTTTTATTCATATTTTTTATCAAAGACACAAAAATTCTTCTATATATATATATATATATATATATATATATATATATATATATAATATATATATATATATATATATATTTCTTCACGTCTTTATATTTCCTTTGTTCTCTTTTATTTTTTATTTTATTTTCTCTTCTTTTCTTTCGACTTCCTTATGCAGTTTACACTCTCTTGCTGAGAATGTGCCATCATTTCTTTACTTTCACTTCTTGTCTTACACTGAAATAAACCCGAGTTTCTATTTTTGTTTTTATTTTTATAATCCACCCGCACCCTCAACCCCACCCAACGACAACCCTCGCAGCTCTTCATCTTGGGGACTATAGCTTCAGGCAAGTTTGATCGTCACTGCCGAAATCTATCAACGTCGTGACGTGTACATTTTCGTGATCTTCCGAAATTACGCATGCCAACGACGCTTTTCTGTATTCGGCACTTAAACACACAAATACATAAAGGGAACACGGACGTTTACCTACAATCATAAGGATAGGTGTAATCACATACACACATACACACATAGAAAAAGAGAAACACACACTCATGTTTAAAAACACAAATTTGTATATGCCCCAAAATACACGCTTTTATATTCTATATACACAAAACAAAGATATGCAGTTTCTACACAAACACATATACACACCTATACACTTACACACGCACATGCATTATTAATAATATATTTATTCACATACTTTTACAGAGCTATAGACACCCATTTCCAAGAATACATGCCCTCATGAACATAGATTCCTTAAAAACTTACTTATAGGTATATACTGAGCTTACTTTAGTCCACATCATGGCTAAATGAGTAAAAGCGAACTAGTAAAACGATTATGCAGTTCCAATCCTATAAGCAGGAGGAGGACAGCACGCTTAAAATCAGTATTCAAAGATTCATATATATATATATATATATATATTAAATTTTTTACTTGAAGGCACTTACAACGCATGTATCGCATAAGATTCGATACTTTTTCTTATAGAAAATGAAATTGACAAGTGTAATTCCAGCAAAGGATCGCTCGGTGTGTAGAATATCGTACAGACTGTTTCGACTTTATTAAGTCTCATCAGCGATATATACTAACGACTTCCCTCCGATAGAAATCGAAACCGGGACTTTAGCAGACACAGTGAAACAGTAGTGAAACACTATATCGCCTCGGCCACAGTACACAGCTAACAATCCCAGTGAAATTAAGCTATATATATATATATATATGTGTGTGTGTGTGTGTGTGTGTGTGTGTGTGTGTGTGTGTGTGTGTGTGTGTGATTCGAAACCGGACTGTCAAGCTGAGAGGCCAGTATCATAACCCCTACACCAAACGGACTTCTTAGATTTTTACGATTTGTTTAGAGTAGGTTAATATTCCTTTTGTAGTGACTTTTATTACACGACGATATGATAAGTATGTAAACACGATGTGTTTGGATATGGATTTTTGCCGACAATTTTTGGGAGAATATGTGCTTAATTGAAGTCGTACCTAATTTTGAAAATTAATTGATTAATAATTAATTAATTATGCGGGAATGCCTATTTAAATGTAAGGCTAAACAAATCGAGAAAGATCAATCTCTGTATGTATATTTCGGCCTATTAGGCCTCATCAGCAGAGCTATAGATAGGAAGACCGCCCTGTGTGTGATTCGAAACCGGACTGTCAAGCTGACGTTGATTATATTCTCCTCCTCCTCAATAGCATAAATGAACTGTATGAACTTTAAAAACCCTTTTTCAACAAAATTTTCGACACTTATTCATATAGAAAGCACACGAGTAACAATTTATGCACCCTTAATTACAGCAGTAAGTGTCCTGAGCAAAACAAAAAAAGCTATTGTAAAACTATATAAATCGAGCAAAACTTATTTCCTCCTCTAAAACAATATTCTATTCCGAACTTAAAATATTACACAAACCCTTATCAATAATGAATTTCCTAAGTACATAGTCGATGAACAAATTAAACGGACCATTCATGATATTAACTTTAGCTTCAGAGAAACAAATACTAAACCGAATACTTCTACACATAACATAAACATTATCGTAACCAGATGCACCGAAATTCCAAACTTGATGAAATAGCTTTAAAAAAAATGAATTCGTAATAAGGTTTCTTCCACCAACCTCAAAAATAAAGTAAAATTAATAATTTATTACCCAAAATTTGAAATCACCGACCTTGTTACCCGCAACGGCTATCGCCCCACCCCTGATTATTTGCCTTCACTAAACTAACGTAGTGTACAAATTTAAATGTGCCGTTGAAGATTGTTTCTCTAAAATCGAAAGCACTTACCTTGGTCTCACTACTATGACATTGTCATGCCCCTTGACACTATATTTATCTGATACCAGCTCCATATCACAACACTTAAAATCACATGCATGTCTCCTCGAATTACCGAAAAAACATCACACAGAAAACATATAATGCACAAAGAAAAAAACAAAATATCAAAATTCTCGAAATATCTATATATTAAGCAATATAAACGCACTTTAAATAAGATTAATTTTGAATATAGCAGTGACTTCCTAAAATGTTCATAATTCATTTTCCGCTAATTCTCCCCCACCATTCCCACAACCTTTTAAATAATTTATGTGAGTTCCTCCTCCTACTTACTCCCTCCGTTACTCGGTTATTTAACCACATTGCGTGGTTAAAAAGAACCTGTAATTAACACAGTTACAGCTACCCCTGATGATGGCTCTACGGAGTGCTGAATGTACTAGGGATAGAAGCTTTGGTGGATTTATCAACCAACCCCACACTGATGGAAAAAGAAAAACAGGCCAGAAAACTGAAAAAGATCGAGACGAAACTCGTCAGACACGAGGTGTCCGTTGTGTTTAACACAACTTGTATAAAGGAAAAATGCTGCCAAAGTATATATATATATATATATATATATATATATATATATATATATATATATATATTGGGAGAATATGTGCTTAATTGAAGTCGTACCTAATTTTGAAAGTTAATCAATTAATAATTAATTAATTAGGCGGGCATACCTATTTAAATGTAAGGTTAAAACGAGAAAAATCAATTTCTGTATGTACATTTCGGCCTATTAGGTCTCGTCAGCAGAGCTATAGATAGGAAGACCGCCTTGTGCGTGATTCAAACCCTGACTGTCAAGCTGACAGGCGAGGACCGTAACCCCTACACCAACCGGACTTTCTTAGATTTTTCGTTTTGTTTAGAAGTAGGTTTCTATTCCTCTTATAGGGACTTCTTCTACACGACAGTATGAGAAGTAAATACACAAGCAATGTGTTTATGATATGGCTTTTTTTTAGCCGACAATTTTTGGGAGAATATGTGCTTAATTGAAGTCGTACCTAATTTTGAAAGTTAATTGATAAATAATTAATTAATTAGGCTGGCATACCTGTCAGCTTGACAGTCGGGTTTCGAATCACGCACAAGGTATGCCCGCCTAATTAATTAATTATTAATTAATTAACTTTAAAAATTAGGTTTAAAGAAAAAATAAGGTAACAATGGTGTTAACCTGTGATTTATTATTAATATTAATATTTCAAGATAAAATCTCTTCTCCAGAAGAACACTGGAACTGAAATAGTTGTCGTCTTGCTATGGTATTTTTAGTTAAAAATATTCAACTATATATATATATATATATATATATATATATGTGTGTGTGTGTGTGTGTGTGTGTGTGTGTGTGTGTGCTAGAAAAACCGGAAACCCTTGGTTTACATGTTCTAATGATATTTTATTATGATATTGATAGTTCATGATGGAATGAAGGATTGTAATTAGCATTTTATATTTATCTCCATTTTATATTGAGAATTTATAAAAATTAAAAATGACTTCAGTGTGAATGCAAACCCATCAACATTTTAAATGTAGTTGCATATTCGATTTTAAGTTGCTTTACTTCCTAAATAAAACATTTTTAGTGTATTGCTATAATTAAAATATCGCTAGGATGGGCCGTTTTAGAGGCTTACGATTACACGCATATAGATATATATATATATATATATATATATATATATATATATATATAGTAAAGTCGTAAGATCGGTGGAATGGCCTATTGTCAGTATTAGCCGGAGAGCGAGGAAGTATATCGCCTTTTCACTAGAGCTAGACCAGGGAGATTTTTACGTCTGGTGTGGAGCGCAACACCAACCATCAGCTCTATACTTAACCGCACAAATCGAAGCTTTGCTGCTCATGCGTTGGCTTGGGCCGGTATCGAACTCGGAACCTAGTTATTCCTAAGCGGATGCTCTACCAACTGAGGCAATTTTAGCTTAGTTATGACCCCAACCAGAAATATTAGGCACACAGTGAGTATCTAACTCAGAAATAATGGTCTGCGAGCCGAGGTTGCTATTACATCATGCCTGATCCCTCACCATGCGTTTCTAAACACACACACATACAAATGCACACACACAAATATATATATATATATATATATATATATATATATATATATATATATTCCGGCACTTTGACGATGCTTAAGGCGATGAAAAGTTGCCAGCCGTGTGATATCAAATGTAATTTTTGAGACTTCCGCTACAAAGTCCCGATTCCTGTTTGGGCGAAGATAATTACCACTGAATGACAGTTGCACGTCTTACAATCATGTCTCGCAAGCCATGTTTCTTCGTCGCTTGCCAGCAGAGGAAACTAAGGAATCATATAACCTGCTCTGCGCCCGAAGGTACAAAAAAGGGTGCAGTCTTAAAGAAAATAATTCGGGACTTCTCTCTCTCTCTCTCTCTCTCTCTCTCTCTCTCTCTCTCTCTCTCTCTCTCTCTCTCTCTCTCTCTCTCTCTCTCTCTTTAGCTGAGCACTTCGATTTTGTAGTGGGTGTCCGTGCGGCACGGTTTCAATGATTGTAAGTGTGGTCAGCTGATAGTTATTGGCTTGGGAAGATCTGAAGACGATAATTATTGGTAATAGGGGTTCCCCCACCCCACACACCAAAGGAAAAACAAAAAACGCCGACTTTCTTGGCGGGAACTTCACAAACTATATTTAAAACATAAATTAAAAATGGAAAAATATCTTTAATATTTACTTTTTTTAAAGATAAAATCCCAAATTTCTATCTACAAAAATACTTTAATTTATGATAATATAAACTCTTGGTGTTAATTGTTCAGCTTTTGTGTTTTGTTTATATCATTTTGGCAATCTATTGCTTTATTATGGATGCAGATTAAAAAATGTAATGATTATTTGGGATTTCTGTGTTTTGTTTGAGTTTTATGTCCCATAAACGGTATCTCTTCTGAATTGAACTAAACAAAGGAAAGTATTTCTTGCAAAAAAAATAAAAAAGGAAAGAAAATGAATAAATAAAAGCATAAAAACCTATGCAAAGAAAAATACACTGACAATTGGCAGTAGAGAACAAGTAAATTATTTATCGATCGAAAAGATAATCTTCCCTTAAAATATGTTGCATTAGATACGAATGACCTACACGTTTGTACTAAAAAAGATTTACTCTAAGATTCTTAATGTAAATATCTTAAAAATAAAAGCGTCCGTATTCCTGAAAAAATAAGAAACAAAAAAGATTATCTATTTGAATTTTTGAGATGAGGCTTGATAATTTGTATTATTTGGACTATTGTCCTCATCTTTATCGTTATATACACAAGGTCTCAGCCGGTTTACCCTCCGGCCTTCTTCGAGGGTTTCTTCTCGGATCAGGAAACCTTCTAAAACCCGAGAACCTTCTATTTGAATACGGGATCCTTCATGTCGTAATCGGAGCCTTCACGGATCTTCGAACTGAACCTTTATTCAATCCACAGGCATGACCAAGTACAAGTGTTAAGCGATGTTAAGTATTCTATATTAGAATATAGAATGGGACAGGGTTGAACCTCCAGCCTAGAAATGATTATCACATAGAACTGTATTCTTAACCCTTATATTCGTTGCGCCATGTGTCCAATTGGATAACCCAAATGTTAACCTAGAACATTTGTCTTTATACATATGTGGGATTTTTGTTTTTACTTTGACTCAGAGTGCGTTTTTTTTTAATCTATTCTAGTCTTTTAATTATTGGTTCCCATATTGTTACTTTTCCATCCAATCAGAAAATTTAACGAAATTATCAGAGAATAATGACAATATATATATACACCTACTCCGTAGAAATTGAACAGAAGTTACGGCTATTTACCTAATTTACTTAAACTATTAGTTATTGCAGCTATTTCAGTACCATCAGACACTCTCCACAGACCAAACATGATACCCCCAATAATACCAGCTCAAATCATAATACTTCCTCGTCCTTTTAGGCGCCTGAAACTCTGCTGACAATCTCGTATATTTACGACCGAACTGTTGCTCAAACCATCAAGACCATCAAGTGTTACACGAGTTTTATCTATGAACAGAACTTTTGAGAAATCGACCTTCATGTTCTCTTTCGCTCATTTCAAACGCATTTGTATGTGTACTTTTTTAATTGAGGTTTTGTCAATGGACTCACTGATATCACAACCTTTTTCAGAAGACAATAGCGTGTATTTCTGCACACTATTGCTTCTTCAATGCTCCCGAAAAAAGTGCTTCACTGGTCAGGTCTGAGTAATCCAATGCTTCAAGTTTCATTCTTGACAAAGAACGTCGGGAAACAACCCTCGACTGACCCTTACGTACCTTCATACGAGTTGCAACAAATATTTTCACAGTTTGGTGAAATCTTCTAATCATTTTGGATATTTCTAATGAAGTTCAATGTTATAATATCTTTTTCGGACGGGATCAAGCCACATTTGCGACCCTACATTTGCGACGATTATAATGATACTCATTTATAGCCTTCTATATCGTGTTAATACTGAAAATAGCCACCGCTTGTTTTCTGTTGTGGAGAGTAATACAGTTTTTATACAACTCATGTATATATTCATTTTCATTATACTGTCAAATTTTTGTTAAATGCCAACTGTTCGGTTTTGAAGAAAATGAAAAATTGTCACCTCGTTAATAATTTGAAACGCAATATATATATATATATATATATATATATATATATATATATATATATATATATATATATATATATATATGGTTTCAATATTCCTACACAATACTAATAATTTAAAAAAATGTCTATTTACCTCATAGATGAAATCCGAACTGCATCAGAGCGGACCTGGGAGTAATAGCCACAAAGTGGTACACCACACTCCCCAGAAATCAAGAACTGGAGTCTCACCACCAGATGCAGTTTGGTGTCATAACCATAAGCAGAAGAGGCAGTCGACGTAATCTAAGCCTGATCGACATAGCTGATGTGAACCTCGTCACGGCTGACATAATCAACGGTACATTTGCCAAACAGGTAAAATTGGTTGTACTTATTTACTTTTAAACCTTCACATATCTACATACATTTTTGTATCTTGTTTCATGTATTAGTTACACACTAATAGAGTTATTATTACAATTGTCTCTTGGATTTCTTACTTAATATCCTATGACTTGGATTGATTTTTTTTAAATTTGTTTAACGTCCTATCAACTCCTTATGGGTTATTTAATGCACAAATTAGATTCATTTATAAATGTTTGGTTATTATCATAACCATTTATATGTTTAATGTTACATTGCAATCATATTTTATTGTACTTTGTTATTTACCAATAATAATAATGTTGGCTCATAGTAATATCGTATCAAGTATCCCTATATTACATAGTAGTATTAAACATACTATCTGATACAAATAATGTACACACTTTTATGGTTTCACTCATTCCTATACAATGCTAATATTTTTCAAATATATTTGAATTAGTTATAAAAAAGTTTCATCTTAATAATTTTAAATCTCATCTTCATCTCAAGTGACTCGTATTGTACGATGCGATGTAAAATTATTAAGATGAAGCTTTTTTATAGCTCATAGCGCACACCCGTCGGTGGAGCTTAAAATACGCTAACTCTTCCTTTGCATAGACATAAGCCCAGAGCCCAGGGGGGGTCTGTTTCAGACGTTTAACAGCATTCAGTTCTAGAACTCTGGGAATTGTAGAGTAATCCTTTATTATTATCTATGGACCAAATAGATATATTTGAAAATTATTTTAATACTATGAGAAATTGCACAATCACAGATGTTCTTTCAGTAGTTACATGAAATTTTATTTTGGCTTGTGACTTACGATAAAACTCGAGAGAATCGTCCAACTTCAGTCACGAGGTTTATGATGTGACGGTTTATTTTAGTTATCAAGAAGAGTTTTTTTTAATGTTGAAAAGATGTGCTCTGGAGTGGTGAATGTGAGTGAACGTATTAATTCGGTAGTTGAGTCACTAAGGTAAATGTATTCTGTGATTTCTTGTCTAAACCAAAGAGGCCAAGGTTTGTCATTTTGAGTGGAGTATAATGCAATTAAAAGGAAATTAAAAGTATGGTAATCTATATTTGAAGGGACCTGATTCTAAAAATTCTACATATATATTTCTACCTAATAACTCTAATTTTTTTCCGTTACATCGATGACACGTTATTCATTTACCCCAAAAACTGTAATTTAACTGATATCATTGACAAACTAAATGATGTGGAACCCTCCATTAAATTCACTCATGAACTTGAACAAAACCACACCCTACCATTTTTAGACACACTTATTATAAACAATAACAACATTTTAGAATTTAAAGTTTATTATAAGAACTAGCATAACAAAACCGCCCTTCGGGCGGTGTAAAAATAAAATTTTGAAAAATATAGCCTGAGCCGAGTGGGATTTAAAATTCAATGTCAGAGGGGTAGTATCCAAGTAAAATTAATAAATGAATTGAAGTAATAAAAAACAACAATGCCAAAATATGCCAAAAACTTTAAAAGGATATTCAACATTTAATGATTTTAGTAATTAAAATCATCAAATTCATTAAAGGAGTAAAAAATAAACAATTTGAAATAGAAATTAGGAAAGTTAACTTTCTACACCAAGGTTTTTCCTGAAATAATATTTAATGATAAAATTAAATTTGGTTTATCAATGAATAAAACAATCAACTATACAAAATGATTTTTTATTCTTTTGATTATTTCTAAAAATTTTGAAATAAAAAAAAAAAATAAACATTCACCTTATTTATTTTACATTTAACAAACATTTAGTTTTAGTGTAAATAAATATTACATAAAATAAAATAGAGTAATGATACTTAAATCAATTTTTAAATGCTAAATAATATTTAATATTAATTTTTTTTTAATTGGAGTAAATAAAAATATCTAATTTATAGATTTATTTTCAACTAAATTTTGTTTGGTACACTTATGTAAAAATATGAATTTTGTAAAAAGTTTTTTCAATAAATAAAATCTTTTGATAATAGATTCAGTATCAACTAAAACTACGTCACTGATTACATCAAAACACTGTCATTGATAAAAATATTATTTGATTAATAATCAATAGATGCATGCAACATTTTGATTTGAGGGGGACAGAAGTAAGTTTCCATTTCAAATGGTTTCATTTTTCTTTACTCCTTTAATAAATTTGATGATTTTACCGATAATACAAACCCTCTTATATGGAAATTTTAACTCAGACAATATCTTTCAAAAATTAATTTTTATAACCGCCCATATGGCATTTTTTGCTAGTTTATGTAAAAATGTTTGTACAATAAATTAATGAATATAATATATGTTGTTACACTCTTAATTCATTTTTTTAGAGATTTAATAAATTTTATATCCATTAAAGTAAGCATTAAATTGAATAATTGGCAGATCTGAGCATCTGGAAACCCCAAATCTAAAATTTTTGTTTTTAATTTTTTTTTTCTTTCTTTTAATGGATTATTATCAATTGCACACCAATCTATCAGATTGTAAAAGAACAAAAAATTCAAAAAAGTTATTTATTTTTCGCGGTGCTCAGTTCCCCGTATAAGTTTATCGTAAATCGATCCCCCATATTCATTTATTTATTTTATTGTTTTCCTTCAATGGATTATTATCGATTACACACCAATCTATCAGGTTTTTTAAAAAAATCTTAAATGTTCTTTATTTTTTGAGTTTTCAGGGTGCTCATGCCGACATATAAGTTTATAGTAAATCGCTGCCCCATATCAGAACCGCTCGAAAGGAAACTGGCGCAAACATGTCAAAGTTAGGGTGGCCCAGAAAAAACAGAACCCAAATTATTTATTTATTTTCCCATTAAACTAACCTTAAACCCCAACACCAACCCTAACCTCAAATCCTAACCCTAAACCCCCCCTAGTTACAATTAACAGTTTTATTACAAAATTTGTGGGTTCTGTTTTTTTCAATGTCACCTTAATTTTGACACCTTTGTGCAAATTCAGCCCAACTGTTAAGCTACCTTAATAGCGGTTCCGATATAGGGGGAGCGATTTACTATAAACTTATATGGGGAAATGAGCACCCCTGAAAACTCAAAAAATAAAGAACTAAAAAGTTCTTTATTTTTGAATCAGGCGCTTTTTTTTTTTTACAATCTGATAGATTGGTGTGTAATCGATAACAATCCATTGAAAGAAAAAAAAAAAAAAAATTTTTAGCGGTTCCGATATGGGGGATCGATTTACAATAAACTTATACGGGGAACTGAGCACCCCTGAAAACTCGAAAAATAAATAACTTTTTTGAATTTTTTTTTTTACAATCTGATAGATTGGTGTGTAATCGATAATAATCCATTGAAGAAAAATAAAAAAGATTTAAAAAATTTTAGATGGAGGGTTTCAGATGCTCAAGTCCGACGAATAATTTTATTTATTTAATTTTTAAAAACAAAACAAAATTTATATAAACTCGAAGTAAAATGCTATTTTCAATCATCTAATACAGAATAGTAATCCTCTTATTGATGAATGTGTATTGTTTAAACATTGTTTAAACATACAAAATACTATTAATTTCTCGCTACAATTAATTTAAATAAATGATGAAAAATAACATTAGTAATATGAAATAACCGTAAACAAATTTTGAATTAAAAATAAAAGTAAACATCTTTTTTTAATTCCTAATAGGAATAATAAAATTTGAAATAAAAAATACTTGTTATATTTGTGAAGGTGCCGCGAAAATTAAAAATAAATTTTGTCAATAAATTTTTTCATGGTGTTTGTATCATTTGTTATTGTATTTTAAAAGTCCCCTACCTAAATCGATTAGGCAGGGGCCTTTTTTTTATCACCGCTTTTGTTTATACAAACCGAACTTCAGTTAAACATTGTTGAATAATGAATTTTAAAAGTATTGCGTCAATTATGATAAAAAATAAAGATTAATTTTTAGTTTAAGAAAGAAGCACTAAGTGTTAAAAAAACAAACACGTAAAATCATTTTTTTTGTTGTTTTTTTGTCGTCTGTTTCTGTAAGGGAATTTATGACAAATTAAAATTAAAAGATATTTCTTAATTTCTAAATAAATCACGGTCATCATATTTAGCGGAAAAGCATCGCTCAGAACTGGTTGTTATTTTAATTTTAATATTAGTAATATGGAATAACCGTAAACAAATTTTGAATTAAAAATAAATGTAAACATTTTTTTTAAATTCCTAATAGGAATAATAAAATTTGAAATAAAAAATACTTGTTATATTTGTGAAGGTGCCGCGAAAATTAAAAATAAATGTTATCTATAAATTTTATCTATTTTTTTTAAATTCCTAATAGAAATAAAATAATTTGAAATAAAAAAATACTTGTTATATTTGTGAAGGTGCCGCGAAAATTAAAAATAAATTTTATCTATAAATTTTTTCATTAAAAATTAACTCTATTAAAACTTTAAAAATATATATTTTTTTTTACCGCAACGAAAACGGGAGTAGTCACGGACAAAAGACCATAACTAATAATTTAACGTAAGATTGAAATTAGTGGCTGTATCTTTATTTTTAAATTAATTTCTCGCAAAACTTTATACATGAAATAATTATAAATACAAATAAAAATTAAAATATCAATTAGAAACTGTTTAGAACTAAACATGCATTTATTAAAAGATTCGTTGAAAATTGGCTATGCAAATATTACAAACCAGCAAATATTACAAACGCATCTTAATACTTGTATATAAAGCAATTTGTTCCTTTAATATTAAGTGTAACACAAATTGATTATAAATTAGGTTCTCATAGATATACGCTAGAGTTTCGTTTGGAATATCTGACGTCAGCCGTGACGGAGTTTCGGCTTCAGACAAAAGTGCAGTCTATCTCCATTATATATAGATACCAACAAAAATGACTACATCTATTGTTATTCCCACCGCAACAATAGGC
The DNA here is from genome assembly GCA_023376005.1 of Doryteuthis pealeii. Taxonomy (NCBI): domain Eukaryota; kingdom Metazoa; phylum Mollusca; class Cephalopoda; order Myopsida; family Loliginidae; genus Doryteuthis; species Doryteuthis pealeii. The sequence goes on from CM042138.1 coordinate 59,593,343, forward strand.
TAAAGAGCGGTACCATAATAGGGCACTTTCTTAGAGCACTTAGCAATAAGAAATGTTTAGAAGAGGAATTTAATATTATTGAAAAGTCTTTTCTTTATTTTTTTTTGTTCAATATTAGCAATGAAAATGATATAAATTATATTGATTTTAACAATATTGTGGGTTTTCATACCCTTTTATCTATCTATCTATCTATATATATATATATATATATATATATATATATATATATATATATATATAAATTTCATTACCCCACTAGCTAAAAATAAAAGTGCGTATACAAATTTCCAGTGTTGTAGAGTTTCTTTATATATGATATATTATGATATCCGTTTTGATTTTATAATTTCCATTTTAAAACACCAAAATCCTGGTACATTTGATGTAAAAGACAATATTGTACAACCACATATACTAGATAAATTAAACAAATAAATGAAACTACTTCAAAAAATATTTTACTCATTTATAATGTCATTTAAAACAATATTTTTCCTAAAAATAATGCCCGAATTTCCTTGCTTTATGAATTATGCAACTTTAATATGATTAAACGTTTTACAATTGAGAAGAAAAGATAGTATTTCTTCCCTCACTTTTTTCTTTCTTTTTCTTTATTACGATTGTTTTATAAGTTGCAGGAGTATCTCTATATAATTCTTTCTCATTTTTTTCTTTTTTTAATTTATAAAAAAGTATAATATTTCGGTAATATTACTTTTTGGAACCATATGCAAAGAGAATTACCTTCAAGGCAAATTATGATGGAATTTATAATTAATTTCATAATCTTTTCTACAAAGCAAAATACAGGAAAAAAGAAAACGTATTATGAAACCGATATTTGCCCCGAGAGTAAATTTAATTCAATATTCAATCTAACAAAGTCATATAACAAAGTGTGTTATTTTCATTTCCCCATAAGCAAAAGTGGCTTTGCCCTGAACGCCAACTATGCGTTCCCTGGCCAACCAACCCTCAGTTTATTCGCCAAACATTCACTAGTTAATATACAGTATCATTTTAACAACTTTTATTTGAACTGATTTAACGACTTTGTCATCCTAAAACGGCAGTTATCATTTTCTAAGTTTTAGGTTGTTGCTACATAGACACCTTTAAATACTAAACATGCTCCTCGTTACTTGATTTCGATATGAAAAGAACCTGGGCTTTCAGTGATACTTGACCATGACTCTTTAAAACTCATCATAGATTAGATTTGGCACTATACCGCAAGTATATGGCACCTAGTGAGAAACGAACACCATACTCAGTAGTAATTACTAGAGTATTTGGGTACTGTCTGTGTGTAATGCAGCACCATGATGCAATTTAGTCCTCCAGAAATTTAGAAACGGCGTGCTATATTGCTTGGGATTTACGTCGGAAGCTCCACTACGAACTTTCAGAGTGCTTGGGTGTCATTCTGAGGACAGTGTAGGGGATTCGAAAAGAGTTGGATGAGTCCACTAGTGATTAGAAAGGTACGACAGCTTGGAAGCTTCACTCTGATCGTTCTGATGAGGAAGAAAAACAAATTTGTTAGAGAGATCCAGGCGATGATTTTCTACGATCCCTGCAAGTCAATCAGGTCAGATACATTGGTGTGTGGGGATTTCTTATCTGGCAGGTAGTGCATAAAGACGTTCACTATTTCTCATACAAGATGAGAAAGTGACAATTCTTTTTTTCACAGGCCAAGAAGAACAAAAGAAAAGACCGTAATGCAAGTCTTATCAAGTAAGTCAAGCACACCCCCCCAGCCGACAATGCTTTGGTTTTTCTGAGAAAAGTTTCTACCATTAGTTTCTTCTGTGGCCACAAGATATACCAATAGTGATGGAAAGCAGAAATCCAGTCAAACATCATGGTATTTGAGGTGGAAACTAACGATTGCGACGTTATGCTTTCATATAACTTCCCATGTGACCTCAGACTCAAAACGGAGGCCAACATCAAGCGTCGTATTTTCATTTTTGTATAATTCAAACGACAAATTACCTATCACGGTAATCTCTCTCTCTCTCTCTCTCTCTCTCTCTCTCTCTCTCTCTCTCTCTCTCTATATATAAATATATTTGGTTCAGAAAATAACTAACACTTCATTTAAAACACGAATATATCAGAAAATCAGGAAAATAGGAAAAAGTAATTATTAACTGGGGATTACTTAAACAACTGATGATCAACGAGATGAAATTGATCTTGCAGCCAATACTGAAGAGCCGATCCTTTCAACTTAAAGCCATCAGTATTTTACATTCATTTCCTTTTTATGTAAAATATAATAGAATATTTCAGTGAGGTAACTGTATAATTTGATTATAAAAAATAAGAAAATAAGATAATACCGCCATTTTTAGACAAAAGGTATTAGAGTAATATTAATGCAGGAAATGAAGAGACATTACTATTTCATATATATATATATATATATATATATATATGTGTGTGTGTGTGTGTGTGTGTGTGTGTGTGTGTTTGTTTATTGGTGTATATGTGTGTGTGTGTGTTTTATGTGTATGTGTGAGTCTGTCGAAGTGTCTACACGTATACATATGTGCAAAATAATGCATGAGTCAACAGCAAATATTATATATGTAAATATGAAATATGCATTTATGTACACGCATGCATATATATATATATATATATATATATATATATGGTGATTACCACTTCTTCACAGAAGGCCATTTCTACAAATAGTTTGGTTGTAAGCATGCAGAAGGCCCACGGGTCCAACTTTGTTTACGCACCCTGCCACACATATGCACCCTTTCCCCTGCTTCCTCTCGTGTGCGACCGTACTTGACTGAGAAGACCAGCCCTCGACAGGCTTAAATGTGGAAAATGAGTCCATGACGTCCGTCATGGACCTCTTACGTAGGATGGAGGGCTCGAGCCGCCCTACCTAAAACTCCTTACAGCTACCATAAACAAGTCTCCTCCAAGTCACACTATTCGTAGCTAAACTCTCCCACTCATGAGTATTTATATTGAATATTTTCAAGTTGTTTTTGATAACATCATTAAAACGATTTTTGGGCTTTTGCCTCGGACGTTTCCCACATTGCAGTTCTCCATAGAATAGTTGCTTCAAAGTCTTCTGTCCTCCATTCTAGCAAGATGTCCAGCCCAGTGCATTTCTATGCTAGACTAGACTATGCATTGGCTTGTTGCAGGACATCGGCGTCTGAGGTGAGAGATTACCACACTACGTTTAAAATCTTTCTGAGACATGTCTGATGAAATCTCTCTGAGGATTTGATGTGTCGATGATATGTAGTCCACGTTTCCGAAGAATACAAGAGTATAGACAGGACACATTATGTATACACACTGAGCTTCGTCCTGATGGTGATATCTCTATCTGACCATACACGTTTTTCGAGTCCAACGGAGACCCCGCTTGCTCTTTCGATCCTTAGGGAAATTTCGGAGTCAAGCGATCCACATATGGAGAGTACGCTGCCAAGATAGACAAATGCGCCAACCACCTTCAATCTAGTTCCTTTAACGTAGATTTTATGTTCCACATACCATTGTCCAGGTAGTGGAATGAGTATCACTTTCGTTTTCTCCAGACTGATCATGAGACCAAAGGCAGTGCATGCTTTAGAGAAGAGATTCATTATCTCCTCATTAAGACGAAATCTGCATCATCAGCGTAGAGCAGCTCATGGACTGGAAGGTCTTTGTCTTGGTAATAATACGAGCAAGATTGAAGACCCTGCCAGTGGTACGGAATCGTCTAAAGACACCGGTGTCATAGTTCTGGAAGGCAGAGGACAGAGTCATCGCAAAGTAGATAAAGAAGAGTGTCGGTGCAGAGATATCACCCTGCTTAACACCGTTGTCGATGGGTATTGGCTTCGAGAGTGACCCGTTGAAGGGGAAGCGTGTTTTCATGCCCAAACATATGAACGAATTCCAGTGGGCATCCAAGTTTCATGAGAATAATCCATAGCGCGGGTCTATTCATTGTGTCAAAGGCTTTCGTTAGATCCACAAAGATCTGGTAGAATGCTATATGCTGTTTAATGCCTTTCTCCTGAAGTTTCCGAGCAGAAAACATCATTTCCATCGTTCCACGAATGATTCTGAAGCCGCTTTGGCATTCTGGGATAACCGAGGGACAAACTCACCTAGTGAATCTGTTGAGCAGGAGCTTAGCAAAGACCTTCCCCACAGCCTCGAGAAGGCTTATTCCCCAGTAATTGCCACAGGCCGATCACACACCTTTGCCCTTGTATGGTGACCAAAATTACATCGATCCAGTCCTGAGGGACAGGAGTTCCCTTCCATACATCGGAAATAAGATGGTGGACCTCCGCAGCGATCTTGTCACCGCCGTAGCGGAGAACCTCAACAGGCATACCATCGAGACCGGGTGCCTTTCCAGTATTAATTTCCTTAATTTTTTCGCGGCTCATGGATCGTTTCCTTTTGAGGGAAGCTGCCGACGACACTATTCTCTATAACTGAAGGGTTATGAAAGAGGTTCATGAAGTACACCGTCCATCGTTTCATGATATAATAATGGAAAACCATTGATGATTGTTGTGGGCTGAATGCCTGTCTGATTAGATGGTAGATGAGTTTTCGTATCATAGGCCTTCTGGATCCTCTCTGATATATCTAACGACCATTGGTTTTTCGTTCTGCGTAAGTTCTGTTAGAGTAACGATCTTGCACTTCTGAAGGCCTGTCGTGAGGATTCACAGTCTTTAACAGGTGCGCCAATAAATTTTTGGTACATCTTGTTTTTCTCTTTGTTGATTTATTGTTCGTTTTTATCAAACCAGTCACGATATTTCCGTTTGTTGATGCCAAGAACATTGACGCTTGTTTCATAGGCCTTGTTCTTGAAGTGATCACATTTGCCGTTGAACTGCTCTTCTTCGAACGCCTTCTGCAGATCCTTTCCTACATGCATGTCCTGAAGTTTGGATACATCGATGCGTTTAGGGACTTTTACTCACGAGGCACGAGACTTGCGCATGACATGGAGTTTTAGTTTACCACGCACAAGCTTGTGATCTAAGTCACACTCTGCATCTCGCATGGCCCTCACAGTGCACACTTCTTGAAGGTATCGTTTGCTAGTTATGACATAATCGAGCATGTGCCTATCCGATCGCGGATGAATCCAGTTTGCCTTGTGAGATAGCTTTTGGTGGAAGAATGTGTTGCAGATAACGAGTCTGAGTTCAGTACAATGCTGGAGCAGGTGAAGTCCATTTTTATTCATGCCTTTCAGTCCATACTTACCCAGCGCCGTCCAGGTTCCATGATCTTGTCTCAATCTGGCGTTAAAATCGACAAATAGTAAGATTCTATCAGCTTTTTTCGAATATAGGTTATGACTGATCTGAGATTCTGGTATAAGGTCAGAATTACCTCTTCGTCGCTGTCAAGAGTGGACGCATAGACAGAAATAGCCGTCATAAAACGGTTGCCTAGTAATGGGGCCCGATGCTGGTCAGCTTGGTAGGTGAACAGGCATTTGTTTATGTCACCTTTTCTAGACCCTTCCCAGATGTCTGGGTGAGAAATGCTACCCAAGGAACTGCTCAGTCACTCACGATCTCGTCGAGGCACGTTGGTTTTCAATCAACAATGCAGCGACGTTAGATGGGTCATGTGCTGCGCCACGTGTAGATTCACAGCTATGTTTTCAGCCTGTCAAGCCTGCACACGTCGTCATTCTTCCATCGCCGTGGGACTTGTAGAAATATCTGCACATGTTGACATGTTGAGCGCTTGTACGAAACGCACCGCCTGCTCTCCTTCCCCAAAGTCTGGTATCAGTGGCAAGCCGAGGCAAGATGAGTGAAGGGCTTTGGGGAATACAGATGGATGATCTATGGGTCAACCACACTTAAATGTCTTTCTGAGTTTTAACTTATTATAAGTCCACAGGTACCATTTTCTATTAAATAGGTGACATTGATACAATTTTATAATTTCACTTTAAATTTACATTTGAAACAAAAAAGAAAAAACAATAAGACAAATTCAAATATATATATATATATATATATATATATATATATATATATATATATATATATATATATATATATAACAATGCCACCTTAAATGTATTGTACAGTATAATAAACATATATACATATAGAGAGAGAGAAATACACGAAATTTTCAAAAAACTGAATTATTAATTCTTAATGGTAATGTCGACGCTATAAGATTTTGGTTTATTCAACCTTCATCAGGACACGTGGTAAAATCTTGTATGGAGATGGTAGGAGATTCAAGTGATATGAGAAGTGCTGGCGAAGTGGGGAGGGTAATCGGTGTCAGCCAGTTTAGCTTTCCAGACGCATACTTGATCTTGGGGGTTGCAAGTTTAGGGAAGTGGGTGAGCTCAGTTAATAGAGTTGGTAAACTGAGAGATAATTAGGAGAGAATGTAGGTCATGTGGTTATACCATAGTGCGTGCGATGATGTGAGGTTAGCTAAGTTGAAGAATTAGTTATTATTTCTCCTGTGGTGGAAGAAAATTGTTTTATTTTTATAGTGATGCTTTATGTTGAGTTTGGACAGCTAATTTGATTTGAATTTGGTGTCTTAAAGATATTAACGATTATTTTGCTTAAAAATAATGAAATGTTAAAAAAAGCCGGGTCTACTGTTTATATTTTGTAAAGTGGTTATGGCACTTGCTTCAAAAATTTGTCTTCGCCTTTTGTTGTGGATTCTTGACTAATGTCGAGGCGTTGATAAAATTAGAATTATAGTCAGTTTCGGATATGTACTGGAATAGACAATTGTTGGGGTTACCTAATCTAATGTTGCGTTTGTGTCTTAAAATTCCTGGAGGATTCGCCAACGTATTCTTTGTCAGAGTCTTGCAAGGAATCATATATACATCCACTTCCGATTTTATGTGTTTTGGGGGATGTGTATTAAGTATGTAACGGATAATTTTCGATGACAATGTGACCGTTTTGATATCTTGTGTAAGTTTTTATTTATGACGCTGTAGGCAGAGTTGTTCGATAAAATTATATATGTGAGGAGTAGTTTTATTGTGTAGGGTTGATTGTGTGTGGGGAGAGGCTTGAAATTGATTCCTTATGTGGATTTTAAGGTCTTTAGACTTAGCATGCTGTATGAAGGATTTTAGGTATAGAAGGCGTTTTCTATGTGGTTGATTTCGTCATTTTAAGTACTTACGTGTTGAAGAGGCTGAGGGCTCAATAGTAAAATCCTATTATAATTCCTCTTTTGGTGTTGGTGTTGTAGTGTCAATAAAAATGTGGTCATTTTGTGAGTAGGGTGTCTAGAAAAAGTAGAGAGTTATCGGATTCTAATTAGTGCGTAAATTGTATGGTGGATTCAATTTTATTCAGTGTTCGTGATTTCTATAATAACTGTTTCTTGTGGGCAAACACGTCGGATGTCATCTATGTAACGGTAGAAGCTAGCCAAATAAGGAAAGATATATTTAAAAGGGCCATGTTCTAGGAATTCTAGGTAAAGGCATTCCAAGACGCTACTGAACCCATGGTAGACCAAATTTTTGCCTATAAAATTATATTGGAAGTAGCAATGAGATGTGAATAAAGTATAAGTTCTAATTATTTTCAAGACCAGTAGGGGGCGTGTTAATTAAATGTCTTTTATTGATGGGCGATGTTTTAGTCATTTTAGACATTTGTTAACAGGTATGTTGGTGTACAGAGATTGTATTTCAAGGCTGACTAGCAACTAGACTTCGGTGAAAAATCTCCAGTTGGAGCTTAGAATGAAAAAACTCGCAAGGAATAGTGAGTTAGTTTTCTCAAGATTAAACATTTACTAAGTTCTAAGACGGCTTGAATATTAGTGAAAGGGTCATCCATTGGTTGTGGTTTTCTTCGTGCACCTGCCATAATAGCATATGTATGTTGCCCTTGGTATATATCGTAGAAACTTTTACAGCAGATATGCTGCTTAATATTGTCGACAAAAATCTACGCCAGTCTCCCCAGAGACCTATATACTTTAGAGGAGAAACAATATATTAATAATGGAGATTCGGTCTCTTTTATCTGTAACCGAAACTAAGTCACTACTTACGTCACAGTGATTCTTTTTAAAATTTAATGAAAAATCAATTAAGAGTCAAATTTTCCCGCAATGTTTTATACTTATTTACCTTTATATGAATTTATGTTTAGAATATTTTTTTCTGAAATATAACAGGGGAAATATTTTTTACTAGGTCGAACACCCTCTTATTTCATTTTATGATATCCGAACAAAATATATTTAATTGTACGATTTTTTTATTTTTTTCTATAAAGATAAGAGTCTGAATAATTAAATCATACATTTTAGAAACGTCTTTAGAAACAAATATCTCAGTGGAGTGGATTGAATATGATGCTTTTTAAGTAAGTAATATTTTTTTTCAAAAATATTAAACATTTTATGTCATTCATTTAATTTTATCATTCACCTCAGGCAATATCCTTCAAAAATGTATTTTTACAACGCCCGCAGGGTGTTTTTGCTAATTAAACTCATAAACATTTATCAATGTATGTTTGGCTCAGTAGGAACCGTAAAAAAATTTCAAATTAGCTAACTTGTTCTTCGGCTTGGGGAAAATTGTTTTTTTTTAAATATCGCAGAATGTAATGTCGTTTATTAGCATTTTTATTCCAACATTGCTGAATTGTTATAGAGATTTGTATTTCTAGATGATCAATGTTTTAAAATGATAATGTACGCCCACATAAAGTAATTTTACCTTTTCATATCATTTACATACTTGATGATATGAGGCACTCGTGTAAGGGTTATGGTTTTAGGAAATTAAATCGGCAACCCGAGTTCAAATCCAGGACGAGGTTGTTCACTTTGTACCAATGTTATTGGGATGATTTGGATTATTTGGATTATTCGTAAAGTTTTCCTCGTCTTTAATGTTATCAACACAATGTTTCAGCCTTTTCAAATGTTTCTGGTCGAACTTATGAATCTTCTCGAACACGGGAACTTTCTTGTGGAAGTCGGTAGGCTTCATATTGTAATTCGGAGCCTTCACGGAAATTCGAACCGAACTCTTTATTCAATCCACGGGGGTAAACTGTTTTCATTCCGTTGACCATGACCGAGTACAATTGTTAAGTTGTGTTAAGTATTCTTTGGATAAGCATTAATCATTCTCTTGTTCCCCCACAGCTATATGTAAATAGTATACCAGGCTTTGCATAAAACCTAACCTTGGGTCACACCATGGCCGTAGCAGAGAGGTCTGTCTTGATAAATAGGCATTCAGGCTCGATACCTTTTTTTAACACAACTCTTATGTAATGTGTGTATAAATTTCAAATATTTTACCATCTTATTATAATGGAGACCGTGCGTTTATCTGTCTGTAACCGAAACTATATCAGCACTCAAGTCACAATTCCCTTAGTTATTTACGTGACATTCCCATGATTTTATTTTCATTTAAACCTCAATTATTGATAAAAGTTTTTTTTATGTTATTGGCCTTATCTACATATCAATAACATGCAATTGCATTTATATATACAATAACATAGCGATTTACAGTGTGAATGAGAATGCTAATTTGCATATTGATTGTAAAAATTTGATTTTAATAAACATGTGCTTGGTATTATTGATTTTTAACTGTTTGGTTTTATTTGAATAAATATGAGCCAAGATAAAAAAAAAAACAAGAAGAAAAAACGGAATTTTTTGTTTACTTCCTAATTTAACTAAATAGTTAAAATTAGGAAGAATTAGTAATGAAAGACGGGAGTGATGGAAAATGACGGAAGAGTTAGTTTCAAAGTTGTTCTATTTTTCGATTATACCCCGCTCTGTTTCAAATCATTTTACCTGCATTCTTATCTAATTTTATTAGTGTTTCTAATTTAATATTTTATAACATCAAAACTTAAATACTTGCACCTGGAGGGTGCATATATATGCTAGTTATTTTAAAGATATTATCTAATTTTTGAAAATATAATTTTTACGTTAAAATGTATTTAAATAGTTTAATAACTATTTAAATACATTTTAACGTAAAAATTATATTAAGTTAGAAAGTGGTTACTCAAAAAGTAAGGAGACAACAAACAGAGGTATCTTTAAGCAAAACCTAGACACAAGGTCGGTTTAATCTGTGGCTGCCCCTACAGAAAACGTGGCTCCTGGGGAGCGAGTGCAAAAATTAATTCCCCTTCAGGCACCAGATAATAAACCATTTCAGGTGAGAGATATGGTACTGCATAGGAGGAATACCTACATGGAACTAATTAATTTATTACCTAACCGACATAGCTGTGCCAAGTAAGTATACGGATGTGTTAGGTAAATACAGACTTGGTAATATGAAGAAATCGAGGGAAAACCCTAAACATTTTCCTCAAGAAAATTTTCTTTTCTGTGTCATTCCCTATTTTGATACTTCGGTAATAAAAGACAGAAATTTATTCAGTTGAAATTTCCACTTGAAATTTTGGATGCAAAATGTTTTGTTTTGTTTTTGTTTTAATTTTTTGTTTTTGCATTTTTTTCTTCTTTTCACGTTTCAATCCTCTTAATCAATTTTATTAGTTTTTTAAATTAACTAAAATCTAACACAATAACTTATACATTTTAAAAAGATAATTAAAGGGAAAAGAATATTTTTATCGTTTTTTTTTCAACATACGGTCGCTTTTTCATGACGGAATCTATATTTTAGGGAATCTAAAAGAGTTAAAGGATATTTTCTATTCTCAATTCAATAGTATTTTCACAACAATACGAGCTAAGCTAAATAAATAAAAAATCTCTCTCTCTCTCTCTCTCTCTCTCTCTCTCTCTCTCTCTCTCTCTCTCTCTCTCTCTCTCTCTCTGATTGAATTATATGAGTGCGTACGCTCATACGTCAGATTTGAGACAGTTTTGCGATATAGCATTGGTGGTTTGCTCTTTCTATTTTCTAAGTGAGTTTCCGTCGTACCAGTGACACATGAAAGTGGAAAGTCAGCAAAAAGGCCACAAAGATCGACTAAAAACTGGTAACAGAAAAAAGAGGCCACAGGAAGTCTATTACTAAACACTTAACACTAGTAAATTATGACTTTTGTAAAGAAATCATCTATCAGTGTGAAAGAGAGAGAGGGAGAATGTGGGGGAGAGTAGTTTCAAATTCCGATTGGCTCAAAACACATACCTACTTACGTGCGAAGTATATTTAAGCAGAAAAGGCATTTTAGGTACATTTCCTTAAATATCACAGACAAGGATTGTTGGTACTTTTTTTTATTGTCGGCGATTTTTTAAAGTTATTTATTGTCGGTGATTCCGTAAATATGGGTGTGAACCAGGGTTTCTTAAAATGGTTCCTATGGACCTCTAAAAGTAAATAAAATGTTGGCACGGTGAATAAGGGTACCCATGGGGGAATCCGCTAGTTTGCACTTATAAGTCTCTTTATAACAGAACAATAAAAATCGCTGGATCATGTAGCGTTAGTTGCCAGATATTTTACGCCTTACATAATGTCTGATTAGATGCCATATCCACTAAGGATGTGTCGTTCCCATATTAGCTTTTCAGTGGACACTGGCCATTTAAATGAACGAACGATGTGAAAGTAGAAAGTGCAGATTTATTGTAAGTTTACATATATTTCTAAAAAAGAATTTATTTAAATGGCTTTCTTTCTCGAAATGAAGTCTATATACTCATTTAAAGGAATTGGATATTACTGGATGAACGAAAAGACTGTAGCAAAATATCCCGAGCTTTTTGCAATTGCTGAACCCACTTGCTTTTTTTAGTTTGTATGTAATGGAATCTGGGTTTAGCTATATACATTACCATATTACCATATAACTGTAAGTTATTTGTATTAAGAATAGTTACTTGAAGCAATAATTGTTTAATAATGATTATTATTAGTTACTTGAAACCATATAACTGTCTGAAATCAAACGATTATTATCAAATAGAAGTAGTTCCTTGTAATCATGTTATTGTGTATAATTTATTAGTATTAGATAGGAGTATCTTGAAGCCATATAAGTGTATGCAAATCATTTTTATTAGATAGGAATACTGTATTTCATAAAACTGTATGAAAAGAAAACTCTTAAGAAACAACTGTACAAAAATTTAAATATAAAGGTACAATATAGTGATTTACCTAATAACACGGGGAGCTCTTTTGGTTGGCGTCAACAAATTTTTAACAAAAGAGGAAAGTGCAAAAGTTATTTTTGTTAGTTAAAGGAAATGGTTTTGTTAAAATGTGAAAATCAAGATATTGTATGATTTTTTATTTTACTTGTGTACAGATACGTGCAAAGGTTACTGTATGACCTGCAGTCGCCTAAGTTGATATGTTTGTCGGGGCTGTCAGAAATCAATGAGGTAGCCTTATTTTGGGGGGCTGGCGGTTAGCCCTCGTTGACCTTGTCACGAAGACAAAAATAGCTACATTTTTTTTCTATAAAAAAGACCCCTGAATTGTAAATATTCAGTCAGATCGGATAGCCAGAAGGAAGATTGTCACTTCTTCAGAAATGCTGAAATAAGAAAATTGCCACAAGAAGAAATAGACCTTGTCGTCAAGAAAAAAAATCCGATAAAAGACCTACGTCCACATTTGCTGAATCATTCAATGCTAATTAGCATAGTACAAAACGCTAGAAAAAGCTCATCACCGTGTCTTTTCTCTCCAACCAAGTGTGCAATACATATTCATCTCCATTGATAAAACCATTGTTATTGTTAACGGTGTATTCTCATTCTTAGAGTTACCAGCAACCACGACAGCTCATTTCCACTACTCTTTCAACTAGTCACAAAGACGCCCCGACCAAGTTGGATCAATCCCAGATCTGCGGATCAAAGAAACACGATATGAGTGCAGAAGGCATCGACAAAGCCACTAGCCGGAAACACATGTGGTAATCACGGAACTAATTAATCTTATCAAGTACTGTGACTGGCATAGGACCACAAATTAATCTGTATGAATAAAATAAACCCACACGGATAGACATAATATTTTTTATATATTAATAGATCTGGACTATTGACATCGACTTGGCCGCCATTATCGTCGCAACCTTTCGATTGATGTACACTTAAGATGTGCATCGTATTCTGCAAAGTTCTGTGAATTTAAAACGGAAGCCTTTAATTAGATCGGTGGGATACAAACTTTATTTATTAACATCTTGTACCAATTAATTCTTCCGAGTTTATTATTTTTTTCAGGCTACTTTGAAATTTGTTGGTTGCAGAATTGTCCCTTATATTTACAGAAATACCTACAGAAAAGAAATGGAATAAATAATGATAATGAATAACTCCATACTCTCCATAAAAACCTGATATCTTTATTCTATAAATTTCATACTAACATCCTCATCTTTGTTACTTTGAGGCCAAGGTTTCCAGCTTTTCCGGTAAATATTTATTGAACCTTAGTCTAACACAAGGTCACACTGGTAGGGCAGAATCTGGATCGAAGTTACTTTGCTATGAAAGAGCTGGGGGACAAACCACTTTTTGGATATATATCACTAATATTCATGCATTTTTCAAACTGTTGAATACGTCTATCTGTATTTCTTTATCCCTTGGGCTGTCTTCCTCTTTCTGTTGATATATATATATATATATATATATATATATATATATATAGAGAGAGAGAGAGAGAGAGAGAGAGAGAGAGAGAAATATTATGTTTGAAACGCCAATCACGTGATCACATGAGAGACGTGAACAGGGTACACTTCCTAGGTGACTTTGACTTAAAAAGGCACATGGTGGTGCGCAAAAATATTCTCTAATAACTGAATCAAGTAGCTTCTACAGCTATCAATCCGTTTGTCTGTCACTTCTGTTTCACTGTTTGCATCATGATGGCTGAACTAAAAAGTCACCTGAGAGAAACTCACAGTCAAGAGACGGTAATAATAATTGAAGAGGGAGCAATCATGCTATGTTATATATGTACATATATATACACACACATATATATATATGTATATATCCATATATACATGTACGTCCATATGATATATATACATATATATATACCTATATATGTGCGTGTGTGTGTATGTGTGTGTGTATGTGTAAGCTGGTGTGTGTGCGTATTTATAAGGTGTGCGTGTGTGTATAATGGATATTATGAAATTTGCTCGTAAAGATGGAGTTATGACTCTTTTTATTTCCATTTTATCTTTATCTTATTTATTTTTTATTTTTTGCATTATGCCAACATAAAGAAAAAACTTATATTTTATAAACCTTATATAAATAAACTTTATTTTATTTTATTAACCTTCCAAAAGAAAAACATTGTTGTGCATCATGTCTATAACAATGTATGTGTAGTGTGAATCTTTCACACTTCCGGTTGTAGGGAAAAAGTATGAAACAAGTCTCTATGACAGCAGCTGTGTTAATCACGTCCGACAAAGAAGTTCAAATCAGTATCTTTTCATGTAATCTCATTTTCGTTGCATCTGCATCCACATACTTCGTGTTGCACAACACAATATCATATCGTTGTCGAAAAGGCTAATACTAATATCAAATTGAATTAAAAGAATGTTTTATTGTGTACTTTAATTGTGTTTGCTTAGTATATTTTTTTCCTTTTGAATCGGGTTATTTTGGGATATGTTCCTGTCAAATTATTTCCTTGGACAAATTTCGAACCGATGAAGAGAGCGATATTCCTATTAAGAATACTAGGAATGCTTCACTGTGTGCAGAAATTAGTGACGGTTTAAATGTTGATAAGAACAGGAGTTGCTGATGAAAACATTTTGAACGGATTGTTACTAATTACGAATAAAGTTTGGAGGTAAAAGAAAAAATAGAATCGAGAAAGAAAGAAAGATAGAAAGAAAGAAAAAAGAAAGAAAGAAAGAAAGAAAGAAAAAAAAGAATCCTAATGAAGGATGGTAACGGCAAAAAAAAGCTGTAAAATTTCTAGGTGAATAAAGTTAACTTAGTTCAACACAGAATATTAATCAAGCCCCGAGAGAAATAAATTTCTTTCGAAATGGTTTGTTACGGAACGTATATAATATATATATATATATATATATATATATATATATATATATATATATATTATTTATTTATTTATTTATATAAATATAAATATAAATATATATATATATATATATATATATATATATATACATACCCACACACACATACATACACACACACATAAATATATATATAATCAAGGCGTGCTGATAGCACATATCCCTCCCTCTCCCCCTCTCTCCCTCTCTCTATATATCTATCTATTTATCCCTCCCTACCTCCATCCGTCGCTATATGTAAGTTCTTACTAGTTAGCCAACATTAGTGTGACCATGTGTCGAACTCTATAGGAGAGCGTCACTTACGAGTTCGTCCTTACTTCTCCTGATGTTTCCGGTATGTCTTGCTCGTCCAACATGGATGGTTTGTGAGTTGAAGGTAAGTGGCTTTACAGTTGCTGTTTTGTAGGTTGCTGCTTCCAACATGTGTTTAAAACAGCTCGCAACATCAGTGTAATTGTACATCAAGCTTTTCCTTCTGGGGTTTCGTTAAATTATCAAGTAGTGCCACCATACAATAGTACTTACATGAATAAAGCTTGGGAGAATTCTCACTTCATTCTATTATAGGTATCAGATTTTAATTTGATCGTTAATCATCTTCGTAGTCTGCCTTAGTTTCTGTGGTATATCATCGGCTTCTTGCCTTTATCTAGTTCTATAATAGAACATACTGGAAGCCGATTATAAATAAAAATAGGGCCAATGTATCTCCTTGTAGGACTCCAGCGACAATGTCAAAGAAATCAGTATCATCCTTGGGTGAGCGTACCATTGTTTTCGTGTCTTTGAAGCATCATTATAGCGGTAACTCTTTCTTTCGTAAAACTATATGCTAGAAGTATCTGCCCCAGCTTTCCTCTGAGTATGGAGTCAAATAACTTGGAGACATCTACAAACAAAAATGTTGCCTCGAGATTTTTTTTACCATACAGCTTCGATGATTCGAGGAATTGTCAGAATCTGAGAATTTGTTTATCGATTTCTCCAAAAACATTAGGATTTTTCTTAAAAAGCTTTCTCAACTTCAGTTTGGTTACATTATAAACCTTAGAAACTATTGTAATAAGAGTTATACTTATGAAGTTTTAGTGATTCTGAGGTTGCCTTTCTTCGGGAAGTGGATGACGCAGTCTTTGTTCCATTTCTTTGTTGCGTTTTGGTTATACATGGCATGCATAATTGTAGAAGTATGTCATTCAATTCCATTGTCTCCCTATCTTCCGTTTTTCTGCTTTTGTCTTCAGAACTCTACAATGTTAATTGTGAATTGTCCAAGTTTCATTTCTAGTTGGCCATGTTTCTTCCGTTAGTTTATCTGTGATTTCAGGAGGGTTTCTGTTGTGATGTTAGTCCAACAGTAAAAAAGAAGTCAAGTCGAGATAGGGTAAAATAAGACAAGTGTATTTACAATAATGGTACATGTACGACTAGCTTGTCGTTAACGGGAACAGTACAACCTTTTCACTCAGTGTCTCACTATTTATAGTGAGAACCGGTGTATATTCTCCGGTACAACACCCCCCTTTGAAAATATCCCGTCTGGGAATTAATAACGTTTTTGTTTGGGGTTCACCATAATCAACTCAGTCGATTTCCGTTTTCTTTTTGATCTCCTATTCTCAGGAGTAGTCTCTGGTATGGGCACCTGAAAAGTATCAAACACTGTGTCCATGATGTCCTCTTCGGGCGATCTGGTCACCTCACTGTTCGAGTATCTTTTCCGTATTTGGTTAGTGTGACGTTTGTGCACGAAATCTGGTCCCTTAATCATATAGACCATGTTGCCTATTTGTTTATCCACAGTGCCGGACTCCCAGAAAGTCCTATTGTTTTTGTGAATCTTAAAAAAGACTTTTTCACCAACTTTATACCGTTTTTTTGTTATCGGTTTTTCTCGGTTTTTCCTATCCTGGCTTGGTAACAACTTGTGGAAAATCGATCTAACCTTGCGCCCGAACATAACCTCAGCAGGTGTCTTCGAAGTTTCGATGTTTGCATTCGGAGTGACCCTGTAAACTTGCAGAAACTGCTGGATTGACTTATCCGTCGGTGATCCACTAGCTTTTTTCAGAGCTCTCTTGAACGTGTCCACGAATCTTTCTGTCTGTCCATTGCTTCTTGGATGGTATGGCGGGATGGTTATATGCTCAATGAGATGATCCTCGCAAAGATGTTTAAATTCAGTAGACGTGAATTGAGTTCCGTTGTCTGTGACAATGCAGTCTACTACTCCAAACCTGGCGAATAGTTCGTATAGGAAGTTTATAGTTACTTCAGATGTGGGGTTCTTGCATTTTAGTACTTCCGGCCATTTAGATAGGCTGTCTACAACAATGAGATAGTAGAAACCATCCAGTGGTCCCGCAAAGTCTAAGTGAATTCTAGACCAAGGTCGGTCCGGTTTAGTCCACGATCCGAATTGAGTTGGAGGAGCTTTCTTAGCTAAGGCGCATCCTCTACACTCCCTGACTTTTCCTTCAATGTCCTTATCCATGTTTGGCCAGTAAACGAAAGAGCGCATAAGGCTTTTCATTCTCGATATGCCTGGATGTCCTACATGGAATTCCTTGAGCATTCTTTTCTGTAATGTCATAGGAATTACAACCCTGTCGCTATATAACAGGACGTTGTCGCAAATTGAATAAATTCCCTCATTCAGGTGGTTATTGTTGATTTTTTCTTTCGTGCTTATGATAAATTCGTCCACATCTGATTTACTCTTAATCTCATCAAGCGTTACTGGAAGCTCTCTTACCGTGTCACATAAAGTATTTTTTACCTCGGCTTCCGCTTGAATGGCTATCACCATATCCTCCAATGGTTCTGTCTGCTTAGATATCAATCTTGATAACCCGTCTGCATGACCAAATTCTTTAGATGGTATATACGCCATTTTAAAATTGTAATTCAGAAGAATGGTACCCCATCTTTGGAGTCTATTCGCAGTATGTTGTGGTAGTCCCAAAGATCGTTAATAAGGGCTTGTGGTCTGTTTGTAACAGAAATTGTCTACCGTGCAGGAAACGATGAAATTTCTTTACCGCGAATATGAAGTGTCCGGGATGCATGGGCTATTGGTTTTAATTTTCCGTCATCCATTTTGTGCAATATGCACGCTCCTATGCCATAGGAGCTGGCATCACTTGCAACTACAATATCACGCTTGGGATTATAATGTGCCAGAAACAAGTCGGACGTTAAGATATTTTTAATTTTCTGAAACGCTTCTTCGCACTCTTGCGTCCATATCCATTTTTGGTCCTTCCTTAATAATTCATTTAAAGGTGATCTTAGTTTATGCATATTTGGCACGAACACATTATAGTAATTCGCCAACCCCAAGAAGCTTTGTAGGGACGCCATATTTTCTGGAGCAGGCCTGTTCCTTATTGCCGTTGTCCTATCTGGGTCTGGCCTTCTACCTTGTTCATCGAGGATTTTCCCCAAGTATTTTATTCTTCTCATGAAAAAATTGCATTTTTCATCTTTTATTTTAAACCCATAATCCTGTATCCTTTTGAATACTTGGTTCACATGAGCCTTGTGTTGTTCTTTGCTAGCGCTGTTTATTGACACATCGTCCAGGTATCCTACTGCGAAATCCATCCCATTTAACATAATGTCCATAATTTGTTGAAAAATCGCAGGAGCGACCTTGACCCCAAAAGGAAGTCGGTTAAATTTGTATAATCCCTTATGGGTATTGATGCATAGCAGTTTTGAACACTCCTCCTCGACAGGGATTTGTAAATAGGCATCACTGAGGTCGATTTTAGAAAAATATTTTCCTCCCTTCAGTGTTGCGAAAATTTGTTCAGGGCTCGGTAGAGGATAATGGTGATCCTTTAATGCATTGTTCAAGCCTGTGGAGAAGTCGGCACAAACCCGAATCTCCTTGTTCTTTTTCATAACATAAACTGTAGGTGAACTCCACTCACTGTGGTCAATTTTTGAAATGACACCCATGTTTTTGAGTCTTTCTAATTCACCGTTTATTTGCTCTATAGCAGCGTACGGAACATTTCTTTTCTTTCTGAACACAGGCTGTTCATTCACTTTGACTTCAAATCTTGCAACCGCTTTCGTACACCTTCCAAGACTCCCTGAAAATACGTCTGGAAAATTTTCTTTTAATTCCCTCTTGAGTTTTTCTGCCTCCACA
The DNA here is from genome assembly GCA_023376005.1 of Doryteuthis pealeii. Lineage (NCBI taxonomy): Eukaryota > Metazoa > Mollusca > Cephalopoda > Myopsida > Loliginidae > Doryteuthis > Doryteuthis pealeii. The sequence goes on from CM042138.1 coordinate 59,612,621, forward strand.
TTTGAATCCTCAACCTTTTGGCAAAAAGAACTTAAAGGCAGATCCCATAGACTAAACTTTTCGATCAGATCAGTTCCAAAGAGATTATTTGATTTTCGCATGACGAAGATTTTGGCTTTTTCGGTCTTATTCTGGAAAGAAATATTCGTCAATAATTCCCCCATGAAGGTTATTTTTTCACCACTGACACTTCTCGCCGTTTTTTGTGATTTGATCATAGTGGGTCGCCCAAGCTTCTTCCATGTCTGTACATTAATGATGGAAATGTCAGACCCACTATCAAGCTGAAGTCTTACTTTCTTTTTAAACTAATTGACCTGTACATATTTCCGGATATTTTGTTCCTCAGGTTTTTGTCAGTTTAATGGATGTCTTTCTACCAGATTTTCTTTTACAACATGATGCCTTATGACCCTTCTGGTGGCAGTTGTAACATTGTTTAAATTTGTAGGGACACTCATTATACCAATGTTTGTCTTCACACCTCCAACACGGTCCCGGTTGATTTTTACCATGATTTTTTCTCTGGTTATTCGTTGAAGTCAATTTTTTCTTCTGATGGATCCTTTTAATGTGCGACACTCCGCTTTCCTCTATGTCACGACTGTCCTGTTTTAACGCAACAAAACGTTCACAGTCTTACGCTAGGTTTTGAAGTGTTAGATTCGATACACTTTCGAGTTTATTTAACACACGACGTCTGATTTCAGAGTCTTTATTTAAGACCAGACCTTGCACGAATATTAAACATTTAAAATTATCCGATGATAATTCTTCAAGTTTGAAATCGTCGCAATACTTATTCACTATACTTGCATACGTAGTGTAGTCGTCTTCCTCTCTTCTAGTAACATTCATACACTTATATCTCCTGTGAAAAAGAGAAGTTTTTGTCGAAAACAGTTCTGTTAGTAGTGACTGTTTCTTGGAAGTTCAACTCACTGGTCTTTTTTGGAAGGATAAAATTCACGAACTTTGTATGCTCGGCAGCCCCTAATTTTCTTAGCAAAAATCTAACTTTTTTAGAGCCTGTCCATGTACTGCAGTCCGATACAAAAATATCCTCATATCTTCTATAGAAGTGCTCAAAAGTGACATCGTTTTCTGGATTATATTTGAAATTTTCAATAGCGTTCCACACAGCCGTCTGGGAGAATGCATTATGATTCTCGCTTGCTTTCGATAACTGTGTTGCCTCTAAAAATTTCCTCTGTTCCTCCTGTGTTTTTACCAAAAGTTCTTCGAAGTGTCTCTGCTGTTGTAGCAGTCTTTCTTGGAATTTTTCTTCCAATGTGGTCGCAAGCTCTTTTTGTTCAGCATTCATTTTTCTTTGGGCTTTTTGCTGGTCCAAAAGCTCTTTTAAATTTCTCCTCACTTTCAATTCGTTTTCTTTCTAGTTCTAATTGTTGTTGCATTTGTTGTCTTTGTAATGCGACATTTTGTTCGGTTTGGAATTTAACTAATTGAAGAAGAGAATCTTTGAATTCAGTATCCATCATCACTACCTCTTTTACACTTGTACAACTCAGTTTTTCGTTCAACGTGCTTAATTAGTTGTTCAACTAATACAGTTTAGTTCCAGTTTTTTTGTTCGAAAACAGAAACTAATAAAAAGTCTTCTTTTTTTTCTGCACGTAAAAACAAAGTCCGACCAATAGCTTTTTTTTTCTTTCTTTTCTGCACGTAAAAACAGTCCGACCAATAGATTCTGTTCAACACAAAAGAAAAAAAAGCACAGCTTTTATTTCTTTATTTCCATTTGTGTTGTTACACGCAGCAAAAATAAAGTTCGTCGCTATAAGCATAATAAGACTAATTTTATCGGAATCTTTTTTTTTAACCCTTTTTTTTTCTGACTTGCTTATTTAACGTCTTTTGTTTAGAAGCACAAATGACTTACGCGAATATTTTTTTTTCCTTGTCTGCCTTTCCTTTCCCTTGGCCAATTTTGGTAGACCGTTTTAATAAATAGTCAAGCGAATTTTGCTCAAACAATTATCTTAACGAGTCAGTGAACTTAAAAATTTAAAGTCTTACCGTGAACAGATTTCTCGAGTCTGGGGAAGGCAGTCAACTTTTCTTTTTCTTTTGAACACTTAAGGTGTCAGTGTATTCAATTATCTTAATAATTGAGAATATTTTTCGCGTTCTCTAGCTGCCGATTTTTTTTTTTTTTTTTTTTTTGATAGCAAGTTTTGAATTTTGTAGTAATTACTTTGCTGTTAATCCTTGCGAATCCAAAAAATCTGTTTGCAATGACGAAGATGTTTTTCCGTGAAGATCTTGCGAATCCTTGTATATTAATCACTTTGGGTGATTTTTTGCAGTGACTTTCGTTTCGATTTATCGCCGCCAATCTGTTGTGATGTTAGTCCAACAGTAAAAAAGAAGTCAAGTCGAGATAGGGTAAAATAAGACAAGTGTATTTACAATAATGGTACATGTACGACTAGCTTGTCGTTAACGGGAACAGTACAACCTTTTCACTCGGTGTTTCACTATTTATAGTGAGAACCGGTGTATATTCTCCACTGTAGGAACGGCCGGTACAACAGTTTCAATGCGGATTCATGAAATTTTCTTTCGACTTCTGAAGTCTTTCTTCTTGACTGACAGTTTTTAGCTTTGTTCTCGAGGTGCTTTTCCTTTCATTTACTTCTTTCCAATAACTTCATTGCTAATAAGGATTGTTTATATTTTGTATTTCTGATTTTATTGATTTGAATATATTCAACTTATTCTTTTTGGTATATTTTAGTTCTTTCTGAGCTTTCGTGTATTTCTGAAGATTGTTTTATGTTTGTATTTTTTAATTTATTGATTTGGTTTATGCACTCAGTTGTTCTGTGAATTCACAGATTTTTTTCTCATTTTCAAAAGTACGTTCGGTTGAAGGGAATGCTTGAGTTTGTTCAAAAGCTTTTCAGTGCCGCCTTTCCTCGTCATTCATGGCTTGTGATAAAAATTGGCCCTTTCCGATCTTGTGTGAGAAATAGCGAATGTCTTTCTGTACGGATAAGAAATTCACTCACTCCTTAATAACTGACAATCCATCTGATTGACCAACCGAAATCATTGTCAATAATGGCCTGAATCTCACCAACAAATTCTGGAGTTCTTTTCATATCAGAACGATCAGGCTTCAAAGTTGCTGTAGCTTCGTAATCACCAGTGAACTCATCTAACTTTACAAATCCTCTGCATTGTCATCCAATTTACACCTAATCACTGAAGTCTTCTTGAGATGTGAATCTCGCCAGGGCGAAGCTTTCCTCACAGACAGTGCCCACGGATTCTAGGTTGGTGTACAAAACCTGAAACAAACAAAATACAGGAGGGAAATTAATAATTTAAAATAGCGAAAATTCATTAAGCGTAGCATATATATATATATATATATATATATATATATATATATATATTATATAATAACTATAACAATAGATATAATAATAATAATGATAATAATAATAATAATACTACTTCCACTTATATATTATATATATATATAGTTACTTCGATTCATTTACTTCGGCTGTCAGCGTTTAGAAGTACATATATTTATGAATAATCTGAAATGGAAAATCCACTACAACAAAACCCACTAGGTATATTGTAACCAGCCAAATACCTGATGTCCCGGAGAGGTAAAACTCCGTGATAAAACAACATGCGATCAAAACTTGATGTATACCTGTATGGGCTATTTTGTATTGATTGAGAGCGTGTTCTTTGCATAGCACAAGCAAAAGACTACTATAAACAAAATGTAGTGTAGGTTGATCGGCAACTGAGTGACTCAAAATACTGCTAATGTGAGTTTTTTACCCCGAAATCTCACAGCGAGGAAGAGATAGTGACGGAGACAGGCGGGGGGTGTCGCTGGAAGTCTCTAGCTTGAACTTCCCACATTAGTGGTGAGTGGTAAATGGCCGCTGTGTATTACAAACTCGGATATTTATACACTATAGACAATCTTCTCCAGAGACCTGTTGTAAAATCCCTATCTGCAAACATGTCAATACTTGAGGTGAAGAAAGTTATCAAACAACTTTCAAATGGAAAAGCATCTGGCGAAGATGGAATTTCAGCAGAATTGTATAAACGTGGAACCAATCTTTTGACACACAGGCTCTGCAAATTCTTCAACCTTGTGTGGGACAAGGGTGAAGTCCCGCAACAATTTAAGGACGCATCAATTGTCCATTTGTACAAGAACAAAGGAAGTAAGTATGACTGTGACAACCACAGAGGAATATCTCTTCTCTCGGATGCTGACAAAATCCTTGGTCGCATCACCCTTTGCCTCTGGATCAGCACTACCAGAAGCTCAGTGCGGTTCTCGAGGTTAGAGGAACAGTAGATATGCTTTTCTGACTTCGACAGGCCCAGGAGAAGGCTTGAGAGCAAAACAAAGACTTGTTTATCGTTTTAGTAGATATTACAAAAGCCTTTGACACTGTGTCCCGGACTGCTCTGTGGAAAGTATTGTCGAAATTAGGAGTACTAGATGAAATTCTTCATATCATCGTCTTTTTACATGAAGGAATGAGGGCTTCTGTGAGATCAGATAGTGAGCAATCCAGTACTTTTTCTGTCTCAAACGGTACAAAGCAAGGCTGTGTTTTTGCTCCACTTCTATTTGCATTGTTTTTTTGAGGGGTTCTTTTGCTATGCTCGAGAAAGCATTCTCAGATCTAAGGGAATGAATAAATGTTGAATTCAGAACAAGTGGTGGCCTATACAATTAACAACGTTTTACAGCTAGGTCAAGAATTTCCTTGCAGCTAGTGCGGGATCTCCTCTTAGCAGACGATGCCGCTCTATTAGCACACAGCCTAGAAGACATCAAGACCATTCTTGATAAATTCTCTGAGACATCAAAAGCATTTGGACCTATTATCAGTATAAAGAAAACTGAACTACTGTACCAGCCCGCAGCATGCAATCCACGTTATTACAAGACGTGGATTGCATGCTGCGGGCTGGTACAGTAGTTCAGTTTTCTTTATGCATTGCTTTATGCATTTCTTTATGCATGCCGCGGACTGTCTTCATTGATGATAAGGGGGTGTTATTGGGAGAATAATAACAAACAGACCGTATGCCCTTCGGCAGGGTTAATTTTTACTTGAAGGCACTTACAACTTAATAAAGTCGAAACAGTCTGTACGGTATTCTACACACCGAGCCATCCTTTGCCGGGATTACACTTGTCAAGTTTATTTTCTATAGGAAAAAGTATCGAATTTTATGCGATACATGCGTTGTAAGTGCCTTCAAGTAAAAATTTAATATATACTTTATTCAGCAACGTTTCTAAAATAAACAAACATCCAAAAATCTTATTCACTTCGCCGAAGGGCATACGGTCTGTTTGTTATTATTCTCCCAATAACACCCCCTTACCTATTATGGTAGAGGCGTGTAAGTATCACTTGACAAGCTTAATTTTGCTAGGATGGTCAGCTGTGTACTGTGGCCGAGGCGATAAAAGTGTTTCACTGTGTCTGCTGAAGTCCCGGTTTCGATTTCTGTCGGAGGGAAATCGTTAGTATATACCGCTGATGAGACTTAATAAAGTCGAAACAGTCTCTACGGTATTCTACACACCGAGCCATCCTTTGCCGGGATTACACTTGTCAAGTTTATTTTCTATAGGAAAAAGTATCGAATTTTATGCGATACATGCGTTGTAAGTGCCTTCAAGTAAAAATTTAATATATATATATATATATATATATCCCTTTAGTAATAGCATAATCTTTTCAGATCACTGCCTGTCCCTCACAAGTGTACAACCCCACAACCAGAATCTTTCCTCTCATGAGCTCTCAAGTGACTCGTCAATCCCGATGCAGATCCACAAAGTTTGATGCAAATATGACATAGGAAGGACGTCCTTCCCACTGGATCGAATGGATCAGATGATAAAATGTGATGCTTGTACACCACCATTTGTCTCTTACGACCAGAAACCGCCTTTCAAATTTTGTTACATGTGGTCCTATGCCAGCCACGGTACTTGATAAGATGCCTTAGTCCCGTAACTACACCATGTGTCTCCGGGCAGTTGCCCTATCGATGCTTTCTGTTCTCACGTCGTCTTTCTTTGATCTACAAAACTGGTATCGATGTAACTTGGTCGGAGCATCTTTGTGACGGGTCGGGAGATAAGTGCAAATGAGTTGTCGTAGTTGATGGTAACTCTAAGAACGAGTCATTACACACCATTAACAATAACAACGGTTTTATTATTATATGTAATGGAGAGTAATACGTTTTGCAGACTAGGTCGGACAGGAAAGACACAGTGAGGAGCTTTGTCTGGCGTTTTGTTCTATGCTAATGAGCATTGAGCAATTCAGCAAAGGAGGAGAGGACGGCATCACTTATTTTATCGGAGTTTTTCTTTTGCGGCAAGGTCTAGTAGCAAATATTTATTATTTCAGCAATTTTGAGTTCTCGTGTTCCTTTGACAAGCTTCCCCTAGCTCTCCGGTTTGACTGACTTTTTAACAATTCTGAACGTCTTTATATGAAAAAATGTGTAGCTATTTTGCAATCGTCACACGTGTCAACCAATGCTATCCCCCATCCCCCAAAGTACACTCTTAATTTCTGACAGCTTTGATAAAGCTATAACCTTAGTGGCTTGGAGTCACCTTTGGCTGTATCTGTAAACACAATAAGTGGAATCAAAGTTTATACAATATTTTGATTTTCCCATTTTAACAAAACCATTTTCTGTGAATAACAAAAACAATTTTTACACTTTTCCTCTTTGGTTAAACATTAGTTGATGCCAACTAAAGAACACACCGTGTCACATACAGATTGCACAAGGCGTACTGTTCGTTCCTGAAGTGTGCATGTATGGTCTCTGATGAGATTTCCTATAATTGACACATCTACGCTTAGAAAGCAGAATCCGACCACATGTTTGACATTTACAACCCTGCGTGTTCTAGCCAATATTACAAGTTACGCTTGAGGTTTACATGTTCATTTCGTTCACGCTCAAAACTGGTACGGCCATGATGGCTGCACCAGTTTGGATTCTCCATTCAGTCCTCTTCAATGCCAGCTTTTTATAGTTGTCAGGATCTATTTTTATTTTTTAAGCAACCCTTATACCTCTTGCAAGGCTTATGCTGTTGTCTTTTGCTATGCGTAAAGAAGTTGCTTGGCATTCTAAAATTACTGCCTATCGCATTTGAGCTGTTATGAAGAGAGTTCCAATGCTTGTGCATCCTGCCCTTGTAAGGGATTCTGTGTTAGATGTGTTCCACTTGATTTTTTAATATCATTCAAACATTTCTGATGAAAGTGCTCAAATATTTTCAGATGTCTGCGAAGCAAGGTCAATGTTTCTGAGAAGTATAACAGAACATTCAATACGGTCCTACGTATTGAATAAACCTTCAACTTTGTTTTATGAGTAATGCTGGTATTAGACCATAACCGTTTTTCAAGCCTTCCTTTGGCTACTGATGGCTTCTCTGTGCGTAGGTGAATCTCAGCACCCAAAGAGCCATTACAAGTCTGTATACTTCCCAAGTATGTAAAGGTTTCAACAATATCCAAACGAGTTCCACTATTTGCAGGAGTGAACATTACTTTTGTTTTCGTCATGCTTATTTTAAATCCAAATGCAGTGCACAAGACTGCAAATAGGTCAGAAATATGTTGTATATCATCCTCAGTATGAACCAGAAATTCAATTTACGTCGGTATAAAGGCACTTTCTAATAAGTGTGTAAGATGTCTTCGACTTGAAGTTGAATTTTCTAAATTCAAAAACCCTTCCTATGGTTCTAAATTACAACAGAACACCCCTCTCGCAAAGCTGGAACGCGTGAGTTAATATTATAGAAAAGAATATTGAGAATAGTATTTGGGGCAAGCCATCTCCCTGTATGTATGTATGTATGTATGTATCCTTTCATCTTCACCCTGTGATCTGCTGGAACTGCAAAATCTACCAGTTGACAAGTTCTCTTTTTCTCTTAATCAATGCTAGATCTAATCTTCTGGCTGGGATAAGATGATCCGTCTTTATCTGAAAGTTCCAGAGAATTTCATGTGTTTCATTCTTAAGAACAGATTCTGGTTTATGCATATACCATTTTGTTGTATGGTCAGAATTTAGTTTAGAATAATTCTCAGTGGATCACCTTTCCAACCCAGTCTTTGTATTCTCGTTGTGCTGCATTCGCTTAATACATGGTTTATGGTCTCATCTCTGTCACCACACGCTCTACATTTGCTGTATTGTTGTGTCTTGTTAATTTTTGCTTTGGTGTAATTAGTTCTTATGACATTGCTTTGAGCAGCAATTATGAGTGACATGGTTTCCTTCTTGATATTTAATCTACTTAACTATTTCCAGGTTTTTCGTGTGCAACCTCCCCAATTTGTTGATTGAAGTATCCATATAATTGTTTTTCTTCCCATTTCTGTTTTCTTGTTTTGTTGTTTTTCTGCTTGTCTATATGTTCCAGCTGTTTTTATTGGCTGCCATACGTAAGAACTCTCTGAGTCCTTGGATTGTGGCATCTACATAATCCTCTATGTTGGCAAGACCTCTTCCACCTTCCTTTCTTGATACATATAGCCTCTCTCTTTATTGTCTCTAGGATGTAAAGCCTAGTGCATTGTCATTAATTTTCTAATCATTTTATCAATCTGTCTAAGTTCTTCTTTTGTCCATTTTAAGAATGAACCAGAATATCTTATAAGATATTTATTCCTTTGATGAGACTTCTGCTGCAGAGTTAGTTTTCTTGGAGTTCTTTTGTTCTCCTGGGGTATTCTTTTTAAAATTTTCCTCTCATCTCTGCTTGCTTGAAATTGCTTCAAGAATTCCTAAGTATTTGTAACTTTATTTTTCTCCAAGTGCTTTTATAGTGTCCTGAGTTGCTAGTTGTATTCAGTCCATTACTTTTCTGTCCCGATTTTTCTTTAAAAAATGTTTACTTGACAATTTAATATAATATAGTACATACAAATAAAAAAAGCAAAAAAATAAATAATATTATGACAATTTTTGGCACTTTTTATTTCAGAATTTTTCTACAAAAACTACTGCCTTGAGTATTATACAATTTTTTGATATAGTTATTCAGACTCTTATCTTTATAGAAATAATAAAAATCGTTTTTTGACAGTTAATTTTTTTTAAATATCTCATAAAATAAAATGGGGGTGGGTAGACCTCATACAAAATATTTCCCCTAATATATTTTAGCAAAAAACGATTTCAGATATATTTACATCCAAAGGTAAATAGTTATGGAAATTTTCGTGAAAATCGGACCATTAATTGATTTTTCATAGAACTTTTTAAAAATCCTCTTGTCGTAAGTTGTTTTTGGCTACGTTAAATTTTAATTGATTTAACGGTACAAAAATGAAAACATGGTTTTTCAATCAGAATTTTCATTATTTCCGTAGGCTTAATTTTTTAAAAATCATCAGTAGTTTGTTTAATGTGTATTTTTTCGAACGGAAAAATTTTTTTAAGATAATATTAATTTTTTTGCAAGTTTCATTGTGTATACAGCCTGTAAATTTCACAGGGAATATTGGTGGTACCTATTAAGTATAGTATATCATTTTTTTTTAAATCGAAAAGTGCACTGACTTGAAAACATTACGAAAAGAAAAGAAAACTAAATGAAATATAATAGGTAATATAATGGTATTATCTCTTGCGCATTATTCTGCATTAGTATCATGATTTTATTTGTATTTCTAATATTAAAATGAATACATTAACGCGAATGGTTAACATGAAAAATTTAAAAAAAGTATGTACAAAAAAGTAGTCGTCGGGGTGGCCTAAAGTCGGTATCAGCCAATCAGCAAGGGAGTCTATTCCCTTATCACTAGCGATAAACCAAGGAGATTGTTTTTTGCGTCTGAGGTAGAGGGCCACATACTGCATAACTATGTAAATTTTGATTTTTAAATAAAAAAGAGCACAGCCATGAAACGTCGTATTTGGAATATTAAATGTAAAAAAAAAAAAAAGAATTTAAAAATCTAAACTAATCTTATAAATAATTCTATATTTCACCGTAATAATTACGGTGAAATATAATAGCGCTGTATTAATACTACTTATTTGTTTACAAAAAAAGTTTTATTTTAACGTTCAATTATAAGGGTGTTTAATTTTTAGATGTATTCGAAAATATAAATCAAATATTCATTATTTTTGCTTTAAAACCCAGACCTGGTGATATTTAATGCGAATATCTATTTACTTTGTCGTTAATTGTTTTATTTTTTAAATATCCTCCGGACAAAAATTAATGCAAATTCCTTTATAGATAGACTAGCAGCGGCTACCCGGCGTCGCACGGGTAGAGGAGATTTTTTAAATTAGTCCCGCAGATCCATTATTACTGAATTGTGAGTTGAATCCTTGTGGGATGTCCCATTTAAATCTCCATGTGAAAAAAATAGACCTTGCATTGATCCAGCTACACTGAAAATAAATTTTAATGTCTACTATCTAAAATATTAAATAAAAAAAATCCATGCTGTTATCTTTTAAATTTTATATTTAATTATCTTTATGTACATAAATCAAATCTCTATTATTTTGCTCAAATATATATATATATATATATATATATATATATATATATATATATATATATTTATATATATATATATATATATTTATAACTTGGTTTAATAATCGTTTGCAGATCTATTACTACTGAATAGCGAGTCTGATCCATGACTTCAGAATGACTCTAAAAATCACCACGTAAAAATGATTTTATTCTAATCCCGCCTGGTGGGAGGTCAAGGATTTTTTTTTCGTCAGAGTGGAGGGAATGCCATTCCATAATAATATAGTAAGAAATGTTGATTCAATAATTAACAATATCTTTTAAGATAAGATATAAATGAAGCAATTTGTTAAAATGATATTTCAAATAAATAAAATATGAAAAAAAATTAAATAAACTATCTAAATTTAAGATAATTCTTTAATTTAATTTTTTTGTAATCTGTAAAATACCATAAATGATTTTAAAAAATAAAATTCAAAGTTTATCCGATCGAATATCAAATTATTATATATTGAAACATACTAAAAAAAATTGAATGTGGTTAAAGCTGAATATCAAATTACATTACTGATTTTTGAACAAATGCAGTATAGCGCTCAAGAGATAATATCATTAGAATAGCATTTTACGTGTAAATAACATTAGATAACGGAAACTCCCGTCTGAAATGTTTCGGGTATTTCCGTGAAATGTAATACATTTTATGCGTATTTAATATTAGAATAAACAAATTAACGGGATTATTTTATAAAAATAACATGACTAACATGAAAATAAAAATGAATAAAAAGAAAGAAAAATGATCGTTTCGCAATTTGTATAATTGAAAAAAGTTTTTAAAAAACGATTGTTTATCCTGTACAATGAAATATTTACCACAACTTTGAATCATAAATCATGAAAAAAAAATGGAAGGAAAATATCCTCTTGTCGTAAGCTGTTTTTGGCTACGTTAAATTTCAATTGATTTAACGATGCAAAAATGAAAACATTGTTTTTCAATCATAATTTTCATTATTTCCGTAAGCTGAAATTTTTTTAAATTCATCGGGTGTTTGTTTTATGTTTCTTCTTTCGAATGGAAATTTTTTTTCAAGTTTCATTGTGTTAAATATAGGGTGAGGTAAATTTCACAAGGGAAAAGTAAGAAATGTACTAATACTACTGCTAATCATCTGCTTACTATATATTTTTTTACAAAAAAGTAAAAATGGCGAGTATTATTTTAACATTCAATTATAAGGGTGTTTAATTTTAAAATGTATTCGAAAATATAAATCAAATCTTCATTATTTTTGCTTTAGAACCCAGACCTGGTGATATTTAATATGTATATCTATTTACTATGTCGTTAATTGTTTTATTTTCGAAGTTTCCTACGGACAAAATAATTGCAAATTCCTTTATATATAGATAGAAGATTGATGGTTTGTACTTGGGATTCTTCATTTTTGCAAAAGATTTTAAGTCACCCATGTACATAAGATGTTTTCTTTTCTTTTCTTTTTTTTTTTTTTGTTTTCGTTAGTGTGTGGATTTGTAGTCCGCTGTTCATTCTCTGAGTATATGATTTAGTGGCATCAGTGCTATGATAAACAGTAGTGGTGAGTCGCCTTGGAAAATACATCTTTTGATTGTTTATTTCTGCCAGGGATTGCCCTCCTGCTTTTAATTGAACTTTCCAATTTTCAATGGCTTTATTTATGAAATTTAAGATGTATATTTTGTACATTTTTAGGCATGCAATAATCCAATTATGTGGGACCATGTCATAGGCCTTTTTGTAGTCGATCCATGCCTTTGTGATATTTTTGCGCCTGGTTTTAACTTCCTTAAGTCATGTTCCTATTATTATTATTATTATTATTATTATTATTATTATTATTATTGTTGTTGTTGTTGTTGTTGTTGTTGCATTTAATTTTCAGCTTTGCTTTTGCATTCTTGCAATCCTTCACCGGGTCTTCCCCCAAGACCTAAGTGGGTGAGGGAAGATTGTTATAAAAAACATTTTTTGTCATTATGTTAATTTTTTGTTGTTGTTTTTGCTTGTTTTGTTTTTGTTTTTTTGTTTGTTTGGTTTTTTTTAGGGGGGGGGTATTTTTTTGTTTTTATTTTTTGGAACATATTTTTTGCTGCTTTTTTTAGGTGTTAATTTTCCACTCTCATTAATAGTACTTTAGTTAAGTTGCAATGCATGGAAATATTTTAAGATGAAGTAATATTTTAAGATAGTAGTACCAAAAAATGTAATAATAATAAAATGTTAAGTGAAAGTACTTGTAGTTCTTAGTGAAGTGAAGTGGGTTAAATTTTAAATTTAAAAATTCTATATCACTTGGGAGTTATGAATAAAAAAGTTTTTTTTTTAAACTTATGGCTTCGCACATTAAAACTAAATGTTCATAATAATTCTAGATAAACTTCAAATCAAGATGGATACAGAAAATTATAATTTTTTTCGGCTAACACTTTTACCGGTGTTTATTTTGATGAATGTCAAAATTCTGTAAAATCGGGCAACTCTTATTATAACAAAATAAAAAAATAAATTTACAAACCAATAATTCACTTTATTACAATTAACTCGGCAGAAACCACTGTTTTTCTCCGCAGGGTTTATCAAAAATTAATGATTCAATAATTTGCAATATTTTTAGGAATCTTCAGATAATAGGAATCTCATTTGAGATAATTTTGAATTTTGACATTCATTCATAGATTCTCAGAATATTTGTTTTATCATATTTGTATACTTACTTATCGTCGGATTTATTTCCAATTCTTACACACACACAAACACACACACACACACACATCCACTATTTGTTTATATATACATTATATATATATATATATATATATATATATATATATATATATATATAAGGATTTAAATTCAGAGTAGTTGTTCTCCTAAAGCCTAAAGATCCCAATATGCCCACCTATTTTACCTATAATTTAGGGAGGAGATAAGTTACAGATTCAATCTTTTCTCTCGAGCAATTTTTGCGAATCTACTCATAATTATATTAATTACTAAGAAATAATGGGAAGTATTCTATAATTAGTATCTAATAGCAATCCTATTTGAGAAAGTATCTAATAGATACCCTCTTTGAAAAATTATAACATTCAGCGTGAGTGATCACACTGACTCATAATTATTACGTTATACATTTTTTAAGCAAGTGCATTTAAACGCTAATGCGCTAACAAAAAAAATATATTTCTTTTTGCTGTGTTACAGTAACCATGCTCACAAAAATCACATCGTTATAATATAGATGGTTTGAAATTATTCAATGATCTTTCGGACTACCATCCACATGGTCACGTGTCAAGTGATGAAGTAGTTACCACAGGGCCAAGAGGCCAATTCACTTACGGCACGAATTTAAAGAGGTAAATGCATTCCATGGGTTGGCTTTTCTTTTTTTCTTTTTTTTTTTTTTTTTTTAAATAAGGACAAACGGCCATTTAGACTTTCAACAACTGCCACTTAGTCCAGAATATTTCTCAGCGCATGTGGCCCCACTTTTTAACAATTCAATCTCTCTTTTATCGTTAAGAAAAAAAAAGAATAAAAATAAACTCTCGAAATGAAGTAGATTCAGACCTAGAACCACTCCAACGAATGCAGAAATATTATTCCTCTTTTTTCTTTGTTTTTTTTTTTAATTTTGCTTCTTGTTGGTTTGTTGTTGTTGGGTTTTTTCTTTGATTCATTCAATTCATTATTTATCAATGGTTGCAGAAATTCATTTTCTTCTTACTTTATAGCTAAGAAAATACACAAACATGCATATGAAATAAAAGTATGGATATGAAAGGCAAAATTCCGTAATGCATTCAAGTAGCAGGCTCAAAGTTAGCCCTTTCGTTGTAGCTTGGGATACTTCGACTGTATCCCCTGCTTATATAAGCTTATAGATTTGTCCAAAGAGATGCCCTAGAGTGAGAGACAACTCAAGGAGAATGTTTGGCGACCAAATCTCCGGTGGATGAAGAGACAATCAGAAGAAGAGTGGAGAACCGGAAAGAAACGTCCCAAAATTAGCTAGTTCCCCTTTAGAAAATGTCCACCCTGTTGGCGGGTGTTAGGATACAACGACCACATCTCTTGCAGAGAAATAAGATGATTGTTCTGGGTATGAAACCAAACTGAGTAGAGAGATTCCAGTTCAGGAGCTCTGGGAAGAAACAAGTAACTCACTTGTTGCCATAACTCCACTCTCACCTGTTACAATACGACCAATGTAAAACAAGCAGTTTTTACTGTATCCCAACATTCTATTGAGTAGAGAAAGATTTCAATAACGTCCCTAATCTTCCTTCTAAGAAAATCAACAAACAGAAAATTACTGAAGGGTGTCTAAGACTACTTCTTAGTACCTTCAAGCCTGATATTGAGAAGTTGAAATCTCACTGCGTTCCGGTGCTAAGACTTCAAATTCTGCGGAGTGTGAAATCCCCTTCGTTCCCATGACACCCAAAGTCCACTCTGATCCAGAGTGCGGATATCTGTGATGATACCACCTATGGTTCAATCACATCTGTTTAATTCTTTTAGTATTAGATATAAATATATAAACCATACGAATTATTTGTATTAAGAAAAGTTATTTGAAGCGATAACTGTTTACAAATGTTTATTATTAGTTACTTTAAACTATATAATTGCTAGAAACCATATAACCAGGTTCAAATTGTTTGTATTGGATAGAAATAATCATATAACTGTGGACTACAGCGCATCATCAATGCTGTAGATCAGAGCCTACTCTCGATCAGGACTTGCCTTCTATGTTCAGAAAACATGTGTTAACTCCGGAACTCCTCATTAACAACCAACACTGGAAAAATGTAGAGGAGTTTACTTACCTTCTGTCTTAAACAGCACAAAAGATCTTACAAGTGAAGTGCAACGACGGATTGGCCGGGCTTCAGCATCTTTTGGTAGACTATCTCACAGAGTGTTCATGAACAGATCTCACCATCAATAGCAAGATCTTTGTATATAAAGTTTTATGCCTATCCATACTGTGGAAGTGAGTCGTGGGTGTAATATCACAGACACCTGAAAAAACTGGAGGCATTACACATTAACTGCCTCCAACGCATACTGTGCATAAAGGGGTGGCACAAAATTCCTCACTTTGAAATTAGAAGCAGAGCACGCATTGACCCAACTGCGAGGCTTGGATCACACCATCCTGCAGACAGACTTCTCCGTAAACTACTTTACTGTGAACTCACAGATGGCACGCGGGGGACAGGATACCCCAAAAGCGGCACAAAGACCCTACTAAAACAATACTGAAGAAATGTAACATCACATCTTCAAGCGTGGAATATCTGGCATCCAACAGTCAGGGTTGGCGTGAAGCCTGACGCAAAGGAGCTAAGCAGCTCAATAATGAAATAAACAGGACTGCAGAGCGGCGATGTCTTCGTCTTCATGAACAACCAAGTGTAGACGGGAATTTCCCCTGCAATGTGTGTGACCGCATCTGCAAGTCCAGAATAATGAGCCATTATACGGTCCACAAATGACATGGAGTGACGTCATCGTCGTCTGCGACGGACTTCGAAAAGAAAGAAAAGAAATAAATTCGTATTAAGAATAGTTACCGAAAGCTACAGTTGTGTTTAACTGATTATTATCATTCATTACTTGAAACTATATAAGGAATTGAACAATTAGACGCAATGAGGATTGATATATCGTAAAATGAACTAAACAACCAGCCGTCAATTCAAAATCAGTTATTAATGGAGGTTAATAAATCTCGTTTAGGATTCAATAGCAAAATCTAGATCAATTATGGTTCCAGATGAACTGTACAGGTAGTATTTGACTAAACTTAGCTTAGTTTTACACGTGGAAAATAATGTGGAGCCGTCAGTGAAAATCACAATCACAATAATGTTGTTTTTTTCATTTCATGTTATAAAAACTTAATTACAAAATAAACACACAATTTCTTTAAAAAGTCCTTTCTGATTTATGACTGATAGAATTTTAAAATGTATTGCCGTGAAGAATGTTAACGGATCCTCTTGGAAACAATCATTCAAGGTCAGAAGTCTAAGAATTAATCTGATCGAGTAGGGAGGCTGTTCAAGGGTCGAAGATATCGGGTGTTTCAACCGCAATAGGTACGAAAGAAATCTGTCGAAGCGCGATCGGTAATAGTATGAAAGTGACAGGTAATAGTTTGTTAGCCTAGTTAGTTAGCCTTTCCGCCATACACGGTTACCAGATTACCTGAACAGGTAGAAATAAATATCAGATGCAAACATAATGCATATAATAATCAAATAAATGAAATATTACTAATTACCTATCAGTACACATGGAAATTTTAATTTGTTGTTTTCTTTTTCTTATTTTGATACATAAATTGACGAGTTTACAAAGAAAACCTTATCAAATTAAAGAAAATTCACCCAATGTTTATTTTATTTTCATCTGTTAAGAAATAAGCTCTTAAAGTTTTATTCAAAATAAAAATATTCATTTTTCTATCTCTTCCGTTTTATCTCTTCTTATCTTCCTTTCCTTTCTTTTTTCTACCATTGTTTTTTTTTTCTCCTTTCACCCTCTTTAAGCAAATAATAAGCAACAGGTACAAAGCATTATAGCATCAGTCTGTCTTATTGTATTTGCTTCCTTTTTTATCTGACGTGTTTTCTTTCTTCACAATCAAAACAGAATGGTTCATTATTCATCCTCGGCTTCAGGGCGTACCATTCGAACAATATAATATTGTTTTTAATTACTATTCCAAAATATGAATTTGATTTCGAAAGAAGATGGTGTCTATCACACGACTGAAAATCGAGGAAGTGCTCTTTGAAAAGAATTGGAGTAAAATGCTTACCCAAGCAGACATTTTGATGGAATCATTCTCCGTCACAGAGCCATGCCTGAAAGTGCCTTGTTAATGATTGTATATTTTAACACCAACTGATTTTTGCCATTTGAATGAAAACATTCAATCCAGTGTCAGTGTCATAAAATAGATGCCAAAGGTCAACAAATAATATTGAAATCACGGGTACTGCAGATTAAGAGGCTAGAAAACTGCAAACCTCCAATGTTAAGCTGCCATTTAGGGTCCCAAGATTAGCCTGGAATATTCTTCCACCGGGTGAGTTTCCTCAAAATGACAATAGGGATAGAACTGGTTACAAAGCAAAAGATTCCACGCTGTGTGCGCGGAATATGTCAATATGGACTTGTTGCACCTTGCAACTCCTATGTCTAATTAGGCTGTTAAAATACTCTTCTCTCTTCTGTCGGCTAACGAACTTGTTTGTTATCTGATGTGCATTCTCCTTTACTGGAACTAATTTTTGTGTACTTCCGTCGATGAGTATAGTGCGAAGCGGCTATTTTTCCTCTAACACAATTACTACAAATTGTTACACTTTTTACACCCATCTTGTTTATCCGTCATCTTCATTAGCTGATCTCAAACAAGTATCAATATATCTACACACATGAATGAATCTAGATATCTGTTTAAAATTTAGACACACACACACACACACACACATATATATATATATATATATATATATATATATATATATATATGGGGTGTATGCGTGTGTGTATATATTATGCATGAATATCTTTCATTGTGATCTGATATGATTGTATTCACTGTGCAAGAGATCATGTACATATGTTTACTTATATGAAAATCGTTGTATATTCGTTTGGTTTAAGTATGAACACAAATTCGTACACACATACTTATAGATAGATATCTAGATGAATATATAGATATGAAGAATGCATACATTTAAGATCTGGAATTATATGCATACACAATTTGAGGCTGATATACGAATACATATAAACTGATATATATGTATTTTCTCAGAGATGAATTTTAAACGAAAAATAATATGTATATATATATATATATATATATATATATATAGAGAGAGAGAGAGAGAGAGAGAGAGAAAGACAGAGACAGAGACAAAGACAGACAGAGAGGGTAGAGAGAGAGGGAGTGAGAGAGAGAAAGGGGGAGATAGAGAAAGGGGGCTAAAAAGTGTTTAGGCTTAAATATATACAGATAATTATATATATATATATATATATATATATATATAATATATATATATATATATATAATATATATATATATATATATATATATATATATATATATATATATATATATATATTCGCATACTTATGTGCACAAATGTTTATGATAGCGTGTATGAGTGTGCACATATACAATTGTGACAAGTTATTTTTAACTCTGTATATGTATGGTAAACACAATGTCTCGAAAAATCGTTGGTCAACTTTCCCTATTCATATTGTGGTTATGATGACACAATGTCACGTGTTAAACTACTCGGGATTGATAAACGGATGAAATGAAAAAAAATATGATGCACATGCATCGAAACTGGGTTTTTTTTCTCAAATGAATAAAGATTTGATGATGTTTTCGACTAACAGAGAAAAAAAGGCGAATAAGTGTAAAAAAAAAAAATAATGTCTAGTTTATATAATTATGACGAATTCATCACAAAATGAAAAAAAAATTATAAAAATAATCTATTTTATGTATTTTGGTTAGTTCTATATAATAAATGTAAGTGGTAATACAAATGTGTTATTTTTTTTTCAATTTGATTTGTTAAACGAAATTGTCTCTGGATATATTAAAGTTTTGCATAACATTTTGATTAAGAAATATATTGTCACAAATTCTAAAATTTACATCTCTTTGTTTGAAGCAAAAAAAAATGCCTACCATTCGAAGGACACCATCACTTTTTATTATTTTCAACAATAAACCCTATTTAAATTTATGTCTTATATTATTAATTCCGTTCTTTATATACAGCGCTACAAAAATCTTAACTCAGATAAATGAAAAACACATCCAATTAGTCTATAGTTCTAATCAAATCAAGAATCATATCCACTTTTTGCCTTTTTTCTAAGAACAGAAATCCCGATCTACCAAATTTATATGTTAACTGCATTTAATAAATTTCTCAATTTGAATTAATGGTTTTGATGTAACTTTTGTCCATTTTTACAAATACAGAGCTATATCTTACCAATTCATACGGTATTAGCATTTAAGAGACTTTCTTCATTTGAATTGATTTATTTTATATACTTTTTGTTCTTTTTTTTTTTTCAAAAAAAATAGTCTGGTCTGCCTAATTTATGTGTTAAGAATATTGTTGAGAATTATTAAAAAATATTTTTGAATCCAAACCAGCTGACCACCACTTAAAAACCGACCATGTGTCACATCCAGTCTGTGACATATCAGTTGAGTACATGCACACACACTCTCTCTCTCTCTCTCTCACACACACACACACACACACACATATATATATTATATATATATATATATATATATATATATATATAAGTTAAAAGAAAGGAAATGAATCCGACAATATGAGTATGAAAAGGTGGAATGAAAACATCACACAATGCTGTTAAATGTGAACTGATTTGACATTCTTCTCCGACCCAAACAACTACGGAGTGAATGAGCTCTGACGATGATTT
This sequence comes from Doryteuthis pealeii, assembly GCA_023376005.1. NCBI lineage: Eukaryota > Metazoa > Mollusca > Cephalopoda > Myopsida > Loliginidae > Doryteuthis > Doryteuthis pealeii. The sequence continues at coordinate 59,632,789 of CM042138.1, forward strand.
TTGTAAAATCGAAATATTGATCAGTATCAGCTATGATTATATTATAAATTGTTTTCTTCTTTAACAGCATTGTGTGATATTTTCATTCCACCTTTTCATATATATATATATATATATATATATATATATATATATATATATATATATATATTAATCCAAAGATTGAGTGAAGAAATGTCCCTTAAGACATTTTAGTTTTAAAGTAGTTGTAATTTACAGAGCTCAATGTGTCCTCTTATTGCTAGAGTCACAGAGCAAAAATATTTTAGGAAAAAATTACGAAGAAGATTTAGATTGAAAGCTTAATAGACGATTGGAATTGTTACCATCCGGCCACAATGCAGAATGAGGAATAGTTTATTATTCTCATAACGGTTGAGAACAGATTTGCTTCATAGTCTGGTATTTTTATTTTTTTTATTCTGTCTGGGTTTCATACACTCAGCTGCTTCTCGGGTAAATTAACTGCCGGTCATGAATTAAATTCTTACCCAGCTGTCTGTCCGTTGTCTCGGTGCTTTTATATTACACCTTGTATTCTGGAAAAAATTTAACTTTCTATTCATTGTTTATTTCTATCTTGGTGAATACAGATTCAATCTTGATACTTTAATGACATATTCAAATTTCTAACTTGTGGTTTATATCTATAGATTAGGTGCTTGAATTTTATTTTATTCTATTTTATTTTATCTATTTATATCTCTCTCTCTCTCTCTCTCTCTCTCTATATATATATATATATATATATATATATATATATATATATATATATTGAAGGCAATTACAATGCGCATATCGTATAAAATTTAGAAGCATTGTTGAGCAAAGTATATTATTATTTACATATATATATATTTTTGCTTGAAGGCAATTACAATGCGTATATCGTATAAAATTCGATAATTATTGAAAATAATCATGACAAGCGAACTCGGCAAATATTGAGCCCCACGTATAACATCGTACATCTGTTTCAACGTTATTAAAGCAAATTATCAAATTTCATTTCTTACGCCGGAGCATAGGCCTAATTTGCGATCTTCTCAACGTCCACTGTACTTTGTATAGTAGTGACGTGTTTATCCTTGACAAGTTATGTATCGTGTGCTACGTATCGGTGGCCCAGGGGTAGAGTCCTCTGATTCTGCGTGCTGTTTCGATTTCTGTCGAGGGAAATCGTAAGTATACATCGCTGAAGTTGAAACAGCTGTACGATGTTCTACGTGGGGCACAATATTTGCCGAGTTCGCTTGTCATGATTATTTTCAATAATTATCGAATTTTATACGATATACCCATTGTAATTGCCTTCAAGCAACAACAAAAATATATATAATAATATACTTTACTCAACAATGCTTCTAAAGCAAATTATCAAATCTCATATATATATATATATATATATATATATATATATATATAACTTTAGGGGCCATTATTTGGAATATTAATGTAAAGGCCTACTTTGTATTTGAGGGTTCTAGATTTTTCTATAGTGGACATATATATCAAGGTTTAGTAAAAGTAAAAGTACAGATATAATTCTAATTTAGTTTATCTGAGTACAGGATAGAAGAAAGAAAATTAATTTAAATGTCTGACTTATAATCGAGGATTAAAGTCGACTTATAAAGTCGGTTATATTTTAATATAGTGGACTTATATATCTCAGTTTAAACAAAGTTAGAATAAAGAGCTAATCATTGGCAATTCAGTCTCGAAAGACTATGATAAAAGTTTTTGTGTGCCCCTGAGGTTGCAGCGCCTCCTGTGACTATGAAGTCCTATGTTTGAGAAACATTCTCGACCACAGATTTTGCATTTGTAGGTTGTCCCTGTAGATGATGATGTCCCGATGCTTTGTTGCCGTTGCTTTCTTATGGACCTCTTAGCTTCATGATGTTGTATCAGGGTGAATTCTGACGTGTACAATCCTCTATGGAGTTTAAACAAAGTTAGAATAAAGAGCTAATATGGCCTATCTAAGCAGAAGATTGAATAAGTTTTCACCTGGAATTATCCTCGGTGTTTACAATTGACTATCAGTTCATTATGTTTATTAATAATCTTTCTATTTTTCCGATATACAAAGTGAGAATTTACCTTTGGAGTTTGTGGCCGAGTCAGAGGTTTGGACTATTTTCCATTTCATCACCGAGTCGCAATTGAAGTTCTCCAGAAATAAAGTTCCGTTTGATTGGATAGCTCGGGGTCGCTGAAGGAGTTCCTGTGTGTATAGTACCTTTGGTTAAAAACTTTGTAGTAATTCCGAGGTAGTGTCTGATGCTTCCCAGATCATTCCTAGTTGATATTTGGGCTTCATAGACTATGTTGCTGGCTAGACACTTTCCATCTAGAGGACATTGTTGTGTGTCTCTACAGTTTATTTTCTTGTGTTCATGTTCTGGTCTCTAGTTCTGGTGCTGTTGTCATCTATATTTGTATTAATATTCTCATCGGTATTCCTCTTCTTGTAATATTCATTTAATGTGTTTTCATTTTGGGTCTTGGTTATGTAATTCATATTGTATGTAGCTGATTTTCAGGGTGCTTCCATTCATTATTTTGGTGAATGGGTTGTTTTTTGTCGAAAGGCTAATTAAGTAAATACAAGGAAGCTCAACCTATGTTTGCGTTGGATGGTTTGCAATATGGGGACTTGAAACAGATGTCTGTGTTACTTGGCCCATTGTTTGTGTTTAGTTCCTGTTTCTTAATGTAATGTAAATTGTTGGTGAATCCATTCTTTTCCAGGGCCTTATCATAGAAGAGCTTATTATCATTAAAGGCTATTTTATTAGCTGATAGTCTATTGATTATATTTCCTATAATATATATATATATATATATATATATATATATATATATATATATATATATATCATGTCACGCAATTAGCCCGGATATCCATGACAATCTCTCACCAACCTTCTCTATTATTCATTGTCCCAGGGAGGTCCTCTGCACAGCATCCAGTGTCCTCGCAGAGTTGGTCAATGTGGGCGTCCCACATTAGCATGCCCATTTGTTGGCTTCCACAGGAGAATGTCGCTTATGAGCTCGTCCTTGCTTCGCCAACATTGTCCAGCATGCCTTGTCTGTCTCACTCGGATGATTTGTGAGATGGAGGCAGGTGTCCATACAACTGCTTCCTTGTGAGGTGCTGTTTCCACGACTTGTTCAAGACCATGCGTAGCATTCTTGTGTAGCTCCCATCTAGCTTGTTCTCAAGGCGCCTCGTTAGGGCCCAAGTAGTGCAGTCCTACGGCAGTACTGATATAACCACAGCCTGGAGGAATTGTCGCTTTGATTTGTCAGTGAGATCGGATTTCCATATGACTGATAACTTGTTTGTGGCCGCCCAAGCATTTCCTATTCGTGTATTAATATCGCTTTCTGTGGATGAGATATTACTACCCAGGTATGTGAATTGTTCTACTGGCTTCAGAGGCTTACCGCTGAGTGTGAAGATGTCTCCTTTCTTTTTGAAACACATGAACTCAATTTTACCAGAGTTCACATAGAGGCCGATACGCTTTGCCTTCTGCAGGCTATGCAGTAGTAACTCTGCCTGCTCCAGTGCATCTGCAAGAAGTGCAAGGTCTGCATCTGTGATAATCTGTGCGGGATATCACCTGCTTCTTGCCTTTTTTTAGTGTGAAACCTTTTTCTTTTATGGTATCTAATGATGTTCGGTGTACATAGTCTAGGCATATTATAAATATATATGGTGCTAATGTATCTCCTTGTAGAACTCCAGCGGCGATGTCAAAGAAATCTGTGTCGCCATCAGGTGAGCGTACCATTGTTTGAGTGTTTTTATAGACCATCATTATAGCGGCAACAGTTTCTTTGGGAAGACCGTATGCTTGTAGTATTTGTTTCATTTTCCCTCTGTATATGGAATCAAATGCCTTGGAGAAATCTACAAATAGCTGCGTTGCCTCTAGATTCTTTGCTCGAACCCTTTCTATGATCCGTCGAATAGTCAGGATCTGAGAGGTTGTGGATCGATTTCTGCGGAATCCGTTTTTGTTCTTCCTAAGGATTTTCTCTATTTCAGGTCGAATGCGATTAAGAAGAAGGGCATTATATATCTTAGCTGTAATAGCAGTAAGTTTTTAGCGATTCCAAAGTCTCCATTTTGTGGAATAGGAGGGTGTGGCCTTTCATCCATTTATCGATTCTATTTTGTCTATATACTGCATTGCATAGCATAAGCAGTATGTCATTGAACTTTCCCATCCTCCATACCTCGGGGGGTATTTCGTCAAGACCTACAGCTTTTCTGCCTTTTATTTTCTTTAAGACTTCATTGAGTTCTTCTGTTGTGAAATCCCCCAGTTTGATGTCTAGTTGTTTATCTACTATCTTTTGGGCATTATTTTCTATGGTTCTGGGAGTGGTCTTTCCATTTTTGGAGTCTATCATTTTGGCTGGTTGCCTTTAGTTTTGATCTAGAGGTACTTTTGCTACCACTAATTTCATTTACTGTTTGCCATGCTAGTCGCGGTTGTCTGTCTTCCAACGATTGTCTGATATTATTTATTTGTACTTGGATGTATTCTATTTGTTGTTTTTTGTATGTTTTGATTAGTTCTATCTGGGCTTTCTTAAGGTTGTGTAAATTGGTGTTAGTTGAATTTGTTTTATTACGTTGGGCTGCTTTTTTATATCATTTCTCTTTTCTCTAGCTGCTTCTGTCTCCCAGGGAACAAAGTGTTTGGCTCTTAGTTTGGTCGGTACGCACTCAGCTGCTACTTCTATGTGGTCACAGACAAAGTTTTCGTACTCCTCGTTTGGAGTGGAACTTTCAGATGTCTCCTGGAGGATATCGAATTTATTTCTTACTGCGACATCGTAGCGATTGCATATATCGCGGTTGGCAAGTATTAACCAGTCGTATCGTACAGATTTACTGGTTTGTTTTTTCTTTCTACATAGGCTTAGTCGTAATTTTTCTGTGACGATTCTGTGATCGGAGGATACTCTTTCAAAAGAGGAGTATGCTTCGCAGTTCATTACACTGTTTATCCATTTTTTTATCTATTAAGATATAGTCTAATTGGGCTTTTGTATTGTTTAGGTATGTGTAGGTCTATAGTTTACCTATTCGTTTTTTGGTATTTTGTATTTAAGCATTCAAGCCTGTTCTCAAGAGAGAACTCGGTTAGGAGTTCGCCGTTTCTATTTGGGATATTATGTAGGCATGATCTATTGTTCTCGTGTTTGCCTATCTGCGCATTCATGTCACCCCCAATGATCAGGACATTGTTTTTGGTAATTTATCACCATAGGGAGAACAACTCATTGTAGAACTTTACGGTGCCCATTTCTTCGCTGACATTAGTGGGGCTATAACACGAAATTACTGTCATGCAGGGATTCCCATTAAACGTAGTGCATATAATTCTTGGTTAGATGTTTTCTACGCTGGTTAGTGATCTTATAGTTTGGGGGCTGAGGAGCATTCCTACACTTCCTCTGGTGGCATTTGTGGAGTTTTTCCACCCAGATACCGACACAAACGTTCATCCATTACCTGTTTCATGATATTTTATTTTTGATTCGCTATGATAAAATCTATGCTCTTGTACGCAGATTATGTCTATATTTTTACCGGCTGCAGACGCAGTTAACTCAGGAAGTTGGTTTATCGTTTTAAGCGTTCTGACGTTAAATGTTGCTAAGTTTAGGGTTAGTTTACACCTTAGTAGGTGTGTATTATGACTAGGTTCTGTGATTGTCTTTTTAGATATAGTGTTCAGTGCTACGACATTGGTAGTGGGTGTGTCTTGTTTGTCTGCTCTGGGTGTGATACGGTCTGTATGTGTGTGAGGTTGTTGGGGCACTGTAGCTGACTTTCCGACACGGGCCAGCGCTCGAACCCGTGGTCGTGCTCCCGAATCAGCAGGACTGGCGCTGCTGTATGATTTCATATTTTTGTGTGTTGTCTCGGCGTCACCGATACCTTTCGGTGGCTGTTTTGTTAACTCATCAATAGACGTCAGACTTATAGATGAGGAGCAGTAGCTCCCTGACTGAACTGTTTGATCTTGGTCGTTGGCCTGCTTTTGAACTCATCCGCCCCGCATCTTGTGAGATACACTGTTGGCTCATTTTGGTTTCGTCAACCATGTCTCACATCCACCACGCTGCTACCCATGGCTTCATATGTTAGGCGATCGTATGGTATTTTGGTTATTCTACCTTGAACTGTTGTCCAAAAAGGGTGGGTACTTCAACGTTTAAGTTTTAACTTAGTTAAAGTCCACAAGTCCCCTAAAATTTTAGCACAAAGAAAGCCATTTCTTAGTTTAGATTCTTCTTAGAGAGGGTGGGAATTCAATCGCTTGTGAGGTAGGGGTTAAATATGATACTTATTTCAAAGAAAAATGAAATAAAATGCATAAGAACCGTTTGGCGATTTAACTGCAAAAAAGTTTCTTGCTAGACAAATTGTCAGAGAGTATTTATATATTTATACGACTACTAATTTCGGGGAAATTCTACACTCCTGTATTAATTTCAAAGAATTTTGGGACTCACCTCTGTGAACTTGGAGAAAGGAGGGAGGACGAAGAGGAATGAATTAAAATTTTGGTTAAAAACAAAAATATGGATTAAAACAAACAAAATACACTCCAGAATTCACTGATAATTTCAAAGTAATAATTATGATAGGATAGCTTATAGTCATGAATTAGTTAAAAGTTAAAGCTCTTTTTTATCAGTTGAGTGTTAGCGAAAATCATAGAAAAGATGTTTAAAAAAAGAAAAAGAGGAGGACCAACCTGTTCGGACCAGTTAACAAAAGGACTGACTTAATATATATATATATATATATATATATATATATATATATATATATATATATATATAATTAATGTTGATATTATGATTTCACACTCATAACTTCAAGTTTCTTGGTAGTCCAATCATCAGATAAGAAGTGGTTGAGATGTCAAAAACCAGTCGTGAAATGGTAAAAATCAAATTGTTTAGCGTTTATATGCAGCGTTTTTCACGTGAAAAACGCTGCATATAAACGCTAAACAATTTGATTTTTACCATTTCACGACTGGTTTTTGACATCTCAACCACTTCTCATCTGATGATTGGACTACCAAGAAACTTGAAGTTATGAGTGTGAAATCATAATATCAACATTAATTATAAAACTGCTCTGCTTTATTAGCATTGAGCACCTTTCCATGCAAATACTTTTCTCATTTTTTCATCCACTATTCATTATATATTATATATATATATATATATATATATATATATATATATATATATATATAGAGTGTATCAAGGTTTTTCCTTTATACGAACTAAAAATAATTAAGATCTCATCTTTATACTATAGTACCATAACAACTTGTACTACTCTCATCTGTTTTTCTGAGCCACAATTCCCCGTCAATCATCTTTCCTACTCAGTCATGTCTGCTTTATTTGCAAATTTGCTACGTTTTCTTATTCTGCTTTACATCTCCTTCTTTACATTGGCCTCATTTTCTAAATTGATGGACCTAGTAAAATTTAGCATAGGTACAATTAGTTATGATATCCTTGGTTTTGGAGGTTTTTTGGGTGACTAACTTCAAATGATTCAATTTCTTTTTTTAAGTGCCCTTTGCACAATCACATCAACCTTATTTTATTTATACACACTATCTATTTTACAACTCAGTTTCCTCTTATTCTTGTCTCGTTTGTGTTGTGCTAATATATTTCTTCTTGTATATATTTCCACGTTACTATTATGAGGACTTAGAAGTTATTAAAAGTATTCGAGAGGTTAACGTTCATGGCTCCTAATAACCATTGCTCGTACTGCAAATGTAAATACAAAACAAGATTTTTTACGTATTGATTTTATGGAAGAGAGTCACAGATTAGAATTAACCAGAAAAGTGTCTCCCCGAAAAGTAATTAATTTTGTTTCTGGCTAAGAAATTTTTTAACTAAATGTGAATTTGTCGATTTACCTAACTTGATTAACTCAAAATAAATTACAAGTTTCAATAAAGGTTATAAGTAAATTGCTCAAATACTTATGAGTGGTACTATGTAATTTTAGAGTTTAAACCTTTCACTGGGAATCTTTTTTGTTTTTGTTTTTTGTTTGATGTTTTTTCTGATATATTTTTCTATCTTCTCTAGGACCCTTCTCCTGCAGTAAAACCTTTATATATTCAGTCACAGCCTCTACATTTGATAAATCTGTTCGTGTTACACAGACGACATTCACCAAAAAAGAAAAGGGGGATCACACCCGGAAAATGAATATTTAACTTTTCCACTGTCCATAAATTGAACAGACAAATACAGACAAGATAAATGAAGGTTTTTGCTGAATCTAATGTGATAATTCAGACACTTTTCTTTCTCTCTTTTTTAAGGTATTAGATTTTAAAAGACATAAATAAGAATCGCCTGGGGCCGCTGTATGTATAACTATATGATAATTTCATAATTATGCACGCACTCACACATACACACACATGCAAACATACACATTAACACACACGCAGTGTGTGCTTGTATGTGTGTGTGAATGTGTTCATATATATATATATATATATGTGTGTGTGTGTGTGTGTGTGTGTGTGTGTGTGACTTTCGCTAACACTCAATATATATATATATATATATATATATATATATGTGTGTGTGTGTGTGTGTGTGTGTGTGTGTGTGTGTGTGTGTGTGTGCAGGTAGATATTTATATACCTTTGTTGTTTTATTAATGCATGACTCGACTTTGAAATAGAAGAAGAAGAAGAAGAAGAAGAAGAAGAAGAAGAAGAAGAAGAAGAAGAAGAAGAAGAAGAAGAAGAAGAAGAAGAAGAAGAAGGTTTCGGTGTTAAAGGTACACCTTCCTCAGGAGAACTAATAATTATAGGTAGCTAATTTTATATATATACTTGTTTGGTCTAGAATTATTTTTATTTCTCTATCTGTCATTTTAATTAGTATAAACTTTAGTCTTTAAGTCTGTCTTTAAAACTGTTCCCTTTAAAATCAAAGATTAGTTTTCCATACGCTTATCAGGCAAAAGTAATTTGTAATTCTATCTGTCAGTTGTTTTCAACTCCCATCCTTTTTTTTCTTTGTTTATATCTTATTTATGTTTACTACTTGGGTTGGAGTCTTCTGATGAATCAATTAAGTTGTAGGTTTTTTTCTCTAATTAATGCATATCTTATTTTATATCTATATACCTATATATATCATCGGAAAATGAAATTTATTTGCAGTACACTGAAAATGTGTTTCATTGTTCAGTGGTATCTTGACTTACAAGTGTCCCAACTGTCACTCGCTCGATTTTTTGCTTTTTTTGCGAACCTAAAAAAGATTAATGACATTTCACTTTATTTCATCATCATCATCA
>CM042138.1:59649697-59759169 GCA_023376005.1 Doryteuthis pealeii
CTGTCACTCTTTTTGAGTCAGTAAAAAATCAAGGCAAAAAATGGTTGCTCATTGGTAGGATGGACAATTACCACTAGTGCCCATAAATGTTAATCACTTAACGACGCTGATCATATAAGTTTTCATCAATCATACTTCCTAGTTACTGTGCTTAAAATCCATTCTTTCGGCAAGAATAAAAGAATGTTGCAATTTATGTCAAAGAAATATAAAAGCAGACATCGGTTGGTTGGTTGTTGGATTTTACGGCAGGTCAACCCTTGGGTTATTTTATGCCGAAGCGTTTTTGTATTGTTCATTTTTCTTAGTATTCAAATTTTTGACTCATTTTAAACAAATTTTTAAAATCCCATTTTTGAACCCCTAGATGTGACCCTAACAGGTACTATCACTACGGGTCAATGTGGACCAGAGAGCAATGACAATAAAGGGATATGCCACACTCCTCAGCGCTCCAGAATTGGAACCTCACTACTAGATGCTGTTTAGCGCCAAACCCACAACACTAAAGACTACTGCCTTCTAGCAAATATATGAGTTGGGTGTGGCCATAAGAGAAATTTAGGAATAAGGTCGGATGTTGTATAGGGCCAAGTTCGAGTTGTAGTAGTAGTCGTCGTTAGTAGTAATAACAGTCGTCAGTTCAGAAAGAACATACTCAAGGCTTACAAAGTCAGAAAGGGTTACTTATTCCTTTCAGGCTGCTGGGGGGTCTTCAGAGAGAAGGAAAGAGAGAGCGAAAGAGAAAGAGAGAGAGAGGGGGGTATGGTCAAATTATTCTATCTTCTAACATAGTATCATATTCTGTACTACTATACGAAACCAATACGGGGGAACCGGGAAAGGCCCATCTGCTTCTTTCGAGGCCTGGCCGAAAAAAGATCAATTTTTTTCTTCTGTTTCTCGTCCCGGGGATGGGAGAGTCACATCCGGTTCCGGTCAAAACCGGAACTTCTGTGTTTATGTTTAAATCTATTTCCGGGGTCATTCTTCGGTCATTGCTGGCAGCCCGTTGTGTGTTTACTCTTCCAAACTTTAACCTTTGTTCTTATTTCTTTTTCTTCTCTTTCTCCAGAAATCCGATTACCGTTTTATTTTTCAATTTCCGAATTCCCCGTAGACCATAATAATTACGCTACATCGGGATTACGACTAATGCATACGGGCTTCATGCAACTGCTGTTCCTGATCACCCAAGTCAGAATTAAATTGGTTCACTCCTGCTTCTTTGATAATTTAATGACAACCGGTGCTTTCAACGAAACTTGGCTGTACGTCTCCTATCACATCTTGTTGCTTGTAATATAATCCTCTTTGATTGTTCCATGAATCTGGTCATATAACGAAGCTGAGGTAGTTATTATTGTCTAGCATTGCTGTGATACAAGGCTAGAAGTATGGGACACCCAGTGAGAATCGAACTTATTAACTATAGTCTACTAATCTAGCTTGCTCAACACGTGAGCTGCCCGAGTTGAGGTAGTCCAATATACTTTTTTAAACCGTCATAATTTCACTTCTCAGTGCAAACAATGTCATTATCTTGTGTTTGCGAGTATTCTGAGCACACGATTAGGTTTTCAAATATTACTTACTCGGTAACACACTACTTCCGCTAAGGATATGATCTAAGGAAGCAAACTTCCGGCATCATTAGCAGTCGTCAGATGAAGCCAGATTCCATTCTTTGAAGTTGGTCTGCAAGAAGGTCATTGAGCAAGCAGACAACGTCTTCGCACAGGAAGAATTCATATCCTACAAGTGAAACAGTTGATAACGGGCAAATTTCATTTCTACGATACAAAACGCACCGTTTGGCCCTCTTTGTTTTAATCATGTTTCTTAAGCAATCAAAATTTATACAGAGTTTGTGTAAATAGACAAAACAAAGCATGAATTACGTGAACAAACACACATACACACGCATAGCTACTATTTATCTCGCTTAGTTTTATTTTACTCACCCTACTATGAGTGTATGTGCATGAGAACGTCTGTAAGTATATATATATATATGTATATATATATATATATATATATATATATATGTGTGTGTGTGTGTGTGAACCATAAAACTGCATACAAACAAATATCAGTGATTCGACAGAGCCACTAGATGATGAGTTCTTTTTTTTCTTGTTAATTAACACTAGATCTGGTCTTCGGTCCGGAATTATGTAGTCTGTATCGCTAAATTCCAGATAATTTTATGCGTCTCATTCTATAGGACGGATTCTGGTTTGTGTATATGCTATTTGCTTGTATGTTCAAAGTTTAATTTTTGGTACAATTCCCGTGAATCACATTTACCACCTGTTGTTTTTTCTGTTTGTCCATGTGTTGCAATTACTATTACTGTACGCTTTTCTTTCTATCTTAAGTGCATTCTTCGAGTCATCGAATCGTCGCATCGACGCAATCCTCGAGGCTGATGAGTCCTCTTTTTCCTTCTTTTCATGACACATAGAGTATATTAACATTATGATTTTTTCACACCAGCATTAACTGATGGTCTTTCACTGGAGTTTGAGTATTCCAGCTGATTTTAACAATGATGTTGCTCGGATGGTCTCAATTCTTCTCTGATTTCTAGTTCCTCTAGTCTTATTTCTAAGCTTTTGGGGACCGTTCTAAATGCCTCAACTACTATTGCTGTCACTTTCATATTCATATTTCCCAGTTTATTCAATTATCTAGCAAGGTCTATGTATGTGTCTATCTTTTCGTTTTCTTTTATCTTCAACCTTCTACTGGAACTGCAAAATCTAACAATTAACAAGTTCTCTTTTTCTTGATAATAAATACTAGGTCTGGTTTTGTGGATGGGATAAGGTAATCCGTTTTTATCTCAAAGTCCCAGAGAATTTTAGGAATTTCATTCTCAAGAACAGTTTCTGGTTTATGCATATACCATATTTTTGTATGGTCAAAATCTAGTTTTTTGCATAATTCCAAGTGGATCAACAGTCCAACCCAGCTTTGTATTCTCGTTGTTCTAGTTTGCTGCATTTGTTTAATACATGGTTTATGGTCTCATCTCTGTCACCACACACTCTATATTTGCTGTTTTGTTGTGTCTTATAAATTAATTAATTAATAAATTTCTCTTGATGTTTCCTCTGCGCGACAGGTCTTTTCATGTGAAACCTCCTTAATTTATCGTTTGAAGTATTCATATAATCGTTTGTATTCCCATTTCTGTTTTCTTGGGGTTTTTTTTTATTGTTCTGCTTGCCCATATGTTGCAGGTGCTGTTATTGGCTGCCATGCGTAATCTTGCTTTGAGACTTCTTTCACCTTCGTTTCTTGATACATATAGCCTGTCTCTATTGTCTCTAGGGTGTAAACCCTTGTGCGTTGTCATTAATTTTCAAGTCATTTGGTCAATCTGTCTGAGTTCTACCTTTGTCCATTTTTAGAATGGCTCAGAGTATCTTATAATGGGGACGACCCAGGTATTTATTTCCTTTGATGAGATTACTGCTGCAGAGCTTGGTTTCTATAAGTTTTTTTGTTCACCTGGGTTACTCTTTTTAAGATTTTCCTTTCACCTCTGTTTGCTTTATCGTGTTTACTTTAAAATTCCTAAGGATTTTAACTCTCTTTTTCTTCAAGTGTTTTATAGTGCCCTGATTTGCTAGTTGTATTCCGTCCATCAATTTTCTTTCCAATTTCTTCATCATGATCGTGATACATTTTTCATTTCTGAATTTACATTATAAATATACATTCATATACCCTAGCTGTATATTCTAATGGTTTGTATCAGATATTCTAGTTCTTTTTTATTTTTTGCAAAAATGATTATATTATTATATTATTATTATTATTATTATTATTATTATTATTATTATTATTAAGTTGGGGGTCCTTACATAAAACCATATAACTGCGAGCGAAATATGTGTCTACAGAATATTTACTTGAAGCTATAATTGTTTACAAATGATTATGTGTCACCAAGTTTAGCCAGTTGCAATTATTAAACTAATACACTGAATTATTTCAATTCGATTTTTGATTAAAGCATTTTCATGAATTCTATATCCTAATGATGAACTTAGCTCAGAACTAGTCGAGAATAACTGAAGAGTTGCACACCTAAATATATTTGTAAACTCAGCATTGTTTGAAATTGGTTTATAGCAAAATTTATTTTATCTTGCAAAAATATCTTTGAGGTGATTAAAAATGGCTGCGAGTTAAACTTGAACAGAGGTCTGTTATCAATGTTTTAGTCGCTGAGAAGTGCACAAAATATGAAGTTTACAGAAAAATGTGTGATGTGTACAGATACTAATATTTTAATCAAAATGTTTACAAACAAACTCAATATAAGTTGGCTTGAATCGAAAAGACAGGCCATGTATTGTACTCTCCAGTAAAGAAAATGTTCCAGGTCCCACGATCAGAAAGGGAAGTTACGTTTCATCACTATTGATTTTTTTTTAAAAAGGTACAACTGCAAACAATGCTTCCTATTGGCACTTCCTTAGGGAATATTCTCCTTTTTCTTGAATTAACTTCATGTGTATGTGTGTGTGTGTGTGTGTGTGTGTGTGTGTGTGTGTGTGCATAAAGTTGCACACGTTTTATCCATCTAGTATGAAAGGTTTTGAATGGATTTCTACCAAGAGAAAAAAACACATAGGTCGGTAAACTTCTTTGGAATAGTATTAAGACGAGTTCCAAGATGTAGACACAACTTTTTTTAATTTGCTGTACGTTTGCCAGGACATATAACAACAACACCACCACCATCAACAACACCAACAACAACAGCCCCATTGGACAATACTGGACTGAGTTTACCAACAGTCTACAGGAAGTGTTTTTTTGTAAATAACCCCAACAAACAGAGAAGCACGTTAAGGAAAGAAAAGGTACTGATGGTTCCAGAATGTAAATTGGTGAATACGAACCGACATCCACTTCTTCCTTTCAAGACTCATGAAATTGGGCAAAATTAATCTTATTCACTCAAAGAAAACATTGATGAATGCTCAATGTACTGTTTATATATATATATATATATATATATATGTGTGTGTGTTGTGTGTGTGTGTGTGTGTGTGTATGTATGTATGTATGTATGTATGTATGTATGAACTCGGGATAAAATGCTCGACCTTACCCCCAAGGAAAAGACAAGCAAACAAATTGAAAACAAAACTACCTCTAAAATTTCCCTCTGATTTGAATTGAAAGAGAAACCACCTCTGTTTCTTTGATTTGTTCTTAACTACGTGTTTTTCTTTTAATCTGCTTTCTTTTTTTCTTCTTCATCTTTTCGTTATTGCTCTCTTTACTAACTTTTAAAAAGATTTTACAGCGTTTTCGTTTTTCTTTTCTTTTCCCTTTCTATTTTTTTATTCCTATCCAATTGACTCTTTCTTTGTTACTTCTGTCACTGTTGTTGTTCTACAGGTCACAATAAAGATCTAATAAGGTCAAATATGCAAGAGGCTGAGTTTTGTGAAGTTTGCAAGCGACCTTTCATGCGAGAGAAAAGCTTCAACTGATTGTGTAAAACACACAGTCAAGACTGGGAAGTGTGACCAGTGCTGCTAATGAAGTCACTTGTCATAACACTGTGTCGCACTCTTATTAACAGCATACATTGTGCACACTTTCGGCTCTGAACACGAAGCTCTGTGAGAATCTCCTAAATTCAACGCCATATTGTTACTTATCGTGACCTACGACGTAATATCCGGAATGTTCATTTGACTGCCTCCATGCTTTAGAGAGACGTGGGCACTTGCCAGATTGTTTTCTCTTTTATTTATTTACTTTGATTTATCTCTTTTCTTTTCTTTTTTCCCCTTTTAATTTATTCTTTCTTTTTTAATCTTTTGTATTCTCTCTCTCTCTCTCTCTCTCTCTCTCTCTCTCTCTCTCTCTTCTCTCTCTCTCTCTCTCTCTCTCTCAGTTTTGCCTAGTTAAATTCCTGTTTATTTTATTTCTTCACTTATGTAAGAATATTGACAAATATAAAACAGCTCAAATCAGATTAATGACCAACCAGACCTGAAAATTACCATCCGTAAATGGGCATGCATTTAGTAATATCTTAACGAAATCCTGATTAATGCGCCGTTTACCTATAGATCACCAAAGTTAAGCAACGATCGCTACTTACATGGGTGACCACTTAGGATGAGCTGGTTATGCAAGACATGCAAAACATCATGAATTATGTCATGCTTTAAGCATAGATGTGTGTTATTTAACTATATACCGTTGGCCCAATATTTAATTCCCAAGGAAATCACGTTCGACATTAATAATACAACGGTTTAATATCGGGATCACTCAAAACCTTTCTTTTAATAGAAAGATGGAACAGCTTTAAACAAAGCATATCTTCATCTTTATGCTTTTACTATGTTTATCATTACGTATTCTTAACTTTTTATTATAATCTTTCCCGGGACTGAGGGCAAATTTTGTAAATTAAAGTCCTTCTATATCAAAACATTATCTACATTCCTTTCTTCATCACAGATAAGAAAAAGTGGAACGTGTTTAACATTCAGTTTTCTAGGGAACTCGGTACTCGGTATCTGATATATATATATATTATATATATATATATATATATATATATATACTAGAACAACGTGACCTATTGGGCCACACATTGAGCTCTGGGTAGATAATTGTAATCAGAAGAGAAGTGAGTTTGCAAAGCGAATTAATTTTTTAAAAGAAATAGGGCCGGAAAATTCTTAAACAATCATTAAAATCATTTTGTAAGATTTCTATGAAAGGGAAATCTTGACAAAATTTATATGGACCTAATTCTTGAAATTTTATTAACATCTAAGGTGTTGAGAAACTAATTTGTGGGAATGACTGAAAATCATTTTTTATGTAATATAAAATATTATCCCTCCCTACTTAATTTTAATACTTATAATTTTAATTGACAAACAAAATTGCTGGGGAAAATGTTTTTAAAATAAAATAAAATATTTTCATACTTCTTTGGTATTTAAATTAACAAAAAAGAATGACAATTTTTACCATGACAGAAGTGAAAGGGGAGGTCGGGGATTCTTATTATTAAGTAAGGGGTGGTAAAAAGAGATTGCTCTTGACTGCTGCTGGTGGCAGGGATCATGTAACGGGCAGCAGTCAGCAAGTGACAATGCAGTTTTCCAAATTGCTCCCAAAGAGATATAATATAGATGTAATAGCGAGGGGAATGAAATATATAAGGGGATGGAAATTGATAGGCGATAAGATAAGAGAGAGGAGGTTTGCTTTGTAAGCTTTGTGGAAATTACAGATAATTGAAATGAATAAAAAAAATTTTTTTTCAGATATAATTCAATCCCACAAGTAAGGAACATTTTAGTATTTAATTCTAGTCATTATACTAAACAGGAAAAAAGCCTTAGGGAAACAAACATTGATTCACTCATCAATATATATATATATATATATATATATATATATATATATATATATATATATATATATATATAGTTCCTACTACCTCACTACCAATCAATTCTTACTACCTCCCACTACCAATTCCTACGTTACTGCTCGTTGGTTTTAAAAACGAGACACCTGAAACATCCCTTCAGTTTCATACCTGAAGATGGCAGATGGACATGCCAAAAGCGCTCGTAATGAAACCTTTGGTGGATTGCTACACCAGTTCCACCCTGACATTAAAAAGATGGCCAGAAAATTAGAAAGGATCGAACAAAAACTCGTCCGACATGAATCGTCAGTACATTTTAACGAAACATATATATATATATATATATATATATATATATGTGTGTGTGTGTGTGTGTGTGTGTGTGTGTGTGTGTGTGCATTTAATTCTCCTATAAAGACTGAATGGTGAACCTCTGATCATAGACAAATCTGCTGGTATGCGCTATTTTGTTCGTGGTCTTAGCGCACAGATATTGCCCTTCCATCCAAGCAGAAAATCAGATACGTATTCCACCTCGTAGAAAAGAAAACATCAACTGAATAACAAAGTTTGCTTTTCCCCATCACCATTGTCACAAAATCGTCAAAATAAAAAAATGAAAATGTTACGATTAATTGTTAACGATCGTATTTTTTCTTTCTTTCTAAAAATAATGTCCTCGTCTGCGGTTAAAATAGACGGGTTGACATTGTCCTGTAGACATTATGGTGGTCAACCAATCGGTGAGGCCAATTCTAGACAAACATAAAAAAAAAAGAAACCAACCTAGTCATGTTAATGCACAGTTGCCTGATAAAGTAACAAATCGTAACCACTGTCGTTAATTCGATTCTCCTTGACTGACTCACTCCTGTGATGTTATATACTAACACAGACAATAGATAAATAGATAGATTTGAGTACTTTAACGTATAAGTATTACAAACCTTTGCAACTGTAATCTGATGGGATACATTAAAACACAATTAAGATAGATACATAGATATATATAAACAGGCATGCGTGATTCAAAACAGGGTATTGGTTGATAGGCCAGTATTATAAACTGTGTACCATTCTTATGTGTTCGTATTTTAAGATAGATAGATGAAAATGCGTATCACTCATCCCCATTCATAAAATTATTTCTTTCATAAAAAGACCTGATGTGTTGGTGTCTTTCAGTACAAAAATAACTTTCTAGTTGTCATCAGTTTTTTCTCAAGACTTGAGTTTCGTCAAATGATATTGTAACTTATGACGGTACATTGGACTTATGTGTACTATGGCCTACTCCATCACATTTCGTTACCCTCCTGAACCGGATGACGCCTGCTAAAGAGCTTTTATTCTTCACTAATTTTTCGCATCCACTTCATGTAACACCCTACCCGATCCCCAAGTTATATATATATATGTATATATATATATATATGTGTGTGTGTGTGTGAAAAAGAGAGACAGACACTAATCATTCAGGTGGTGATACATTCAAGGCTGCAGGAAGTTATCTAAATACTATGTCAACTGCCATGCCCTCAATGAAAAGTCTACAGATATATACATATAATAAGAAATACATTTCTATATTCATGAACATACACACACACACACATACACACACATATATATACTCACACACAAAATTATTAGCAGTCATAAAGACGTGCATTTAGCACCATTAAACTCACCACAATAAGCTTGCATCATTCTAAAGTGCAAATTGCGTCTTTCTTTCTGCCTCTTTGCAATTCCTGCTACTCCTTATATCTCCTTTCTTTCTTGCACTACCCACCTCGTGCCTGTATATATATATATATAATATATATATATATATATATATATATATATATGTGTGTGTGTGTGTGTGGTGTGTGTGTGTGAAATACAGACCCTCAGATATTAGTGTCAGTAAAAAACGCATTAAAGCGTGTACACACACCATTGTGTACTGAATTTAAGCAACATGCGCATAACGTTACGATTTCTTCTCATACTTCATCATTTTTCCCTCACTTTTTTCGCGCGTAGACGCACTTGTTGAAAGTTTTCTATGTCCTTAAAACGTGAATGAACTTTATTTTTATTTATTTATTCATTCAATTTTTTTAAAAAGCTTTTGTCTTTTTAACCAAGGACTTCCTCTTATTTAAGAATGTCTTCTTTGCAAAATGATGAAATGACTAATTCATACCCTGAAATACATCCCTGGCCCTTTTTTTCACTTACGCCGATATAATTTGCATATTTGGCCCGATTACACCCACTTAATGACAAGAAATTTATTTATGAGAAATTATTCATGAGAATCTCACTAACGATTGTTTTGATAAGAACGACTAACTGAAAACCCACTCTCTAAGTAGGATTTTCATATCTTAAAAATAACCACATTAAATATAATGAAATGATTTTAATGTAAAATTCGATGAAAAAATAACCAGCAGTTTCTGAAATTGTAGTTTTATCCATAGATGATAATTTACTGAGAATAACAAATTCTAGAATGGGAATCTTTAAGATTTCTTATGATGGCCGGTGGAAGATTAATGCTTATTCTTTTTTATTTACAATATGCATTTATGTAACCCATCAGTTACAGGCAGAATGTTATACAGAGTTAATTTTAGGACATTTTCCTTCTTCTAGTATGGTTGCCTAACCAATGATAGATAACCCCAATTTCCCTACTATTTACCCATAGCGAGGGGATAATAGATATATTTATACCTTTCCCAAGGGAATTGGCGTGAAGTGAAAAGCAATCTAGTCCAGGATTTGAACTCGGGACGCCGATAAACATTACGTTAATATTGGATTTTGTTTTTAAGGGAGAAATTTATTATTAATTATTTTTAAAATTACTTGACTATAAAATAAAATAAGATTAAGGCACCCAAGGAAAAATTGTTAATCAACAATTTTATAAAGACAATGTACAGGAAAATTTTTATTTTTAAATTCAAATGTTCTGAAATGCTACCAGATTAGTGGAAAAAAACTGTTAAGAAAATAAATCCAGATCTTCTTAAAATATTACTAATTTATGCAAGTTATTCAAAGTATGAATAATTATTTATACACTGTTATATGATATCAAGAATGCTTTTCTATGATGAACGATTTTTTTAAACAGGTCTAGTTTACCCATAGATTAAACTCCTAACAGGTACTACCACTCCGGGTCAGAGTGGACCCGGGTGTATTGGCAATGAAGGATACTTCTCAATCTCCGGGTCTCCAGAACATGAACCTCACTACAAGATGCAATTTAGTGTTCTACCCAGAACACCTCTTTTTGTGCGTAGTGGGTCTTACCATTCTTTAAATTATACAGAGGACATATTCTAAGCCCCGCCGAGAGTGCGATGATATGGCTGCGTAACATCATATTTCTAATTTGGTGGTCTATGAAATTTTTTTCGAGAAGGTACGATATCATCTCTTTCCCAATACAAATGACTCCACGTTCTTTTCTGTGGTTAGTTGTCGAAGCACCGCGGAAAAGTACATGTTTTATTTGTATAGTGATCAATGTGCTAGATGAGTACTTACGTTACGGGCATATCTCATATTGGTTACAGTAATATTGTGAAACTGGGGATTTCATAAAATGCAAAAACATTTCAATAATTTCATAAAACTCCTGTAGGAATTTCATGAAATTCCTAAATATAAAAATAATGATTTCGTTACTTTACTTGAGAAACTAACAGCTAATTCAATCTGTTCACTAAATAATTCAAATCATTGCAGTACTGAATCAAACGTATTCCCGGTCTCTTTTATTTTAAGGAAACAAGACACAGGAAACATATTTGTTTTACAACTCATGTGTACGAGTTCAAAGAAAATTCGGTTGATCACTAGAGCAGTCGGTTTTTCATCTGCAGTATTTTTCATCTGTAGTGTTTTTCATCTGTAGTGTAGGTGCCATAGCCTGAGTATGACCCTAAATTGCATCTGTTGGTGAGGCTCTAGTTCCGGAATTTTAAAGAGTGGATGAGCAAAGCAGAGAGAGGAGAACAGATAATATACTTTAATCACAACCCGATGAATGGGTAGCGGATCTCTGATCTTTTATTTAATTGCATCTCTAAAACTGTGCTATACAAACGTAGTTAGGGGAAAGAAATGCACGTATGCATGGTTGTGGCCCAAAAAGTCAACTGACCCTCAGCAGCACCTAAACGGGGTGGAGCCTGGTATATGTCGATTGTATCCAGTGCAAAAACATCCCACTAAAAAAGGTGTCTTGGATATAACTTGCATCCACTTATAAGGCATCCAGATCTGGAGCTATAAAAGAGGGAGTGGATGCACATCTTCATGGCCGTTACTCTCAGTTTCAATTTGAATCAGGGTGATGGTATCTTCTAGGACCTTATCAATGAGTCAAATAGATCTGATTGATAACATTTATATTGTATAGGAGTACTTGATAACATATAACTGTATATAAATTATAGTTATTTAAAGCTTTAATTTATCACTTATGGATTACTATTATTAGTTACTTGAAACCAAATTATACGTATCGGGTAGGAATAGTTTGAAGCAGATGACTGTGTAAACAAATAATTATTATTTAGATACTTTAAGCTATATAATTGTGGATAAAATTATTGGTATTAGAAAGGAATACTTGATACCCTATATAATAGATTATTTGTATTTTCTAGTAATACTCTATATCATATAATTCATTGCAAACAAATTATTATAAGCAAATATCTTTTTTAACGTAATGAATCATTGAAAATATGATTATGATTGCAATCAAACATTTATCAATGAATCAAATTACAGAATTAGATAACCCAAAAGACTTTGATTAGCCGTTAAACAAATAAACTAAACCAAACCGAACTAAGCACATGTGCATTCGCCATACATACATACATACATACCCTCCTATCTTCATATATATATATATATATATATATATATATATATATATATATATATATATATATATATATATACGATTATCAAACGTCCTTAATCGGAATGAAACTTTTTATAGGCATAACTATCCTTGCCATTTGTAATATTAAGAAAAAGCCATAAATGCTAAATATAGTTGTTATTTTGCTCTTTGCAAATTAACTGAAAAAAAATCATATTTTCAGAAAATCTACATTCATCTGATTCAGGGAGGATGATGCCAACAACCGATCCCAATAAGTGTGTAAAGAGTGTCCCTGGTATCAGAAGTGTCCCTGGTACCGAGGGGAGAGTGATGCTGTGATTGTTGCTACGGGTTATCTCGTCGCCTTTGTGTTTTAGACGAGTATGATGTTTCTGTTCAGATGTTAGTAAGGCTTTCAACACGGGAAATAGAGATTTCCCGTGTTGAAAGCCTTACTAACATCTGAACAGAAACATCATACTCGTCTACAAACACAAAGGCGACGAGATAACCCGTAGCAACAATCACAGCATCACTCTCCCCTCGGTACCAGGGACACTTCTGATACCAGGGACACTCTTTACACACTTATTGGGATCGGTTGTTGGCATCATCCTCCCTGAATCAGATGAATGTAGATTTTCTGAAAATATGATTTTTTTTCAGTTAATTTGCAAAGAGTACCATCGAGAAAATCGGACGTCCTCTAAATTCACTTAAATCCTAAAATAATTTTATACAGGTATGCCATCCCAGGTATGTCTTTATTTCCAAACCCTTTGAAGTCAATTTTTGCGTCGGACAAGGCTGCGTTTTAGCACCGGCAATTTTCAACATCTTCCTCGCTGCAGTCATCCAGGCGAGATGCTACTGACTATATATCAATCGAGTACAGACTGGACATCAGTGTTTCGTTGTTGTTGTTGTTGTTTTTCTTTACCTCCGAAGATGATGACCAAGAGTCGCATGACCACTGCTTCAACACTGCAATCCAAGCAACAATTACTCTACTATCACAGCAAATATTAAATATAATGTCTTTTCAAGCGTAGTTTATTGTTGTCACCGGTAAATGCTATCTACACGGTCTAGCAACTTATGACTACTGAGAGTTGTTGCTGCGATGATGATGATGATGATGATGATGATGATGATGATTGACCATCTTGTGTTTGAGGGAAATCAAACACAAACATTTAACTCGCCTCAAATATTGAAACTTCTGTTATTTCTTTTCTTTACCTCGTTCAGTTTCTGAGGATGAGAAAATATGGGAAATTTAGTGACACTAATGAGCGAGTCTTTCGAAATTAAGCTAGTTAGGTAGTTACAACGATATCTATAGATATAAAGGAGTCGGTACATGTTGACTTATAATTCAGAAAAGAGATGTCATTGAGTATTAAAATCATGCATATACTTATCAAACATATGTTTATAATAAGGAAAAGGAAAAGATGTAGTTTTTGATTTTTACCGATTAAATGATATAATTTAATAATTAAAAATCAATTGATTTGTGGAACTCTTCACGGTTCTTCTCAATAAGTACAAAAAGCATGTTCAGCCTGTGATATATTCTTCTACCCCTCTTATTGGAGCCGTCTAGGCGAATATAGTTCACTATAGTCTGCCTGTTAAAGTTTGTTAAAGCTCAGAAGTAAGCCATTTCTATTGTCAAGTACTAACTTCTTACACAACATGCGATCGATTTTTAAATATCACCCTTTCTATAGCCGATTTGAATTTAATGTCTTTTTCGTAAATTATTGTTGTATAATTTACAAAGAAGGACACATTTTCAATCCTTAGCTTATTTGTAAAATTGAATACCTTTTTCATTGTAACTCAATAGGTTTCGCGTTAAATTAATAAGAAATTAATTTAACGCGAAATTTCCCACCTATAAATAAGGACATACATTCAATTCCTAGTTTCGTTTTATTGTTACATTTTTAGGGGTAAAAAAGAAATTAAATTAAAGGAATGAATTTTTCATCGCTTTAAATCAACAAATAATTACGAACTGAATTTAAATCTTTATCATATGTAAGAAATAGTTATTAAAATATAGAATTATGTTTCAAAATATTCACGATTTAGCATTACATTTTTATACTAATATTCTAAATGTAAACAAAAAAAAAACAGTTCCTGAAATAAAGGAATATCGTAATACAGAAATTCTTAGCGATTTGTTTTAATTTGATAAGAAATTTGCGAAATTATTTTCCTCTAACCCCCACCCTTCCTCCATTTTCTTCCACTCTCAGGTGTTAATATCATTTTATGGACCAGTTACGTCTATTAGTTAATATATAATTTCTTTTTTCTTTTTTAATTTTCTTTTCTTTTTCTATTTTTTCTCTCTGCAAACGAAATATATTCAGGTATGAATTGGAAAAATATATAATATAAAAAAATGAACGTTTGAACGAAGCTAGAATTTATACCTTCTACCGCGAAGAATTCAAGTAATTTGAGAAATTTGGGCCACACAAAAACAGTTTTTTTCCGTGGAGATTATTGATAAGCTTGTTAATTCGGCGCAACGCAAATGTGAGATGTAAGAGTAGGATGATTGTGTTGCGCCAATTAGTTATGGGTAGAGGACCAGCTACAAGTAAAAATTGACAATTGAATATTTGGCTTTCACGTATGCTCAAGCAATGAATCTTATATTTGAAAAATACGAAGCTACAAAAGCCAAATTGATGACTGTGTCAAGAAACAGAAACACACATCTCCTACTTTAAAATCGATATAGAAGAAAAAATTGCAAAATTTTAACAACTAGCGGACCTTTTCTATATATATATATATATATATATATATATATATATATATATATATATATATGTGTGTGTGTGTGTGTGTGTGTGTGTGTGTAAGAAAAGTAACCAATTGACAGTTATGTTGAGGATAATTCTATTTGGGATCTCCTGTACATCCACAATGCATGCTGATGCTGATGCACACTGATAGATCTATGCCAGGATTGTTACAAATCCTAACAGAGCTCAAAATATGATAATTGATAATTAATAACATAACAATAATGATAAATAATAATAATAATAATAATAATAATTTTGGATTTTGAGATAAAAACGGATCACCTTATCCCAGCAAGAAGACAAGACCTAGTGTTGATTAACAAAAAAGAAAGAACTTATCAACTGGTGGATTTTGATGTTCCAGCAGATCACAGGGTAAAGCTGAAGGAAAATGAAAACATGGACAAATACCTGGACCTTGCCAGAGAACTGAAAAAGTTATGGAATATGAAAGTCAATGTGATACCAATTGTAGTTGGTGCACTTGGAACGATCCCAAAAAGATTGGAAAGAAGTTTGGAAAATATGGGAATCAGAGGGAGAATCGAGACCATCCAGAAACTGCACTGCTGCAATCTGCCAGAATACTCAGAAGAGTCCTGGAGAACTGAGGAGACTTGTTGTCACTCAGACTCCAGTGAAAGGCCATCAGCTAACGCTGATGTGAAAAACTCAAAAGGTGTGAATAATAATAATAATAATAATAATAATAATAATAATAATAATAATAATAATACACCGGTGGAACAAGGTATGTTAAATTTTAATTTCAAATCGTTAAAATTGAAAATCACTCAATATAATAGTTACAGCTTTAAATATATATTTTACACAGAAAAATATCAACCTGTTGATATTTTTCTGTGTAAAATATATATTTAAAGCTGTAACTATTATATTGAGTGATTTTCATAACTGAAAATCACTCAATATAATAGTTACAGCTTTAAATATATTTTTTACACAGAAAAATATATAAGCGAGTTATCGCTTCTAAACTTTCAATGTATATAATATATATTTTGCATTTAACTCTCAATGTATATACTAATAAGATATATATATATATATATATATATATATATATATATATATATATATAATATATATATATGGTAGATAAAGTGGCATAAAACTTATTATAATTACGGTTTCCTATTCAATAATAAAAAGGGTCATGTGGACTTATACTAAGTTAAAACTTATAATTTATAAGGTGCTACTACCTCCTTTGCGTAAGTGATTTAAGTATGCATGGAGGTCAATACATAGATACATTTACCATCATTATTCATCTAATTGTAATTAATACTAATTAGGATGCTATTTCTCATCAAATAGCTTAACCATCAAAGTATCTACAATATTTGCTACTCACATAAGTTGTCTGACGTCCTCACTAATAACACTGAATGATACTTAACAGTAAAGGTATAATTGGATGGGGAAGGGGGGATATTCGATACTACTCGCATTCTATAATGTTTGACCCTCTCTGGAGTAAATCCCAATAATAGTGGCGGCACACCATACAACAAATAACATTAATAGTTTAATATCCTGCTTACCAACATTTACAGGTCTTAACTGTACGTTCCACATAAAATCACACCATACAATTAGTGAACTTGATCAATGATCTTTTACGATCATAATGAAAGGATTGATTGACATAAAATGGGTTTCCTGTATGCGACAGGGTCTTCCGCCTTGGAGCGTTTTACCATCTGCAGTTTTGCTCATCAATATTCATAGTATAGATACTAAAGGAGTTGATGGGCGATATTGTGGATGGTGGAGTGCTTTGAGCAGTGGGAGGTCTGGTCGTGTGTGAGGAGCATATTTTGTCTGCGTTAACTTACGCCTCTTTTTTTTTTCTTCTTTTTTTTTCCAGGGTCAGGGGCTCAGGCCTTAAACAACCCCCTGGGTTAAGTATAACCACACTATACCACTTCATGAAAAATGTCCGAAATAAATTATATTAGCCGTGGAACGCAGACTTCGGGTCTGTGGGACATGATGTGCAGGTGCTCCCTTGATGGCCAACATGAGGGACCCGGCATCCTGCGAATGTTGGCTCAAACTTTCATTTCAGATACTCAATACAAGATGAATCATCCCCAGGAAAAAGAATAAATAATCAGTATACCCATGATATCAAACAGGGGGTAGATGATCAACCTTATATGCATGTAGGCGTGGTCTAATAGTTAGAGTTGTAGGAAATGGACTCGTTAACGCGAGTTCAATTCCTGGACGAAGCTGTTGGAATTTCACATGGCGCTAATACCCCTGGGAAAGGTATGAATCCAATTCTCCCTCCAGCTATGGGTAAATAGCAGGACAGATTGGACTCTTTAACCATGGCTGGGTAACCAGTCTAGGAGAAGGAAAACTCTGAATTCAAACCTGTTAAACTCCGCTTAAGAAATTGACCTTGTGTCACATCCTGCTCGAGCGGAGGTGTTGGTAAATATATATATGCATGTAGGCTGCTGTTGCTTTTCTTGTTCTTTCAGATGTACAAGAAAAAATGGTATCGCAGCCGAGAGACGACCCAGTGACGTGCCAGCCGAGAGACGACCCAGTGACGTGCCAGTCGAGAGACGACACAGTGACGTGCCAGCCGAGAGTCAAAGAAAAGTGTGGACCAGAGAAAATAACATACAAGTACTTCGTTGTTATTTTAAGAGCAACCCAGCACAGAGAGGTTATAGAAAAAGAATGCTTCAGATTTGGAATGACAACAAGAATTTCAACACCACCAGCCAAAGATTGGCAGACCAAGCAAGAATGATCCTGAATAAAAAAAAATTCTCAGATCTTGAGATAATAGAGATATGTGGACAGGAAAATCAAGGAATACAAATCCATCAGGAAACAACTAAACAAAATGAACATGCTGGCAATCAAAATCAAAACCTTGTACAACCTACCTTAACAACACAGGAACTAACACAAGAACAGTGAATGGATATAGAACTTATACAACAAATTATGGCTGATAAGAAGAGTACATTACCATTACCATCCCTAAGAAACATAGAATGGAAAAAAGTCAAGAAAAAAACTGAAAGGAGAAACAAAATATTAATGAACATCCCAACAAACAATATCACAGACCTAAACAACCTTATCTATGCAGGAGCAAAGTTAGTCTGCGATAGAATTGGTGAAACCCTACGAAACACAAATAGAGAACCAAACAGAAGCACAAAAGCTGGATGGGAATTTAGATTGGAAGAACAAATAAAAAAAATTACGACAACAAACAAATACTTTAAACAAAAACACAAATACACATGTAGCTAAAAAGGTTAAAAGACAACAGCAAATTAAGATGGAAGAAGTAAATCAAAAGATATCGGCTATAGAAGGAAGACTTAAAAGATATCGAGAAAGAACCAAACAGTACAAACAAAATAGGATCTTCCAAAACAATGAGAAGAAATTTTATGAACAAATTAATGGATCAAAAACAAACATTAGTATGCAACAGAAGCAGAAAAGTTTAGGAGCAATATATGGAAGAGGAAAGAACACAATAAGAAATCGAATTAGTGATATTAAGAATGAATTGATGGAAATTGAGGAAGGACCTGTAGCAAGTATTCATTTAATTACGCTCAAATCGGTACTCAAGAAAGTAACAAATTGGAAAACACCAGGGCACGATGGCATACATGGATTCTGGTTCAAAAAATTTACTTCTATCCACAAAAGAATAGCCCAGCAACTGAACAGATGTCTACAAGAAACAGAAGTACCCGAATGGATGACGAAAGGAATAACTACCCTAATCCAGACCCTCAAAAAGGAAACATCCCTAGCAATTATAGACCGATAACTTGTCTACCCATGATGTGGAAAATATTGACTGCCGTTATAAAAGAAGAAATATACTTTTCACTCAATTGGCGAAACCTTTTCCCAGAAGAACAGAAAGGATGCCGCAAGGGAAAAAGAGTAACCCATGATTTACTTTATATAGACCAATACATTCTTAAAGAAGTCAAAGATAGAGGTAAAATATTGCAATGGCCTGGATCGACTACAGAAAAGCATATGACATGGTCCAACATACCTGGATTTTAGAATGTTTAAAAATGTACAAAATTTCCAACAACATCATAAATTTCATTGAAAAAGCCCTGGAAAACTGGAGAGTTCAATTAAAAGCTGGAAAACAATCCCTGGCAGAAGTAAAAATCCAAAGAGGTATCTTCCAAGGAGACTCATTATCACCACTACTGTTCATTATAGCAATGATGCCGCTCAATCATATACTTAAAAAATGTACAGGGGGATACAAATTCACTAGTGCACAAGAAAAGATAAACCACCTTATGTACATGGATGACATAAAAAATTTTGCAAAAAATGAAAAAGAATTAGAAACCCTGGTACAAACTATTAGAATATATAGCCAAGATATAGGAATGGAATTTGGAATTGAAAAATGTGCTATGCTAGTAATGAAACAGGGTGAAATAAAATTAATGAATTGAATACAACTGCCAAATCAGGACACTATAAAATCACTTGATGAAAATGAAAGTTACAAATACTTAGGAATTTTAGAAGCGGACAATATTAAGCAAACAGAAATGAAAGGAAAAGTTAAAAAAGAATATCTCAGGAGAACTAGAAAACTTCTAGAAACCAAACTTAACAGCAGAAATCTGACCAAAGGAATCAATACCTGGGCCGTCCCCATTATAAGATACTCAGGACCATTCTTAAAATGGACAAAAGAACTCAGACAGATTGACCAAAGAACGAGAAAGTTAATGACCATGCTCAAGGCTCTTCACCCTAGAGATGATAGAGATAGATTATATGTGTGAAGAAAGGGAGGGGGAAGAGGTCTTGCCAACATAGAGGACTGCGTAGAAGCCCCTATCCAACAACTTGAGGATTACACAAGAAAGGCAAATTACTTATGGCGGCCAACAACAGTAGAAGTGACAGATGGACAAACAGAAAAACGACAAAGACTAGAAAATAAAAAATGGGAAGAAAGACAATTATATGGACACTTCAAACGACAAATCGAAGAGGTTGGACATGGAAAGACTTGGACATGGTTAAGAAAGGGAAACATCAAAAGAGAAATAGAATCATTAATAATTGCTGCAAAAATAATGCCATAAGGACAAACTATATAAAAGCGAAAATTGATAAGACCCAACAAAATAGTAAATGTAGACTTTGTGGTAATAGAGATGAGACTGTAAACCATATACTCTGCGAATGTAGCAAACTAGCACAACGAGAATACAAAACTAGACACGACTGGGTTGGGAAAGTGATCCACTGGCAATTATGCAAAAAATTAAATTTTGACCACACAACAAAATGGTATATGCATAAACCAGAATCTGTTCTTGAGAACGAAACGCATAACATTCTCTGGGACTTTGAAATATAAACGGATCACCTTATCCCAGCAAGAAGACCAGACCTAGTGTTGATAAACAAAAAAGAAAGAACTTGTCAACTGGTGGATTTTGCAGGGTAAAGTTAAAGGAAAATGAAAAAATGGACAAATATCTGAGAACTGAAAAAGTTATGGAATATGAAAGTGAAAGTGATACCAATTGTGGTTGGTGCACTTTGAACAGTCCCAAAAGGATTAGAAAAGGGTTTGGAAAGATTGGATATCAGAGGAAGGATTGAAACAATTCAGAACACTGCACTGCTGCAATCTGCCAGAATATTCAGAAGAGTCCTGGAGACCTGAGGAGACTTGTTGTCACTCAGACTCCAGTGAAGACCATCAGCTAATGCTGATGTGAAAACTCAAAAGGAGTAAATAATAATAATAATAATAATAATAATAATAATAATAATAATAATCGCAGCACAAGATAATGCCATTAGAACAAACTATATAAAGGCAAAAGTAGATAAGACGCAGCAGAATAGCAAGTGCATAATTGGAGGAGATAGAGACGAAATGGTCAACCATATAATAAGTGAATGCAGCAAATTAGCACAAAGAGAGTACAAGACTAGGCACGACTGGGTGGGAAAGGTAATCCACTGCGAATTGTGCAAGAAATTCAATTTTCACCATGCAATAAAATGGTATATGCACAAACTTGAACCTGTCCTAGAGAACGAGATGCATAACATTCTCTGGTACTACGAGGTACAGACGGGTAACCTAATCCCGGCCAGGAGACCGGACCAAGTATTGATTGACAATAAAAATAGAATCTGTCATCTCGTGGATTTTGCCGTCCCGGCCGACCACCGAATGAAAATGAAAGAAAGCAAAATGATAGACAAATACTTAGACCTTGCCAGAGAACTGAGGAAACTTTGTAACATAAATGTGAATGGCATGCCAATTGTAATTGGTGCCCTTGGAATGATCTCCAAAGCTCTGGAAGAGAATGTGGGGGAATTGGAAATCAGAAGAAGAATCAAGACCATCCAAAATACAGCACTGTTGGGATGGGCTCGAATACTCAGAAGAGTCCTGGAGACATGAGTAGACTTGCTGTTTCTCAGCCTCCAGGGAAACACTAGCTACGGCAGGTGTGAAAAACTAATAATAATAATAATAATAATAATAATAATAATAATAATAATAATAATAATAAGAAGAAGAAGAAGAAGAAGAAGAAGAAGAAGAAGAAGAAGAAAAACCAGACCTAGTGTTGATAAACAATAAAGAAAGAACTTGTCAACTGGTGGATTTTGCAGTTCCAGCAGATTACAGGGTGAAGCTAAAGGAAAATGAAAAATGTCAAAGTGATACCAATTGTAGTTGGTGCACTTGGAACCATCCCAAAAGGATTGGAAAAGGATTTGGAAAGTCTGCAATCTGCCAGAATGCTCAGAAGTGTCCTGGAGACCAGAGGAGACTTGCTGTCACTCAGACTCCAGTGAAAGACCATCAGCTAATGCTGATGTGAAAACTTAAGTTAAAGGAAAATGAAAAAATAGACAAATATCTGGACCTTGGAACAGTCCCAAAAGGATTGGAAAAGGGTTTGGAATATTTGGAAATCAGAGGGAGGATTAAAATGGTTTGGAATATTTGGAAATCAGGGGAGGATTGAAAGACCATCAGCTAATGCTGATGTGAAAACTCAAAAGGAGCAAATCTTATTATAATGGAGATTGTGTGTTTGTCTGTCTGAAGCCGAAACTAAATCACTACTCAAGTCATAATTCCCTTAGTTATTTGTGTCACATTCACCATGAATTTATTTTTATTTAAACCTCAGTTATTGATAAAATTGTTATACCTTATTAATACTTTTGACTTTATCTACATTCTAATAACATGCAATTGTATTTATATATGCAACAAAATAGCGGGTTACAGTGTGAACAGGAAAGCTAATTTGCATATTGATATTAAAAGTTTAATTTTATTAAATATGCGCTTGGTATTATTGATTTCTAATTGTTTGTTTTTTTCTTAAAGAATATGAGCAAAAAACTCGGGGATAAATCTTAAAAGAAATCCTTTAATATAAAGAAATAACAGTAATTTTATTCTTTACTTCCTAATTTAACTAAATAGTTAAATTAGGAAAATTCAGCAATAAAAGGAGGGAGTGATGAAAAATGATGGAAGACTTAGTTTCAAAGTTGTTCTATTCTTCGATTATACCCCCTCTGTTTCAAATCATTTTATTTGGATTTTTATTTAGTTTCAAAAGTATTTCAAATTTAACATATTTCATTACATTAAAATTCAAATACTTGCACCCGGAGGGTGCATATATTTGCTAGTAATAATAATAATAATAAAATAATAATAATAATAATAATAATAATAATAATAATGAATTGTATGGTGACAGTTATATTGTAATAAGGTTTAATTATAATTTTAGCTTTAATATTATTTTTATTCAATTTTTTTTACATTAATAATGATGATAATTTATATCTTAAAGTAACGGTGATGATGATGATAATAAGAATAATAGTCCAAACATTTTTATAGTGATGGTTACATTATAATAATGATTAATTTCTATTTTGATTTTATTCTATTTTAATATTGATAATAAGTTTTTTTAATACAATGCCAGTAATAAATTTAACGATATTTAAAAAATACTGTAACAATCATTAAGTAAAAATATTTATACATAAATTAAATAGAGAATGATTTTTTAAAAATCTGATATTAAATGGAGATTCTTCTTATTTATAGATTTAGGTTAACTTCCTCCAATTCACATGCGAGAGTATAATTTTGCGTTCAAGAAGTTATGGTTACAATGTGTCTAAATGTACATTTCCTGTGTGACAGGTTTTTTTTAATAATTTTTTTTATGTATTTTATTACTTTTCTGTTATTGTTATTATTGTCATCACACACACACACACACATATATATATATATATATATATATATATATATATATATGATGGATGGAGAGTAATTGGATACATACCTTTCTCAAGGGAATTAACGCATGTGAAAATGTAAACAACCTTGTCCAGGATTTGAACTTGGGTCGACGATTCCATTTCCTACGACTCTAACCATTGCACCACACACCTACAATTGTCATCATATAAAGGTTTTCGGTGGGTGTGTTTGAATAGGAGAGATTTTATTGGTCTTGTAAAAGAAGAGAAATTAAAGGAAAAATATTTCTCTATTTTAGTTTATTTTCTTGGTCATTATGTAGCTAACTTTTTGATGAGACTAGGCTCATTTATTGAGTTCTGGTCAAAATAAATTTAGATCATCCAAATGATGGTTTGTTAAGCTTTTCCTTCTTTCTATATATACGAGGGTTTGTAAAAAAAGTAATGCCATTTTCTTTATTTCTTGTGAAGTGTTTTTTCTATAAAACTAAGGCCTACATTGAGATCTTAACGAGACTCAGAGCAAAAATCCGACAACTAAGACCCAACTTGCCAATCGACAATGTCCTTCTTCTGCATGATAATTCCCGACCACACACAAGCATCAGGACAAGGGGGGAAATCGTCTCATTCGGGTGGTCAACTTTATCGCATCCTTTATCGGAATATTATTGTTAAATGTTGATAGTATTGTATGTTTATAGTATCGCGCATAAATAATCACACACCTAACAATCAAAATAAAATGTTAATTTACTTCTAAACCAACAATACTAGGATTTTATCATTTATACAATATTATACAATCAAAAACGGATATTATTAAATATCATTTATAACAAAACATTCACAACACTAAAACTTTGTAGTGAAAAATAGGAATATGTAACAGTAAAGAAATAAGATCACTAAAAAAAAAG
Source organism: Doryteuthis pealeii (assembly GCA_023376005.1). NCBI lineage: Eukaryota > Metazoa > Mollusca > Cephalopoda > Myopsida > Loliginidae > Doryteuthis > Doryteuthis pealeii. The sequence continues at coordinate 59,674,154 of CM042138.1, forward strand.
TTATTTCAAATTAATATTTGCTATGACTACCTTTTATTTTTTACTATTGTTTTAGTTATGTTGATAATATTGACTTTACCTGATTTTCAGAAGAAATCACTGGGATATTTCTCCATCATGTATACAGTCTCTTCTATCTGCTTAGTTGTTTTGAAGCAAATTAACATTTTATTAATAAATGGTCGGGGAATACTTATTTATGCCCGATACGGTAATTATAGTATTATAGATGAAATAATTCAAAGAATTTTATCATTTTAGTATTATTAAAATAAAACGCCAATTTTGAATCATACTGAACCCGTCTACAAAAGTAGAAAGAAATCCTCGACTAACTTTTAGTGTTTTAAGAAAATCTTCTTCTACACAAATTATTTGTCAGTGCTTTAGATTTACAATATAAATACAAAGTCGAAACGATCTCTAACTTGTTAACATGCATGTACACAATTAATCTTTACCTTGTTGTTATTTTCATATATCAACTTCAACAGAAAATTAATATATATATATATAATATATATTATATTATTCAAACATATATATAGCGAGAGACAGAGAGATATGCACATGCCCGTTAGGGGAACATACGCAGCATCACATCTTTCATTAAACTGGCCTTATATCTTTTTTTTAATACTCAATCCATTAAGGGTTTTCTACTTCAAGAAAAAAAAGACTTATCGTGTCAGTAATAGGGACAAATCTTTTAGCGATTATCAAGTCACTTAAATCTGCAAATAATAGCTAAGCACCCCACTTATCTAAATATAGAAGATTTATTTGATTCTCAACTGCAGTGAAAGATATAAACTGAAGAACTCGCTGATACGGACTATTGCTGTTCGTTTATCGAGAGACAAGTCAGATCCTATCTATTTGCGTCAATCCGGAAAGGAAGAACCCAGGGTCAGCGATGTGGGGGTTGCAACAGTACTGGAATTTAACCTACTTAGTTTGCATTTTGCAAATAAAAAGATATGCGAAATCTGCGCTAAATAAACTTGTGATGGGAAAATCAACCATCATAACGTTTTTTTTTATTGTCTACAAATGTATGGACATAAAGCTTATATATATACAGAAATTAGAAAAACTAAGAGTTCTAAAAAAACTTTTTTGTTTGTTTTTCTAATTTTATAAATGTCGGATTAATTTCCATATTTTACTCCCAAAGCATATATATATATATATATATATATATATATATATATATATATATATGGTGATTGCCACTTCTTCACAGAATAAGGCCATTTGTACAAGTAGTTTGGTTGTGAGCAAGCAGACGGCCCAAGGATCAAGATTTGTTTTTACGTACCCACATGTGAATCCCTTCCGTCTTCCTCACGTGTGTGACGATACATGACTGAGAAGCCCAGCCCACGATGGGCAAGCACTGTCACACAGGTCGGTCTTAAATGTAGGAGTTGTGTCTGTGACGTCCGTTATGTGCCGACTATGTAAAGACCTATTCAGGATGGGGTGCTCAATCCGCCTTACAAACCCCTTAGAGCTACCATCGGCCTGCCATTTCAAAAGAAGGTGTTGCCAGCCTCCACTTTTGTTACTTGGTCCTCATCGCTATGACTGTCTTCCGCAAGAGCCTCGATGTCTACCCCGTATCAAGAAAGTTTGCCACGATTCCAGTTCGTCATTTGGGGTTGGGGTTTTCCAATCGCTCAGGATCGAGGATTGTCCGGACATTCCAGGTGGCTATTGTTAGCCTGTTTTATATTACACTATTTTCTTGTTTTGGCCATGCTGATGGGAACATTTTGCTGACCAGCTTGATAGGTGAACAAGCATTTGTTTTGGCCTACTTTTCAAGACCCTTCCCAGATGTCTGGGTAAGCAGTGCTACCAAAGAAGCTGCACAGTCACTCACGACATCACCGAGGTACGTTGTTGTTTAATCGACAATGCAGTGCTGTTAAATGGGTCTCAAGCATCGCCACGTGTATATTCACAATTGTGTGTTTCCAGGCCGTCAAACCTGCACACAACCATTCCTCATCACTGAGGGACTTGTAGAAATGTCTGCACATGTTGACATGCTGCGCGCTTGTGCGACACATACAGCATGCTCTCCTTCCTTAAAGTCTAGTTTCAGTGACAAGCCGAGGCAAGATGACTGAAAAGACTTTGAGGAACGCAGGTGAATGATCTAATGAGATCTACGGGTCTACCACTCCGGGGAAAAAAACAAAAAATAAACAAAACTAAGTTTTAAATTAGTATAAGTCCGCAGGTTCTGTTTTCTATTAAATAGGTGACATTTTATACGTTCCTATAAAATGAAATTGATTAGGGGAGAAATTTAAACGCATTTAGCAATTTTGTCAATATAAAAATGGAGACTGTCAGAGACCATTTATCTGTATTCGGCTCTCAAGATAAGTAACTTATTTTTATGTCAAATAGTAAATATTGTATTAACACTATTTCTAAATGCGTTAAAATTTCTCCCCTAATCAAATATATATATATATATATATATATATATATATATATATATCGTCCCAAGTCGGACGATGTACTGAGCTAAACCAGCCCTATATATATATATATATATATATATATATATATATATATATATATGTGTGTGTGTGTGTGTGTGTGTGTGTGTACTCACTTGTGAAAAATTATACAAAAACAACAAAAAAAGGATGCGAAAAAGCACAACTAAATAATCGAAGCCTCAGTGTAATTGTAGAAAATTACATTTTAGGCTTCATTATTTCGTTGTGATTTTTCTTATGCTTTTTTGGTTCTTTGTGCATAGTGTTCACGTTTTGTCCATAGAGCTGTGTCTATTCAAATAAGACGAACAAGACATACTGGACACAACTGGAGAAGTATGGACGAATTCAGAACTGAAGTCCCCCTCTGGACACTTGCACAGACACATCAGAGTTGACCGACCAGTAAATACTTACATTGATCAGCTATGTATGGATACTAAATTTTGTGACGAGGACATTCCAGGAGCAATGACGGATATATACTGTTCGTAAGAAAGACATGGAAAACGTCTTTGTTTGCTTTTTAGTATACATAACAAAAATATTGAAAGTATCATCATCATCATCCTTATCAGGTCATGCTGATAGCACGAATTTCCATAATTCTCTCTCTTTCTCTCTCTCTCTCCCTCTCTCTCTCTCTCTCTCTCTCTCTATATATATATATATATATATATATATATATAAAGATAATCTACTGAGTCAGACGAACCTACTATTAGTTTCGCATAAAGCTCTTCAGGGCTAAAATCTGACTCTGTTAGATTTTAGCCCTGAAGAGCTTTATGCGAAACTTATAGTAGGTTCGTCTGACTCAGTAGATTATCTTTATTACTTGGCTCTACTTAGGTATCGAGCACTTTTTACAGATTAGCTTCTCCTAGCGGTTATATGAATATATACATATCTTATATACATATATATACATATAAATTGTTTTTTCTTTTGGCCAAATACTATACCAATAGATTATTTTTTGTTGGTACGAATATCTTGGTCTTTTCTTTTTTTCAAAAATTTTTTTTCTTCCTGGTTGATGTTTGATAGTATATTTTTACAATCAAACTCTCTGCTGGGTTTTTTCTCTCCGCAAGGATCTACCAACACGCTTGGTATATTAAATTATATATATATATATATATTATATATATATATATATATATATATATATATATATATATATATATATATATATATATATATATATATTCCATTCGTCCATATCGGTCATTGCTCTTAGCAGGGTCTCCTCACTGTATCTAGTATCTGCATGGGGCTGATCAATATAAGTTTTTGTTGGACGGATTCATGTGTCCACATGAGAACGTCACTTATGAGTTTGTCCTTGTTTCTCTAGCAGTGTCCAGCATTTCTTCATCTCATTTGGGTGGTTTGTGTAATAGGAGGTAATGGGCGTACAATTGCTTTTAACGGGTTTCTGCTTCCAGTATTTGTTGAAGACAGTATGCATCACCCTTGTGTAATTCCCATCTAACTTTTTCCACGCGTTTCGTTAACGTCCAAGTGGTGCAGCCATACAGTAACACTGACACAGACACAGTTTGGAAGAATTGACACTTTATCTTATCAGAGAGATCAGATTTCCATAAGATAAATAATTTGTCAATAGCGATCCATGCCTTTGCAATAGGTGTATTGATATCGTTTCCGTAGATGAGATATTACTACCTTGGTATATGAACTTCGCTACTAATTTCGCATAAATAATAATCTCTCTTGCTACATTCTTTAGGCTATGCAACAGTGATTCAGCTTGTGTTGGTGTATTTGCAAAAAACGCTAGATCATCTGCTAGTCCGCATCTGTAATAGTTTCTGTGGGGTATTGCCTGCTTCTTGTCCTTTTTAGAGTGAAACCTTTTTCCTTCATTAGTTCTAGTTCGTAGTCTAGGCACATCATAAATAGAAATGGTGCTAATGTATCTCCTTGTAGGATTGCAGCGATAATGTCAAAGAAATATGAGTCACCATCAGGTAAACGAACCATTGCCTTCGTGTAAAGCATCGTGATAGCGGTAACAGTTTCTTTTGGGAGACCATATGTTCCATCTGTCCTCGATGTATGGATTTAAATGCCTTGGAGAAATCTACAAAAATAATAGTATTGCCTGGAGATTTTTTGCTCGAACCCCTTCTACGATTCGACGAATAGTAAAAACCTTAAAGTTGTGGATAGATTTCTTCCTAAATCCGTTATAATTTTTCCTAAGAATTTTCTCTTCTTCAGATCAAATGCGATTGAGAAGGAGGGCATTATAAACCTTAGAAACTATGGCAGATATACCTACGTAGTACTAAGTCATTCCAAGGTTGTCTTTCTTTGGTAATGGGAGGATGTCGCCTTTTGTCCATTTAACTATTGTTTTGTATATACACTGCATTGCAAAATCGAAGAAGGACGTCAAATGCCATTGTCTTCCATACTTCAATTAGGTATTTCGTACAGGCCTGCAACTTTTCTGTTTTGAAAAAACAGGTTCATCCTCTTTAAAGTATGCTAGCTTGATATTTAATTATCGCCATTTTGACATCCGAATGTAAGTATAATTATGTTATCTTATCAAAGTTTCACCGATATGAATCCGATAAAAACATAATAATAAATTTTAATTCAAAATATTTTTATTGCTAATAGTATTTTTTTCGTATATGATATTTAAAAGCTTTCATTTTAGTACGCTGTATAAAAAATCTGGTATATTGTAGTTATGCAAAGGTATTTTCAATATAATATCAATTAACATGTTCGGGTTACAAACTCTAAGGTGTCGTGTCGTAAAATAAGTAAGGTTGACACAAATATAGGAAGTAAAAAGTATTTTCCGGAGAATAATGTGTTACAGGATTGAGTACACAGACGAATGCAATAAACAGTTAATCGTTAATTTGACCTCCTCAGTATATATATATATAGAGAGTGTTGTTTAAATATTCTTAGACCAGTCCAGATAGATGGAGTGTCCCAACTATTCCAAAACCTCTCTCTTTTTTTAATTGACTACTTCTAGAAATCTTCTTTTTTTTTCCTTTTCGGGTTTATTTTTCTAGTCCCTGAACATTTTCCGTTTACACGAAAGTTTCTCCTCGGAGGTTTTTTTTTAAGGACACCGGTACATCGAATAAGTTATCAATAACCTTCATCGGTCCTTCCTTTTATTAATATCCACCGATTACCTTTTCCTCATCAGGTTATGATGTCTCTGAATATTATGTTTCTGGTCTTTAATTATATACATTAATCTCACGATGTGTTTATCAATGACAAATTTCTTCCAAATTTCTCTCCCGTTTCTATACTCATTGAACAAAAAAAACTTCTGCTAGTATATAGGATTTTGTATCTGTTTTTTTTTTTTTTAATTATTATTTTTTCTTTTCCTTTTCCTTTCACAACAGTTTATCGAATACACATCTTATTTTTCTCACGAACATTTACTTTGCTGGTGACAACTCCGAATTAGTACTCGGGTTCGATGTCAGACAGTATACCCTTAGAAATATAGTCATATCGTAGGATATCGTCAACGGATTGTTTCCGCCTGACTTTTTTAATGCTCACTTGAGATTGTTTACGATTCTTTCTGCCAGTCCATTAGAACACAGCTGATACAGTGTGGTAGGGATGTGTGCAATGGAAAGGAAAAAAAACTATTACAAAAGTCTCTGAATTCTTTTGCCGTCAATTCTGTCGCGTTGTCCAACACACTCATATCTGGAATACTGAATCTAGCAAAGGGTTAATGCAAAAAATTAATTGTACCACAGCCTGTTGGGTTTTTACATTTCGTCACATCTGGCCATTTTGAAAGGTTCTCAACCACGATTGAATAATTTTCCCTTCTTTGGAACTGCAAAATCTATATGTAGCTTTGGCCAAGGTTTGTCTGTCTTTCGTCAAGGGATAAATTTTACCTGTACATTGCCTCCAATGCACAACCTCTGGAGGATTTTACATTTTCTTCTATTCCTACGTCCATATCCGGCCAAAAAACATGCATTTTAATTAAAGCTTTCAGCCCCGATATACTGGGGTGACTGGTATAGAAATATCTCTATATTCTTTTTTGTTGCGCTCCTAGTATCATCATCCGTTTATGATAAATCAAAATTCCATCATAGATGGAAACAATCTTTTCACCATCAATCTTTTTGTACTGTTGGTCCATAATTTGTCTTTTTTTTCTGTCATACTATGTTGTTATTTTTTAGTTCGTAGGTAAAATCTATGGTAGGTTATATTTTATTTAATTTATCTTTAATTATGTTATCTGTACATTCTGTGGATATATGAATAGTATATAATCTAGGTAAAGAAATATTTGGAATCTTATGTTATTATAAATTCAAAATTCAAGAAAGAGACAAGAAAAATATCCCTAAGAGCTTAACACATGGGTAAACCGAATTTTTGTTTATAAAAATATATCACTATACTCGATGATGTAATGTTTTGTGTATAATGTTCACCTAATTATTATTTTGTTAATTGCCAATAGTAATGTGGCATTAGTTTTCCTAACATGATTTTCTAAACGTCTAATGCATTATCTTAATGGAAAATTGCTAGTTATGTATAGTCAATGTTTTATTTGTTTACATAAAACTAATACTTTTTAAACATCCTGCGTGTAATATATCTATATGCCTATATTATCTACATCTATATCTATATCTATCTATTTATCTACCTATATATATATATATATATATATATATATATATATATATATATATATTGGAGATTATGTGTATTATTAAAGTCATACCTAATTTCTTAATTAATTAATTATAATTAAATGAGGTATGACTTTAATTAAGTACATAATCTTCCAAAAATTGTCGGCCTTTGCCATTTCAAACACATTGTTTGTTCACTTCATATATATATATATATATATATATATATATATATATATATATATATATATATATATATATATATATATATAGTGTAGTATAATGTATGGAGATACGTTCTAAAAACTTGGATATTGCATGATTTGCACGCTGAGTGAATAATTTATTTTTTTACCGTTTGAAAGCCTAAATAAGGATGATAACAAAAAAGCAGAAAGAAATGATTAAAACAAATAGGATTCTTAAACACACATCTAGCAACTAAGATTCGAGACAGCTTGCGCTGCTACCGGAATTTAAGTTTGTATTTTTAATAAGACTGGGCGCATTATGGTTAACAGATATGGAGTTAATTTATAAATGAATATTATGTAAATATTCTATGAACTATATATCTGATTACCAGTATATATATATATGTATGTGTGTGTGTGTGTGTGTGTGTGTGTGTGTGTGTTGTGTATTTCTGTGTGCGTGTGTGTTTAAAGAAACAACAAGAAAAATAATGACTCGTAACCATGACCACAAGAACGTTTTTCTGTGTCTATCGTTTATAACTGAACTCAATAACATCTCCTTCGAATGACTGATTGCCGTCGGTATAAAAAAAATAACATCTGATAAAATAGTTCGTGTAGCAAAGTATCTAACATTGAAAGCTTATTTAAAGCAACGAATAACCGACACGATCAGTGTGAAATGAACCACTCAATCAAATGATTCTCTCATTCGATTTTCTTTAAAACACAAAGTCAATAAATAGAGTTGTCATCTTGTTTAATCAAATCAGGTGGAAACTACATAAGTAGACTGGATGATGACGGCACAAATTCCTTTCAACTGGAACGCTTAATTAGAATTGTTTGTAAAGATTATATATGTCATAGACATTTGTTTAATCGGTTTTAAACCCTGTCTAATGGTATTTTTATTTCATTTTATTTTAGTTTTCATGTTGCTAGTGTCTGGATGGCCATGAAGTGAGTAGAACTTTTCAGAAAATCGGTCATTTGCTTCTGCATCTGTCACAAATCTACTCTCAGTTTACAAAGTAGTCACCCATACAATATTAAGTAGGTTTATCGATGCTTAACTTCGGTGATGTGGCGGGAACTACTGATTTGATGAATTTATGTTAAACTCTCGCTTAGTTCTGTCGTTAGGCGGTGCCTAGAATATGTCGACTGTAACTCCTACACAGGCATAAGACCGTTTCTCTGTCCCCACAATAAATAGTAGTGCCCTGGGTCTGAAACTAAACTGCATACAGCGGTAAGGCTCCCATTCTCGTGTTCTAGATTATGTCTCCCCTTTTTGCCATTACTCCAAGAGCCACTCTGATCCGGAGTGGAAGTACTTGTTGGGTCTCCAATAAGTACTACTAATAACATTAATCTATCTATTCTATCAACATACACGGATATGGGCAAATAGTTAGGTGGACTGGGTTCTTTAGTATCGGTAAGGCAACCAGTCTATATGAAAGAAAGAAAACCCAGAGTTTCGACCAGCTGTATTCCACTTAGAAATTGGTTTTTTATCACATCCTGTCAGAGTGGAGGGCTTCAATGAATAAATATTAAATTTGGTACAAAGGCATTTTCTTGCTTACAGTGATTGTTTTTAACAAATGTAATCTTTTAAACTCATCCATTACTCTATTCTCGATTTATCTAAGAGGCATATCTTTTGTTTTCCTATATTAGAAAAAGGTTTTTAAATTTTTACATAATGTTATTATAAATTCTTTACAAGTTTTTTCTTTCATCTTAATTTTAGTTGCTTTTTTAGCTTATCATATATTATTTCTATTCCTGTTTGCTCATTTTCATCCATTAACGATTCATGTGGGTTGCAATAAAAAACAAGTATATTTTCTTTTAAATCAAGTAAAAAAAGCGATTGACAGTGCTTCTTCTAAAGATCTATATTGATATCATCATCATCATAAAGCTATGCTCACAGCACGGATTTCCGTGACTCTCTCTCTCTCTCTCTCTCTCTCTCTCTCTCTCTCTCTCTCTCTCTCTCTCTCTCTCTCTCTCTCTCTCTCTCTACCAATTTAGGATAATCAAAATCTCACTGTAAATCCATAATGTATGCCCATGTAGGCGCAAACTTTTAGATTCATACATGGATTTTTATAAATCCCTAAATGAGCTCAATGCATAATGAATAATAAATTAATTATATACAGAGCAATATTAATAAGATATGAAACTTAACAAACCGCCATTTGGCTATTATATATTTATTTCGATAAGAGACTCAATATGAGTCTAGTCTCATCAGATAGTGTTTACAAAATATTGAGAAAATCGAATTGAAAAAAAATCACCAGAAAATTCTCATACGCCCACATAAAAAATGTCCTTTATGATAACAATAACAACAATTCAAATATTAAATCCAGGACAGGAAATGCTCAAAAAGTTACAATTGTAACAATTCTTTCCTGTCTGTTAGACTTCGCCTAAAACAAAATATAATTCAACGTTGTCTAGTCATGTTAAACCATTGTTAGATTTATTATTGATATTGATTTTTTTTTTAATTATTAAATTTAAAAAAAAAATTGATCATCACTAAAAGGTCCTACAATATGATTTATCATTGATATAGTTATCATCATCATCATCATCATCATCACCACCACCACCTCATCAACTTTATTCTTAAATATAATTACACTACCAATATTTCATATTATTATAAAAAAAATGTTATACTTAATTTTAAATATTATTATGAAATAGTAATCGCCAAACAATTTATTAATGATATTTATTATTTTTGTCATACTTATCATCATCGTTATTATAATAATTATTATTATTATTTACCGTAATCATTTAATTTATTACTATTATCATTATCATTATAATCACTATTATTTACCATCATTATTATTATTATTATTATTATTTGCTCTTTTTGAGTTTTCACATCAGCATTAGCTGATGGTCTTTCACTGGAGTCTGAGTGACAGCAAGTCTCCTCAGGTCTCCAGGACTCTTCTGAGTATTCTGGCAGATTGCAGCAGTGCAGTGTTCTGAATGGTTTCAATCCTTCCTCTGATTTCCAAACATTCCATACCCTTTTCCAATCCTTTTTGGGATCGTTCCAAGTGCACCAACTACAATTGGTATCACTTTCACTTTCATATTCCATAACTTATTCAGTTCTCTGGCAAGCTCCAGATATTTGTCCATTTTTTCGTTTTCCTTCTGCTTCACCCTGTGATCTGCTGGAACTGCAAAATCCACCAGATGCCAAGTTCTTTCTTTTTTGTTTATCAACACTAGGTCTGGTCTTCTTACTGGGATAAGGTGATCCGTTTTTATCGTCCAGAAAATGCATTTCATTCTCAAGAACAGATTCTGGTTTATGCATATACCATTTTGTTGCATGGCCAAAATTTATTTTTTTGCATAATTCCCAATGGATCACCTTCCCCACCCAGTCGTGCTTAGTTTTGTACTCCCGTTGTGCTAGTTTGCTACATTCGCATAGTACATGGTTTACAGTCTCATCTCTGTCACCGCATAGTCTACATTTACTATTTTGTTGGGTCTTGTCAATTTTTGCTTTGATATAGTTTGTTCTTATAGCATTATTTTGTGCAGCACTTATTTGTGATTCAGTTTCTCTTTTGAGGTTTCCTTTTCTTAACCATGTCCAAGTTTTTTCATGTGCAACTTCTCCGATTTGTCGTTTGAAGTATCCATATAATTGTTTTTCTTCCCATATTTGTTTTCTAGTTTTTGTTGTTTTTCTGTTTGTCCATATATTACATCTACTATTATTGGCTGACATAAGTAATCTTTCTTTGCTTTTTTGTGTAGTCTTTAAGTTGTTGGATTATAGCCTCTACACATTCCTCTATGTTGGCAAGACCTCTTTCCCCTGTCCTTTCTTGATACATATAGTATATCTCTATCGTCTCTAGGGTGTAGAGCCTTGTTCATGGTCATCAATTTTCTAGACCTTTGGTCAATTTTCTGAGTTCTTCTTTTGTCCATTTTAAGAATTGTCCTGAGTATCTTATAATGGGGACGGCCCAGGTATTGATTCCTTTGGTCAGATTTCTGCTGTTAAGTTTGGTTTCTAGAAGTTTTCTAGTTCTCCTGAGATATTCTTTTTTAACTTTTCGTTTCATTTCTGTTTGCTTGATATTGTCTGCTTCTAAAATTCCTAAGTATTTGTAACTTTCATTTTCATCAAGTGATTTTATAGTGTCCTGATTTGGCAGTTGTATTCCGTCCATTAATTTTATTTCACCCTTATTTTATGACTAGCATATCACATTTTTCAATTCCAAATTCCATCCCTATATCCTGGCTATATATTCTAATAGTTTGTATTAGACTCTCTAATTCTTTTTCATTTTTTGCAAAAATTCTTTATGTCATCCATGTTCATAAGGTGGTTGATCTTTTCTTGTGAGTTAGTGAATGTGTATCCCCCTGTACATGTTTTAAGTATATGATTGAGCGGCATCATTGCTATAATAAAGAGTAGTGGTGATAACGAGTCTCCTTGGAAGATACCTCTTTGGATTTTTACTTCAGCCAGGGATTGTCCTCCGGCTTTTAATTGGACTCTCCAGTTTTCCATGGCTTTTTCAATGAAATTTATGATGTTGTTGGAAATTTTGTACATTTTTATACATTCTCAAATCCAGGTATGTGGGACCATGTCATAGGCCGTTCTGTAGTCGATCCATGCCATTGCAATATTTTTTCGCCTATTTTTAACTTCTTTAAGAATGTATTGGTCTATATAAAGTAAATCATGTGTTCCTCTTTTTCCCTTGCAGCATCCTTGTTGTTCCTCTGGAAAAAGTGTTCGCCAATTGAGTGAAAAATATATTTCTTTTATTACTGCTGTTAATATTATCTACATCATGGGTAGACAAGTTATCGTTCTATAATTGCTCGGGATTTCCTTTTCGTGGGTCTTTCTGGATTAGGGTAGTTATCACTTTTGTCATCCATTCGGGCATTTCTGTTTCCTGTAGACATCTGTTCAGTTGTTGAGCCATTCTATTGTGGATAGAAGTAAACATTTTTAACCAGAATCCATGTATGCCATCATGGACTGGTGTTTTCCAGTTTGCTACTTTCTTGATTATTGATCTGGGTGTAATTATATGAATACTTGCTACAGGTCTTTCCTCAATTTCCATCAGCTCATTTTTTGTATCACTTATCCATTTTGATTTGTATTGTGTTCTTTCATCTCCCATATATCATTCCAAAAGTTTTGCTTCTGTTGCATCTGGGTGTTCATCTGTGTTTGCTTTTGATCCACTAATTTGTACATAAAATTTATTTTCATTGTTTTGGAACGTCCTATTTTGTTTGTACTGTTTATTTCTATCTCGATATCTTTTGCGTTTTTTTTCTATAGCTGATATCTTTTGATTTACTTCTTCCATTTTAATTTGCTGTCGTGTTTTCAACTTTTTAGCTGAATGTGTATTTGTACTTTTGTTTAAATATTTATTTGTTGTCGTAGTTTTTTTATTTGTTCTTCCAATCTGAACTTCCACCCAGCTTTAATGTTTCTGTTTGTTTCGCTGTTTGTGTTTGTGTTTCGTAGGGGTGCACCAATTCTATCGCACACTAGTTTTGCTCCTGCATAGATAAGGTTTAGGTCAGTGATGTTGTTTGTTGGGATGTTCACCAATATCTTGTTTATCTTTTAAGTTTCTTTTTTAATTTTTTCCATTCTATGTTTCTTAGGAATGGTAATGTGCTCATCTTATCAGTCATTATTTGTTGTATCAGCTCTATATTTTTTTCTGTTCTTGTATTAGTTCTTGTGTTGTGAAGATAGGTTGTACAAGGTTTTGATTGCCAGCGTGTTGTTCATTTTGTTTAGATGTTTCCTGATGGACTTGTATTCCTTGCTTTTCCTGTCCACATATCTCTATTATCTCAAGATCAGGAAAAAAAATTCAATTCAGAATCATTCTTGCTTGGTCTGCCAATCTTTGGCTGGTTGTGTTGAAATTATTGTTGTCATTCCAAATCTGAAGCATTCATTTCCTATAACCTCTCTTAAAATAACAGTGGAGTACATGTTATTTTCTCTGGTTCACACTTTTCTTTGTCTCTTGGCTGGCCCGTCGCTGGGTCGACTCTCGGCTGGTCCGTCGCTGGGTCGACTCTCGGCTGAGCTACCATTTTTCCTTGTATATCTGAAGAACAGCAACAGCGGCCTTCATGCATATACGGTTGATCAGCTTCCCAATGTTTATTACAATGGGTATACTGATTATTTATTCTTCTTTCCAGGGATGTTTCATCTTGTTTTGAGTAACTGAAAGGAAAAGTTGAGCCAACATTCGCAGGATGCCGATCGGTTCCCCAATTTTGGCCATCAAGGGAGCACTTGCCGATCATGACACACAGACCTGAAAAGTCTGCGCTTCACGGCTTATATACTTTGTTTCGGACATTTTTCATGAGGTGGTATAGTGTGGTTATACTATACCCAGGGGTTGTTTAAGGCCTGAGCCCCTGACACAGGACAAAAAAAATGCGTATAATATACGCACACAAAATATGCTCCCCACACACGGCCAGTCCCCCACACACACAGATCGCTCCATTTTCCACCATATCGCCCATCAATTCTCATACTGTACACCCAGATAAGCGATATTGCAGATGGCGAAATGATCCAAGGCAGAGGACCCAGCCATATGTAAGAAACCTATTTTGTGTAAAGCAATCAAGGTTGAGGAAAGCATTTCACTATGATTACAAGAGATTATTTCAAATAAGATCACTCATTGTTTGGTGCGTTTTTATGTGAAACGTACACAATTACGACAGTTATGACCTGACAATGTTGGTAAGCAGGATTATAAACTATAATGGTAAAATGCTGTATGGTAGGTGCACCAAGAATTATTATGATCCTTTGGAACTATTTCAGAAAATGGGAATCATTATAGGATGGAAAAGTACGACAGGAATGCTGTACAGTGGGATGACAAGCAATCAATTGTGATCACTTGGGGTTATTTAAACCAAATTCTGTCCTTATATAGAGTGGTGTGTGGACAATGTATAATATATCTATGACCTAATATATAGGTAAGAAGAAATATATTCAATGATGAAAAAATGCTGTATTCTGGAAGGCTCTGCAATTGTTAGGATCACATGGGATTCTTTTCCAATGTCAACTAATAAATAATGCGTTATTATGATGCCATCATACTACTATAAGTGTAGCGAGTATGACTTGCTAGATTAGCAGATAAGAATGTAGACATTTGGGTAACTAAGTTATATGGTGGGAGAATTCATTTTAGTAAGCATGTTTATGATATCGGATAAACAATGGGTTGGAAATCTAGGTACTTAATACCTATATACAAATATAACAATTCATAGGAGATATTTGCACCTAATCATTTTCTAAGTTTTAACTTAGTCTACAGGTTTCCTTTTCCATTTGAATTAGATACACTAATTATGATAAGCAAATTAAAACATATATATTTACTGTCTTTGGTGACTTTAATATCTATATTATATATACAAAAATTAAAAGCTAGAAAGTTTAGCAGAGCTTTAATTTATGACTGAAAAGCTACGATATTATGATATATCTTAGAAGGTAAACGAATACGAGTTATAATATTAGTCAAGATATCAATATTTAACAAATAAATTTAAAAATAAAGTATTACCTTCTTCGGCCTCTGCCGTTGAAATATAGATAATTAAACATTCAAACTGACTGATTTTCAAATTAACAGCTAATAAATATTGTTCAGGTTATTTTATTTTATAGATTGGTGGGGGTGGGGTTCATTTCTGCATATATACTTTTTTTAATTTAATTTAATTTAATTTGTTATTATTGTTATCTGTCTATCTATTTGTTAGTTTTATTTATTTATATCTATTGCTTTTTTTTGCTTTTTTTCTTTTCTTTTCTTTTTTTTTAAATTTGAAAATTCAGTTACGGTCGTCTAGGGCCCCCTAGATATTTATAAAAATATAAGTAAAAAAGTAAAGTCGTCGGGGCGGCCTAAAGTCGGTATCAGCCTGTCAGCGAGGGAGTCTATCCCCTTTTCAATAGCGCTAGACCAAGGAAATTGTTTTGGCGTCTGAGGTGGAGCGTCACACCTACCATCAGCTCCTCACTTTACCGCACAGATCCCTGTGCTACTCATACGCTGAGTCGGCGTGGACCGGTATCGAACTAGAAAACTTGTGGTTTCTAGCCGAACGCTCTACCGACTGAGCTAACCCGAGTGAAAATTTTAATCTAACTTAATGCATGACTGAAAAAAAAAGATATGATGTATCTTCGAAGGTAATTATTATTATTATTATTATTATTATTATTATTATTATTATTATAAAACTCGTCTCTAATGTCATATATCCAAATTATATTTATTGACTTTTATTAATCTTATTTGTAATCTTTATAAAATTATTATATCAATTACGGTTAAAAAATTTTTTTCGCATTATCGCTCTACAAGATCACTATTAAAATGATAGAGACATCTTCATATTAGTTTAAATCTATTTTTATGTTTACAGTTAAATATGAGTTAATTTCTTTTATTTAGCAGCTGGCTAGTGGATCTATGTAAAGTCAGAGGTTACACCTACTATTCAAACTTTTAGGGGTAGAAGTCGTGCCATAAATCACCCAAAAAAAGTGCGATATACACATCTGTTTAAAATAAACGAGAAATTCTGGGGAAGCTTGCTAGTGTAATGGTTAGAGTGTCCGCCTGTCAGCCTGACAGGTAGGGTTCGAATCACGCACAAAGCACTGTCCTGTCTATAGCTCTGCTGATGAGGCATAATAGGCTGAAATGTACACACAGAGATCGACTTTTTCTCGATTTGTTTACGCTTTACATTTAAACTGATATGCACGCCTAATTCATTTAATTATAATTAATCAATTAACAAATCATTAAGCATATACTATTTCCAAAAATTGTCGGCCTTCGCCATTTCAAACACATGTCCACTTCATATATATATATATATATATATATATATATATATATATATATTAAACAATGTATATTTCGACAGGAAGTAAATGTATGAACATATACCTATCAAAAATAATTCCCCCGGACACGATCAATGGATATGATCAAAAGCGATTGGGAGCAAAATTTGAAGCGCATCCTCTATTCACTAGCAAAAAACTAGAAAGTAAACAAAAAATGATCTTCACAAAGAACGGTTTCGGGATATTTAAATATATATATATATATAAATATATATATATATATATATATAACACGTATTATATTTATATATTACACACAACACACACACACATATATATATATATATATATATATACTGTGTGTGTGTGTGTGTGTGTGTGTGTATAATTAGGTACGATTTCTTCTTTCAAACATATTTGGTTGAACAGCGCAGACATTTTTGTTTACAAATTCATGAAGTCACCAGCGCTTGGTAACTGTCAGTGATTTTCAAACTTGGTCTGTAAATAAAATACGCGAGTAACCGTTAATTACCAAGCTCCGTTGACTTCATGTCCACGTTACCTAATACACGCCCGCACATACACATACACACATACACACACACACTTATATATATATATATATATATATATATATATATATATATATATATATATATATATATCATATAATGTTCCATGACTCACGAATACCAATTATGTAATACGATAAATGTAATTTATTAATTATTTTGACAATTATCTTCGATGTTTTGATTTTAAGTTCTTTTTAAATCGTACTATAGCCGTATCATTATTTCCATGAAACATAAAAATAGTACGTATCAGAGATAAAGGATAAGCTGTTTATCGTTTACCAACTAAATTAAGGGATTCCTTGGTGTTATAGAAGTTTAAATGTCACATCTACACTTATCCTTTAATTTATCTTTCAATCCGTCGGATCTATATTTGCCGTTGAATATTTTACACACAATATATATATAAATTAAGAATTTATTACCAATAAGAAAATGCTGATAATTACATCGTTACACGTGTTATATAATTTTATAAATGTCCATATTAGTCAATATTTCACTCAGTCATTACATGAATTCATAGGACTATAAAGGTTAACACACACACACACACACACACACACACATATATATATATATATATATATATATATATATATATATAGAGAGAGAGAGAGAGAGAGAGAGAGAGAGAGAGAGAGATAGAGATAGATAGATAGATAGATAGATAGATAGATTTTTATCCCTGGAGTCGGGGGCAATATTTGAAACAAGTTAAAAACTAGGATTTTGAATGCAGATTGTTGGCACAGCAGAATATTTTTCTTTTGATTTATTTCAACTTTGTCTTCTACGATAGTAATTATATTATACGTTATAACTTAGTAGATCTTTGACACAAATGACTTTTAGATAGATAGATAGATAGATAGATATAGATAGATAGATAGATAGAGGATGATGAATAAACAGAAATGAAAAAGTCTAATTTCGATATAGAACTTAATATTATAAGGAAATAAACATCACAGACTCAAGGCAGCCCTAGAAAGCATGTACAACGAGAAATTTGTTTTCTTTTTTAATATCCACAACAATAGACTCTGTAGTTTTAAGAGCATATCTAATCAAAATCACAAATAAAATCAATGTTTTAATCTTCTCAAATTGATTTCTGACGTCAGTGGAGCTATTGACCATTTTTGGATAATCTATGAAAATACAGAAGATTGATAACATAAATATATAAATAAGATTGATAACATAAATAGATAAATAGTAGATGGTCAATACAATAGGAAAACTATTTTTTTAATATCGCACTGATATTTTCTCTTAATGTTATTTATTTATTTTCTAGAAATGTCGATAATATCGTGAGAAGCCGATTTCTGTCCAATGAGCATCCAAGATGCTGTTTTGGTGCTTCGCCACCCCTCCCATGACAACATTGGTCCCACCCACCTCCTCCACCCCGGGCGGTAACAAAAGAGCGATTCTTTTGTCATCTTGTGTATTACAAGGCATTCACCTTGTAGAACCCACCGTGAGATTTCTTCGTATTTACGAGTCGTTTGTGTATCAATTCGTTGGCATTGTTCACTCCTTACGTGACAAGGTAGATATTGAAGTATTTGACATCAACAGAAAAGTAGATACAACCAGAAAAAAGTGCATATATTTTTTCGCCGTCAAAGTCTGTTAATTACGTCCTTCAAAAACCGAACCCAATGGCAGAAGAAAAAAACCACTAGGAACAAGAATGGCGGCAAATGATAAAAAAAAGTTAAAATGCAAGATGAAAGCAAAAGACAATAAAAAAAATCAATGGAGAAGACGCAAAGTATTCTAAAAAAATAAACAAAAGAAAGAAACCTAAAATAACAGAAAAAAAGATATACGAACGAAATATGAGAAAGAAAGAGAAAAATCTTGAGCAAAAAGAAGAAAAGAAGAATTAAATACAAGAATGAAAAACTAAATGGGAAAAGAAAGGAAGAATGAAATCTAAAATAATAGAAAGAAACTTAATGGAATAGAAGAAAGCAAGAAAAAAACAAACAAAGAAACAAAGAAAAAAAAAAATGAGTAACAAGAATTAAAGAAAGGAACAAAATACACGAAAATTAAAGAAGAAAGAAAGAAAGAAGAAAGAACGGAATGAGAGGAAAGAATCAAAAAGCGAAAGACAGAAAAGGAGCAAAACAAACAAATGTGGAAAAAGAGAAAAACAGAAAAATAACCGACGAAGTCCAAAAGGAGAAGAAAGAAAGGATAAAAGAAAGAAATGGAAAAGGGAAAGATGGTAAGAAAGAAAGAAAGTAAGAAAGCTGGTAAGAAAAAGAAAGAAAAGTACAATGCGGGAAAGAAAAAAAGAAAGAAGGAAAGAAAGCAAAGAAAGAAAGAAAGAAAAGTGAATATGAAAGAGGGTAATGAAAAAAAGAAAGAAATCTGTTATGAAAAAAAGAAAGATGACAAATGAAATAACAATACGAAAAAGAAAAAAATAATTTTTTTTTAAATAAAGAGCGGGTAATGAAAGAAAGTAAGAAAACTTTTAAGGAAAAGAAAGAAAGAAAATAAAGGAAAGAACAATACGAGAAAGAAAGAAAGAAAGAAAGAAAGAAAGAAAGAAAGAGAGAGAGAGAAAGAAAGAAAGAAAAGGTAAAAGAGGAAAGAGTTCATGAAAGAAAAGAAAAATAATCTATTAAAAGAAAGAAAGAAAAAATGAAAGAAGAAAGAAAGAAAATGAAATCAATAGGCTATTGGTTTGTAAACTAATCTTTGAAAAGAGACCAAAATAATCCAAGCATTCTTCGAGTGAGTTTTTTTTTATGTTCTCTCTCTCTCTCTCTCTCTCTCTCTCTCTCTCTCTCTCTCTCTCTCTCTCTCTCTCTCTCTCTCTCTCTCTCTCTCTCTCATTCAACTCAGTGGTTGTCTGTAAAAAAATCGTTTTGTAGACCGGCTTATAAATATGACGTTCAGTTATCACTTTCTTCTCTTTTTCTATTCGTTGCACTTGATCGCGCTCTTTTGCCATCCACTCCGTCGCAGTGGACGCAACGGTGGTGCGTAAATAGTCAACGAGCCAATTCCTGCAGTAAGCGATCACAAATGAAACTTTGACATTCACAAAGATGCCTCCAGCACATCCGCCATACGGCTCTACCGTTTCAACAATATCATTTACGTCCTTGTTGTCAGCCGGTATGACGAGCAGCTGGGACGCCCTTGTTACATACTGATATCCTCTAAGCGAAATCAACGAAAGACTTAACTTTTATAGCAACAAAAAAAAGACGATAGTTTAAAAAAATAAAGACTGAGTGACACTGCACGCCAATCTGCACGGGAAGAGAAAAGGAGAAAAGATGGATTGGGTTAGAAAAAAGAAATATATGAAAAGGGAGAGAATAAAATAAATTGTGTTTTACCTGAAGTCATAGGACAAACAAACAAAAAATCTTAAAATTACTTCTTTGCTTCGGTTCAGGCCTACATATTGCCCGCTAACATCCCTTACGCCGCCCTCCTGACACACACACACACACACACACAGACACACACACACATACATATACACACTCATACACACTCACACACACTCACATATATATATATATATATATATATATATATATATATATATATATATATAGTCCTCTGACCATTTATCTCACTCTCTCTTTATATATATATATATATATATATATATATATATACGAAATGAAGTTGAAGTAGATTATTTTTTATTATTATTATTATTATTATTATTATTATTATTATTATCAATTTCACTCCACTAGAGTTTTACACACCCGCCTTAGCCGTTGGTTCACCGATGGACAAGTGACAACAAGTCTCTTTATTTCTCCATGACTTTTCCTATCATTCCAGCTGATCTATTGAACAGTAAGAATTTAAAATTTCAAAACGCTATGAATCTATATGTTAAATATAAAAAATCATCTAGTTAAGTACATATTTACATACACCACTTCTACAAAAGAAGTAAAGTAATTTAAGAATTATTACATTAATGAATGAATAAATGAAATATCAAGATAAATACACGCACATTTATCTTATCAAACTTATCAAATAATAAAATGCACTTTTTTTTAATTACGTATTTTTGTTATTGCTGTGTAGACTTACAAGTAAAACAAATTTTCAGACATCTCACAGTTATTAAAATCACAAAAATGTATATTAATTAAATAAAATTACGCAGGTTAATGATATATATGCGAAATATTTAAACTTATTTTTTGTATAAATGTTACATGTCACTGAATATTCTCCATAAACATTCAAACCGTAAGCGTCTCTCAAATTTTAAAAAAAAAATTCTATTTTCGAACACATCCAAATTTTCAGTATTCTTACCGTTTTATTTTCAAATATCAAAATATCTTGCCCTAATGATGACCGCTTTTTTGTATACTTAAAAATTTAATATTTTTTCTATCAATTATTTTTATTTTATTTTGTATTTAAAATAATGATAAATAGAAGTCAATCTATACAAGGACAAACTTTGGTCGAAACACGTGCCGACATTCCAATGGATAATTTTTATCTATACCACAATTTAATTTCATTTTATCTCTCAACACACACACACACACACACACACACACACACACACACATATATATATATATATATATATGTGTGTGTGTGTGTGTGTGTAGTAAAAGTTATAGGCAGAAAACCTACTTAAGTTTCCCCCAAGGATCATCAGTGTTAACTGCAACGAATTAATTAAAATAATTAAATAATTAGAACAAAAAACATATGTAAACAGTATAATCACAGTCCCGCATAGAAAATAGGTCTCTGATCGTTGAGAAAAAAATCCGGTCTGCAGAAAAAAAAGGAAGGTTTACAGACAAACTGCAAAGCATTTAAATCCAATTTTCAAATGTCAAAATTGTGGTTGGTGACTACTGATTATAAGTTCGTCAAAACTCACGTGTATCAAATTCTTTCAACAATCACAGAAAACGCCGTGTGTGATGTTTGTGTTATTAAATGGTTGTTTATGTTTTTAAGTGTTAAACTGCAATTCTCGCTTATACGGACATTTGTTAAAAATTTCGGGTCTTTAGTAATTCTTTAGAATGCTATTGCTATTTTTTTCCAATGTGCATAAAAGACAGAATCTATCATCCGGCTCGTATCGGCGATTTTTTTAAAAAATCCCATTTAACAAGAGGATAACAATACCATGTTTATTTTTGATGTCCCAGATGTGATTAGAAAGAATAGTACGATGCCTACATTTTATATTAGTAAATCTAGTCCTGTGTTTATAGAGTATTTAGTGAGAGTATCTTGTGTTGAGTCTTTGTAATTTTTTTTTATTGTCCCTTTGCTTATTAATTTGTACAATAGCTTTATTTACTAAACAAACACTTCGGCATTCTCTATTTAGCGGATATATTAGCAGTGTAGCTTGAGAAGCATTCATGATGTTAGTGAAAAGACGAGACAAAGTCGGTAATACGTCTTGCTTGTACAAGTTTTATTGGAGAATGTGAAATATAGAAGTTGAATTTGGCGCCAATAATTTTTGCACCTAAAAACATGTCACGTGATATAATAGCGCGTATTAACATTACAGAAATAGTCCCAGAGAAGTGGCTCTTTAGCCGCATGACAAACAAATCATAATGGACTATTTTCCAGATGAATCTCAACACACTCCCTTCATCTGAAAATCGTCATATATAGAAATATCATTTATTTAAAAAGAATAGAGTTTCTTCGCTTTCGCTTTGTCAAACAAATTTTGACAGTACTTTCTTAAGAATGTGTAGAACACTTTTACATTTTTTTCAGGTTTTCCTTCATTTTAGAAGTATGGGATTGTTGTCACATGATCTACTTTTCCCATCTTTTTTTAAAGATAATCTAATATTTTTATCAAAGTCCCATTTACAGATATCTGAATTTCTCATTTTCTGATCTATTCACTGGTTTTGTGAATATGTCTGCTATGTTCTCCTCACTAACTATCTGGGCCAATTCCAGAGTTTCATTTTGAAATTTTTTTTCTTATAAAATGGAATTTTACATCAATGTGCTTTGATCTATGGTGATGCACGGGATTTTTCACTAAAGCTATTGCATTTTGACTATCACAATATAATGTGAATGTTTTTATTTCTTCATTCAACATATCTTTCATGAGGGCCATAAGATATTTCCCTTCCTGGGTTGCGGCGGTGATAGACATGTACTCTACTTCGCATGTCGATAGGGCCACAGTATTTTGTTTACGTGTTTTCCACGAAATCAGTAGACCTTCATCTGTAATTATAAACCATATTCAGTAATATCTTTTCTGACATGTGAGTTTGTCTAATCTGCATCGCAAAATCCTTTAAGGTCCAGAGTGTTCTTTGTGGGTTTAAATATTAGTCTTGGTCTATTGTGCCTTTCTTAAATCTCAAAACGTGTTTGGCTAATATCATATGTTCCTTGTATGGTTCATGCATGTACTGTGATAATTTTGTTACTATAAAACATACGTCTGGTTTGGTTGAAGTCATTGCATATATTAAGCTTCCCACAATTTCCCTATACTGTTTTTCGTGAGCTAATCTTGTTGTTTCATTACACATCTTATTAATGTTGATATCACTAGGAGTATATTTTGGTTTACAATCACTCATTCCAAATCTTTCTAGTAATCTTTGGAGATATCGTTTTTTGTGCATATATATTTTATATGTAAATTTTATACCAAAGAAAATATTCAATTCTACCTTGGTCCTTCATTTTAGATTTTTGTTTTAGGATATTTTTAGTATTTTTCATATTTTCATCGCAATTTGTTGCTATCAAAATATCATCTACCCATACAATTATAATTGTATATTTGTCATTATATTTTGTATATACACAAGCATCAGATAGCGATTGACAGAAATGTTGTTCAATTAAATGTGTGTAATAAATTATTCCAGTTTCGACCACTTTGCTTCAGGCTATATAAAGATTTTTTTTTAATTTATAAACTAATCTTTCTTCACCATTCTTATTTTCTATTTCGAAACCTTTTTGGTTGTTCCACGTATAACTCCCAATTAATTGGTGCGTTTAGGTATGCTGATTTAACATCTAGTTGATGTACTATCAAGTTATTATGAGTTGCTATTTGCATAAGCATTCTTATTGAGGTTATTTTTGCAGTTGGCGAGAATGTTTCTTCGTAGTCGATGCACTGATTTTGTGAACAACCTTTTGTTACTAATCTAGCTTTGTATATTTCTTTGTGATTCAGTTCTTTACTAGTATAAATCCATCGTGCTGGTATCAAAGATTTATTTGGAGGTAGCTGCGTTAATTCAAATCTTTCGTTTTCTTTTAAGATATCCATTTCTTCTTTCATTGCTATCATCCATTCATTTTAGGGTTTAGATTCTCTTGCTTCTTCATAAGTTTTTGGTGTAGATTTAACGTGATAGCAGTAATCTATTGTAAATTTCAACATGTCATCCACTTCCTCATTCATGTAATAATCATTTAAATGCTTTGGACATGTTTGAATTCTTTCACTGTTTTTCTTTTATTTTCACTTGACTGCATATTCATATCTTTATTTTTAATCATAGTATCATCGTTAGGTTCATGTATATTAAAGGAACTTGGATATTCTTCACAAAATTTATCAATGAATTTACTGTTCTAATTGATTTTATTGCATCATTTTCTGGGAAAGAACTATATTTATCATATCCCACAAAAATTCCCTTTTCACTTCTATCATTTAATTTCTTAGGATTTTGTATACACGCATAACAAATACTTCCAAATAAATGCATATTTTAAATGTTTGGTTTAATAACAGTAAAAATACCATACGGTGTAGTTTTAATACGATTATTGTAACATCTGCTACGAATATATGTTGAGGACATAACAGCATATGACCACAAGTCAAAAAACAAAGTTAGAGTTATTAGGTAAAATATATTGAAAGGGACCGGATTCTAAGAATTCGAGGAATAAGCACGACAAAACGCCGCTCAAAGGTGACCCCATAGGCAACCCGGACTTCTGTTTATCAAAGGTTCCGTTATATTGGAAAAACAATTTCTCATGCAAAGTCTACAAATTTGGACTATCTTGTTAATAGGTAATAGAAATGAAGTATTAATTTTGTTGAGATGGTTTTCTAGACGAATAATGCATTTGTCAACAGGGATACTTGTGTAAAGTGATTTAATATCTAAGCTTGCTAGACATTTGTTGTTCATGTTTATATTTCTTTTTTTTTCAATTAAGCTATTCGAATTTTTTATGTGAGATTTGCTAACTGTACCTAAGAGGGGGGTTAATAAGTTCGGGTTGCCTATGGGGTCACCTTTGAGCGGCATTTTGTCGCGCTTATTCCTCGAATTCTTAGAATCCGGTCCCTTTCAATATATTTTACCTAATAACTCTAACTTTTTCCGTTATATTGACAACATGTTATTCATTTACCCGAAAAACTCTAATTTAACTAATATCATTGACAAACGAAATGTGGAACCCTCCATTGAATTTACTCATGAACTTGAACAAAACCACACCCTACCCTTTTTAGACACACTTATTATAAACAATAACAACATTTTAGAATTTAAAGTTTATCATAAGAATACCAACAAAATGACTACATCCATTGTTATTCCCACCATAACAACATGATAAAAGTGGTATCATAATAGGTTTCTTACTTAGAGCACTTAGGATATGCAATGAGAAATATTTAGAAGAAGAATTTGATATTATTTAAAAGTCTTTTCTTAAATTACAATACACTTTAAACTTCATACACCGTGCTAGAAAAAAGGCATTGAAAATACACACTACAATCTCATAATAACACAACATAACAGTAATAACGACTCTGATAGGTACATCATACTTTCCAATAATCCTATCACTGATAAAATAAATAGAAACCTAAAAAAGATAGATATTAAAACAGTTACTCACTATACTAAAACAATCAAAAACATCTTACAGAACAAAAATAATCAAAGACACACACATTCCGAATCTGGAGTCTACACAATAGATTGCTTAAATTGTAACAAAAAGTATGTGGGAGAGACTTCTAGATCCTTATCTAAACGATTATCTGAACATAGATATCATATTAAACGAGGTTTTCTAAACAACAAGAAATCATAAAATACCCTTCACATAACCATTTCCGTCACATACTTCCCAACAAATTTAAATTTCACATTATCCCAAAAACCTTGCAACCTTTCATACTTTTTGCTTTATATATAAGAAAAAACAAAAATAGAAAAATACAAATTTATATACAAAAATTAAAAATTATTTCTAAAAATCCGTTGTGGGCCTACCGTCAATGAGTTAATACTCATCCTGTTTGAAAAAGAGAATTTGTCTATCATCGAGTTTGGAATATGTCTTCTTTTTTCCAAAAACTGTTACAATAAGAGATACATAACTGTCGTTGACCGAGAAAAGCGTTGGCGGACGTGCTTATATTTGAAACTTCCGCATAACTTTTTTGCAACATCATTGTTTTCGTTTTGAATTCATATTATTTTCGTCTCCGCTATTAATAAGTCTGGAGTATAAACAAGCTCTGAAGATGATTCTTATAAATCGAAATATTGTTCAATATTAGCTATGAATATGATATAAAATCTTTTCACTTTGACAGCATATTGTGTTGTTTTCATATCCTTTTATCTATACTCATATATATATATATATATATATATATATATAATATATATATATATATATATATATATATATATATAGTGATGTGCAAGAAATGCAAAGGGAGGTATTTTTTTTAATTTCTTAATTTTAAAACAATTACCAAAAATCAGGGAATTGTCCGATTTTAATGAAATTTTCACCAAATTATTTTCCCACGAATTAATTGTATAAGGATTAGTTTATTTTATGAAAGAAACTTGAAAAAATACGTTTTTTTATCAATTCAGAATGTGGTGGGGTTGACCTTTGACATTTGAAGAAAAAAAATCCCGGTCCCTAATTTTTACATTTCTTGACAGATAATATCCTGAAGAATATACAGAAAAATTAAAAAAATTAAAAAATATGAATTCAATAACCTAAAAAAGCGATTTTAAAATTTAAAATTAATTTTCTTAAAACTAAAAAAATAAATAATGTAGCAAGTTTGTTTTTTTGTTTTTTTTTGTTTTTTTTTCGTTGTAATAAAAATATAGTTTTCTTTAAATTGATACAAAAAAATATTCTATCTAAGTTAAACTGAGTTTTTTACTAACTTAAAAATTTCAAGGTCTATTTTATATGTCGAGGATTATTATGGACTATCCTGAAATTCTAACCAAAGATAGCCCAGAATTTTATCTTTGAAAAAATCTAAGTTAAAAACCTTGCCGCATATTTTAAAAGAATTAAATCGATTTTTTTAAAATCGTCAATTTAAAGTATGGAATCCTAAAAGAGGCAAATTATCCCCCTTTCTGACCACGGTCTTTACAGTGTGATTTGTGAACGAATTCAACGCATTTTACAAGTTATTATAATTCATTCATTAAAGGAAGACTTTATTTCAAAAAGTACATTGTTCTTCTATTTTTTTTCTTACATTCCTTTCAAAAATAGTAAACTCGAAATTAATACCTAATCTAATTAAAAAGAAAAAAATTAAATTATTGAACACTGAAATTAAACTGAATGTTCTAAAAATATATTTTACACGAACATTTTTATTGTGAATATTGTTATACTAACACTAACTAGTAAACATTTTTGTAGTTATATTTTTAAAAAAATAACAAACAAACAACCACAAACAAATAACACTTAAAGTTTTGTTAGACACGTGAAATTTTGGCTGTTTTCATTCGCCTTAGCAGAAATTATTGGCAAATGAATTCTCTTTTTGTTTATGAAATTATTTGCTATTGAAATTTTTAATTAAAATAAGTTTATAGTAAAATTTACATAGCGAATGATTTATTTTTGTTTTGTTTTTGTTTTTGGTAAAGTTTCCTAATATCATTTATTCTGTAATTGGTCAGTGTCTGAATTTTTTTTTTTCTGGTGCTAAAAACATAATCTTTGTTTTGAATACTAAGTAAATATCAATTTACAATTTTAATTTAGGCCGAATTTTTAAAAGTTAAAACGTTTTCGGGTTAAATCGAACTCAACGGATCTAAATTTAACCATCGTATTTTCACCCCGCCGAAAGAAAAAAATACCAAAATCAGGGAATTAATCGAATTTAATGTATTTCAAGAAATGTAAAATTAATTTTCCTCCACCAAAAAAACAAACACAGAAAAACTTATACATTTCTTCGTTTTTACATGGGGGTAGTGGGGCGTGAACAAAAAACGACAAAATACCTAGCACTTTTAATTTAAAGTAAAGATTTATTTAAAATAAAAGATCTTACTACTTGATATACCGAACATTTTATTAAATTCGGAATATTAGTTTATTTTTGCTGATTCTTTTTTAAAATTCTTGTACTTCTTCTTACCAACGATTTTGAAAATCAAACAAATAAATTAAAAAAAAATTCTGTGGTAAATTATTCAGTGAAGAGATCATGGGAAATGTAACACTAAAATTATCAACAAAATAAATTTTGTTGTTAATGATTTAAACAGGTTCCGTTAAGGTAAAAATAAATAAATAAATAAAAAAGGAAATAAAAAAAAGATTTTACGTGTTCGTTTTTTTAACACTTAGCGCTTCTTTCTTAAATTAAAATTAATCTTTATTTTTATCATAATTGACGCAATACTTTTAAAATGCAATATTCAACAATGTTTATCTTTTACTTTGAAATACCCGAAGTTCACATCTGCGTATTTCAAACATACGAGATAGAAGTATATCGCTGTAAATAAAAATGTGTCTCCATATCTTTGTTCAACTATCGTCAAAAAAAGGAGAGTTCTCGTACGCGGTTATCTCCCTCACACCCCAGTTTCTGCACATACCTATATATATATATATATATATATATATATATATATATACATATAGTACGTGTCTATATAACCCTATCTATCTATCTATCTGTCTATCTATCTCTCATTCTTCTTCTTCTTCTTCTTCTTCTTCTTCTTCTTCTTCTTCTTCTTCTTCTTCTTCTATTATTATTATTGTCTCGCTTTTCTTTTCTCTTTGATTCTTTAACCTATTCATATTTTGACCATCCTTTCCTTGCCGTTTGCCCGCACCTCCCCGAAAGGCGCCATTTGTAAATGTTAAAGCCCTCCAGCAATAATGTACAATTCATGGAGATAATTCATTTCTCTTCACTCTTCATGAATTTATCTTTTTTCCTTTTTTCTTTTTCTTTTCTTCTTTTTATATTTCTCTTTCTAAACATACTCCAATGAAGAAACCTAAATAGAGAAAAGAGAGAAAAAAGAGAAGGTCAAACGCTATACAGTATGAAGGACATTGTCCGTAATTAATAGTCACGTGATAACCACCTTGATGACCGCATCTGGTGACAATACACAAATCCACACGCCCATTTATTCTTTCCCACAGATGCAAACTTTATTTTCTATTTAATAAAGGTTTTTTTTCTTTTCCTCCCACCCCCGTCATCATATGTAACATGACTGTGCCCCCCCGACCGGACCCAACAAGGTTGTATTCAAAAAATAGTTAGACGTTCTTAATACTTTCTGTCGATAATGGGACATAACGACCAACCACACAACAGGTGACCGTCGTAAAGCAAAAGTTTTTAGATTTATTCAAAACATTTCTTTTTTTTAAGTCCCACTCATCATTCAAGGAGAAGTGACGGTTTATTCAATGCATCTGACATGAAAAGGGACTGACATATGGCTTCTAAAAAGAGTTGCCTCATTAGAAACAAACTGTTAAATTATCAAAAGTGGTTTTTAGGGGCTTTTGAGGAAAATAAATGAGATCCCATTGTCAAACCCTTCCAAATAGTCCAAGTATGCTTCTTAATTAAAAGTTATACAAATTATAGCTCTTGTTGTTGAATTACAGGAAGAATTAGTTTATTGTAAATTACCTGGACGCATACATTAAAATGATAACTGACAAGCTAAACTAGTAATCTTTTATTAAACTTAGTTTAGCATAAGGCCGGAAGTATGGAGCAGAGTCTAACAAAAGTCTGACTGTCTAGTTTGCTACCCTTATTTATGTTGAAATAGTCATTTAGTAATAATAATTTAGTTTGGTACAAGGCCAAAATGTAGGCACCCGGTGAAAATGTTCTATTTAGGAAGCGTGGAGTGACGTAGGGCAATTGTCGAAGAAAATGAACTCGGCAATCTGCGTTTCAATTTTCAAATAAAAAGGCGCATATTTATCAATCCCTGCTCCTCCACAACAGTTATGGGTAAAAGTTAGGGTTGGGTTCCAGAATAAATACTTTCCACAACTACAGGAGAACCCATTAATGCATACTGGATTCTCTAGTCATGGTAGGTAAATCTGTTCTGAGTCACTTTGCAGACATACCCGGTCTCACCGAACAACACTTCTCGGGTTTTGAATTCAGAGGTTTTCCTTCTCCTCAAGCAGTTGTCCTACTAAGGCTAGGGTGTACACTGCTGTACTGTTTGGCTATAGCTGCTTTGAGTATAGAGGGATTCATGTATTTCCCAATATATATATAATTGATAAAGAAAAGGGCTTAAAAATCTGTTATTTTGCGGTTATAGATCTATTTCTACTCACAAGTATCTGTGTATGCCTATGAGTCTCATCAGACCGCTAACTTTATTGAAAGTGGTAAACAGAAATTCATTGGGGTTTATATATACATTTTTTCTGTGAATCTTGAAAAGTTTTCGGTATCAGTTCTTCTCATCGCCTTAGGGGGTGGCGTTTATGACTATGAATTAATTAAGCAGGCCGTAGTGGTGGTGTCAGTCTGGGTGGTTTTGTCCCCTCAATAAATTCTTAATCAGAGGGCTCGACCGGCTCTTGAATATTTTATTATTTTCAATTTTTTCATATTTTATTTTCTTAACTTTCTAGCCGGTCATTTTTACTGAACCGTTTCTTTTATTCCTAGTGCTCCCTCACCAAAAGAAAATCATAAATCTCTATATGTTAACATTGCATTTTCCAAAAGCCACACTATTACAATGTAAACAGATTTAAAACAAACTAAAAATCAAATTAAATTCAACATGCATGTGATTATAACATAAACTAGAATTATCAATAAGTTACATTACAAATTAAGATAAATTAAGCATTGAGGTATAATATCAATAGGTGAAATTTCCTGTCTATTAATAAACGCATACATATTCATACATACACACAGCCTCATCTTTGTACATACATGAATAAAAACATACATACTCACAAACATACACGCTCAAAAACACACACACATATGTACACATCCATACACATATATATATATATATGTGTGTGTGTGTGTGTGTGTGTGTGTGTTGCAGGTGTGTGTTGCAGGTGTATATAACATACGAAATTTCTTTTTATGAAACAAAACTACAAAGGTGAGATTTAAATTCCTTTCATATTTTTTATGCGTTGTCAGCCAGGATTTAAGCACTTTTAATTCATTGAATTCTTTTTAAATGATTGTTTTTGAAAAATTGGATAAATTGAAAAATATTTGGATTTAATATGAAACTTTAAAACCCATCCTGGTAATGAATTATCGATCTCGTAAGTACATACATTACCAATACATCAGCCAATAGTCACCTACATCTGATTTGAAACGAACCACCACCCCAAACCCAATGAAACACTCATTATCTGGTGCCTTCCCCACAGGGATATATGCTTATATTAAAAGCAGTTGAAGATAATTTAACCAGAAGATGGCTGCCAATCAACAAATAGATATGCCACATCACCAGTCCATTATATATATTATCATCATCATGTCGCTGATATCCATGACAATCTCTCTCCATCCATCCCTATCACTTATCATTCTCGGGAGGTCTATGCAGCATCCTGCATTCGCACAGAGCTGATCAATGTACGTCTTTGCTGGTCAGCCCACACTGGCGTGCCCATATGCTAGCTTTCACAGGAGGACGTCGCTTATGAGTTCATCCTTGCTTCTCCAGCAGTGTCCCGCGTGTCTTGTCCGTCTTACTCGGATGGTTTGGGTGATAGGTGGCAGGTGGCCGTATAGCTGTTTTCTCGTGGGGTGTTGTTTCCACGTCTTGTTCAGGATCACCCCGCAGCATTCTTGCGCAGCTCCCATCTAGTTTATTCTCTAGTCGCTTCGATAGGGTCCAGGTGCTCCAGCCATACAGCAGTACAGACACGACAACGGCCGGGAAGAGCTGTCTCTTTAACTTGTCTGTGAGATTGGATTTCCATATGATCGATAATTTATTTATAGCTGCCCATGTCTTTCCAAAAAAAAATGTAAGCTTTTAACCCCACTCCCCTCCCACTTTTAAACTTGTAGTAAAAGAAAATGCTATATATTTTGTGTACTTTGAAGATAAGTTTACAGTTGAAGCAAGAGCGTAAAAGAAGGTCGAAACGAATGTCTTGCCGAATACCGTAAACCAAGCCCCACAATCATTTTCAAACGGTCGACAGTATACATTGAAAGAGATAACCAAACAAAGAATGAAATTTAAAAAAAACGACCCCAAAGTCTCTGGAAGGTACGTGAATTGAAATTGGCAATTGTTTTCGAGTTACTATAAATGTATTTTAATTAAGAAATTTGTTAAAAAAAATAAACCCAAATGTCCCCGAAAGGTTTTGAGGAAAAATAAGAAAAAAAAAGAAAAAAGAAAACAAATTAAATTAATTGTAGCTGTTCCCTTTCTTTCCATATAATTAATAGCTAGGAAAGCTATACTGAGTTTAAAGCCTAACACCCCTGTAGAAAATATGAATTAAAAGAAAAGAAAAAATAAATAAAAATACATAGACAGAATATCTACTTCATATTAACATGGGATAGTACCTGTGGACTTTAACTAAGTTAAAACTTTGATTACCTAATATGGCTCCCCCTTTTCACCCTCCTCTCTCTCTCTCTCTCTCTCTCTCTCTCTCTCTCTCTCTCTCTCTCTCTCTCTCTCTCTCTCTCTGCAAGAGATTTATGCAGAAGTGCACAGGCCATAAAAGAATAACATACAGGAAGCCATGGGTAGCAGCGTGGTGGATGTGAGAAACGGCAGATGATCCCAAACTGGGACAA
Organism: Doryteuthis pealeii; assembly: GCA_023376005.1. NCBI lineage: Eukaryota > Metazoa > Mollusca > Cephalopoda > Myopsida > Loliginidae > Doryteuthis > Doryteuthis pealeii. The sequence goes on from CM042138.1 coordinate 59,707,308, forward strand.
TGGCGTTGCTCATATGATGCTGGGCGGAGGAACCCTAAACAGGTCAATGGCCAGGATCAAATTGTTCAGTTAGAAAACTACTGCTCCTCATCTCTAAGACTAGCGCCTATTGATGAGTCAACAGCCACCGATAGATATCTATGACATCGAAACAATCCGAAATCCAAAATCCCTATGACAACGCAATATCGAAAAGACATACGGGATTGCCCTCCCTGTTGATACAACAAAATGTGCGCGTTCTGTTGAGGCTCGAGCTCTGCCCCAATAACAATACACCCGCAAAACACACATTTCTCAGCACAAAAACACAACTCACACACACACTACGAAGACCAGCGCTCTGGCCACATCATCTGAAAATACAGTCACAGAAACGAAAAACAATACAAACCTATTTAGATGCAAAAAAAAACTCTTAACCTAGCAACATTTAACGTTCGAACGCTAAGAACGATAAGTTAACTACCTGAGCTAATTGCGTCTGCAGCCGGAAAATATAGACATCATATGCGTACAAGAACACAGATTTGAACATAGTGATCTAGAAATAAAATACCATGAATCTAGTTATGGCTGGACATTTGCCGCGGAATCAGCATGGAAAAACTCGGTTAATGCCACCATAGGGAAGTAGGAATACTTCTCAGCCCTCGAGCATCAAAATCAGTGAACAGCATAGAAAAAATCCAACCGAGAATAATGAGTACTACGTTTAATGGCAATCCATACCTGACTGTAGTCTCCTGTTACAGCCCCACAAACATCAGCACTGAAAATGACATAGAAACGTTTTACAACGAGCTATCCTCCCTGTGTAGACTCATTCCCAAACATAACGTACTTATCATTGGGGGAGACATGAACGCGCAGATAGGCAGAAACGAAAAAAAATGAATTCTGCTTACACGACACCTCAAACAGGAATGGTGAACTTCTAGCTGAGTTCTCACTTGAGAACCGGCTTGTATGTCTAAAACTAAATTCCAAAAGCGAAAAGGCAAATTATGGACATACACCTACCCAAATAACACAAAAGCGCAACTAGACTACATCCTAATAAATAGAAAATGGACAAACAGTGCTATGAACTGCGAAGCAAGCATACTCCTCTTTCGAAGGAGTATCCTCCGATCACAAAATAGTCATAGCCAAAATACGCCTAAGCCTACACAAAAACAAAAGGCAAACCAGTAAATCGATACGATACGACTGGTCCTCGTTTACCAACAGCGACATACGCAATCGCTACTCGGTAACAGTTAGGAATAAATTTGACATCCTCCAGGAGACTTCAGCAACATACACTTCAAATGAGGAATACGAAAACTTTGTCAATGCCACCTAGAAGCTGCAGCAGAATGCATACCGAACAAACAAAACAAACAAACATGCTGTCCCCTGAGAGACAGAAGCAGTTAGATTAAAGAGGAGAGATATTAAAAAAGCATCCCAGCATAATGTGTTGGGATGCTTTTTTAATAACCCAACTAACACCAACAAATAACATCTTAAGAAAGCACATGTAGAACTAACTGAAATATACAATAAAGAACAAATAGAATACATACAAGAACAAATAAATAAAATCGGACAGTCGCGTTTAGCATGGCAAACTGTAAACGAAATTAGTGGCAAGAAAAGTAGCACTAGATCAAAGCTAAAGGCAAGCAGCCAAAAAGATAGACTTCAGAAATGAAAAGACCACTTCCAGAAATTGCTGGGACCCCCTCCCCCTAAACCCATAGAAAATGACATACAAAAAATAACAAATAACGAACTAGACATTAAGGTAGGGGACTTTAAGATGGAAGAAGTTAATGAAATACTAAGAAAGCTTAAAAATAGGAAGACCGCGGGCCTCGATAAAGTACCGCATGAGGTCTGGAAAATAAAGAAATGTGATGATATAATGCTTTGACTATGTAATGCAGTATACAGACAAAATTCAATAGAAAAATGGACGATTGGCTGCATTCTCCCCTTCCCCAAAAAGGCAATCTAGGAATCGCCAAGAATTACAGAGACATTAATTTTATACCAAGATATATAATGCCCTTCTCCTTAAGCAAATCCGACCCGAAATAGAGAAAATCCTCAGAAAAAAAAACGGATTCCGCAGAAATCGATCTACAACCACACAGATCCTGACCATTCGCTGAATCATAGAAGGGGCTCGAGCAAAGAATCTCGAGGGAACCCTACTATTTGTAGACTTCTCCAAAGCATTTGACTCCATACACAGAGGAAAAATGGAGCAAATACTGCTAGCATATGGCCTACCCAAGGAAACAGTTAACGCCATAATGATGCTCTACCAAAATACAAAAGCAATGGTACGATCATCAGATGGCGACACAGACTTCTTTGACATTGTCACCGGAGTCCTATAGGAGGATACACTAGCGCTATATATATTCATAATATGCCTAGACTACTTACTCAGAACATCACTAGATCCCATAAAAGAAAAAGGCCTCACACTAAAAAAGCAAGAAGCAGGCGACATCACGCACATACTATTACGGATGCGGACTATGCTGATGACCTAGCACTACTCGCAAATACACCTGCACAAGCCGAATCCTTGCTACACAGCCTAGAAAGGGCAGCACAAAATGTCGGCCTATATGTAAAGTCTGATAAAACTGAGTTCATGTCTTTCAAAAACAAAAGCGACATCTCACCATCGATGGCAAACTCCTAAACCCGGTAGCACAATTTAGATACTTTGGCAGCAATATCTCCTACACAGAAAACGACGTTAATGCACGTATTATATATATATATATATATATATATATATATATATATATTCCAGCTGATTGCAATTCCTGGACTAACGAAACAGCTGTAGAAAAAGCAAGATGGAAATTACACAAGGATGCAGCATTCTGTTTTGAACAAATTTTGCGGTTGTACGGCCATTTACCTCCCATCTTCAAAAACCTCCAAGTAAGACAAGCAAAAATACTGGGCACTGTTGGAGAAGTAAGGATAAGCGACATACTACTATGGAATCTTACAGATAGACATACCAGTGTTAGCTGACAAGCAAAAATATACATTCATGAGATCTATGGTGACACTTGGTGCCGTCTGCAGCGGGATAGCGATATATATATATATATATATATATATATATATATATATATAGGTTTTTGGTACTGGAGAATTTGTATAGCACTAAAAGTGGAGGAATCATATGTAATTACGGAGATAATATTTATTATGGAATAGAATATAAAATAAAGGGGGATACACGAAGGCCTTTTCAACCGGTACTTTTCAAATGTATCCACCGGCGACGAATAAAAGTCAGATTGTATAAGAAATTCATAAGAAACGAATGGGGATGAGCCAGAGGGGGACAAATAATAATAAAAAAGGGGAGAAAGAAGAGGGGGGTATGTATGAACCCTAGGTTGAAACAAGGTTAGAAGTGTCTCCCAAAAGAGAGAGTGCTTTGGAGTTTGTTTGCACAGAGTAGGTCGAAAAAAAGAAATATAAACAGCTTCGAGGATGGTTAAATGCTGTTTAGACCTAGCTCTGTGCAAAATGGAGAAGAATTTTGCAATAATAAAATATTATCTCCCTAATTACATATGATTCCTCCACTTTTAGTGATATATATATATATATATATATATATATATATATGTGTGTGTGTGTGTGTGTGTGTGTGTGTGTGTGTGTGTGTGAGGAGGGCAGGAAATCTAATTATATATATATATATATATATATATATATATATATATATATATATATCACTAGATTACCGTTGGTACATATACTACACTGATTAAATATTCACTTAACTGGAATAGAAGGAAACAAATGCTTAGTAAAACGTAGAGATCTACATGTTTAACGTAATGGTTATCGTTGTAGGAAATAAAATTGGAGATTTGAGTTCAAATCCTGGAAGAGTCTTCGTTATACTTTGCGCTTTGTGAAAGGTATGAACCAGTTTTCTCCCGTCCCCAGTTATAGGTTAATAGTAGGATAGACTTCTTCTTTTTTTAGCTAGGCAAACCAGTTTAGAAATTGGTATTGGCAGAGCAGCTGGGTAAATACATATAACTGTACATGGAGTGAATTAAAAAATGATCATATCCCACGAAAAGTGTGACGAGGGTAAATTGATGCTCTCATCAGAATCAGGCTTGCTTTCATTGAAGACAAGAACAGGGCTGATAAAAAGCGAAGCAATTGCTACACTTTGATCCCGACTCGAAGGCCGAGAAAGTACGCTCTAATTTAAGTGCTCCTGCGTACGAGGCTAGAATGTAACTCATGTGGTTAGTTTAATATGGTAAAACACGTGTACATATAGACAAGAAGAACATTCGTTATATTCCCATCAGAGTCAGGAAGATTATGACCTCTCCCCTTTTTGAGTAAGGAACAAGTTAATTTGTGGTGGAAGCTAAGCCTGGCTATTTTACATGAGTTCAAATTTTACTGGGTACTTTATATTTCTGGACTTGTGGCACAACTAAGCTAATCTTAGTAAACAACTACGTACATAAGTACATATTGAGAGAGAAATGACAAAAAATATATATATATATATATATATATTATTATAGAGAGAGAGAGAGAGAGAGGAGAGAGAAGAGAAAAGAGAGAGAGAGAAAGAGAGCGAGAGACAGAGACAGAGAGAGTTTGTGTGTGTGTGTGTGAGAGAGAGAGAGAGTGAGAGAGAGAGATTTCCTTACACCAATACCAGATTTTAGAAACTAGTTCTAATAAAAGAGGAGAGATGCATTCCCTGCTGTCTCGTGAATTTTGCATGATTGCACTTTATGATAATGAGCAAAATTCAAGGTCACCATCAGTTTAAGATAAAGTTGCTTATAGTTTGTGGACTCTAGCAGGCGAACGGTGTTCATGAGATTTAATTTATAGAGTTTTAGTATAAGATAGGATTATTTTATATCATATAACAGTCTGCATACAAATTATTATAGTCAAATATAAGTTCAATTCAATGTACAATTGAAACTATAGTTATAAGAACAATCAAACATTTACAAATGATTCAAATTTTTACATCAAATATCATTGAACAAATAAATCAAACCATGAAATTCTAAGACGTAAAACTGTTAATATTCTGTCCTTGCTTTGTGTAAGTATTCTTTCCATCAATAAAGTTGGAGTTTCAACAGCTGTGGATAGCAATTGCAAAATATAATGTCTTACTTATTAACACACAATTTATTGAATCAATCTGGAAGCAATGAACTTTAACTACGTAAACCTCTTCAACCTTCCTTTATTGATAGCCTATTTCTATCGTCTCTGGGGTGTAAAGCCTTGTGCATTGTCATTAATCAATCGTTTTTTCAATCTGTCTGAGTTCCTCTTTCGTACATTTTAAGAATGGCTCAGAGTATATTATAGTGGGGACAGCCCAGATATTTATTTCCATGGTGATATTTCTGCTATGGAGCTTGGTTTCTAGCAGTTTTCTTGTTCTCCTGAGGTATTCTTTTTTTAGCTTTTCCTTAAATATTTGTTTGCTTGATAGTGTCCGCTTCTAAAATTATTAAATATTTGTAACTTTCTTTTTCTCAAAGTGTTTTCATATTGTCCATTAATTTTCTTTCACCCTTTTACATCACAAGCATGGCACATTTTTCAATTCCGAATTCCATTCCTATATTCTGGCTGTACATTCTAATATTTTTATACCAGGGTTTCTAGTTCGTTTTTAATTTTTGCAAAAAATCTTTATATCATCCATGCATATAAGGTTGTTTATTTTTTCCTGTGAGTTAGTGAATTTGTATCGCCCTGTACATTTTCTAAGTATATAATTGAGTGGTATATTTGCTAAAATAAATAGAAGTGGTGGAAAATACCCCTTTGGATTTTTACTTTGCTTGGGATTGTCCTCCTGCTTTTAATTGAACTTTCCAGTTTTCCATGACTTTTTGATGAGATTTATGATGTTGTTGGATATTATGTTTTATACATAAGCCATGTATGTGGGATCATATAATAGATCTTTTTGTAGTCGATCCATGCCATTGTGATATTTTTCCGCCTAGTTTTAACTTCCTTGAGGATAAGGTGATTTATATTAAGTAAGTGATGGGTTTCTCTTTTTTTTCTCTGTGGCATCCTTTCAGTTCTTCTGAAAAGAAATTGCGCCAATTAAGTGAGAAATATATTTCTTGTTTTATTACTGCAGTAAGTATTTTCCACATTATTATTATTATTATTATTATTATTATTATTACTTATTTTGAGTTTTTCACATCAGCGTTAGCTGATGGTATTTCACTAGAGGCTGAGTGACAAGTCTCCTCAAGTTTCCAGGACTCTTCTGAGTATTCTAGTCAATTGCAGCAATGCAGTAGTCTGAATGGTCTCAATTCTTCCTCTGTTTTCCAGTTCTTCTAGTCTTTTTCTTTCTTTCTTTCTTCTTCTTCTTCTTCTTCTTCTTCTTATTATTATTATTATTATTATTATTATTATTATTATTATTATTATTATTATTATTATTATTTACTCCTTTTGAATTTTCACATTAGCGTCAGCTGATGGTCTTTCACTGGAGTCTGAGTGACAGCAAGTCTCCTCAGGTCTCCAGGACTCTTCTGAGTATTCTGGCAGATTGCAGCAGTGCAGTGTTCTGAATGGTTTCAATCCTTCCTCTGATTTCCAAACTTTCCAAACCATTTTCCAATCCTTTTGGGACCGTTCCAAGTGCACCAACTACAATTGATATAACTTTCACTTTCATATTCTATAACTTTTTCAGTTCTCTGGCAAGGTCCAGATATTTGTCAATTTTTTCATTTTCCTTTAGCTTTACTCTGTGATATGCTGGAACTGCAAAATCCACCAATTGACAAATTCTTTCTTTTTTGTTAATCAACACTAGGTCTTGTCTTCTTGCTGGGATAAGGTGATCCGTTTTTATTTCAAAGTCCCAGAGAATTTTATGTATTTCGTTCTCATGAACAGATTCTGGTTTATGCATATACCATTTTGTTGTATGGTCAACATTTAATTTTTTGCATAATTCCCAGTGGATCACCTTCCCAACCCAGTCGTGTCTAGTTTTGTATTCTCGTTGTGCTAGTTTGTTACATTCGCACAGTATATCGTTTACAGTCTCATCTCTATTACCGCAAAGTCTACATTTACTATTTTGTTGGGTCTTATCAATTTTCGCTTTGATATAGTTTGTTAGCAATTATTAATGATTCTGTTTCTCTTTTGAGGTTTCCTTTTCTTAACCATGTCCAAGTCTTTCCATGTGCAACCTTTCGATTTGTCGTTTGAAGTGTCCATATAATTGTTTTTCTTCCCATTTTTGTTTTCTAGTCTTTATTGTTTTTCTGTTTGTCCATCTGTCACTTCTACTATTGTTGGCCGCCATAAGTAATCTGTCTTTGCTCTTTTTTGTGTAATCTTCAAGTTGTTGGATTGTGGTTTCTACGCATTCCTCTATGTTGGCCAGACCTCTTCCCCCTTCCTTTCTTGACACATATAATCTATTTCTATCGTCTCTAGGGTGAAGAGCCTTGTGCATGGTCATTAACTTTCTCGTTCTTTGGTCAATCTGTCTGAGTTCTTTTTTGTCCATTTTAAGAATGGCCCTGAGTATCTTATAATGGGGACAGCCCAGGTATTGATTCCTTTGGTCAGATTTCTGCTGTTAAGTTTGGTTTCTAGAAGTTTTCTAGTTTTCCTGAGATATTCTTTTTTAACTTTTCTTTTCATTTCTGTTTGCTTGATATTGTCCGCTCCTAAAATTCCTCAGTATTTGTAATTTTCATTTTCATCAAGTGATTTTATAGTGTCCTGATTTGGCAGTTGTATTCCATTCATTAATTTTCTTTCTCCCTGTTTCATTACTAGCATAGCACATTTTTCAATTCCAAATTCCATTCCTATATCTTGGCTATAAATTCTAATAGTTTGTACCAGGGTTTCTAATTCTTTTTCATTTTTTGCAAAAATTTTTATGTCATCCATGTACATAAGGTTGTTGATCTTTTCTTGTGCATTAGTGAATTTGTATCCCCCTGTACACTTTTTAAGTATATGATTGAGAGGCATCATTGCTATAATGAACAATAGTGGTGATAATGAGTCTCCTTGGAAGATACCTCTCTGGATTTTTACTTCTGCCAGGGATTGTTTTCTGGCTTTTAATTGAACTCTCCAGTTTTCCAGGGCTTTTTCAATGAAATTTATGATGTTGGAAATTTTGTACATCTTTAAAATCCAGGTATGTGGGACCATGTCATATGCTTTTCTGTAGTCGATCATTATTATTATAAAAACCACCTTGTGTGGTCGTTAAGTTTCATGTTAAGTTATTTATAGACTAAAAATATATTCTATTTATTTAGTCTATTTGTAGACTAAAATATATTCTAAAAATATAAGTGAATTGCTATAGCAAACAACATCGCAATGATATTGCAAAAATCTTGCTAAGGGTGAAAATAAGATCAGAATAATAGGGGCACCTAGTTAGAACCAAACGCTCTAATAATAGTCCACTAGTCTAACTTGCTAACAATTACACTTCATGAGACACCTTTAAATCTTTAAATGAGTTTTGAAGCAAACGTAGTAAATTAAAGTTGAACTAATGCAACTAATATACGAGGCTCATACAATAAATAAATCTTTTTAAAAAAGCAAAATATTTTTTGTCGGAATTTTTTTCCATAAATATAAAATTGGCATTGTTTGGAATTGGTTTACAAAACAAAAAATTATTATAATTTCTCAAAAAATATTTGTTTTGATACTATTCAAAGTGTCGGCTAATTAAACAGAGAGCTTCAGGATTGAACCGATGTCTGTAATTGAATTTTTGGTAACTGAGAAGTGGAAACCATATGAACTTTATACTTAAGAATAAGATATGTGTACGGAAAGGATGTTTTACTTAAAAATGTTTACAAATGAGCAAACCAAATGTTTGCTACTACGAACATGAGATGAAAAGACAGTCCATGGGATAGAAACACTGATTCTCAGGTAAAGCAAAAGTTCCGGGTGCAGTGGTCAGTAAAGCGTCAGTAAAGACGGTCTTCTGGGATAGAAAAAAACCCACCAGTATTGATTTACTAAGTCTAAACAATGATTCCTACTGAAAATATTTTATTTCTAGAGCAGAGGTAGTAGATTAGAGCTTCTTTCAACTATCGTCGGTATAGGGTAAATTGCTTTAAAAAGAAAACTTTACACATTTAAAACAGAAAACGCAACAACATCAAGGTGAATAATCACAGCTTCCATTAACCGGAAAGCATGTATATCCGTAACAAGATTTTCAGTGCTAAAATAAACAACTCGATGTTTTGACATTTGGTAATAAAATGTCGCTTAAGTAGGAAGCGTAGTTCATGTGTCAAGTCTATTGTGGTTCTTCCGTAACGTGAACCCTTCTTTCCCGTTGTCGCAAATAAGTGGGATTTGAAACACCAACGTTCTGAATTATACGAAGAAATCAAATGAAAATAAGTTAAATGATACTAGTATTGCTTATATGTTCTTGGATAAAAGAAAGTTTTTATTTTTCAATTTTATTTTTTTGTGGCGTTTGTATTTTGTTCGATAGTCGAAATTTATTTCGTGTCCTGTCAACCGAGCTTAAAATATACCGGCTGCATTTAACTCGAAGATGTTCTAGACCTTAAATGAGTGTAGTCACCTCTGTGTGACTTATTCTCAGTCCGCTGTAACCCACTGGGATAGCACTTTTTAGGATTCAGTCTGTGGGTTCAATAAATCTGTTTGAGGTAATGGAGTGTAGCTTAACAATCAATTTATGATTATATCGATAGATAATGAATTTCGCGATGTCTAGTAATTGTTCCGGATGATTATGTATCTTTTCCAAAAAAATGGGGAATTAAATCTTTTCATTGGGAAAAAACATATAAAATCAATATGGACAGCGAACAGTGCGGATCTAAATCCAGTTGAAAATTTACAGTGGAAATTCGGTAAAATGGTCTATGAAAATGCTCTATCAATAAAAGAAGACCTATTTACTGCCATTCAGGAAAGTTGACAAAGAAAATTGCTTTGAATTAGAGAAATACATGCCTGAAAGATATGAGACAGAAGAGTCAAAGGGAGATTTTCTAACAGTAGGTAAAGGTAGGAAGAAGACCCAACCAGATGTGCCCGAGTCTCCTAAAGCTTCCCAGATAGAAACGAGCAAATATGGACAGACCCCACGGTCGTATGCGGTCCAGTCCACGGTCACTTGCTCCAGCCCCGGGAAGGGGAAATTTGAAAATCTTATCAAATGGAAGAAGGAGCTGGACCAAGCAAGATCAACAACATCATCACCAGGATGTCTCCGACCTACCTCTCTGACTTACCCCCAAACCAAGAATTATGAGGCCTCCACCAGCATCACCGGAGCTTCAGATGCCACCCCCAAAATTGGGGTCAAAGGGAGCTCATCCTCCTCCGCTGCTATCAAGACCATCTACACCATTACCACCTGCCTACAAGAAAACCACCAGCACTTCTCTCCAGACTCTATCTCGAGGGACCATCCCATCTCCCTCAGCAGCATCAACACCAAATACATCTCCCAAGAAAAAAACATACACCACCCCTGTTCAGACTCGTTCACGAAAAAACAACGTGCCTTCTCCATCCCCAGCAACATCATCCAATCGGCAACGGAGTCCTTCTGTGGGTAGCCCATAGGATGAGCTACCCAAATACCAAAAGAAGGACCCACTTGGGGTGGCAAAATATCTGCATGGTTGGTGTGGACATCCTGCAGAGACATTTCAAGACACATCCCAAAATGTTAAAAGACTTGCGGAGGGGGGGGGGGGCTTCTCAGCTTTAAGGTAGTAAATGGTAAGGATGTGGAAAACCCCTCACAATTTCTGAGAGACAGAGTGATACCTGTCATCAGAACGAGCCGAAGGTCTGAGTCTATTATGAACATCGTACAAGAAGCTACTCAGGCTTTCGGCCCGATATCTTCTTTAATGTCACAATTGTGACTTAGGGTGTGTCCTTATTTGTTTGCACCCATCTCACTTTCGAGCCTTAAAACTAGCATTTCCGTAGGATTTCGGGGGTCTTGCTTATGACAGAACCCTTAACAAAGGTTTGGCCCAATGAGCCAGACTGTCGGCATCCTGTCCTCTGATATGTTCAGTTCAAAGCCCCAACTCCTATAATTATTCACTATGGATTTGAGATTGGCCAGCATAAACGTCCGCGGGAATCGAAGGAAAAGCGGTTCCTTATACGGCTTTGGGATCGCGTTGTTTACGAAGGATTACGAACCTTTTCCAGTATAGTCTGATGGTCGTGCCAGAGGTGTATCTTGGTTGATAAATAGAAAACTGCTTGCAAATTGTTCTCTTATTTTTTTTTTTTTTTTTTTTTTTTCAGATCCGGCGTGAAGACTTTGCGTGGTGGGTGCTACCATAAAAGGAAGGGCGTTTAGCTTCATTGGCGTTTATGGATCCCATGTCCCGTTTGATCTTACTGACATTTTTTTAGCACATCGAGCCCTACGTGACGTCAAGACGGGTAGTTTTAGCGGGAGATTGGAACACCGTCCTTGATCCCAAGATAAATCGCGGAGGAGTTGGAAGAAATACTAACAATTTGGATGAAAAATACTTCCGTGAATTTGTCAAGAGATTTGGTTTCGTTGATAGGCTCCGTAAAGAGCATCCAGATGAGGAAGAATGGACTTGGACCAATAAGGGCGACACTGGTCAGCAGCTCACCAGCTATCTTGATCGAGTGTTGGAAACTCAATGCTTCCCTTTTGGAAGACAAAAATTTCCTAAGCCAGCTATAACTAAATATTAAACGGGAATTGACGGGATCAGTTATTGGAAATGGTTGGTGGTCAAAACTTAGGCATAGCATTAGATCCTTTGTTGTCGACTATAGTAAGAGACTCAAGTTAGATAGTCTAGCCGAGAAAAGACTTTTAGAAACTATGTTAGATAGGGTGGTTTTGGAGGGAGATAGCATAGTTACTAACATAGCTAATGCTGAGCTGGCTTTATCTGATAACAAAAAGTACCAAGCTCATGTAGTTAGGGTTAGATTAAAAAGAATTTCTTGCGGGCTGACGAACATGGCTCAAGAATTGAGCGCTGAGGAGCACCTTGAGAAGACGGAAGCAGTGTGTGATGACCGCATTACAGAGTCCGCATAAATTCGGCATGCGTTGAAATCGGTCGGATTGGGAAAAAAATGATAGTCTTCCGTACGAAGTGTACTTGAGGTTGTCGCTCTTGCTAGCAATAATCTACAATAACTGGAAGACACAGGGGTCTATTCCCCAAAGCTTTACCCGGGGTGTGGTGAAGTTGCTGCGTAAGGACAAATATGGAGAGACGGGGTTAGTAGCTTTCGCCCTTTGATGATGTTGAACACTTAAAGATTTTGGCGAAGATCTTGGCATAATAATAATGCTGAGCCATTTCAGGTAAGTTAGACTAGATTTTAAAAAAGGTTCTTGTTTAATTATTGATTAACTTAGCTAGAGTGGGTAAGTTCATTGGCCCTTTATTTATTTATTTTTTTAGTACCCACAATTTTTCGTTTTCTTCCCCCTTCTCACATCATTAGATGACAAAAATTCAATGTTTTCGGGTGCTTGAGGGGGAATTTATTCTTATTTCTATTTCTAATTTTATTTTATATTCACCCCCTCTCCAAGCAATTTTTCGACCGGTAAACTTTCTTTTCTGCCATTGAGTGGGGCCCATACTAATTATCATTTTATTTTTATCATATTTTCATTATTTTTCACGATTATGTAAATACGAGATTAGGTAGAGGTTTGTCATAGAGAGTCTGGTAAGTTTTGGTGATTGTAGTGCGAATTTGTTTCATGATGAATGGAAAATTTTAGTATGAATTGGGTCACGAATGAAAATAATTAAGTTAAAAGTTAGGATAGAAAAAATAGCCTTTTCTCTCCATTTTAGACCTTGGGCCACATTTTTGTATTTTTAAAAAATAGATAATGAATCTCAAAATGGATGCGAGTTTAGTGAAATTCTGTTGCTGGGGGGAGAATCGGGTTCTGATCAGCCCTGAGGGAAGAGAATACGATGTTGAAAGATCCGAAATTTTCAATGTTCCCAGGAATATGACATCGCTGACGACTACCCCCATATCATATGAAAGATGTATCATGCGAAATACTAAAATTTTATTCATTTGTAAATGACTGATTACAATCATAACAATTTGTATTATCAACATTCCACTGCAATCATGTTTTAAATTTGCACTTTTCATTTGATTCTGGGAGTGTTGAGTACCTCTTTATGGCCATTATTCCCAGATCCAATCTAACTCGGAGTGGTAGTGTCGTTTAGGATACAATCTATGAGTTAAATTGATATGTTTGAAAAGTGGTTTAACTCAGTCGAAAGAGCAGCCACGTTGGAATCGCAAGGTTCTGAGTTCTAGACCGCTCCATCGAATGAAGCTCAGTGGTAATATGATATGTGTGGTATAATCGGAAGCGCTCTACCTCAGCACAAACAATCTTCCTGGTCTATCGCTAGCTAAAAGGGGATAGACTCTCTCGCTGTCTGGCTGATATCGTCAATAGGCCACTCGCCCATATTTACTTTACTTTTTTTTACTCAGTATTATATTAGAATAATTGAAACTATATAATGTTGTCCAAATTATTAGTATTATATCGGAATACCATATAACTGCGTATAAGTTATTTGTATTAGATAGGAATGCTTGAAACAATTGTGTACATTATTTATATCATAAATACTTGTGTGTAGATTATTCATATCAGAAATACTTGATATCAAACAAATGATTATAGTCTCACTGTGCACTATTATACTCATCTTGCTTGCTATATTCTCAACGTTTCGGCCGCTGTTCTCCATCATTGCATCATCCAATGTTCTACTACTGTCTAAGATAGGATAAAATTGTGTCCTTCAACAACGTTTTTTCCTACTTTAGACTTCTTCAACAAAGTTCATACATTGCTCTCATCGATTGTCACCTCTCAATTATCAACGTCCTGTAGATGTTGGCAGTAGTAACACATTCTTCTTTGGTTAAAAACAGCTGCTGCTGTTTCTGCTGCTGCTTTTGCTGTCAATTTGTTTCTGCTTCATATCCATTGGTTATGCAACACATAAAATATAAATATTGTGTAAGCAATAAGAAATATCTCCATCTATGACATAGCTTCATATAGACCCATGAACGGGTGAATTAGAATTCAACACGGAGTGAATACACTAGTTTATAAAACACTTTATATATCTGGACTAAATTTGATTCATATAATTCTACTTTGAACCGACGATGCAACTTTTTGCATTTTTTCAAAATTTACCCGCTCTATAGAGGAATAAGAAGAAAGTGTTTTTCATAACGACTGGTTTATCTATATAATGGAAATTCCCGAATTGATTATTTCTCCATTTGATGTTGAAGTGGAAAGTACAAATTTACAAACCCCTTTTTTAAAGAAGAATCTCGAAGTCTGTGTATACATTTAAAGAAATGGGATATTCCAAGTTCGAATATGGTGGAATCTGGATTTAGCAATGTGTATTATTTACTAAGCAAACAGAAGCATTTTGAATATCAAACGTGGTGATTTGTGATTCAAACTTACAAATCCGCAACTCGTGATTTCTTCAATGCCCACCAAACCCATTCTTTCCATTAAAAATAATTCAAATATTAAAGGTACGTTTGCATTTATAGTTTACTAGAAGCGGCTACTCAGCGAAGCCTTGGTAGAGAAGAAAAAACATGGTTTAATAACACTGGGGAACACAATTCTTGTTGAATTGGATCTGACACTAGTTTTTTTTTTTACTATTTTTGGACCACTGAATCCAAAAATGATCCGTTTTTCTATATCACGTCACATTTTTGAGCTACAGGATACCCTCGATTTTTTTTTAAAAACCGTAAAAATACAGATCTAAGAAATGTTTGCTTATTTTATGGAAGCTTTTAAAAATGTATATATAATGGGAAATAATAAAACATTACACTGGGCATCACAAATTTTGTTGGGTAAGTTCTGACACTTGTTTTTGACAAACCTTTGGACTCTGAAACCAAAGATTTCCCCATTTTTTTCTCTATTACATGAACTTTTAAAATAACAGGATACTCTCGCTTGGTCTCAAACAATCATTAAAATACTGCAGTGACAAATTCGAGCTTATTTTATAGAATGTTTTTAAAAATTACAATGGAAAATGATTTTAAAAATTGCTTGACTGTAATGTTTGTACAAATTCATTTTGATCATACAAAGGATATTGTAAGTCAAATTGTGTGTAAGTAGTTAAGGTAAGAAAAATACACATTTTTTCTAGAGTGTTCAATATGTGGAAAATTCCTCTTTATACTACATAGTCAACCATCATATTTACATCCTATATACTGTGATACCATTCCTCCATGAATTTCAAATTTTGGTGGAATCCTTCATCTTGCTCATAGCTGACCACATCAAGGTTTTTCAAAAAGTTAGCAAGATGGCTATGCAGAAAATGGAACTTGATGCTCATGTTGCAATCAAGAATTTTGTGGCTATCCAATTTCAGTGTAATTCATTGCTCATGCATTTCCAAGAAATTTCTTGACAAGGTAAGGAACTTGTCAAGAACCAAGCATTCTTTTCAAGTTCTGACATTATACTGATGAAATGTTCCAGATTCTGTAGACCATCAAACACACCGGCCTTGATTTTTTTCAATTGACAGGACAGGAAATGCCAAAATTTGGTACTTGAAACACTTGCCTTCAATTGGCAATGATTTAATGAATTGCTTCAAGAGATCTAGTTTTATGTTCAGCGTGCGAACATAATTTTCTTTATGTCAACAAATGGCTCATGTAGAATGTTTGGATAAACAGGTTTGAGTTCAGATTTTGGAGGGCAATTCCTCTCCACCCAAATACTTCCCACAAGCTCTTCTGTCCCACACTGGAATTTCAGCTGAATGGGGCACTTAACATATAACTGATGATACATGACCGATAGTATTGATTCATATATAGTTATCTTTTTGGTTGTTTGGTTGATTTTGATTTTTTTGTTTTTTCACTTTGATATCTTATTATAATGGAGATTGTGTGTTTTCTGTAACCGAAACTATATTACTACTCAAGTCACAATTCCCTTCGTTATTTACATCACATTCTCCATGATTTTATTTATATTTAAACCTCAATTATTAATAAAATTGCCTCACCTTTTTATTAGTGTTATCCATATCTACATTCAAATAACATGCAATTGTATTTATATATACTAAAAATAGCGGTTTACAGTGTGAATGGGAAGGCTAATTAGCATATTGATATTAAAAATGTGATTTTATTAAATATGTGCTTAGTATTATTGATTTCTAATTGTTTGGTTTTATTTTAATGAATATAAGCAAAATTGTCATCATTGAATCTTAAATGAAATCCATTAACAAGAAAAAATAACTGTCATTTTATTCTTTATTTCCTAATTTAACTAAATAGTTAAATAAGTAAAATTCAGCAATGAAAGACGGGAGTGATGGAAGAGTAAGTTTCATTTATATTTTTCTATTATACCCCACACTCTGTTACATATCTTTTTATCTGCCTTCTTATTAGACTTTCTAATTTAATACGATATTTCATTACATTAAAACTTAAATACTTGCACCCGGAGGGTGCATATATTTGCTAGTATATTTAAAGTTATTTAACGTTTAGAGTTTTACGAAAAAATACTCAATTTTACATTTGTTTTTCTTGCTATATGGTGGGCTTTTCGTTAAACAAAAGTAACAGTCTGTGCAATGATATTTTGGCTCTCAGCAAATCATAGGTATACCAAATGCCAACTTATCACATGTTTCCTTGAATCACATCCGTAAATTCTCAACACATCGCTTTCACCTCTTGTAAGGGACCCAAGACTTGTCTTAATCGGCTCGTTTGAATTCAATTAGCTTCACAAATGCATTGATGTTTGTTCTTTGACTGGAAATCTACCTAGTCACCAATCTGAATAATTCCCCTCTATTTTCAATAAAATAAATCATTTTGCTAGAAGATAATCTATTTATTCTAATGTTAACAGCTAGATGGGAGCTGTACAAGAATGCTACATGCAGTCTTGAACAAGTCGTGGAAACAGCAACCCACAAGGAAGCAGCTATATGGCCAATTGCCTCCCATCTCACAGAAGATCCGAGTGAGACGGACTAGACATGCAGGACACTGTTGGAGAAGCAAGGACGAGCTCGTAAGTGACGTTCTCATGTAGAAGCCAACACATGGATATGCTAATATCGGCCGCCCAGCAAGGACCTACATTGACCAACTATGCGAGGATGCTTGTTACTGCACAGAAGACCTCCCAGGGGCAATGAATGATAAGGAAGGTTGGCGAGAGATTGTCATGGATATCCGTGCTGCCTGCGCGACATGATGATGATGATATATATTTACTTTGTCTTTAATTGTTTTATTTTTGAAGTTTCCTCCAGACATACAGATTCACACGACTGCTCTTTATATATGCACTAGCAGCGATTACACGGTGTCGCCTGGGTAGAGGTTGTTTTTTAGTTAGTCCCGCAGATCCATTATTACTTATCACAAGTTAGATCCTCACTGGATGCCCCATGAAATCCCCACATAAATATATAACAATATAGTAAGAAATTTTAATTCAATAATTTGTAATTTTAAAAAAACAACAATATAAATGAGGCGATTAATTCAATCACTCAACATCATATTTCAATTACCTTCTGTTACTATACACATTTTAATTTTTAAATATCTTCCAAAATATAAATAAAATCTTCATTATTTTTGCTCAAAAACCAAGCCCTGGTGATAGTGAATGTGTGTTTATATATATATACTTTGTCGTTAATTGTTTTATTTTCCAAGTTTCCTCCGGACATACACATACACACAACTGCCCTTTATGTATGTATAGATAGATAGATAGAAGAAGGTTCGACCTCTTTTTGTCTGTAACTACGTCACCGCTTACGTCATAGTAACTTCGGGAATTAAGCAAGTTTAGCAATGAGTATTTAATTTGTATTCAGTATCAAGTACTACATAAAAGTGTAAGGACAACTGAATTATATATAGATTCAGGACTGAGAATGCACAAAAGATGGTTTAATATGCCATTTAAAATAAGTTTCAATAAATACATGACCGATAGTATTGATTCATATATAGTTATTTTTTTGGTTGTTTGGTTGTTTGGTTGATTTTTATTTTTTTGTTTTTTCACTTTGATATATATTTAAAGTTATTTAACGTTTAGAGTTTTACGAAAAAATATTTACAAATATTAAGTTTACATAGATTCTCCTTTGACATTAAATTTGAAAAGGTTTGTGTATTTAACTGTATCCTGTTATGTAACTGTCTGCGCATGACCGAAACTAAGGTTTGTTTTGTTATGAAAAAAAAATGGTTTTGGATGTTGATAAAATCAAGAGAAAAAATTAACAGAAGTATATATTTTTATACACTAAAATTGTTCAATTTTGATAAAATTGTTCAACTTTAATAAAATTGTTAATTTTAATAAAATTTGTTTTTAATAAAAAAAATGTAGAATTATGTAAAAATTGGTGTATTTATTTAAAATAATTGTCGTCTGCAATACTTTCAATTCGATGTGTAAAATTACCCGCCCCCATATATTTAACATAATGAAACTTGAATAAATGTTAATATTATCATCAAAGATTTTGGACCATTCAAAAGAAGAAACATTTTTTTTAAACTGATGATTAAAAAAAATGTTTTTCAGCATCCAAAAATAATGAAAATAATGAACGAAAACAATGTTTACATATTCGCACCATTTAATTTTTAAGTGGCCAAACTACAGATTCAATTAAGAGTCAAATTTTCATGAAAATTCCGATACTGATTCACCTTTTAGATAAATTTCCGTTTAAAATAGTTTTTCTTAAAATATATTAGGAGAAATATTTAATTTATTTAAGATTATGAAATCCAAACAAAATATAGTTTACTTTTAAAAAATTACATAAAGTCAGAGTCAGAATAATTAAATCAGAAATTTTTAAAAACGTTTTGGAAGTCCCGTTTCTAAAATTTTCTGATACTGTCATAAAACACAACAAATATCTCAGTGGAGTGGAGTGAATATGATGCTTCTTAAGTAAGTAATTCCTTCTCTTTTAAATTTTAAACGTTTTGTTTTATTTATTTAATTCCCCACCCCCAGGCAATATCTTTAAAAAGTATTTTTACTTCGCCCGGAGGGTTTGTTTTTTTGCTATTTTTTTTTTTTTAATTTAGAAATTGAAACCTCACCGTTTTGTTTGCGTTATTTTAAAGTATTTTTACAGTTTAATTTTAATTTTAAAACATTTTCACAGAAGTTTAGTTTCATTTTAGAACATTACTGAAAACTTTGATTTTAATGTAGTCATCAGTTAATTTTTAAACAGTTTTAAAAATGTTTCTAAACGATAAGCTAAATTTTATGAAGAGTTCACATTTTATTTTTTCAGATAAACAATTATTTTAAATTTTTATCAGGTTAAAGTATTTTATTTCTTAAGTAGATTTTAGTTCAATTCTTCGAGCCGTTTAAGGATTAACTCTGAAGGATCTTTTTTCTTTCTTCTTTTTTTTTTTTTTTTTTCAGTTTTTTTATTTGTATGATTTAATTTTACAACATTAAACAACGTAAACTTTACAGCAAGCAAATTAAGTTCGAACATTAGAATGGTAAGGAAATTATTTTAAAGGTAATTCAAAATTATTTCCTTACCATTCTAAAACAGGGAGGTAACTCCTTTTAAAGGATTTAGAGTTATTTCCCTTATGATGTTCATATGAAGAATGTAATTCTTTTTGTTAATAATTTTTTAAACATTATTTTTTTAAGCTTGTTTAATACATAATTAGGTTAAAGACTATCCGCTTTCAAAAATAAAATATATCGGACTACAATAAAAAAAATATTTACTCGCAAATCGATTTTTATATGATGGAATAGATTCCAGTTTAAATAATTGTTGGTTGATTGGTATACATCATGTCAACTCTTGTTAAGTTATAATAATAATAATAATAATAATAATAATAAGAAGAAGAAGAAGAAGAAGAAGAAGAAGAAGAAGAATCTTTCAATAATGGAGATTCGCATCCGGTTTTTGTCTGTAACAAAAATTACGTCACTGCTTACGTCACATTACCCAAAATCGTCATAACATAGAATAAATACACTCAAAATTTGAACATGCAACATTGTTTTTTAAAACAAGTTTTAATAAATAGATAACTGGTATTATATATCTATCTATAGTTTGTTTTATTTTAATACATATTTAAAGTTTACATTTCAAATTGTTTTATTTTTTTAATCCTTTAATGAATTTGATGATTTTACTTACTTAGGGTACAAACTCGCTGACATTGAATTTTTTACTCCCACCCTTCAGGCAATATGTTTCAAAAATCTATTTTTACATCGCCCGGAGGTCGTTTTTTATTTTGTACAAGTAATAATAATAATAATAATAATAATAATAATAATAATATAATAATAATAATACGCGCGCAGTCCCTTTGAAGCATTCTTAAAATGCCCAGGGGAAGATCCTAGCTAACTGGAAAAAAAGAGAAGGAAATTGATGACAATGCACAAGGCCTTACACCGAGAGATGATATGGACAGATTATACGTTCCAAGAAAAGAAGACGAAAGATGACTCACCATTATTGAGGATTGCGCAAATGCAACAATTCAATGACCAATAATAAATATACTAAAAAGAGTAAAAAAAAAAGACTAATTACTTAAACCAGTAAAAGCAGCTGCAACATATGGATATAATAACAGTCTACAAAACAAACATGGGATGAAAAACAACTGTATTGATACTTCAAGCAACAAACATGAAGATTACACGCAAGATGACCTGGACATGGCTAAGAAGGACAACCAAAAGAGAATAACCAAATCTCTTTTAATAGCATCTCGAGATAATGCCCAATTATATCAAGAAAAAAAATGATAATACGCTACAATCCTGGCCAAAAGTGCATAATTAACAATAAGAAAACGTGTGGCTTTTGCCGTCTCAGTGGACCTCAGATTAAAATGAAGGAAAGCTAAAAGACAAATACATGAATCTTACCAGTGAGCTAAAAATACCTTTAGAACATGAAGGTGACGGTGATACTATTTGCAATCGGCGCACTTGGATCGGCCCATAAAGGCTTAGGAAAAGACTGAAGGAATTTGAAATTGTAGGAAGAATCGAAACTATACAGACGACAGCTCTGCTGAGATTGGCTATAAAACTCAGAAGACTGCTGTAGACTTGAAGAGACCTGCTGTAGACTTAAAGAGACCTGCTGCCACCCACTCCAGTAAAATACTCACAAGGAATGAAATCCACTGGGTATTGTGTAGGAAACTAAATTTTGACCATACAATAAAATGGTATATACCCAAATTAGAATCTGTCCTCAAGAATTGGACGCATAAAATTATTAGGGATTCTGATATACAGACAGATCACATTATCCAAGCCAGAAGACCAGACCTAGTATTGATTAACAAGAAAAAGAGAACTTGTCATCTGGCAGATTTTGTAGTCCAAGCAGATCACAGGGTGAAGATAAAAGAAAATGAAAAGATTAACAAATACTTGGACCTTGCTCGAGAATTGAAAAAGAACTGTTGAATATGAGGGGAAAGTGATACCAATTGTAATTGGTGCACTTGGAACGATCCCCAAAAGTACAGAAAACAGACAAGAGAAATTGGAAATCAGAGGAAGAATTGCGACCACCAGACAACAGCATTAAAATCTAATAGAATACTCAGAAGTGTCCTGCAGAAGGAGACTTTTTTACTCACTTACGCTGGTATGAAAAACTCACAAGGAGTGAAATAATAATAATAATAATAATAATAATAATAATAATAATCTTATTTATGCAGGAGCAAAACTAGTCTGCGATAGAATTGATGCACCCCTTCGAAACACTAACACAAACAGAGAACCAAACCGAAACACAAAAGCTGGGTAGGAGTTCAGATTGGAAGAACACATAAAAAGAACGATGACAACAAACAAATACGTTAAACAAAAACAGCAAATTAAGTTGGAAGAAGTAAAACAAAAGATATCGGCTATAGAAGGAAGACTCAAAAGATATCGAGAAAGAACTAAACAGTACACACAAAATAGGACCTTCCAAAACAATAAAAAGAGATTTTACGAACAAATCAATGGAGCAAAAACAAACATTAGTGAACACCTAAATGCAACAGAAGCAGAAAAGTTTTGGAGTGATATATGGAAGAGGAAAGAACATAATAAGCAGTCAAAATGGATAAGTGATATTAAGAATGAACTGATGGAAATTAAGGAAGGACCTGTAGCCAATGTTCATGTAATTACGCTTAAATCAGTACTCAAGAAAGTAGCAAATTGGGAAACACCAGGCCATGATGGCATACATGGATTCTGGTTCAAAAGATTTACGTCTATCCACAAAAAAATGGCCCAGCAACTGAACTGATGCCTACAAGAAACGGAAGTACCCGAATGGATGACAAAAGGGATAACTACACTAATCCAGAAAGACCCACAAAAAGTAAACGTCCCTAGCAATTATAGACCAATAACTTGTCTACCCATGATGTGGAAAATTCTAACTGCTGTTATAAAAGAAGAAATATACTTTTCACTCAATTTGCGGAAACTTCTCCCAGAAGAACAGAAAGGATGCCGCAAGGGAAAAAGAGTAACCCATGATTTACTTTATATAGACCAATACATTCTTAAAGAAGTAAAAAATAGACGGAAAAATATTGCAATGGCCTGGATTGACTACAGAAAAGCCTATGACATGGTCCCACATACTTGGATTTTAGAATGTCTTAAAATGTACAAAATTTCCAACAACATCATATATTTCATTAAAAAAGCCATGGAAAACTGGAGAGTTCAATTAAAAGCTGGAAAATAATCCCTGGCAGACGTAAAAATCCAAAGAGGTATCTTCCAAGGAGACTCGTTATCACCACTACTCTTTATTATAGCAATGATGCCGCTCAATCATATACTTAAAAAATGTACAGGGGGATACAAATTCACTAACTCACAAGAAAAGATCAACCACCTTATGAACATGGATGGCATAAAAAAATTTGCAAAAATTGAAAAATAATTAGAGAGCCTAATACAAACTATTAAAATATATAGCCAGGATATAGGGATGGAATTTGGAATTGAAAAATGTGCTATGCTAGTAATAAAACGGGGTGAAAGAAAACTAATGGATGGAATACAACTGCCAAATCAGGACTATAAAATCCCTTGATGAAAATGGAAATGACCATGCACAAGGCTCTCCACCCTAGAGATGATAGAGATAGATTATATGTGTCAAGAAGGGAAGGGGGAAGAGGTCTTGCCAACATAGAGGAATGCGTAGAAACCACAATCCAACAACTTGAAGATTACACAAAAAAGAGCAAAGTCAGATTTCTTATGGCGGCCAACAATAGTAGAAGCGACAGATGGACAAATAGAAAAACAACAAAAACTAGAAAACAAAAACGGGGAAAAAATCAATTATATGGACGCTTCAAACGACAAATAGAAAATTACAAATACTTGGGAATACTGTAAGCAAACAGCGATGAAAGAAAAAGTGAGAAAAGTATATTCCAGAATGATAAGAAAACTTTTAAAAACTAAACTCTGTAGCAGTTAAAGGAATAAATACCTGGACTGTCCCCTTGTAAGATACTCTGGGCCATTCTTAAAATGAACAAGAGAGGAACTCCGACAGATACATCAAATAATAACATAGACAGGCTATATGTGTCAAGAAAAGAAGGTTGAAGAGATCTCGCCGTCATTGAACACTGTGTACATGCGACAATTCGAGCACTCGAAGAATACACTAAAAAGAGGAAAGAAAGACTAATTGCAGCAGTCAGAAAGAGCAATTATAACATGTGGATGAGCACAAATATAACAAAAAGAAGAAAATAGAAATGGGAAGAAAAACAACTATATGGGTAATTCAAACGGCAAACCGAACAGATAGTACAGATAGTGCACGAGAAGACATGGGTTTGACAAAGAAGAGGAAACCTCAAGAGAGAAACTGAATCTCTTATAATCACAGCACAAGATAATATCATCAAAACAAATTATATAAAAGCCAAACGAGATAGGACGCAATAAAATAGCAAGTTTAGAATGTGTGGAGAAAAAGACGAAAGGGTGAATCATATAATAAGTGAATGCAACAAACTATCAGAGAGTACAAGACTTGGCATGACTGAATTGAAAAGGTGATCCACTGAGAACTGTGCGAGAAATTAAATTTTCCCCATGCAACAAAATGGTATATGCATAAACCTGAATCTGTCCTAGAGAATGATACTCATAAGATCTTATGGGACTTTGAGATACAGAGGGAATATCTAATCCCAGCCAGGATACCTGGCCTAGTGTTAATCAACCAGAAGAAAACATGCCATCAAGTGGATTTTGCCGTCCCGGTCGATTACCGTGTAAACGTGAAAGAAAGTGAAAAAAATAGACAAATATTTGAACCTCGCCAGAGAATTGAGAAAACTGCGGAACATGAAGATAATGGTCATACCGATAATAATTGTTGTACTGGGAACGGTTCCTAAGGGTCTGGAAAGGACTCTTAGTGAACTGGAAATAGGAAGAATTGAGACCATCCAAAATTCAAAAACTAGTTAGTGACAAAATTGGTATCCTTCGACAGAACCCGAACACAAAAACCGAATGCAAAATCTGGGTTGGAAATTAGGCTAAAATGACAAATAAATAAATTACAACAACAAGCGAAAGCACTAAGAAAGGAAAAAAGACTCAAGTACACAATGTAATAAAAGACAACCCCCCCCCCCCAAAGTAATAATAGCAAAACAGGACCTTCCAAGATAACGAAACATTACCACTAAGTCGGCAGAGAAAGCACGAAGACCACCGAACACCCGAATGCAAAGGAGACAAACATTTGGGGGGCAAGATATGGGGAAAGAAAAGGCATAACTGAAGGGCTGAATGGATAAATAACATGAGAAAAGAATTGCGAAGACTTGAAGTCACTTGGCTGACATACACCTGAACTCGCCAACAGCAACACCCAAGAAAGTGCCAAACTGGAAAACCAGAGACTATGATGGTATAAATGGATTCTGATGGTAAATATTTACGTCCATGCATGACAAATTTCCATGGCACCTAAGCAAAACACACTCGAAATGATGACGAAAGGAAAAACTACCTCAATTCAGAAGGATTCCCTAAAAGAAATCCTCCCCAGCAACTATAGGCCAATAACGAGTCTACATATTTTATGGAAAATTCTAATCGCACTGATAAGACAAGAAATATATTACTCGCTTTATTGCCGCGGACTACTTCCGGAAGAACAGAAACGATGCCGCAAGGGAACAAGAGGACAAATCACCTACTATACATAGATCAGTACATCCTTAAAGACGTTAAAAATGACATAAAATGTAGCCTTCTTATGGATTGACTACAGAAAGGTTTATTATATGGTCCCGCAAACTTGGATTGAATGCCTAATAATGTGTATGATATCCAACAAAGTCATCAACTTCTTGACGAATGCAATGGAAAACTGGAAAATGGAATGAATAACAGAAAGACAAACGCTAGCAGAGGTGAAAATCCAAAGAGATATCTTCCAGGGACACTCCTTCTCACTATTGCTAATTGTTATGACACTCAACTACATACTTAGGAAATGTACAGAAAGCTAAAAATTTATAAAATCAACTTATGATATCAAAATTTTGGTCAAATATGTAAAAGACTGGAACCTTTATAGAAGCCGTAAGAATATACAGCCACAATATAGAATGGAATTTGGGATCGAAAAGTATGCTATGCCCGTAATGAAAAAGAGAGGAAAAAGAAACACCGGAAAGAATAGAACTAATATATCACGAAAATAAAAAAAGAAGAAAAAGACAATTACTTGGGAATATTGGACGTGGACACCATCAAACAAACAGGGACAAAAAATAAGAAAAGATTACCTCAAAAGAACCAGAAAACCTCTAGAAATCAAGCTTTGCAGCAGAAATCTCGTCAAGAAAATGAACACATTTTAAGATATTCAGGACCATCCTTAGAATAGACAAGTAAAGAACTCCTATATATGGACCAAACAACAAGGAAATTGGTGACGATGCACAATGTGTTATATCCAAGAGATAACATAGACAGATTGTATCTGTCAAGAAATGAAGGAAGTAGTGATTGATGATTGCGTAGATGAGGATTCGAAGAATATACTAAAAAGACCAAAGAAACAATTTTAATTCATATGTTGTTTTATTTTATAAAAATGTTATTATATAAAAATATGCCAACTTGCCAGTTTTTACAGAAAACAAATTATCTGTAGTGAGATAGCCAATGGCGTGTTATCTCATTTGCATATGTCTACTACAGCGGTAGATATAAAAAGATAGTTCTACGACATAAGTGACGGAGCTACGATAAGCTAAGCGAACTACTACAACTACTACTACTACTACTACTACTACTACAAGAACGTATGAACCTACACATCACAACACATAGCATCGTCGATAGAAGTACTCACAAGATTGGAGGAACCGGACTATGTTGAGATGTGGTTAAAATGTTTTGCAGCACATGCAAAATGTAAAAAGCTGCAAGACAAAAAGAACGTTGGTGGAGAAAACGAGACGATTTATTTTTAGCGTCCGCTGGATGTGAAGCCAACATGAGAGTAGCCGTTATGGCGTATCCAAAAGATTTGGAGGATCTCACCTTTGAAGAAATTGCACACATCATTAGGAATAATTTGAGACCTAAGGAAAAACTGGTTATCGCAGGGAGAACAAAATTCCTCTCTACGAAGCAAAATCCCAGCGAGAAATTACATTCAGAGACTAAAAAAAGCCTCGAGATTCTGTGAATTCGAAAAACTCGGTACAGCAGATATGACTATAGAGGAAGAATTGATTCCTTATGGTTCATTGAAGGACTGCACGGCGTAAACCAAAAATATAAAGTTTTAGAAGGTCTACAGTCAAATAACATGGCATTAGACATATGCGTGGAATTTTTACAACTGGAAATGATATCCGACTTCAAGGAAGATACGCAGCACAATACAATGGTATTTCAAATAGAAGAAAAAGCACCAAATAACACGGACGTGTTACAAGTAAAAACAAGGCTAACAAAAAATTGTAAGTGCTGCAATTTTCAACATAATTTTGACAAAAAAACCGTCCCGCTTATGGACAAACTTGTTATATATGCAAAAAACAAAATCCTTTTGGAACCGTATGCAAAGCCAAGTCGAAACGAATAAATTCGATAGAAGACGTGTACCAAGTACGGGCGAACAAAAAACAGAAGCTGACAGTAAAATTAAACGAAATACCATTTTATATGCAAGTCGATACAGGTAGTGACGTGGCTCTTATTCCAAAGAACTTTTAGCAACATATGGGGAAATCCAAGCTAAAGAGAAGTCACTTGAATCTGACACAATTTGATTGCTCTTACATCATGGCATAG
The DNA here is from genome assembly GCA_023376005.1 of Doryteuthis pealeii. NCBI lineage: Eukaryota > Metazoa > Mollusca > Cephalopoda > Myopsida > Loliginidae > Doryteuthis > Doryteuthis pealeii. Next base: position 59,734,972 of record CM042138.1, read on the forward strand.
GGACAATTCGACGCTAATAGGAGATTCGAAGTGGTCCCCATAACAGTAGTGCATTGTTTAAAAAATCACGGACTAATAGGCACAGATATCATAAAAATAGATACGGACAATTTAATCGACAACATAGAAAGTAAAGATTTAATCGACAGCATAGAAAGTAAAAAAAATAGGAATGTTGAGAGGTTACAAAGCCACAATAGAAGTGAAAGAAAATAGTCCCCCTCATATTATGAATCTCGTAGGATACCTATCCATTTGCGACCTTTAGTAAAAAAAGAAATTGGAAAATATGGTAGCAGAAGGAATTTTAGAACCGGTACCAGTCGGTGGTAGTAACTGGCGTCCCCAATTGTAGTTTTGCGAAAAAAAAGATGGGGATTTAAGAATATGTGGTGATTATAAGATTGGTGTGAATTATAAAATCTGTTCAGATTCGTATTCTATTCCTGAGCTCGAAACTGTATCGCACACATTAACAGGCGCTAAATATTCTACGAAAATTGATTTAAAGGCAGCATACAATCAAATACAGATTGACGATAAATTTCAAAAAATAACCACTATTAACCCCACTCCCCACCCCACCTGGACTAATGCGGTGGACGCGTGTACCTTACGGCATAAAAATAGCATCGGCAATATTTCAACGAGCTATCGAAAATGTTTTAAATGGTGTGGTAGAAAATATTATAATTTATCAGAACGATATTTTAATAGAGGCCGCCAGTATAAATGAATTACAACAAAAAAACTGAGCGAGTTATGAACTAATTAATAGATGCTGGCATGAGCGTAAACCGCGATAAATGTAAGTTTAATTGCGAGAAGATAAATTATTTGGGCTTCCAAATATCCAAAGAAGGCATTTCACCTGACCCAAATTTATCAATTAAAATATCGCAGGTGTCATCCCCAGCCAACAAAAAAGAATTAGAATCGTTTTTAGGATTGGCAAATATTTATAGCAGATATGTGCCCAAATATTCTGACTTAACTGAAGCATTTGCAGACTTACGAAGAAAGAATAGTGACTTTGTTTGGACATAAAAATAAGAAACGGCTTTTGACAATTAAAAAAAAGTACTTATGGAAAACCCCGTTATAAAAGGTTTTGACCCCAGAAAAGAAGTAACCTTAACTATTGATGCCAGTGAACATGCTGTGTCTGCTATATTGACACAGGACGATCATCCGATTCTGTACCTGTCGCGAAGGCTAACCAAGGCAGAAGTGAACTACTCGAATATAGAAAAGGAAGCTTTGACCATAGTATGGAGCACACAGCGCGAACGACAATTTCTATTGGGTCGAAAATTTTTACTAAAATCTGACCATCGACCCTTAAAATTCATTTTTAAGAAGTCACATCCGCCAGGATAATGAAATGGGCCATACTGCTGATGTCGAAACCGATGTACTGCCGATTAAACTGCTAGAAGAAACCTTGCTGGACCCTACTCTGGGCAAAATCTCAAATAGAATAAGGGGAAATAAATGGAACGACTGCTCTAAAGCTGTAAGGCCTTATAAAGAGGTTAAACATAAACTAACCATGGACAGAGGGGTTATATGTAACGGAGATTTGGTTGTACCTCCGAAAAAAAAATGCGAAAAGAATTAATCAAAAGTGTACACGACGATATGCATTGTGGAATAGTGGCCACACAAAAAAACTCAAATTGCAGAGCTGGTGGCCAGGATATTCGCGTGTCATTGAAGATTACATAACATCATGTCCCAAATGCATGGAAGTCAAAGATTTTCCACAAAAATCGACCCATTCGTGGCCAAAGAAACAAGAATTGATTTTAGTAGATTCTTTCTCGAGGTGGCCAGAGATTGTTCAGGTGCGTGATAGAAAATCTGCAACTGTCATTCAAATTTTGAGAACAATATTCTCAAGAAATGTGGGTACCCAAAACTCTGGTATCGGACAATGCGCCTGAATTCTGTGATGAAGGTCTGTGTTTCTGGTTGAGGAAGATAGGATGTAAACCCTACAAAACTCCGCCCTACCATCCACAATTGAATGGGGTTGCGGAAAGGATAGTTAGAACGGTTAAATTAGGATTAAAAGCATTCGAACCGTCACGAGAGACCATAGAATCCTTTCTACCTAAACACTTGATGAGTTACAGATTCATTCCTCATGCTGATAGAACACTAAGTCCTTCTGCCTTGATGGGAAGATAGATCAGATCTCCCGTAACCATGTATTTTTCGACTAATGGAACAATGTGGTACAAAATAGGTAAGGACGCGCAACCTGAAAAGGCCTATTTTATTATGCAGAAAGGGAACAACACAGCTCTAATAACAACACAGGAGAGAAGTGTGCTGGCCCACACTGATCAGATAAGTAATAGATATGAAGAAGACATGAATATGGAGGAATCGGAAAGAAACGAGGATATAAAGCAATATGATGGAGACGTTATAGAGTCAATAGATGAAAGCGTGTCGGATTCCGATGTGCCGTACGAGGAATCCAGCAGTGATGAAATGAGACTGCGATCACCGTTACGAAGAACACCCCCAAGGATATTTAGGAGAAGCAATAGGTCAAGGAGGGGAATAAAACCTCTCCGTTTTAGGGAGGTGTAGTGAGATAGCCAATGGCGTGTTATCTCATTTGCATATGTCTACTACAGCGGTAGATATAAAAAGATAGTTCTACGACATAAGTGACGGAGCTACGATAAGCTAAGCGAACTACTACTACAAGAACGTATGAACCTACACATCACAACATTATCAATTTCTAAATTTTGAAGTGAATAATGGCTATTTTCTATACTTTTACAACATAAGCAATGACGAAAGAACACTGAAAGTTCAATAACAAAATTTGTATTATTAGAAGAAATATACAAGTAGGTTTCATATTAATCTCTATTTTCAAGCATTTTGTTTTTCTTAGGGCGGGGTTCAGTTGTTTTAAAGCAAATATTATATGGTGTATTTTTCATAAAAATTTTATTTTTTACTGAAAATTTTCCATTGTACATTGATATGCACTGTTGCTCATGTGGAACTGAAATGTACACGGATTTGTTAAATAAAACTATGTCAGGACAGCCTCGATGAGCAATGCTCTTTTGGGGTTTGCATCTTTTGACTTTCGTTAGTTACATGTCAACATTGCTAAAGGTAAGCTCCTCATTTATTGCATTTATTTATTTCTTCTTCTTCTTCTTCTTCTTCTATCGGCTTTTGTAAAACATTATATAGCCCAACATTTCCCTTTGGTCAGTCTACTTTCGTTTTACAATCATATCGTCTTCTTCAGTTACTCTCTTGCTCTATCGCTCTCTCTCTCTCTCTCTCTCTCTCTCTATATATATATATATATATATATATATATATATATATATATATATATATTTGATTTATTTCTCTCGTTCGATTGATGTCTTTGTTGACTGATTTTTGGGGGGTGGGGTTGTTTTGGTTAGTTTTGTTAGTTTTTGATTGTGTTTTTTTTACCAATCTTTTTTCAATATTCTTACGCCCCCCTCCAAAACAAAGGAGCTTAATAATGAGTCGAGATATTCATGTATATGTATATCAGACCGTCTAAGAAATCAGTATTGGAAATCCTAGCTTTTATCTGTAGAACATGAATATCTATTTTATTCACCATTGCCTTTTACAGAGATAATTTTATTTCACTCATTTCTCCATTAAAGGCAGGTTCCTTCCAAGATTGTTTTTAAAGCGATTCTCCCAGACGCGAAAGACTGGGAATCTTATTGGAACCACAGAATGGATCAATAAAGTTCGATTTTACTATTTTCCTTAAACTGTATTTGAACCCGGTATAGATAAATAAAGTTTACTGATTATTTTTATAGCTGTCCACAGAATTTACCATTACTCTTCAGCATGGAATTTAGCACTTTGATACTTTTACTATTTATGAGAAACAATTGATACGAGATGAAATTCCATCTGAGAATAATACCATATCTATAATTCTCTTTGGTACCGATTTTATTATTTACACTCCGAAGAAAGAGGCCAAAGCAAAAGTCTCTTTCCTTACGAAACTCTCTTTCCTTTGACACCTGGCTAAGTTTGGAAAATGTCTCGGACGAAACATTGTGTGAACAACAAAATAAGGAAATTTATATTCCGACGTATTCTTTGAAATAACCTTTGTTATAGACTTTATTTTTTATGCAAAAATTACTTTTCATCATATAACAAAGTTTTGGTCTTCTTTATAAATATGTACATATATATACACACATGTATATATATATATATATATATATATATATATATATATATATATATATATGTGTGTGTGTGTGTGTGTGTGTGTGTGTGTGTGTGTGTTTGGGCAGTATTCTTTCATTTATACATGTAGAATTAAACAAAAGGCACGTCTCTTGTTTACCAATTTTATTAACGATCTTTTCGAGCTTTCTGACCAACTTTTTTACATTTGAATGGGATCCGTGGATTATTCCACCGAAGTTTTTATTCTAAGTACTTTCGGCACTTTGAAGTGCCATCATTAGGGGTGATGTGTTTGTGTTCCAGTTTTGTTTGTTTTTTTAAATTAGTAGCAGTAAGAGTAACTCGTAGACATTATATTAAGCTGGAAAGAGGAGAATTGGTAGGAAAAGTGTTATATGCGTTTGACTCTTCGTATATCAGATAATAGCTCCATTTCACAACATTTAAAATTACATTCATGCCCCCACTCTAATGACCGAAATATCCTAATGGAAAATATGCACATTTTACACAAAGAAAAAACAATCAAAAACTTCAAATATTAGAAGCTTTATTCATCAAACAATACAAACCATCCTTAAATAAGATTAATTTTCAATGCAGTACTTACATTTTAAAATGCCTCATGGTGAAGTTCCAATTATAGAGCTCTGTGGAGTGTGGAGAATCCTTTCGTCACCATTTCTCCTAGATCCACCCTGACCTGAAGTGTTAATACTTGTTAGTGTCCCATAGAATAAAATAAGTTAACAAAAAATTGAGTTTAAAAAATTAAAGGCAGACATGCCGTAAAAACCCAATCAATCAAGCAGATGTTTTTCATAGTTTATTCGTTTTTATCGACGGTTTTAATTCGGGATTTTACCATACAGGTCTTTAGATTCTTCCTCCGCATTCAGAATGGGAGTATGCACACTCACCAGTGTTACATACCGGCTATTAGTCAAAGTTAAACTCATGAGTTTTTCACTTACTGCTATTGGATTTTGTGGAATAGAATTTAACATGGATGTTTTGACAGCAAAGGCTACACCATAATTGCGTTTTACTCTTTCTGCTAAACCTCTCCAGAAGAAGGTGTAGCCTTTCAGCGTCGGACAGATATAATTGCACACGAATTAAAAAGATTTGAAATTGATATTGCAAATTGTGTGTGTGTGTGTGTGTGTGTGTGTGTGTGTGTGTGTGTGTGTGTGTGTGTGTGTGTGTGTAATGAAGGTTCAACAAATGGTTTGAAATTTGTTTTGTTTTAATTTTATCTAAATTTAAAAGAATCAAACCCTTTTGTGGACCTTCTTTATTATAAAGTATATATTTTTCTCTCATTGGATCCACAAAACCTCATATATATATATATATATATATATATATATATATATATATATATATGGCATCCTTCCGTCTACTAAAAACGATGGCGTAGAGTCCACGTTTGGTATTTTTTTCTGCAACTGGTTGAGCAGCACAAGTTTTGAATGGCAATCTCTGGTGCAGTGACTGTGAACAATTCGGGTGGCCAGGTCGGATGTCTTCGTTAGATCAATCAATGCGGTGTAGAGTGGAATCAGCTCTTCCGGCACCCCTCCTGCAGCTGACATAGTGAGATCATGTCCACGGTTGCTCGGAAGCCACACTGTGTTCCTGGATATGTGCAAGATGCAAAGTCTGCAGACGCGGCAGTGTAACACGCGCAAGACTTTTCAAACTATTCTGAAGTCGCTCCGATCTCCTTTGATTCCTGTATAAGGGGACGATGGTAGCGTCCCGCTTGTCCTGAGGGATGTGTCCATGTTCCCAGCAACTGCAGAGTCGCTATTGTAGTGGTTAGAACAGTGCTGCCCAATGCCTTCAAGATATTTGCTGGTATGCCGTCACTCCCGGTTGCCTTCTTATCAGCGAGGCGGTCCTCTCCATTTTGTAGTGGAAAACTGCGTAACCTGGGCAGGTTGTTATGGTGGATGAGCTGTCGCCCAAGCAGCAGATCCTGACTTTCCACACAGCCGTTGTGGTCCAAAGGAAAGGTAGGAACCAATGCGGTTTGGCAACGACGGTGCTGCAGGAGTTGCTGGGAAGTACTGAGATTCAGCACCACCCAACTTAGGGACTCCAGCTCCGGATTTGTTTTCGGGGTTTACTCCCTTAGCCTTTCCTTGAAATAAGGTAAAGCTGCAAGGCAACGGTGGTTTTATACGACTTTTCCTTGTTCTAGAGGAGCTGCTGAACAAGGCTAAAGGGTTGCTTCTAGCCGGTTTTGTGATTTTGAGAGTTTAAAACCTGAATTTGCATGTGCAAAGTTACCGACGCCTTTTAATTCCTAAGTTGTGACATTTCTTCCATTTCTAAAACCATGCTTCTTCTAACAATCCTACCTCTTAATATATAACATGTCAGGACGGTGGGGGGGGGGGAGCACATGGTCAGTGTAAAAGGCAGTTTGGGTAAAAAAAATTAAAAAATAAAATAATTGAATTAAAGTCAGAAATAAAGGCAGAAATTACAGTTAGGCCAACATAATAAGGAATAGAATAAAGTCTTCCACTTGGCCAATTAAAGACTTACAAATTCTACAAACAAGTCCATATCTCTTCCATTTCTAAAACCATGCTTCTTCTAACAATCCTACCTAGCCTCTAAATATATAACATTTCAGGACGGTGGAGGGTGGAAGCACATGGTCAGTGTAAAAGGCAGTTTGGGTAAAAAAATAATGGAATTAAAGTCAGAAATATTTATTTCTGACTTTATTTCTGACTTTAATATATATATATATATATATATATATATATATATAGAGAGAGAGAGAGAGAGAGAGAGAGATACAATATCATAAATATATGATCCACTTGATACCATAGGAAATATATACGTATATTGCTGTATACATACACCAGTACACAGACTTGTATATGTGTGTATACATACAAACACACACCAAAACGCATATCATCATTATTATTATTATTATTATTATTATTATTATTATTACTATTCGTTCGTTCGTTCGTTTATTTGCTTACTTGCTTGTTATGCCTCTTTGAAAATCTCCACTTTTTACTATCTTCTCAAAAAAGAAGTTACATTTAAAAAAATAGAGCATCTTTGAACAGAATATTTTCAATATTAATACAATATCTATATACTAATCAAATTAAGTAATTCGTCTGATAGTTCCCAAAATTCCCTCCTAATTTTTTCTTAACATTATATCTGAAATCATCCAATTCATTTTTTAACATTTTTATATTATTGCCCTTTGGATCTAATTAAGCAATTTTATATTACGGTAATAGCAAAAAAACGAAAGTCCAATTGATTCCCAAAGTTTGAAGTTTAAGGGGGAATATTTTTAAAATATCTACCATATTAGAAAATCCATTGATTATTTTAAAATTTTCAATTAGATCATCACTCATTCTTCTTTCTAGTAAAATATTTAATCCCATATATCCCTCTAACTGTAATCTATTACTCGTTTTATTATTTTTACCACTCTCCTTTGTATGCGCTCCAAACTCAATATTACGCTGCAATGTCCATGTCTAGACACCGGAGCACAGGCCTGACTACAATATTCTATATGAGGTCTTACAAAAATCTTAAAAACATTTACCTCCGTTGAAATGATATTTCTAACACAATCATTCCGTTGCCCTCAATCTAATAGACAAAATATCATTTATTTATTATAACTCGTTGTCATTTCTTTATCTGTTTTTTGTCTGTGAGACCCAAAACGCAAGACAAAAAGCACGCACGTGGAAAGGGAATGGTCTGTTATAAACAGATTGTCAGTCATATGAAAAATCCGATCTCACTGACAAAACGACCAATTTTATAAGCCGTAGAGTTGCACTATTTGGACCCTAAAGAAGCGTCTAGAGAATAAGCTAGATGGGAGCTACACAAGAATGCTGAGTGCAATCTTAAACAAGACCTAAGAAGACAGTTGTATGGTCACTTTCTCCATATCACACAAACTATCCGTGTAAGACCAACAAGGCCCGGTGGCCTGGAGAAGCAAGGACGGAGACATAAGTGACGCACATGGACACGCCAGTGTGGGCCTACCAGCAAAGACGTACTATGACCAGCTCTGCGTGGATACTGAATACTGTGCATCCCGAGGGAATGAGTGAAAGAGACCGTTGCCGAGAGATTGTTATGGATATCCGTGCTGCTAACGTGACATAATGATATTGTAATATATATATATATATATATATATATATATTATATATATATATATATATAGTGTTTGTTATGTCTAACGGAAAAAAATGATATTTTATGAAAAATAAAGGTCCGCAAAATAAATTTTGTTTTCCAAAAGGGTTTTTTTTTACTTCAGCAACACGTGTTTCGGATCTTCTAGTATCTTATTCGATTAACCACTTTCTGATTAAAATTTCTTGACTAAGAGTTTCTCGACTATGCGATTTTCAAATCAAGTTTGAAAATCGCATAGGTGAGAAATGATCAGTTACAATCGCCGTTGACTTTATATCTACGCTAACCTTATTAATATACATGGTCTATCAACGATATTAAACAATATTTACTTACAAATATAACAAACTATATCATCAATATATATATATATATATATATATATATATATATATATCTGAATTTAACATTTTTAGAAAAAAACAAATGATGTTATTAGTTTGCTGACAGAATCTGTTTCGACCTTTAATAGAGCGGTCTTCATCAAGAGCAACATATGAGGAAAGACGGAATAAATAATTTCCTTCCATGATGTATGTGGACCGTAAGGGGAACTATGTTGAAAAATAAACGTCATTTAATCACATAGAATGAGAGTATCTTGGCTAGCCGATATATGTATGTGCGTGTTTATATATATATATATATATATATATATATATAATATATATATATATATATATATATATATATATATATATATATATTATAATCTCAGAACAAAATACATTTGCGGACCTTCCTTTTTTTTATAAAATATTGTATTTTCTCCCGTTGGAAACAGAACAACATTTTATATATATATATATATATATATATATATATATATATATATATATAGGGTCATCCACAGACACGTGTTTCGATTTATCTAGTCTCCTCAGTGAGGCTAGACATTTTGTAGGCTACCTACAGCCGGAATTGAAATCCGACCGGCACCTTAACCATTAGGTTACAGAATGGGAAGGGGATTTTGACTGTTTTAATACACACATCGCTTTGCGTATAAAGGCCGTCACAGAGTGCTCCATTCGTTATATAGAAGAGCGTTGGTGTTAGTTCTTTTTTTCGTTCTTTTATTTAATTTGGGTTTTTTTAATTAGATTTAATTTTTAATTATATAGGATTAAAATAAACAAACTTAATGTTCGTTATCTTAAACTATTTAAAGAATGGTGTAGACAGACTTTTTACAATTGTGTTTTTGTGCTATCTAAAGGAAGGTGTCCATTGAAGCGTTGGTTGACGTCATACAACTGTCACAATTCAAATAAAGATATTGCCCAGTGAAGCGCCAAATAACGTCATACAACACATAAATATTAAATATGTATTCTCCTCTTTACAGTCAAGCTATGTGTTCCGGTTAGATTATTACTGGTGACCATTTATGCGGACACTAAGCAAATATTATACAATTCTTAATAGATTATGTATCTTTCTTTATCAAAATAGTGTTTGAAGAATCGCAAAATATATTTTGGGTGAGTCAAAAGTTTTATAATATTTTGTTAACATTTGTCTGCCCCGGATACTTTTGCCGTGGTCATGAAGGGACAAACCGAATTAGACTGTGATATGCCAAACTCACCTCATACTCTCACCAGTGCTCTGCTCACCAGTTTTGCCTCTATGGCTTAGAGTATGGCATCGGAATCCATGATCAGTAATGACATTACTTGATCGTTGAAGATCTTGCAACACGATAGAAATTTGACAAACCATCTGGTTACTGTGCTATAATCAACTTTCCTCTTTACCTTTCGCTCTACAAATATTTTTGGTTGCATCTGTAGCGATACGGTCCAGTTCAAACTCACAGAGAATACATTTCGAATTAAAAGACATTGCACGTTCATCTGTGTGGCTTCAAACCATGCACGGAGTTATATACGTGCTGAAAACTAGTACGTACTAAAGTACTGCAAAGCCTTTAATTCAGCCAAGTAAATTAATTGTAAAATTTGGAATGTTTATAAGATGTTTGCAGAGCTGATCTTTTAAACCCGATCATTTAGTTCAGTTTATGAATACTATGCGGGTATAACTAACAATGAAAAGTAATAAAGGCAAGACTGAATAATTGAATTTTTCAAAAACTTGGTGAATAAATAGAACAAAATCGTGTACTTGTCAAGAATATCCCGCTGAGAAAATGTCTGTGGTGATATACACAAAATTATAGAGAAATATAATATTTACATTCACCATCCAGATGAGAGTAAGTGCTTAAAATCAGTAATAAGCATTTAAAAAATGTTAAAGGAAAAAAATTGAGAGAATGGGAACGCAAAATCAGGAATAAATATCTTTGTAACCCCCCCCCCAAAAAAAAAACAAGATTGAAAATAAAATAATAAAATATAGTTATTCATTTTTAGTCTTATTTTTCCTAACCACTTTTCTTTTTTGTTTTACACATTTATATATATATATATATATACTTGAAAGAAACCCTGCTGACATAACTTCAAGTTTTGCCTTTTATGTGTGTCTCCGGTCATTCAGATTGCCACAGGCAGCTCAAAACAATTGAATACTAAACAATAATACTTTTTTTAGCAAATGGATATGCTATGTTACTGGTTCATTCTTTGATGCTTCATTTGGTGAAAAACAAATCTTCTAAAAACAACTTTTCTTCTTACAATAAACTAAGGTTGAGAGAGAGAGAGAGAGAGAGAGAGAGAGAGAGAGAGAGAGAGAGAGAGAGAGAGAGAGATTGTTTTATATATATTACTTTAGCTTGATGATTGTATGGTATGACAACTCCTGAAGGATTATTTTATGCCGAAGTCATTTAACAATTATGAACCCCAGTTATATAACGTACCAAATATATATTTTCACGTTAAACCAGTACAAATGGTCTCGGAGAAAAAGTCTGTATTCAAACCAAGTGTACTTCGCTTAAAAATGATGCTGTGTCACACTTTGACCAGTGCAGAATGTTAGGTAAATAAACAAAAAAATTAAATTTGATAAATTAAACTCCATAAATATACAAAGCAGATGATGGAATCTTCCATTGACGTATTAGATTGTCAATAACAACTTCCCCAACAAAACCGTTGATCAACAAATAAAACTATATCTGCATACCATCCACAAAAATAACATATAACGGGATATTCTTGACAAGTACACGATTTTGTTCTATTTATTCACCAAGTTTTTGAAAAATTCAATTATTCAGTCTTGCCTTTATTACTTTTCATTGTTAGTTATACCCGCATAGTATTCATAAACTGAACTAAATGATCGAGTTTAAAAGATCAGCTCTGCAAACATCTTATAAAAACATTCCAAATTTTACAATTAATTTACTTGGCTGAATTAAAGGCTTTGCAGTACTTTAGTACGTACTAGTTTTCAGCACGTATATAACTCCGTGCATGGTTTGAAGCCACACAGATGAACGTGCAATGTCTTTTAATTCGGAAATGTATTCTCTGTGAGTTTGAACTGGACCGTATCGTTACAGATGCAACCAAAAATATTTGTAGAGCGAAAGGTAAAGAGGAAGTTGATTATAGCACAGTAACCAGATGGTTTGTCAAATTTCTATCGTGTTGCAAGATCTTCAACGATCAAGTAATGTCATTACCTGATCAATGGATTCCGATGCCATACTCTAAGCCATAGAGGCAAAACTGGTGAGCAGCACTGGTGAGAGTATGAGGTGAGTTTGGCATATCACAGTCTAATTCGGTTTGTCCCCTTCATGACCACGGCAAAAGTATCCGGGGCAGACAAATGTTAACAAAATATTATAAAACTTTTGACTCACCCAAAATATATTTTGCGATTCTTCAAACACTATTTTGATAAAAGAAAGATACATAATCTATTAAGAATTGTATAATATTTGCTTAGTGTCCCGCATAAATGGTCACCCAGTAATAATCTAACCGGAACACATAGCTTGACTGTAAAGAGGAGAATACATATTTAATATTTATGTGTTGTATGACGTTATTTGGCGCTTCACTGGGCAATATCTTTATTTGAATTGTGACAGTTGTATGACGTCAACCAACGCTTCAATGGACACCTTCCTTTAGATAGCACAAAAGCACAATTGTAAAAAGTCTGTCTACACCATTCTTTAAATAGTTTAAGATAACGAACATTAAGTTTGTTTATTTTAATCCTATAGAAGCAAAATGGACCAATCTTGAAAATATCTGTAGGAACATCTGAAATTGCTCCTGAAATTTTCAAACGATTTCTTATTTTATTCCTCCTAGATTATGACTGTTTTGTTCATAAACAAAAAAAAACAAGAAATATATATATATATATATATATATATATATATATATATATATATATATATATATATGTCTTCTTTACCTCCACAAAAACTCTCAATTATTACTCACCCATCACAAAATACCATACTGAACAAAAAATCAGAAATAATATCTAAATGCCGACATGAAAATAAACACTTACTATCACAGTTCGACCCATATACATAGCCCATCTACACCTCCACCATCCAACACAATCTCTACATCTAAAAACTACCACTATATAAATCCCGCAATATATCCACCATCCCATAAGTACCTTTTCCTCTACCATATCCATCTGCTAGTATCCTTACGATCTGTTGTTGTTATGTCCACTATAATTCCATGATTGTCGGAATCATCACTCGATGTAACACATCAACCAGCTATATTAGTTCTATTACCACTGCAACATGACCAACATGGTAAGTTACATTATATACAACAAACGATATACTATATCCTATTACACCGTACTATAGCACTATACTAATACAGAGTTTACAACATAATGAAAACGTATTGCATAGTACGCACACATAAATGTTATTACTGTACTATGCACATCTATTAATAATGAAAAATTGGTTTCTATTTGCCTGTACCGAAACTACGCCACTGCTTACGTCACAGTTATTTCAGGAAATAAGTAAGTTAATCCATGAGTATTTGATTTATAGCCAATGTCATTACTACATAAAAATAAAGAACAACGTTGATTTATATATTTTCTCAGAAAGTTGTACAGCCCGCGGTGTTTTTAAAACAAGTTTTAATAAATACATGCTCAGTATTATTGATTTATTTTTTATTTTAATATATATTTAAAGTTATCTAACGTATATAATTTTTACGGGGAAATTATTTACAAAAAAGAAATCGTCACATAATCTCATTCGACATTAAATTTGAAAAGGTTTGTGTGTTTAACTTTATCCGTTTTACATCTGCACATGTCCGACAGTTCAATGATCTGTTTACATTTCTTTACGTTGTGTCATAGGGACCTTCAATTCGATGTGTAAAATTACCCTCCATATATTTAACATAATGAAACTTGAATAAAAGTTAATATCTTCAAAGTTTTTGAACCATTCAAAAGAAGTAACATTGAAAGACATAACCTTGTGATTATTAAAAATGTTTTTCAGTCTTCGAAAAGAATGAAAATTATGAACGAAAACAATGTTTACATTTTCGCACTATTGAATCAATTGATATTTAATTTGGCCACATACAAGTTACGCCAACAGCCTTTTTTTTTTTAATTCTATGAAAAATCAATTAAGAGTCAAATTTTCACAAATATTTCGATATTTAAATCTATGTTTAAAATAATTTCTTCTTAGAATATATTAGGGATTTTTTTTTTACTAGGTCAACTCCTCTTATTTAATTTTATGAAATCCAAACATTTTCAGTGGAGTGAAGTGGAGTGAATATGCTTTTTAAGAAAGTTTTTTTTTTAAATATTAACGTTTTATTTTGTTTATTTTATTTTCCAATGGGAGGGCGTTTTTGTGTTTTTTTTTTTTTTTTGTTTTTTTTACTAGTACGAAAAATATTATATTATGATATCTGCATTTGTACCATAATATTATGTTACTGATTCAACGCCGTAATACGCATTACGATTAGCATTGGACCATAATATCACATATGATATGCTAATATTACACATCACACTCCACTAAAGGGCCAATTTATATATTATTTTAAGTCTTAAAGCAAATTTCATATATATAATATATTATCTATACTTTATTACAGAATTTATTCATTTCATAACAAGTCTTTTTCTTACTTTCTAAACTAAATTTCATCTTCTCACTAATCATAATAACGATGAAAACTGGCCTCTTAGAATTTTTTTTTCATTCAAACAAACAGCATAAATACACCCTAATAATCACACAAAACCTCATACGCCAGCCAATGAATATCATGCACAATATATTTGTACGTGTATATATATATATATGTATATGTGAGTTACATGTGTTTATGTGTGCGTGCATGACGGCATACGCACGCATTTGCACGGAACAGACGCATCCGCACTTATATATCGCATATGTAAATAACCAAATGACACAATTTAAATCCCACAATCTCTTTTGTCCATATTTTTTTCACTTTTCCAAATCCTTCACTGCCTGAAGATTGCTCTGTTTAAAAAAGCAAGTTTAAACGTGCATGAGACCAATATGGTAGCATATAGTTTCTATGGTCTCTTTTGACGTCACGTCCTTATTCACCAACATACCGTTGGATTAAATTATTGGCATATGTGCAGATTTACAGTACCGCAGCCATCTGATCCCCCCTCACACTTTTCCTGAAAATGTTTTTATTGAGTTGATGGGTTTGGCCACTAAGATCGATGGTATCTCTATGGGGAGTCCCCTTGGATCCCTAATGGCTAATGTGTTCGTGGGTTTTCTCGAAAAGACGTTGTTTCAGAAGGTTTCCAAACCTTACTGTTACGCTCGTTACGTGGATGATACTCTTGCTTGTTTTGGTTCACGTGATGAAGCCCTGAAATTTTTCCAAAGCCTTAATGGTCTTCATCCGTCCCTGGGAATGGAGGAGGAGAAAAATAATAGTCTCCCCTTCTTGGACGTTCTTATTGAAAAACGTTCCTAGTCCTCTGTGACGAGTATCTACCGTTAGCCCACATTTACTGGCCTCTACTTAAGTTGGGATTCGTTCGCCCCCAAATCCAGAAAGATAAACTTGATCAAATGTTTAACATTCAGAGCCCTCGTGATATGCTCTGACTGCAAGATAGGAGAAGAACTCAAAACAATTAATAACATCTTTGCCGACAATGGGTATCCAGAAGATTTGACTACAGAGGTGATAAACCAAACTATTTCAAATTTTAACAGCAACAAAGAATTTGGTCCACCTAAATGTCCCGTATATCTATGATTGCCATGGATAGGACTTGTTGGTCAGACATTGGCAAACAAGATCAGATTAGCCATAACACGCTGCTTTAACACAGTTAAAGTCCGGACAATTTTTACCACCATACCTGCATTTTGCTCTGCTCATGAATACGTCCAGCCAATCTTTGAACAAAGTTACGTAATTTACAAATACCAATGCTGGTGTACTGCCAGCTATATTGGTAGGACAACGCAGAGGCTAAACGTCCGAATAAACCAACACGTCCCGAGGGTATAAGAACCCCCCCCCCCCCAAACCACATCCGGGCTTTCCCAAGCACAAGATTCTGGCATCGGTGACCACCTTTGTAGTTCAAATAGCTGTAAAACAAACTACAGCGATCAGCAATTTTCTATTCTACACAAGGCTAGGACAAGTCACCATCTCAATGTCCTCGAGGCAGTCTCCATTTTTTTACTGCCCGTCCTTGTGTAGACAGAGACATCTTAAGCACTCCCTGGTAATTTTGCTGGGGATGTTATTGCTGAGGTGGGGATTACCTGAAGCTATTTACCAAAATCTTTTTTATTTATTTTTTTCCTTCATGTTACGTGGGGTAACATTTGCTTGATTGAATCTCTCTTTTACCCATTTGAATCTCTCTTTTACCCATTTGATTACTTTGTGACTTTTAAACGATCTACCGGTCGTTACTTTTGACAAAGCATCGGTCGAAAGGGCTCTTAAGTTTCCTTTTCTCTTTTCTCTTTCGTAAAATAACATTTTGCTGATCAATAAAGTATGTCGTTATTTTTCAAAATCTTATACAAGTTTCTATATACAAAAACTATCATATATTTCTTTTATTAATATTGGTATATAACAGATATTGAGCACTCACCTAATAATTCTGTATATATTGGCTGACTACTATCTCTTCAAGTGAGATAGTGTTAACCATACACTGTGAATGATATATATATATATATATATATATATATATATATATATATATATATATATATATATACAAACAGAATAAAACTCACTCTTTTACTTAATTGAGTATTCAAATGTGGGTAATCTTAAAATTATGGTTTACCGATAAAAAGCAGTGTCTACTAAAACTTAATACAATTATTATCAGAATTTAACGCTAAATGCGTTTTTAATCCGTGAAAAAAAAGATGCAGAGGAATATTACAATATATTTCAACTATACAATAAGGTAATACTAAAAAAGGATAAAAACTCATATCATCATCATGTCATGCAGACTGCACTGATACCCATCACCACACACACACACACTCTCTCTCTCTCTCTCTCTCTCTCTCTCTCTCTCTCTCTCTCTCTCTCTCTCTCTCTCTCTCTCTCTCTAGCAGGTTTTCCGCACGGCATCCAAAATCCCTAGCTAAAGTGCTAGATTGCTATTGCGTTCACTTTCGGATCAATATCCTTGGAAAGGTATGAACCCCTCCTTCCCCCAGCTATGGGTTAAATAATACCACGACTGTTATTCTGCAGGGATGGCTTTAGCATTAAATAACCTACAAAGAATGATATACCATTAAATAAAGAAGCTAAACCGACTTTGCCTTTTGTTGTATACATCTTTGTCTTTCTCTAGTCGCACTAAATCATAACTTTCAGGTTGTTGATATATTGGTTTTGGTTTGTTTTGGTAAGCGTTTCACAGAATCGAATAAGGCTGCAAATTTCTTACCGTAAAATATATATGTCTGATTAGGTATAAGAGCTTTCTTTACAGTATTATTCGACTACAAATTTACAATTGTGTGTCTCGAGTGGTCGAATGGCTAAAGAACAGCTATGGTCAAACTAAAATAAGCTTAAAATACCTATTAAAATATCCGTATATATCCACCCAAAAATAAAACAACACAATATATATATATATATATATATATATATATATATATATATATATATATATATATATATATTATTATATTATTATTATTATTATTATTTATTATTATTATTATTATTATTGATATATTTTCAAAAGCATTATGTTACTCATCATTTTAGAATATAAATGAATTGATGTTTTATTTTTTACTTTTATAACCACAGTAAATTCTATATCTAATACGTCAATGGAAGATTCCGTCATCTGCTTTGTATATTTATTGAGTTTTATTTATCAGATCTAACTAATTTTCCTTATTTACCTATCCCTCTGTGCTGGTCAAGGTGTGACACAGCATCATTTTTAAGTGAAGTACAATTGGTTTTAATTCAAATGTTTCCTCCGAGACCAATTGAATAAGACTAAAATGCCCAGTCTATCTATGGAGGGAGGTGATATGAATTCATGCCTTGTCTAGAATTTGATCTGGGACATAGAGTCCATTCCCTTCGACAATAACTACAATGCAACGAATGTTATCAACATATTTGTTCTGTCATCGTAAGAGTTCTTTACATAAACATGGAGAAAAAGTAGAAAAATACATATATTCACTAGTGAGTCTTGGTCATCAATCTTAATCGGGCTTATAAACTCCTGAGCTATGGGGATTTGCACAGTTGATAGTTGACAACTGACCATTCTACAAAAAAAATAAAATATTTCCTCTTTCTCTGTTGTATTTTTCAAAGTTCAGGTTTTGCGCCTGTTCTAATCAACACTAGAATCTTTGATGGTAATTTCACAATATCTGTGTCAGCGGAAAAGTTTATATTCCCCCAACACACAAGCAGCCACACACACATACACACATACAAACACACACATATCTCAGATGGGTTCGAATCTTTTGTGCTCGATGTTGTATTATTAAATTTTTCTTCATACAATATTATAGTAAACATTTTTTAAAAATAACTTACACTAAAATCAAAATTTATAAAATAATGAAAAACATAGCAGTAAGATTTTTTTTTAAATGGTTTACATCTTTTTTACTTGTTTTTTAATTAAAAATTAAATATTGTATATATTATTTCTATCTAATGCTAATAATTTATACACAATTATTCGTTTAAAGTAACTCTTGCAGTTTGATAATCATTTCTTTGCAAACAGTGTCCAAGCATTTATTTTTAACACCAATAACTTGCAAGTAATTATATAGTTTCAAGTAAATAAAATAATAATAATAATAATAATAATAATAATAATAATAATAATAATAAAATAATAATTAGTAAAAATTATAGCTTCAAGTTACTATTATCAATAAAATAATTTGCACGCAGTTAGATAGTAACAAAATTCTTAAAATCCTGAAACCACTGATAATAATACCCCCGAAATTGTTAATAGCCAACTAAACATCAAGCTAGGACACTTTACGATGGATGAACTCGACGAAGCCCTAAAAACAATAAAAAAGTAGAAAAGCCAACAAAATAAAATTGAGAAATAGACGAAATGCTACACCCTCCCATTCCCTAAGAAAGGCGATTTCGGAATTACAGTATTGCCATAGCAGCTGGGATTTATAATGATCTGATTCACAATCGCCTCCAACATGAAGTAGGGAAATTTCTCCGGAAAAATCGAAATGGGTTTCGTAGAAATGAATCCACAACTTGTTAGAACCTAATCATTGAATAGTAGAAGGGTTTCGAGCAAAACATCTCAAGGCAACACAACTGTTTAAAGATTTGTGCGAGGCATTTGATTCGCAGAGGAAAGATGGAGAAAATACAGCTAGGATATTGTCCCCAAGGAAACTGTTACCGCTTTAATTATACTCTACAAAGACACGAAAGCAATGGTTCGTTTACCTGATGGTGACTCAGATTTCTTTGACATTGTTGCTAGAGTCTTACAATGAGATACATTAGCACTATTTCTATTTATAATATGCTTAGACTACGTACTACGAACGTCATTGGATCTCATAAAAAAGGCTTCCCACTAAAAAAAGTTAAGAATTTTATTCTGTAAAATAGAATAGTTTAAGTGTGTTGCTCTAATGAAGATCTCGTTCTGAGAATCCATTTTTGTTGGGTGGCGATTAAAAATATATATAAAAACAAAATGAGATTTTTAATAATAGACAGATACGATTAAGAACAGTGAAGGATCTTAAATGAGTACCGTCCGGGACAGCCCTTTAGTTTACCCCATCCCTGTTGTATTAGCCAATACAGGTTTATATAACAGACCTAAAAGTGACGACTTCATTATAAAATACGAAACAACATCAATCAGATCAGCAGTGTATCAATATATAGAAAGTAGAAATTTGAACTTTAAAAAGATATACGCAAGAGCGGTATTAGTTACAGACACAGAATAATTTCAACAGTCAATATGAATTGTGTGCACTATTTTTAGAATTTACTCAGCTTTGCTTAAAAGGGGTCATTGTTGCTTAACTCTGATCATCTAGCAACAACCGGTAAAATATATCCAATGTCCGCAAATTGGGCGCCTCATTGTCGGGTAGAAGTTATTCGTTAAACGTTCAGATTTGTCGAACATTCGACAACGAAGTTTAAAATGATCACATGTCAAAATAAAAAGGAATCCAAATAATGTCACATGCAAATAATATCGAACGTTTAAATAATATATCATTCAGGATTTGGCACATCTGAACCGTCTAAAAATATTTATGGCGGCTAATATTTTCTCAGCGATCTATCAGATTTGAAAAAATAGTGATTTTCTCTTTAATGTGGAGATCACATTTTCAATGTAAATGTATTTTCAAATGTCAACTTAAAATTGTGTTATTGAAGATTAGGTACTTAAATGTTTTTCTACTCCTACAGCTTGTCTTTTGTCTCCTCTCGAGGAATAATAGAAATAAGATAACTCGTGTATATGTATATTGGAAGGGAATGGTAAACTGAATTAAACCAGCTTTACTCTGCTTAAAAACTGACCTTGTGTCACATCCTGCCTGTGGCCATTGTGGTTGTTTGATTTTGTTTTACGACATATCCCCCCATTTCAAGTCATTTAATGCCTAATCAATTCATTTTCATATTCTGTTTCTTACAGTACCTGTTACTGCTTAAATGCTCACATATCTAATTAAACAGGCTCATCGCTGCTTAACGTCGGTAATCTAGCGGTAACCGGTGCTTTCAGCGTGACTTAACCGTAAACTCTGCATTGGCAGTGGGTTTTATAAATGATATTCCCCCTCTAAACCCATTGAAAAATCATTATTTTTCATATCTGACAAATTGCCTAATATTTTAAAAGTGGAAAAATGTTTTTATCATTTTTAATTTATTTTTGTTGACGATGCAGTCTGTTTTAGATGTGCCCAGAATTTGAGTGTAACATGTAAAAGAAAGGTTGTGTCATGCCAATATTTTCTGTAAAGAAAGGTGTAATGAAAACAGAAGCCAAAATAAACTTAAAGGTGAGCTTTATTCTCCTTTGATATTACTTGTGACTACACATGATATAATAATCCACTTGCTTTCGTGGTTCCGATCAGTCGTCTGAACTAGAGTTAGATTGGGGTCTGTAGGGATATTCAGATTGTTTTTTTCTTTTTTGCTTTGTTTTAGAGGGTAGTGGGCCCTTAAGATTCAGGTTAAGCCTTTCGAAAGGTCGTGTGGCCATACTGAGTGTTGCTGAAAGGGGCTTAGCCTATTTTCTGCGCATATCCGACAAGAGTTCGTAATTCTTATTATTTCTTCGACAATATGGCAAGTTCCTGCTCCTGGCTACGTGGGTCATCCTTTTGATACCTGAGTGGCACAATTCCTTGTGTACGTTCTGAAGATCTTCTGTGTCGTTCACTAGACCGCATACCACTTAACAAAGTAGAATAAATTGTAATGAAAAGAGAATAATCTTAAAGGTAAACTTTATTCTACTTTGTTATTACTTGTAGATACATTTGACATAATAATTCATTTACTTATATACTAAACGAATGTCGTCTATTACGTCTATTCCATTCATAAGTAGGGGGTAAGATTAGTATCGAGTACTTTTGATACTACAAAGGGAAAACTATAAAATGAACACTGAATTTTTTTTTTCACCTTAACTCAAACGCGTGGTACGGATCGGAAATCTGATATTTTATATACGAGACAGACCACACAAAAATCAAATTATTTTCATTTTTTAACAAAGAAGGGCAGATCCTGCTATTTTGAATACGTGCATACAAACGTGTCCAGTGACGTCATTTGCACAATTGTTAGGTTATCTTTGAAGTTTATTACTTCGGCAGTAAACTAAATCATGTTGTTATTTACTTGAAAAAAATCATAAGTAAGCAAAATAGGTTAGACATAAACTTATGATAATAAACATCAGCCTGTATTTAAATAATAAAATACTCAACGCAGAGAAAAATGACATTTTTCGACAACTTTGTTATTTACGATGATTCGAATGACACGTAAATCAACACTTCCCACCAGATCAAACAAGTTAAGCAATTATGAACATGTGCTGCGCTTTAATGGGTGACCATTCAGTACCGTAAGCAATAAGACCTGTGTGCCAGATTAAGCCAAGCTTTGTAAATCATGTAAGGGCAGGAGGGGTACATTGTCGCCATTGAAAACAATTTCGCGTATGTGCTTTACTTCAAGTTTTGTCTACTGTGCAGCAAACTAGATTCAGTTAGGCACTGTCTGTGAGGAAAACAATACCGTGACACACTTCACTCCTCCAGAAAGTTAAAAGCGACTTTCTGTACAGCTTAGTATTTACACCGGCAGTTCCAGTACAAAGATTTCAGATTGTCGAGGAGAAATGAGACCAAAGCTGAGTACGGCAGCTCAGAAGCTTCACTCTGTTTGTTCTGATAATAAAATAACCTAAATTTCTTGGTGAGATCCAGGCTATTATTGAGAACAATCTCAGCGAGTCAATCTGGTCCATAGACAGAAACATGAGAGTATCTGAGTTTCTTATTAGACATGAAAACACTCGCTATTTCTCATACAATGAAAAAAGAGTCAATTTTAATCACATTTCATGAATGAAAAAAGGATAGTATACCCTTCAACAAAACGAAATTCCTGCCGGCACCAGATGGTAAACTTTCAGAACCACCGTTGGCTTGCTCTGTCCCCAATAGATGTACCGATAGAGATGAAAAGCACCTGGTCCATATCATGGTGTTTGGGGTGATCACTAACAATGATGACGTTATGCCTCCATTCATCTTTCCAAATGGCCTCAGCTTCAACACATGAGGCCTACATGAAGTGCTGTCCCATATATAAGAGAGGGGCTGATGAAAGACCCTACGTCTGCACCATACTGCACACGCCGGATAACTCAGTCTTGGGTGTCAAAAGTTTTTACATGTGGACTGAAAGCAAGGATATCGGTAGCATTTACCAATTTAAGATATCGTCAGAATGGCTTGCAAGAGATTTCGAAGTTGTCTTTAGGCCGTGGTTGAATCTTATATTACGCTTAAAGCACTAGTTCCCGTTAGATCATCAACGTTAAGCAGCGAGGAGCCTAGTTATTAAATGACCACTTACCAACACCCGGTGTTGGATACTTGGGATTCTTCTTCGACTCCCACGTTTTGTTATTTTCTCGGTGCCTCTCTCTCTCTCTCTCTCTCTCTCTCTCTCTCTCTCTCTCTCTCTCTCTCTCTCTCTCTCTCTCTCTCTCTCTCGTCGACCATGAGACCGGAGATATCTTTTGTTGGGGAGAATAATCGATAAAACACTTTTGTGTTCACAGTTTTATTTGTCTCTCATCTACGTCACTTTTCTTTACATATATCCCGACTACTTACGCTCTTAAATAATTATGAATTATTGGTGGAAATGTTCAACCACTTTTGCCATACTATCAACATTCTTGCCACTGACATTGCGGGACGAGCAGGGGTTATTACTGTCGGAGAGAACCTCTAATGTGCAGGTTCTTATTCATTGCTGGAGGAAATTCACGGCAAATTGTGAGGACCACGTGGGGAAATAGTTATGCACCTTGAAAACTTTAATAATCTTATTCCTGTCCCTGTTTGCATTTATCTATCCACTCCTCCCCCATGAACGGGATTAATTATTGGGGTATTACCGATCTGCAGATAGTCTATTCTCGCCGGCTAACTTAACTCTCCTCACGTTGCGTTTGTTTTTCAGAGAATTCAGCTGCCGGTTTTGGTTGAAACTATCAAAACCATTGACCAGGACCACAAAGGAAAATGAAGCAAAACGAACCCGAGAATATAATCGTATTATTGATCATAATTTCATCCGAACAACTAAGACGGTGTGTGTGTGTGTGTGTGTGTGTGTGTGTGTGTGTGTGTGTGTTTCTGTCTGTCTGTGAAACTGAGCTTTGCAGCCTTAGTCAAGCAGACCCTAACTATAGCAATATGAATATAACATATAATTTTTTAAAGGAATATGTAAAATCATATTACTGTGTGCAGGTAAATCATTAGTATTATTACTAAAATATAATAGTTAATTGAAAAGATATAATTATATGTAAACTATTAGTTTTAAATATGAATAGTTAAAACTATTCAACTATGTGCACATTATTTGTATATACAGGGCTACATAAGATAATTGGTTGAAACAAACGATCATA
>CM042138.1:59759369-59791869 GCA_023376005.1 Doryteuthis pealeii
CCGTTATAAAAGGTTTGACCCCAGAAAAGAAGTAACCTTAACTATTGATGCCAGTGAACATGCTGTGTCTGCTATATTGACACAGGACGATCATCCGATTCTGTACCTGTCGCGAAGGCTAACCAAGGCAGAAGTGAACTACTCGAATAATAAAAAGGAAGCTTTGACCATAGTATGGAGCAACACAGCGCGAACGACAATTTCTATTGGGTCGAAAATTTTTACTAAAATCTGACCATCGACCCTTAAAATTCATTTTAAGAAGTCACATCCGCCAGGATAATGAAATGGGCCATACTGCTGATGTCGAAACCGATGTACTGCCGATTAAACTGCTAGAAGAAACCTTGCTGGACCCTACTCTGAGCAAAATCTCAAATAGAATAAGGGGAAATAAATGGAAACGACTGCTCTAAAGCTGTAAGGCCTTATAAAAGAGGTTAAAACATAAACTAACCATGGACAGAGGGGTTATATGTAACGGAGATTTGGTTGTACCTCCGAAAAAAAAAATGCGAAAAGAATTAATCAAAAGTGTACACGACAATATGCATTGTGGAATAGTGACCACACCAAAAAAGACTCAAATTGCAGAGCTGGTGGCCAGGATATTCGCGTGTCATTGAAGATTACATAACATCAAATGTCCCAAATGCATGGAAGTCAAAGATTTTCCACAAAAATCGACCATTCGTGGCCAAAGAACAAGAATTGATTTTAGGTAGATTCTTTCTCGAGGTGGCCAGCGAATTGTTCAGGTGCGTGATAGAAAATCTGCAACTGTCATTCAAATTTTGAGAACAATATTCTCAAGAATGTGGGTACCCAAAAACTCTGGATCGGACAATGCGCCCTGAATTCTGTGATGAAGGTCTGTGTTTCTGGTGAGGAAGATAGGATGTAAACCCTACAAAACTCCACCCTACCATCCACAATTGAATGGGGTTGCGGAAAGGATAGTTAGAACGGTTAAATTAGGATTAAAAGCATTCGAACCGTCACGAGAGACCATAGAATCCTTCTACCTAAACACTTGATGAGTTACAGATTCCTTCCTCATGCTGATAGAAACACTAAGTCCTTCTGCCTTGATGGGAAGATAGATCAGATCTCCCGTAACCATGTATTTTTCGACTAATGGAACAATGTGGTACAAAATAGGTAAGGACGCGCAACCTGAAAAGGCCCTATTTTATTATGCAGAAAGGGAACAACACAGCTCTAATAACAACACAGGAGAGAAGTGTGCTGGCCCACACTGATCAGATAAGTAATAGATATGAAGAAGACATGAATATGGAGGAATCGGAAAGAAACGAGGATATAAAGCAATATGATGGAGACGTTATAGAGTCAATAGATGAAGCGTCGTTCGGATTCCGATGTGCCGTACGAGGAATCCAGCAGTGATGAAATGAGACTGCGATCACCGTTACGAAGAACACCCCCAAGGATATTTAGAGAAGCAATAGGTCAACGAGGGGAATAAAACCTCTCCGTTTTAGGGAGGTGTAGTGAGATAGCCAATGGCGTGTTATCTCATTTGCATATGTCTACTACAGCGGTAGATATAAAAAGATAGTTCTACGACATAAGTGACGGAGCTACGATAAGCTAAGCGAACTACTACTACAAGAACGTATGAACCTACACATCACAACATTATCAATTTCTAAATTTTGAAGTGAATAATGGCTATTTTCTATACTTTTACAACATAAGCAATGACGAAAGAACACTGAAAGTTCAATAACAAAATTTGTATTATTAGAAGAAATATATAAGTAGGTTTCATATTAATCTCTATTTTCAAGCATTTTGTTTTTCTTAGGGCGGGGTTCAGTTGTTTTAAAGCAAATATTATACGGTGTATTTTTCATAAAAATTTGATTTTTTACTGAAAATTTTCCATTGTACATTGATATGCACTGTTGCTCATGTGGAACTGAAATGTACACGGATTTGTTAAATAAAACTATGTCAGGACAGCCTCGATGGGCAATGCTCTTTTGGGGTTTGCATCTTTTGACTTTCGTTAGTTACATGTCAACATTGCTAAAGGTAAGCTCCTCATTTATTGCAATTTATTTATTTCTTCTTCTTCTTCTTCTTCTTATCGGCTTTTGTAAAACATTATAATAGCCCAACATTTCCCTTTGGTCAGTCTACTTTCGTTTTACAATCATATCGTCTTCTTCAGTTACTCTCTTGCTCTATCGCTCTCTCTCTCTCTCTCTCTCTCTCTCTCTATTATATATATATATATATATATATATATATATATATATGTATATTATTTGATTTATTTCTCTCGTTCGATTGATGTCTTTGTTGACTGATTTTTGGGGGGTGGGGTTGTTTTGGTTAGTTTTGTTAGTTTTTGATTGTGTTTTTTTTACCAATCTTTTTTCAATATTCTTACGCCCCCTCCAAAACAAAGGAGCTTAATAATGAGTCGAGATATTCATGTATATGTATATCAGACCGTCTAAGAAATCAGTATTGGAAATCTAGCTTTTATCTGTAGAACATGAATATCTATTTTATTCACCATTGCCTTTTACAGAGATAATTTTATTTCACTCATTCTCCATTAAAGGCAGGTTCCTTCCAAGATTGTTTTTAAAGCGATTCTCCCAGACGCGAAAGACTGGGAATCTTATTGGAACCACAGAATGGATCAATAAAGTTCGATTTTACTATTTTCCTTAAACTGTATTTGAACCCGGTATAGATAAATAAAGTTTACTGATTATTTTTATAGCTGTCCACAGAATTTACCATTACTCTTCAGCATGGAATTTAGCACTTTGATACTTTTACTATTTATGAGAAACAATTGATACGAGATGAAATTCCATCTGAGAATAATACCATATCTATAATTCTCTTTGGTACCGATTTTATTATTTACACTCCGAAGAAAGAGGCTAAAGCAAAAGTCTCTTTCCTTACGAAACTCTCTTTCCTTTGACACCTGGCGAAGTTTGGAAAATGTCTCGGACGAAACATTGTGTGAACAACAAAATAAGGAAATTTATATTCCGACGTATTCTTTGAAATAACCTTTGTTATAGACTTTATTTTTTATGCAAAAATTACTTTTCATCATATAACAAAGTTTTGGTCTTCTTTATAAATATGTACATATATATACACACATGTATATATATATATATATATATATATATATATATATATATATATATATATGTGTGTGTGTGTGTGTGTGTGTGTGTGTGTGTGTTTGGGCAGTATTCTTTCATTTATACATGTAGAATTAAACAAAAGGCACGTCTCTTGTTTACCAATTTTATTAACGATCTTTTCGAGCTTTCTGACCAACTTTTTTACATTTGAATGTGATCCGTGGATTATTCCACCGAAGTTTTTATCCTAAGTACTTTCGGCACTTTGAAGTGCCATCATTAGGGGTGATGTGTTTGTGTTCCAGTTTTGTTTGTTTTTTTTAAATTAGTAGCAGTAAGAGTAACTCGTAGACATTATATTAAGCTGGAAAGAGGAGAATTGGTAGGAAAAGTGTTATATGCGTTTGACTCTTCGTATATCAGATAATAGCTCCATTTCACAACATTTAAAATTACATTCATGCCCCCACTCTAATGACCGAAATATCCTAATGGAAAATATGCACATTTTACACAAAGAAAAAACAAACAAAAACTTCAAATATTAGAAGCTTTATTCATCAAACAATACAAACCATCCTTAAATAAGATTAATTTTCAATGCAGTACTTACATTTTAAAATGCCTCATGGTGAAGTTCCAATTATAGAGCTCTGTGGAGTGTGGAGAATCCTTTCGTCACCATTTCTCCTAGATCCACCCTGACCTGAAGTGTTAATACCTGTTAGTGTCCCATAGAATAAAATAAGTTAACAAAAAATTGAGTTTAAAAAATTAAGGGCAGACATGCCGTAAAAACCCAATCAAGCAAGCAGATGTTTTTCATAGTTTATTCGTTTTTATCGACGGTTTTAATTCGGGATTTTACCATACAGGTCTTTAGATTCTTCCTCCGCATTCAGAATGAGAGTATGCACACTCACCAGTGTTACATACCGGCTATTAGTCAAAGTTAAACTCATGAGTTTTTCACTTACTGCTATTGGATTTTGTGGAATAGAATTTAACATGGATGTTTTGACAGCAAAGGCTACACCATAATGCGTTTTACTCTTTCTGCTAAACCTCTCCAGAAGAAGTGTAGCCTTTCAGCGTCGGACAGATATAATTGCACACGAATTAAAAGATTTGAAATTGATATTGCAAATTGTTGTGTGTGTGTGTGTGTGTGTGTGTGTGTGTGTGTGTGTGTGTGTGTAATGAAGATTAAACAAATGGTTTGAAATTTGTTTTGTTTTAATTTTATCTAAATTTAAAAGAATCAAACCCTTTTGTGGACCTTCTTTATTATAAAGTATATATTTTTCTCTCATTGGATCCAAAAACCTCATATATATATATATATATATTATGGCATCCTTCCGTCTACTAAAAACGATGGCGTAGAGTCCACGTTTGGTATTTTTTTCTGCAACTGGTTGAGCAGCACAAGTTTTGAATGGCAATCTCTGGTGCAGTGACTGTGAACACTTCGGGTGGCCAGGTCGGATGTCTTCGTTAGGTCAATCAATGCGGTGTAGAGTGGCATCAGCTCTCCCGGCACCCCTCCTGCAGCTGGCATAGTGAGATCATGTCCACGGTTGCTCGGAAGCCACACTGTGTTCCTGGATATGTGCAAGATGCAAAGTCTGCAGACGCGGCAGTGTAACACGCGCAAGACTTTTCAAACTATGCTGAAGTCGCTCCGATCTCCTTTGATTCCTGTATAAGGGGACGATGGTAGCGTCCCGTTTGTCCTGAGGGATGTGTCCATGTTCCCAGCAACTGCAGAGTCGCTATTGTAGTGGTTAGAACAGTGCTGCCCAATGCCTTCAAGATATTTGCTGGTATACCGTCACTCCCGGTTGCCTTCTTATCAGCGAGGCGGTCCTCTCGATTTTGTAGTGGAAAACTGCGTAACCTGAGCAGGTTGTTATGGAGGATGAGCTGTCGCCCAAGCAGCAGATCCTCACTTTCCACACCGCCGTTGTGGTCCAAATGAAAGGTAGGAACCAATGCAGTTTGGCAACGACGGTGCTGCAGGAGGTGCTAGGAAGTACTGAGATTCACCACCACCCAACTTAGGGACTCCAGCTCCGGATTTGTTTTCGGGGTTTACTCCCTTAGCCTTTCCTTGGAATAAGGTAAAGCCGCAAGGCAACGGTGGTTTTATATGACTTTTCCTTGTCCTAGAGAAGCTGCTGAACAAGGCTAAAGGGTTGCTTCTAGCCGGTTTTGTCATTTTGAGAGTTTAAAACCTGAATTTGCATGTGCAAAGTTACCGACGCCTTTTAATTCCTAAGTTGTGACATTTCTTCCATTTCTAAAACCATGCTTCTTCTAACAATCCTACCAAGCCTCTAAATATATAACATGTCAGGACGGGGGGGGGGAAGCACATGGTCAGTGTAAAGACAGTTTGGGTAAAAAAAAATGGAATTAAAGTCAGAAATTTATTTCTGACTTTATATATATATATATATATATATATATATATATATATATATATATATATAATATACCAAGCGCGTTGGTAGATCCTTGCGGAGAGAAAAAACCCGGCAGAGAGTTTGATTGTAAAAATATACTACCAAACAAACCAGGAAGAAAAAAAATTTTAAAAAAAAAAGACCAAGATATTCGTACCAAAAAATAATCTATTGTATAGTATTTGGCCAAAAAGAAAAAAACAATTTATATGTATATATATGTATATAAGATATATATATATTCATATAACCGCTAGGAGAAGCTAATTTGTAAAAAGTGCTCGATACCTAAGTAGAGCCAAGTAATAAGGATATCAACTGAGTCAGACGAACCTACTATTAGTTTCGCATAAAACTCTTCAGGGCTAAAATCTGACTGAAGAAGAAAAGGAACAAGACCAATAAATACTACTAACCACATTAATCATTTAAATTATCAAATCATACTGACCAATAAAAACACAGAACGCATTAGTTTATTGTTTAATTTAAAAATATTTAATTTCTATATTAACTGATTTTTTATTTATTTATTTATTTATTTTATTTTATTTTTTTTTTTATATATATTATTTAGAATCAAGCAGATTTGAAACAAAAATCAAGTGTAAGCACCCCGTCGTATTTGATTCTAAATAATATAAAAAAAAAAAAAATAAAAATAAAATAAAATAAAATAAAATAAATGAATAAATAAATAAAAAATCAGTTAATATAGAAATTAAATATTTTTTAATTAAACAATAAACTAATGCGTTCTGTGTTTTTATTGGTCAGTATGATTTGATAATTTAAATGATTAATGTGGTTAGTAGTATTTATTGGTCTTGCTCCTTTCCTTCTTCAGTCAGATTTTAGCCCTGAAGAGCTTTATGCGAAACTAATAGTAGGTTCGTCTGACTCAGTTGATATCCTTATTATATATATATATATATATATATATATATATATATATATATATATATACAATATCATAAATATATGATCCACTTGATACCCTAGGAAATATATACGTATATTGCTGTATACATACACCAGTACACAGACTTGTATATGTGTGTATACATACAAACACACACTAAAACGCATATTATTATTATTATTATTATTATTATTATTATTATTATTCGTTCGTTCGTTCGTTTATTTGCTTACTTGCTTGTTATGCCTCTTTGAAAATCTCCACTTTTTACTATCTTCTCAAAAAAGAAGTTACATTTAAAAAAATAGAGCATCTTTGAACAGAATATTTTCAATATTAATACAATATCTATATACTAATCAAATTAAGTAATTCGTCTGATAGTTCCCAAAATTCCCTCCTAATTTTTTCTTAACATTATATCTGAAATCATCCAATTCATTTTTAACATTTTTATATTATTGCCCTTTTGGATCTAATTAAGCAATTTTATATTACGGTAATAGCAAAAAAACGAAAGTCCAATTGATTCCCAAAGTTTGAAGTTTAAGGGGGAATATTTTTAAAAATATCTACCATATTAGAAAATCCATTGATTATTTTAAAATTTTCAATTAGATCACCTCTCATTCTTCTTTCTAGTAAAATATTTAATCCCATATATCCCTCTAACTGTAATCTATTACTCGTTTTATTATTTTTACCACTCTCCTTTGTATGCGCTCCAAACTCAATATTACGCTGCAATGTCCATGTTTAGACACCGGAGCACAGGCCTGACTACAATATTCTATATGAGGTCTTACAAAAATCTTTAAAACATTTACCTCCGTTGAAATGATATTTCTAACACAATCATTCCGTTGTCCTCAATCTAATAGACAAAATATCATTTATTTATTATAGCTCGTTGTCATTTCTTTATCTGTTTTTTGTCTGTGAGACCCAAAACACAAGAAAAAAAGCACGCACGTGGAAAGGGAATGGTCTGTTATAAACAGATTGTCAGTCATATGAAAAATCCGATCTCACTGACAAAACGACCAATTTTATAAGCCGTAGCGTTGCACTATTTGGACCCTAAAGAAGCGTCTAGAGAATAAGCTAGATGGGAGCTACACAAGAATGCTGAGTGCAATCTTAAACAAGACGTAAGAAGACAGCTGTATGGTCACTTTCTCCATATCACACAAACTATCCTTGTAAGACCAACAAGGCCCGGTGGACAATACTGGAGAAGCAAGGACGGAGACATAAGTGACGCACATGGACACGCCAGTGTGGGCCTACCAGCAAAGACGTACTATGACCAGCTCTGCGTGGATACTGAATACTGTGCATCCCGAGGGAATGAGTGAAAGAGACCGTTGCCGAGAGATTGTCATGGATATCCGTGCTGCTAACGTGGCATAATGATATTGTAATATATATATATATATATATATATATATATATATATATATATATATATATATATATATATATATTATGAAAAAGAAGGTCCGCAAAATAAATTTTGTTTTCCAAAAAGGTTTTTTTTTTTTCACTTCAGCAACACGTGTTTCGGATCTTCTAGTATCTTATTCGATTAACCACTTTCTGATTAAACAATTTCTTGACTAAGAGTTTCTCGACTATGCGATTTTCAAATCAAGTTTGAAAATCGCATAGGTGAGAAATGATCAGTTACAATCGCCGTTGACTTTATATCTACGCTAACCTTATTAACATATACATGGTCTATCAACGATATTAAACACTATTTACTTACAAATATAACAAACTATATCATCAATATATATATATATATATATATATATATATATATATATATATGAATTTAACATTTTTAGAAAAAACAAATGATGTTATTAGTTTGCTGACAGAATCTGTTTCGACCTTTTAATAGAGCGGTCTTCATCAAGAGCAACATATGAAGGAAAGACGGAATAAATAATTTCCTTCATATGATGTATGTGGACCGTAAGGGGAACTATGTTGAAAAATAAACGTCATTTAATCACATAGAATGAGAGTATCTTGGCTAGCCGATATATGTATGTGCGTGTTTATATATATATATATATATATATATATATATATATATATATATATATATATATATATATATAAAATTTTTCTCAGAACAAAATACATTTTGCGGACCTTCCTTTTTTTATAAAATATTGAATTTTCTCCCGTTGGAAACAGAACAACATTTTATATATATATATATATATATATATATATATATATAGGGTCATCCACAGACACGTGTTTCGACTTATCAAGTCTCCTCAGTGTGGCTAGACATTTTGTAGGCTACCTACAGCCGGAATTGAAATCCGACCGGCACCTTAACCATTAGGTTACAGAATGGGAAGGGGATTTTAACTGTTTTAATACACACATCGCTTTGCGTATAAAGGCCGTCACAGAGTGCTCCATTCGTTATATAGAAGAGCGTTGGTGTTAGTTCTTTTTTTCGTTCTTTTATTTAATTTGTTTTTTTTTAATTAGAAGAGTCCATTATTTTAGCGTGATTAGTGTATTAGTTATTAAAGATAGCTAATATATTATGATCGATGTTGAATGCTATTTTATTAATGTTAGGTTTTGTATTTTTAATGCATATTGCCTCAAGAATTTGTAGGCGTTATGATTATGTATTTTCAGTGAGAATTTTCCTAATGTCGGAGGAGGTGAATTTATCTAGGTATTTTGTAATTAAATGTTGTTTTATGGCGATCAGAGAGATGGTATGTAAGGCAACGGGAGAGTGTTGTAGTGGTATGACCAATGTAGCTATTAACATTTGATTTGTTTTCTGAGAGGCAAGTGAATTTATCGACTACATTAGTTTAATTTAGGGAGTTTTTAGGGAAGTCTGTGTTATTTTTGATGAGGGGGTGTGAGGTATTGAATTTGGTGTAGTAGATAATTAGTTTTATTTTTTGTTGTTGGTCGACAGGTTTGATGTGTCTGTGTATGATGTTGGTTATTACATGTTCATCGGATTTGTAGTTTTTGTGCATTTGCTTTCTTTAATATAGATAGATTCTGTTGTTATTGTTGTTGGGGTTGTTATGTAATTTTTGTGGATGGTATGCAGATATAGTTTTATTTGTTGATCAACGGTTTTGTTGGGGAAATTGTTATTGAAAATATAATACGTCAATGGAAGATTCCATCATCTGCTTTGTATATTTATGGAGTTTAATTTATCAAATTTAATTTTTTTGTTTATTTACCTAACATTCTGCACTGGTCAAAGTGTGACACAGCATCATTTTTAAGCGAAGTACACTTGGTTTGAATACAGACTTTTTCTCCGAGACCATTTGTACTGGTTTAACGTGAAAATATATATTTGGTACGTTATATAACTGGGGTTCATAATTGTTAAAATGACTTCGGCATAAAATAATCCTTCAGGAGTTGTCATACCATACAATCATCAAGCTAAAGTAATATATATAAAACAATCTCTCTCTCTCTCTCAACCTTAGTTTATTGTAAGAAGAAAAGTTGTTTTTAGAAGATTTGTTTTTCACCAAATGAAGCATCAAAGAATGAACCAGTAACATAGCATATCCATTTGCTAAAAAAAGTATTATTGTTTAGTATTCAATTGTTTTGAGCTGCCTGTGGCAATCTGATGACCGGAGACACACATAAAAGGCAAAACTTGAAGTTATGTCAGCAGGGGTTTCTTTCAAGTATATATATATATATGTGTGTGTGTGTGTGTGTGTGTGTGTGTGTGTGCATGAATGTGTGTGTGTGTGTGTGTGTGTGTGTGTGTGTGTGTGTGTAAAACAAAAAAGAAAAGTGGTTAGGAAAAATAAGACTAAAAATGAATAACTATATTTTATTATTTTATTTTCAATCTTGTTTTTTTTGGGGGGTTTGGGGGGGTTACAAAGATATTTATTCCTGATTTTGCGTTCCCATTCTCTCAATTTTTTTCCTTTTAACATTTTTTAAATGCTTATTACTGATTTTAAGCACTTACTCTCATCTGGATGGTGAATGTAAATATTATATTTCTCTATAATTTGTGTATATCACCACAGACATTTTCTCAGCGGGATATTCTTGACAAGTACACGATTTTGTTCTATTTATTCACCAAGTTTTTGAAAAATTCAATTATTCAGTCTTGCCTTTATTACTTTTCATTGTTAGTTATACCCGCATAGTATTCATAAACTGAACTAAATGATCGGGTTTAAAAGATCAGCTCTGCAAACATCTTATAAAAACATTCCAAATTTTACAATTAATTTACTTGGCTGAATTAAAGGCTTTGCAGTACTTTAGTACGTACTAGTTTTCAGCACGTATATAACTCCGTGCATGGTTTGAAGCCACACAGATGAACGTGCAATGTCTTTTAATTCGGAAATGTATTCTCTGTGAGTTTGAACTGGACCGTATCGTTACAGATGCAACCAAAAATATTTGTAGAGCGAAAGGTAAAGATGAAGTTGATTATAGCACAGTAACCAGATGGTTTGTCAAATTTCTCTCGTGTTGCAAGATCCTCAACGATCAAGTAATGTCATTACCTGATCAATGGATTCCGATGCCATACTCTAAGCCATAGAGGCAAAACTGGTGAGCAGCACTGGTGAGAGTATGAGGTGAGTTTGGCATATCACAGTCTAATTCGGTTTGTCCCCTTCATGACCACGGCAAAAGTATCCGGGGCAGACAAATGTTAACAAAATATTATAAAACTTTTGACTCACCCAAAATATATTTTGCGATTCTTCAAAAACTATTTTGATAAAAGAAAGATACATAATTTATTAAAAATTGTATAATATTTGCTTAGTGTACCGCATAAATGGTCACCCAGTAATAATCTAACCGGAACACATAGCTTGACTGTAAAGAGGAGAATACATATTTAATATTTATGTGTTGTATGACGTTATTTGGCGCTTCACTGGGCAATATCTTTATTTGAATTGTGACAGTTGTATGACGTCAACCAACGCTTCAATGCACACCTTCCTTTAGATAGCACAAAAACACAATTGTAAAAAGTCTGTCTACACCATTCTTTAAATAGTTTAAGATAACGAACATTAAGCTTGTTTATTTTAATCCTATAGAAGCAAAATGGATCAATCTTGAAAATATCTGTAGGCACATCTGAAATTGCTCCTGAAATTTTCAAACGATTTCTTATTTCATTCCTCCTAGATTATGACTGTTTTGTTCATAAACAAAAAAAAACAAGAAATATATATATATATATATATATATATATATATATATATATATATATATATATATGTGTGTGTGTGTGTGTGTGTGTGTGTGTGTGTGTGTGTGTGTGTGTGTCTTCTTTACCTCCACAAAAACTCTCAATTATTACTCACCAATTACAAAATACCATACTGAACAAAAAATCAGAAATAATATCTAAATGCCGACATGAAAATAAACACTTACTATCACAGTTCGACCCAAATACATAGCCCATCTACACCTCCACCATCCAACACAATCTCTACATCTAAAAACTACCACTATATAAATCCCGCAATATATCCACCATCCCATAAGTACCTTTTCCTCTACCATATCCATCTGCTAGTATCCTTACGATCTGTTGTTGTTATGTCCACTATAATTCCATGATTGTCGGAATCATCACTCGATGTAACACATCAACCAGCTATATTAGTTCTATTACCACTGCAACATGACCAACATGGTAAGTTACATTATATACAACAAACGATATACGATACACCGTACTATAGCACTATACTAATACAGAGTTTACAACATAATGAAAACGTATTGCATAGTACACACACATAAATGTTATTAATGTACTATGCACTCTATTAATAATGAAAAATTGGTTTGTATTTGCCTGTACCGAAACTACGCCACTGCTTACGTCACAGTTATTTCAGGAAATAAGTAAGTTAATCCATGAGTATTTGATTTATAGCCAATGTCATTACTACATAAAAATAAAGAACAACGTTGATTTATATATTTTCTCAGAAAGTTGTACAGCCCGCGGTGTTTTTAAAACAAGTTTTAATAAATACATGCTCAGTATTATTGATTTATTTTTTATTTTAATATATATTTAAAGTTATCTAACGTATATAATTTTTACGGGGAAATTATTTACAAAAAAGAAATCGTCACATAATCTCATTCGACATTAAATTTGAAAAGGTTTGTGTGTTTAACTTTATCCGTTTTACATCTGCACATGTCCGACAGTTCAATGATCTGTTTACATTTCTTTACGTTGTGTCATAGGGACCTTCAATTCGATGTGTAAAATTACCCTCCATATATTTAACATAATGAAACTTGAATAAAAGTTAATATCTTCAAAGTTTTTGAACCATTCAAAAGAAGTAACATTGAAAGACATAACCTTGTGATTATTAAAAATGTTTTTCAGTCTTCGAAAAGAATGAAAATTATGAACGAAAACAATGTTTACATTTTCGCACTATTGAATCAATTGATATTTAATTTGGCCACATACAAGTTACGCCAACAGCCTTTTTTTTTAAAATTCTATGAAAAATCAATTAAGAGTCAAATTTTCACAAATATTTCGATATTTAAATCTATGTTTAAAATAATTTCTTCTTAGAATATATTAGGGTTTTTTTTTTTACTAGGTCAACTCCTCTTATTTAATTTTATGAAATCCAAACATTTTCAGTGGAGTGAAGTGGAGTGAATATGCTTTTTAAGAAAGTTTTTTTTTTTTAAATATTAGACATTTTATTTTGTTTATTTTATTTTCCAATGGGAGGGCGTTTTTTGTGTTTTGTTTTTTTTTTTTTTTGTTTTTTTTACTAGTACGAAAAATATTATATTATGATATCTGCATTTGTACCATAATATTATGTTACTGATTCAACGCCGTAATACGCATTACGATTAGCATTGGACCATAATATCACATATGATATGCTAATATTACACATCACACTCCACTAAAGGGCCCATTTATATATTATTTTTAAGTCTTAAAGCAAATTTCATATATATAATATATTATCTATACTTTATTACAGCATTTATTCATTTCATAACAAGTCTTTTTATTCTTACTTTCTAAACTAAATTTCATCTTCTCACTAATCATAATAACGATGAAAACTGGCCTCTTAGAATTTTTTTTCTCATTCAAACAAACAGCATAAATACACCCTAATAATCACACAAAACCTCATACGCCAGCCAATGAATATCATGCACAATATATTTGTACGTGTATATATATATATGTATATGTGAGTTACATGTGTTTATGTGTGCGTGCATGACGGCATACGCACGCATTTGCACGGAACAGACGCATCCGCACTTATATATCGCATATGTAAATAACCAAATGACACAATTTAAATCCCACAATCTCTTTTGTCCATATTTTTTTCACTTTTCCAAATCCTTCACTGCCTGAAGATTGCTCTGTTTAAAAAAGCAAGTTTAAACGTGCATGAGACCAATATGGTAGCATATAGTTTCTATGGTCTCTTTTGACGTCACGTCCTTATTCACCAACATACCGTTGGATTAAATTATTGGCATATGTGCAGATTTACAGTACCGCAGCCATCTGATCCCCCCTCACGCTTTTCCTGAAAATGTTTTTATTGAGTTGATGGGTTTGGCCACTAAGATCGATGGTATCTCTATGGGGAGTCCCCTTGGATCCCTAATGGCTAATGTGTTCGTGGGTTTTCTCGAAAAGACGTTGTTTCAGAAGGTTTCCAAACCTTACTGTTACGCTCGTTACGTGGATGATACTCTTGCTTGTTTTGGTTCACGTGATGAAGCCCTGAAATTTTTCCAAAGCCTTAATGGTCTTCATCCGTCCCTGGGAATGGAGGAGGAGAAAAATAATAGTCTCCCCTTCTTGGACGTTCTTATTGAAAAACGTTCCTCGTCCTCTGTGACGAGTATCTACCGTTAGCCTACATTTACTGGCCTCTACTTAAGTTGGGATTCGTTCGCCCCCAAATCTAGAAAGATAAACTTGATCAAATGTTTAACATTCAGAGCCCTCGTGATATGCTCTGACTGCAAGATAGGAGAAGAACTCAAAACAATTAATAACATCTTTGCCGACAATGGGTATCCAGAGGATTTGACTACAGAGGTGATTAACCAAACTATTTCAAATTTTAACAGCAACAAAGAATTTGGTCCACCTAAATGTCCCGTATATCTACGATTGCCATGGATAGGACTTGTTGGTCAGACATTGGCAAACAAGATCAGATTAGCCATAACACGCTGCTTTAACACAGTTAAAGTCCGGACAATTTTTACCACCATACCTGCATTTTGCTCTGCTCATGAATACGTCCAGCCAATCTTTTAACAAAGTTACGTAATTTACAAATACCAATGCTGGTGTACTTCCAGCTATATTGGTAGGACAACGCAGAGGCTAAACGTCCGAATAAACCAACACGTCCCGAGGGGTATAAGAAGCACCACCCCCCACCCCAAACCACATCCGGGCTTTCCCAAGCACAAGATTCTGGCATCGGTGACCACCTTTGTAGTTCAAATAGCTGTAAAACAAACTACAGCGATCAGCAATTTTCTATTCTACACAAGGCTAGGACAAGTCACCATCTCAATGTCCTGGAGGCAGTCTCCATTTTTTTTACTGCCCGTCCTTGTGTAGACAGAGACATCTTAAGCACTCCCTGGTAATTTTTGCTGGGGATGTTATTGCTGAGGTGGGGATTACCTGAAGCTATTTACCAAAATCTTTTTTATTTATTTTTTTTCCTTCATGTTACGTGGGGTAACATTTGCTTGATTGAATCTCTCTTTTACCCATTTGAATCTCTCTTTTACCCATTTGATTTACTTTGTGACTTTTAAACGATCTACCGGTCGTTACTTTTGACAAAGCATCGGTCGAAAGGGCCCTTAAGTTTCCATTTTCTCTTTTCTCTTTCGTAAAATAACATTTTGCTGATCAATAAAGTATGTCGTTATTTTTCAAAATCTTATACAAGTTTCTATATACAAAAACTATATATATTTCTTTATTATTAATATTGGTATATAACAGATATTGAGCACTCACCTAATAATTCTGTATATATTGGCTGACTACTATCTCTTCAAGTGAGATAGTGTTAACCATACACTGTGGTAATGATATATATATATATATATATATATATATATATATATATATATATATATATATATATATATATATATATATAAGACAAACAGAATAAAACTCACTCTTTTACTTAATTGAGTATTCAAATGTGGGTAATCTTAAAATTATGGTTTACCGATAAAAAGCAGTGTCTACTAAAGCTTAATACAATTATTATCAGAATTTAACGCTAAATGCGTTTTTAATCCGTGAAAAAAAAGATGCAGAGGAATATTACAATATATTTCAACTATACAATAAGGTAATACTAAAAAAAGGATAAAAACTCATATCATCATCATGTCATGCAGACTGCACTGATACCCATCACACACACACACACACTCTCTCTCTCTCTCTCTCTCTCTCTCTCTCTCTCTCTCTCTCTCTCTCTCTCTCTCTCTCTCTCTCTCTCTAGCAGGTTTTCCGCACGGCATCCAAAATCCCTAGCTAAAGTGCTAGATTGCTATTGCGTTCACTTTCGGATCAATATCCTTGGAAATGTATGAACCCCCTCCTTCCCCCAGCTATGGGTTAAATAATACCACGACTGTTATTCTGCAGGGATGGCTTTAGCATTAAATAACCTACAAAGAATGATATACCATTAAATAAAGAAGCTAAACCGACTTTGCCTTTTGTTGTATACATCTTTGTCTTTCTCTAGTCGCACTAAATCATAACTTTCAGGTTGTTGATATATTGGTTTTGGTTTGTTTTGGTAAGAGTTTCACAGAATCGAATAAGGCTGCAAATTTCTTACCGTAAAATATATATGTCTGATTAGGTATAAGAGCTTTCTTTACAGTATTATTCGACTACAAATTTACAATTGTGTGTCTCGAGTGGTCGAATGGCTAAAGAACAGCTATGGTCAAACTAAAATAAGCTTTAAAATACCTATTAAAATATCCGTATATATCCACCCAAAAATAAAACAACAATATATATATATATATATATATATATATATATATATATATATATATATATATATATATATATATTATTATTATTATTATTATTATTATTATTAAATGATAATATTTCAAAAGCATTATGTTACTCATCATTTTAGAATATAAATGAATTGATGTTTTATTTTTTACTTTTATAACCACAGTAAATTCTATATCTAATACGTCAATGGAAGATTCCGTCATCTGCTTTGTATATTTATTGAGTTTTATTTATCAGATCTAACTAATTTTCCTTATTTACCTATCCCTCTGTGCTGGTCAAGGTGTGACACAGCATCATTTTTAAGTGAAGTACAATTGGTTTTAATTCAAATGTTTCCTCCGAGACCAATTGAATTAAGACTAAAATGCCCAGTCTATCTATGGAGGGAGGTGATATGAATTCATGCCTTGTCTAGAATTTGATCTGGGGACATAGAGTCCCTTCCCTTCGACAATAACTACAATGCAACGAATGTTATCAACATATTTGTTCTGTCATCGTAAGAGTTCTTTAC
Source organism: Doryteuthis pealeii (assembly GCA_023376005.1). Taxonomy (NCBI): domain Eukaryota; kingdom Metazoa; phylum Mollusca; class Cephalopoda; order Myopsida; family Loliginidae; genus Doryteuthis; species Doryteuthis pealeii. The sequence goes on from CM042138.1 coordinate 59,776,585, forward strand.
ATAAACATGGAGAAAAAGTAGAAAAATACATATATTCACTAGTGAGTCTTGGTCATCAATCTTAATCGGGCTTATAAACTCCTGAGCTATGGGGATTTGCACAGTTGATAGTTGACAACTGACCATTCTACAAAAAAAAATATTTCCTCTTTCTCTGTTGTATTTTTCAAAGTTCAGGTTTTGCGCCTGTTCTAATCAACACTAGAATCTTTGATGGTAATTTCACAATATCTGTGTCAGCAGAAAAGTTTATACTCCCCCAACACACAAGCAGCCACACACACATACACACATACAAACACACACATATCTCAAATGGGTTCGAATCTTTTGTGCTCGATGTTGTATTATTAAATTTTCTTCATACAATATTATAGTAAACATTTTTTAAAATAACTTACACTAAAATCAAAATTTATAAAATAATGAAAAACATAGCAGTAAGATTTTTTTTAAATGGGTTTACATCTTTTTTACTTGTTTTTTTAATTAAAAATTAAATATTGTATATATTATTTCTATCTAATGTTAATAATTTATACACAATTATTTAGTTTAAAGTAACTCTTGCAGTTTGATAATCATTTCTTTGCAAACAGTGTCCAAGCATTTATTTTTAACACCAATAACTTGCAAGTAATTATATAGTTTCAAGTATAATAATAATAATAATAATAATAATAATAATAATAATAACAATAATAACAATAATAATAATAATAATAATAATAATAATAATAATAATAATAATAATATGTAAAACATTATAGCTTCAAGTTACTATTATCAATAGAAATAATTTGCACGCAGTTAGATAGTATCAAAATTCTTAAAATCCTGAAACCACTGATAATAAAACCCCCGAAATTGTTAATAGCCAACTAAACATCAAGCTAGGACACTTTACGATGGATGAACTCGACGAAGCCCTAAAAACAATAAAAAGTAGAAAAGCCAACAAAATAAAATTGAGAAATAGACGAAATGCTACACCCTCCCATTCCCTAAGAAAGGCGATTTCGGAATTACAGTATTGCCATAGCAGCTGGGATTTATAATGCTCTGATTCACAATCGCCTCCAACATGAAGTAGGGAAATTTCTCCGGAAAAATCGAAATGGGTTTCGTAGAAATGAATCCACAACTTGTTAGAACCTAATCATTGAATAGTAGAAGGGTTTCGAGCAAAACATCTCAAGGCAACACTACTGTTTAAAGATTTGTGCGAGGCATTTGATTCGCAGAGGAAAGATGGAGAAAATACAGCTAGGATATGGTCCCCAAGGAAACTGTTATCGCTTTAATTATACTCTACAAAGACACGAAAGCAATGGTTCGTTTACCTGATGGTGACTCAGATTTCTTTGACATTGTTGCTAGAGTCTTACAATGAGATACATTAGCACTATTTCTATTTATAATATGCTTAGACTACGTACTACGAACGTCATTGGATCTCATAAAAAAGGCTTCCCACTAAAAAAAAGTTAAGAATTTTATTCTGTAAAATAGAATATTTTAAGTGTGTTGCTCTAATGAAGATCTCGTTCTGAGAATCCATTTTTGTTGGGTGGCGATTAGAAATATATATAAAAACAAAATGAGATATTTAATAATAGACAGATACGATTAAGAACAGTGAAGGATCTTAAATGAGTACCGTCCGGGACAGCCCTTTAGTTTACCCCATCCCTGTTGTATTAGCCAATACAGGTTTATATAACAGACCTAAAAGTGACGACTCCATTATAAAATACGAAACAACATCAGACAGATCAGCAGTGTATCAATATATAGAAAGTAGAAATTTGAACTTTAAAAAGATATACGCAAGAGCGGTATTAGTTACAGACACAGAATAATTTCAACAGTCAATATGAATTGTGTGCACTATTTTTAGAATTTACTCAGCTTTGCTTAAAAGGGGTCATTGTTGCTTAACTCTGATCATCTAGCAACAACCGGTAAAATATATCCAATGTCCGCAAATTGGGCGCCTCATTGTCGGGTAGAAGTTATTCGTTAAACGTTCAGATTTGTCGAACATTCGACAACGAAGTTTAAAATGATCACATGTCAAAATAAAAAGTAATCCAAATAATGTTACATGCAAATAATATCGAACGTTTAAATAATATATCATTCAGGATTTGGCACATCTGAACCGTCTAAAAATATTTATGGCGGCTAATATTTTCTCAGCGAATCTATCAGATTTGAAAAAATAGTGATTTTCTCTTTAATGTGGAGATCACATTTTCAATGTAAATGTATTTTCAAATGTCAACTTTAAAATTGTGTTATTGAAGATTAGGTACTTAAATGTTTTTCTACTCCTACAGCTTGTCTTTTTGTCTCCTCTCGAGGAATAATAGAAATAAGATAACTCGTGTATATGTATATTGGAAGGGAATGGTAAACTGAATTTAAACCAGCTTTACTCTGCTTAAAAACTGACCTTGTGTCACATCCTGCCTGTGAGCCATTGTGGTTGTTTGATTTTGTTTTACGACATATCCCCCCATTTCAAGTCATTTATGCCTAATCAATTCATTTTCATATTCTGTTTCTTACAGTACCTGTTACTGCTTAAATGCTCACATATCTAATTAAACTGGCTCATCGCTGCTTAACGTCGGTAATCTAGCGGTAACCGGTGCTTTCAGCGTGACTTAACCGTAAACTCTGCATTGGCAGTGGGTTTTATAAATGATATTCCCCCTCTAAACCCATTGAAAAATCATTATTTTTCATATCTGACAAATTGCCTATTTTAAAAGTGGAAAAATGTTTTTATCATTTTTAATTTATTTTTGTTGACGAAGCAGTCTGTTTTAGATGTGCCCAGAATTTGAGTGTAACATGTAAAAGAAAGGTTGTGTCATGCCAATATTTTCTGTAAAGAAAGGTGTAATGAAAACAGAAGCCAAAATAAACTTAAAGGTGAGCTTTATTCTCCTTTGATATTACTTGTGACTACACATGATATAATAATCCACTTGCTTTCGTGGTTCCGATCAGTCGTCTGAACTAGAGTTAGATTGGGGTCTGTAGGGATATTCAGATTGTTTTTTCTTTTTTGCTTTGTTTTAGAGGGTAGCGGGCCCTTAAGATTCAGGTTAAGCCTTTCGAAAGGTCGTGTGGCCATACTGAGTGTTGCTGAAAGGGGCTTAGCCTATTTTCTGCGCATATCCGACAAGAGTTCGTAATTCTTATTATTTCTTCGACAATATGGCAAGTTCCTGCTGGCTACGTGGGTCATCCTTTTGATACCTGATTGGCACAATTCCTTGTGTACGTTCTGAAGATCTTCTGTGTCGTTCACTAGACCGCATACCACTTAACAAAGTAGAATAAATTGTAATGAAAAGAGAATAATCTTAAAGGTAAACTTTATTCTACTTTGTTATTACTTGTAGATACATTTGACATAATAATTCATTTACTTATATACTAAACGAATGTCGTCTATTACGTCTATTCCATTCATAAGTAGGGGGTAAGATTAGTATCGAGTACTTTTGATACTACAAAGGGAAAACTATAAAATGAACACTGAAATTTTTTTTTTCACCTTAACTCAAACGCGTGGTACGGATCGGAAATCTGATATTTTATATACGAGACAGACCACACAAAATCAAATTATTTTCATTTTTTAACAAAGAAGGGCAGATCCTGCTATTTTGAATACGTGCATACAAACGTGTCCAGTGACGTCATTTGCACAATTGTTAGGTTATCTTTGAAGTTTATTACTTCGGCAGTAAACTAAATCATGTTGTTATTTACTTGAAAAAAATCATAAGTAAGCAAAATAGGTTAGACATAAACTTATGATAATAAACATCAGTCTGTATTAAATAATAAAATACTCAACGCAGAGAAAAATGAAATTTTTCGATAACTTTGTTATTTACGATGATTCGAATGACACATAAATCAACACTTCCCACCAGATCAAACAAGTTAAGCAATTATGAACATGTGCTGCGCTTTAATGGGTGACCATTCAGTACCGTAAGCAATAAGACCTGTGTGCCAGATTAAGCCAAGCTTTGTAAATCATGTACAGGGCAGGAGGGGTACATTGTCGCCATTGAAAACAATTTCGCGTATGTGCTTTACTTCAAGTTTTGTCTACTGTGCAGCAAACTAGATTCAGTTAGGCACTGTCTGTGAGGAAAACAGTACCGTGACACACTTCACTCCTCCAGAAAGTTAAAAGCGACTTTCTGTACAGCTTAGTATTTACACCGGCAGTTCCAGTACAAAGATTTCAGATTGTCGAGGAGAAATGAGACCAAAGCTGAGTACGGCAGCTCAGAAGCTTCACTCTGTTTGTTCTGATAATAAAATAACCTAAATTTCTTGGTGAGATCCAGGCTATTATTGAGAACAATCTCAGCGAGTCAATCTGGTCCATAGACAGAAACATGAGAGTATCTGAGTTTCTTATTAGACATGAAAACACTCGCTATTTCTCATACAAGATGAAAAAGAGTCAATTTTAATCACATTTCATGAATGAAAAAAGGATAGTATACCCTTCAACAAAACGAAATTCCTGCCGGCACCAGATGGTAAACTTTCAGAACCACCGTTGGCTTGCTCTGTCCCGAATAGATGTACCGATAGAGATGAAAAGCACCTGGTCCATATCATGGTGTTTGGGGTGATCACTAACAATGATGACTTTATGCCTCCATTCATCTTTCCAAATGGCCTCAGCTTCAACACATGAGGCCTACATGAAGTGCTGTCCCATATATAAGAGAGGGGCTGATGAAAGACCCTACGTCTGCACCATACTGCACACGCCGGATAACTCAGTCTTGGGTGTCAAAAGTTTTTACATGTGGACTGAAAGCAAGGATATCGGTAGCATTTACCAATTTAAGATATCGTCAGAATGGCTTGCAAGAGATTTCGAAGTTGTCTTTAGGCCGTGGTTGAATCTTATATTACGCTTAAAGCACTAGTTCCCGTTAGATCATCAACGTTAAGCAGCGAGGAGCCTAGTTATTAAATGACCACTTACCAACACCCGGTGTTGGATACTTGGGATTCTTCTTCGACTCCCACGTTTTGTTATTTTCTCGGTGCTCTCTCTCTCTCTCTCTCTCTCTCTCTCTCTCTCTCTCTCTCTCTCTCTCTCTCTCTCTCTCTCCTCTCTCTCTCTCTCTCGTCGACCATGAGACCACGGAGATTTCTTTTGTTGGGGAGAATAATCGATAAAACACTTTTGTGTTCACAGTTTTATTTGTCTCTCATCTACGTCACTTTTCCTTTACATATATCCCGACTACTTACGCTCTTAAAATAATTATGAATTATTGGTGGAAATGTTCAACCACTTTTGCCATACTATCAACATTCTTGCCACTGACATTGCGGGACGAGCAGGGGTTATTACTGTCGGAGAGAACCTCTAATGTGCAGGTTCTTATTCATTGCTGGAGGAAATTCACGGCAAATTGTGAGGACCACGTGGGAAAATAGTTATGCACCTTGAAAACTTTAATAATATTATTCCTGTCCCTGTTTGCATTTATCTATCCACTCCTCCCCCATGAACGGGATGAATTATTGGGGTATTACGATCTGCAGATAATCTATTCTCGCCGGCTAACTTAACTCTCCTCACGTTGCGTTTTTTTTTCAGAGAATTCAGCTGCCGGTTTTGGTTGAAACTATCAAAACCATTGACCAGGACCACAAAGGAAAATGAAGCAAAACGAACCCGAGAATATAATCGTATTATTGATCATAATTTCATCCGAACAACTAAGACGGTGTGTGTGTGTGTGTGTGTGTGTGTGTGTGTGTGTTTCTGTCTGTCTGTGAAACTGAGCTTTTCAGCCTTAGTCAAGCAGACCCTAACTATAGCAATATGAATATAACATATAATTTTTTAAAGGAATATGTAAAATCATATTATTGTGTGCAGGTAAATCATTAGTATTATTACTAAATATAAATAGTTAATTGAAAAGATATAATTATATGTAAACTATTAGTTTTAAATATGAATAGTTAAAACTATTCAACTATGTGCACATTATTTGTATAATACAGGGCTACATAAGATAATTGGTTGAAACAAACGATCATAGACAAATAAAAAATGCAATTGAAAAGAAATGGAACATTTAAAAAATATTATGATGCTATGGTTTACAAGTGAATCAAATTTCGACATTAAATAACTCATACGGAGTTGTTACCGTTAAATAAATGAAATGAAATCGAACCATGTTGTATAAACTAATACAACAGGAGAACATACAGATGTAAAAGGCGAAAGAATACAATATAATACATACTTACGTACCATTGCCAATCTGTCACTTCAAGTGGAACAATGAAATATTACTGTTTTCATCAAAAAGTTGTAATTTTATTTTTTTTTTCTGTTTTTTTTTTTTGTGTTTTAGAATTAGAATTTATTTTTTAAATGCAGATGTCTGAAAACTGAAGTTGACATATTAGTATAAGAAATTACGTAACTTGTTTAGAAAATTAAAATACAATTGTCAATTCATATTTTATGGAGTTAACAAATGTTGAAATACAATAATGAGAGGCTTGGACTTTTGCCGTTCTGTTCAACGAAGCAAAGCCGGTAGACAATTTGAACGCAACAAGCAAACAATTTAGTGTGTGCCAATTGAATAAAAATAAATAAATAAAGACACCCAATGTTCTTAAAGCGTCGATAATGAACGTTGTCTAAGGTTTATTTTACTCAAAAGTTGATGTGTCTTAAATATCAACACTGAGCTGACTTTTGGGGATTTCCACTTACTTTCTCTAATTAGACTAGTGTCCCATATCATTTAATATTAAATAATGAGTTCAATTCGTATTAGGTTCCTTATACTTGAATCTTATTGCCAAATGGATTTTATACTTTAAGGGTGTTTGTTGTGGTATATTAGTTATTGAGACTAACAGATTATTACTCGACAATTCTATTCAAGTTACCTACTCTATACTTATACTGGCCTATTGCCAATCTAAGCTTGTTAAATAAACACACACAAACACGTTGTTGTATAAAATGGTATATTAGGTCCTCTGGGGATTTTTGACTAAGAAATCATTAATATGTTTGTCTCGGGGCTCAATGTGTTTTTTCTTCTTAACGTTGAAGTCGTAGATATTTTAGCTTCTGTTACAAATAACATGGCCCTTTCCTTCAACCTTGCATCCAATGAAAACACCTGTTTTAGTAGAATTGGTTAGTTCTAGAGCATTTCAACCTTTTGGGGGTTATTCAATGCCAAAAGCAGTATTCTTAAAGCAATTATATGGTTTCAAGTAACTAATGATATGAATCATTTGTAAACAATTATAGCTTCAAGTAACTAATATTAATACAGATAATTTGTACGCAGTTATATGGTTTCAAGTAACTATTCCCATTTAATGATGATCATTTGTTTGCACACAGATATATGATTTCAAGTATTCCTATCTAACACTAACAATTTTAAACATATCTATTTGCTCTATACAGGGGACCTAACAGGTACTATCACTCCGGGTTTACCAGGGATTTATGGCAACGGAGGTATATTTCACGAACCCAGAGTGAATAAAATTTCAGAATTAATGAAATTTCCTATGCTTTTCTTGAAGAAACCCTATCATTTGTTATATAAATAGTTATATAAACGCATCTAGAAAGAATTCTTGTCATGATACATAACTGCATTCAATGGAACTCTGTATGGAGTTACTACTCCGTTTTCCTTGATATCAGTTCTTCTCTTATCATGACAGGTATCTATTTGGATATCACCTATGAGTCAAATAAATCTTTTGGGGATAATATTCTTAATCATTTGGTCTACATTAATACATTGGATCTTAAAACATTGATATTGAAACTAAGTAGGAAGTTTTTATCTGTTTACATTATTGCGAATTTCATCAATAGATTATGGCTTCAAACATGAATATGATGTGTTTACTCGTTTAAGATGTTGATGAAATTTATTCATCAAGACATCGAGGTATTTGAAACCATTTAATTCTGTAGAAATATTAATATCGGATAAGAATTGACAGATTAGGCCTTAAAACGTTGATATTGCAATTAAGTATGAAGTGCTAGCCTGATTAAAATGATTAATACAGCTCTTAAAACATTGTTATTGCGACTAAATATGACATATTTGAAACCATATCATTGTGTACAAAATATTAACCTATTTAACCAAATTGTCAAATCCTTCAATTTCTTCATTTTTGGTAATCAATATTTTTATTTATTGGTTTATTTATTTATATCGTTGTAGCCATGAATCTTCATCTATAAAAAGGAAAATGACGCTGCTTTCCCTGTTCCGTAGAAATGCTAAACTGCTATGTTTGGTCATCCTCATCGGCTGCGCAACTTACACAAACAGTCAGTTTAAATGGATGAAATATGACCAATTCGATGAAATTCAAGATCATATTACGGCAATAACGGGGAAAAATTGTCGACAAAAGTCATTGAATGAACTGCTGTTAAGAAAAGATATTGTCAGTCAAATTCCCCGGTACAATGAACTTTTGAGTAAGATTTATTATGCAAACCGAACAAGGTTACTTCACTTACACAACATGGCATTGAACCGAGCCTTTTTCTACAGCTATATGCTTCAGAAATACAACCAATCAGAAACGGACTTTTACCTGCTACCAGATTGGATGTATATGTATATGTCCGCTGTTGCCGACGTCAACGCCAATCCTAAAATGCTGAATGGAAGCAGCCTTTACTTTGACAACAATTGCACTTACCCCAACTGGCTCAAAACCTTACCGTTTAACAGCACTATTCCTCTTTTTGGACCAAGTGCGTGGCGATGGGACGATTATAAAGACTCAGAGAACTACCTTCGCGAAATGACACTGCGCACAGTTATGATCAAAGATATGGGTGCTGGGTTCGGAAATTATACTCACCCCAAGTACAAGATTAATCCTTGGTTTAAACTCTATCCCCTTCCCGATTATTCGTCAGCGAGAGATTCCATAACAAAATATACATATTCGGTTGGAATTCGTTATTCGAACAAAACGGGTCAGTTCTCGAATGAAGAGTACATTACAAATACTTTTTTTGGCCCTGGCCAGCCCGGACAAACAGCCCAAGACATTGGACTTCCTGTTCTCTTTACGGAGCCCTACATGGACTGTGGTAAATCAAACCAATGGATAATGTCATCGGTTTCTCCCGTAATGGATTACATGGCGAGATATAGCAATTTTTCGCATATTCGTAGACCGAGGTACAGCATTATTTTATAAAGATTAGATTTAAAGTAATTACGATAGGTCAAAGTAACTTTTGTTTATTTCCTAGCAGGAAAGGTCAAGCAGTTTCCAAGGGCCGAAATGACCAAGAGATCCAAGTAGCAAAAGTCTTATTTTTAAGGAACTTCAAATGAATCAATGTGATTATAGCTAAAATATTTAAAACTACGAATCCCTACTGTTCTATAAATATTCTCCACTAGATATATTTAAGGCAGTACTCCGAGCACAGGAAATACATATTTTTGTATACTTTTCTATATATTTCTTGTGCGTGGAACTCTACAAACAGATGTCTTATTAAGATTTTACATATTCATATGGAATGCTAGGTACCCAGATTACAACCATTCCTCCCTTTTTCATTGATTTTTAATAAGAATCTGTAAATGTTCAACTATGTACTTTCAAGGGTAACATCTATCATCATTTACCACGTTGTTACATTCGCTAGAAATAATAAAATACTGGTTTCTTTAGTTTAGAAGAAATCCAATTTTTATTAAAAGGATTGGTCGGAGGATAATTGTTGGTTAGTTAGTTAGATGGATTTTACGGCATGTTATTAATGTTATTTTATGCCGAAAACAATTTTGTTATATTCAATTTAAAACTCGTTTTTTACATTTGTTGAAACTTATTTTTAATTCTATTGAACCCATATATGGGACCCTAATAGGTCAGAATGGACCTTGGAGTAATGTTAATGAAGGGGTACACAACACTCCTCAGAATTTCAGAACTGGACCCTCACCACTAAATGTCATACCCAGGACATGAAGACCATAAGACACCGCCCTCAAGCACGTATCAAGCACGTATATGATAAACGGGTAGGGGTTTGCCATAAGAGCAATAGGGTCGGACAATCATATAGGTGATAGAGTTTGAAATGACTAGCCGATTGATTGGAGGGGGTTTTTTTTCCAACCACTCGTCTCGCCCAAGTAAGGGCTAAAGTGGAGTGATGCATGTCATGAAAAGCAGTACCTCATCCTTAAGTATCACAAATTGCAAGAGCAAACTGGTGGTCTCATTAGTGGGGAGTCTTATTCCTCTGCAGAGGTGCAGCCCCAGCCGACGGGACAAGGGGGGTTATAGGCAACACTTTATATTATAATATAATATGATAATTATCAATAATTATCAATGATTATTTTTTAAATCATCTGTGTATAAAAAAATCAATATTTGATTATCAGACAAAAAATACAAGGTTGCCTCTTCCTGATGACTGTCCCACAAAAAAGGCCCATTGCCTTGTTGTGTGTGGTCCCACGTTTATTTCAGTGACACCACCAATCTCGTCTTCCAACGCTTTCTTCTCAGGATCACACTTGAACTAGAAAGAAAAGAAAATAATTTGAAAGATAGATTGATTGATAAAACCAGAGAAAGAAAATGATACAAAGGAACTGAAGAAAAGAAAATTAAATGGATAGATGGATAAAAAAATGTAAGATATTAAGAATATACATACATACATTAGGTTTAACGCTTCTCATCAGAAGATGGCCAACTGTCGATTTATAGATGGGTACTCTACGATGAAGATAAGAGAAAAATATAACAGCACTAACAACAGACATTATGGAATGTGCTTGTACTACACGCACATATTACTATCTGTTTTAATAATTGTGATCTAGTAATGATTTAAACATTTAAATTTAATCTATTTTTTTATTTTCTTATGTGTCTTCATTTGCGTCTATGGAATTGGAAAGGGCTTCGGAATAAGGAAATTAGAGTTTAATTTCCGGCTGAGGGTTTTATGTTCACTTCAGTTTAGATTCACTCTAATCCCCTCTCCCTGGTTAGTTTACTAAAAGTATCGTCCCTTGGTAGATATTAAACATGGTGAGTTTATCAAGAGAGCAGCTCATACGATTACTCCAGGCCGAAAGAGTCCAGATCCACGCAATCAGTTATGCTAACGTTTGTCTATTCGATGGATGATTATGAAGAAGCTCAGGGTAGAAATAACAGGGCCCTGTTAACTTAATTTTATAATTTTTTTAAAATGTCTCAAATACCGCGCCTTTATTTCAAAGATTTTGAAAAAAATATTTCCCTTGAACCCCGCGCAGTACCTTCATTCTGAGATGAAATGTCGACAGATGATTATGGAAAATAAGAAAAATAGAGGTACTTTGGGATTTAAAATCTGGCTAGGATACACGACAGGAAACGGTAACTAGCAGCTGGTTTATGCAGTGACGTAGCCAGGAACAGTCGTTTAGTTTGGTGCATTGATGTAGGCATTTATCCAAACCGTCTGCCATGGGTAGGATATTGCATAAGATCGCAAATATTGGGCATTCATCGAAGATCGAACACACTATTGAGTACTAATGGATCTGCGAGTCTAGCTTGCACCGCGTTGAGACACCCTAATGCATTGATGTATATGTATTTATTCGGCTTCCCACAAGACCAAAAATATGAAACAATGTTGATTTAATGTGTTGGTACACCGCAAGAGTTGAATTTCCGACGGGTGCCATAATTGATTAGTTCCAATGGCATTTCCTTTCTGGGGCACATCAGGCACCGAGCAATAAGCCCAGCCCTTACACCGTTTAAGCGAAGGGTTGGTATTGCTTGCCGGAAAAGCCTCCTGCAACTAAGCTAAATATTTCCCACTCTCCTAGCACATAAGCTGATGCATAAGACTATAGAAGATTATACAATATACTCAAAAACGCTGCCTGCATAAAAGCGTGGCCCAGAGCAACGCCCCCGCTCCTCATCGCTTCCAGGCACACTACTAGTTTAATATACAATACAATTATTTAAATGAAAATTAATTCATTTTTTCTTTTATTTTAAGAAACAAAAACAAAAACGTCCATTTCAATAAATGCACTGAATAGCTGTCATGAGTTATTAAATAGAAAAAAAAAACATCGATAACAAGTGATTATATATATATATATATATATATATATATATATATATATATATATATATATATATATATTATGGGCATTTCAGTCTCGGAAGACTATAATATAGTATTTGTGCCCCTGAAATTACAGCGCCTCCTGTGACTGTGAAGTCCAATGATTGAAAAACATTCTCGACCACCCCCCACACACACACACAAACACAAACACACACACACACACACATATATATATATGTGTGTGTGTGTGTGTGTGTGTGTGTGTGTGTGTCTGAATATAGGAGGGTTGTAGTAAAATCCGACAGTATGAGGTGAGATAATAAGAAAAATGAACAAAAATAATGACTCAAACAAGTAGAAGTAGGAGAGAAATATTCAGTCTGACTTTATTCAAAGCAAAATACGCACAATTGTGTTTATAGAAGAGGGAGTGAGTTAATGGTGGAATTGAGGAGAAGGTGGGCAAGGGAGAACTTGATTGAAACGAGAATAACATCACATAAAGTGAAGGGGGAGTTCAGGATGGTGGTTGGTGTGGGAAGATGAGTGCTTGTTGGGAAAAGGGGGTTGTTGGGAGAAGTGGGTAAAATTCTTGGTTAGGTGGCAGTTTGATTTATTGCATGGGGATGATGAGGAGGAAGGTGGTGTTAGGTGTCAATAACTAAGGCCGTCAGATTTATGGTGGGTTAGGATGGGAATTTTGATTCTTTGCGAGTGGAGGGGGAAAAATGAGATGAAACGGGATAGGTAGTAAATATTCATGTATTTTGCTGGGGAAGGTTTTTTTAAATTTTGGTGTATTTTTTAACCATATTCTTAGTGGATCTTAATTTTATTTTCGGGAATTATAGTTTTGCGATTGATATTGGAGTAGTCTTCAAGTGCTTGTCTTCATCTAAATAAAGGGGGCTGAATATGCCTAATGCTCTTAGATATAAGCCTATTATAAGGCCCGATTTGACTTTGCTGTTGTGATGGGAATAGAAATGTATGTAGTCGTTTTTGTTGGTGGGTTTACGGTAAACTTAGTTGGTGAGTTTGTTTCCGGATTTTATTAGTAGGGTGTCAAGGAATGGTAAGGGGTTGTTGAATTCTTTTTCATATGTAAATTTATGGTGGGTTCTACGGAATTTAGTTTGCCGGTGATGTGTTCTATTTCGGTGTTTGTTGGGAGGAGAATATTACATGAAGAATACAAGCACATTGAAGACTCCCTCAAAATCATAAAATACCCTAAATATGTTATCCTAAACGCCAAGAAAAAGGTCCTCAAAATACACTCAAACACTAAACCTAAAAATACCACCAGTACCAACACCGCCTCCAGCCCAGCCACAGACACTTATCCTTACCTACCCACACACAAAACAATCCACTTTATAACAAACTAACACCGCTTGGAATAAAAGTCATACAAACTACATCCCAAACAATCAAGGACCTCACCAACTCCTCCACACGCACAGATGTTCCCAACACCCCCGATACCCCCAGTACCAGCATCTATACCATCCCTTGCAATAACTGCAATAAATGCTACGTTGGAGAAACTCAACAAATCTCACACAACGCATCAAGGAGCATAAAAGATCGATAAAAACACACAATGACTTAAACGCATAATTCACACACATTACAGAGCACCAAGAATATGGTTAAAAAATACAACACAAAAATTTAAAAAAAAACTTCCCCAGCCAACTACATAAATATTTACTACCTACCCCGTTTCATCTTGTTTCTTCCCCTTCCACTCGCAAAATTTCCATCCTAACCCACCATAAAACTGACAGCCTTATTTGATGACACCCAACACCACCCTCCTCCTTATCATGCCCATTTGAATAAAGACTGAATATGTTCTTTGCTTGAGAAGGACGAAATATTTCTCTCCTACTTCTACTTGTTTGAGTCATTATTTTTGTTCATTTTTCCTTTTACCTTACCTCACACACACACACCCACAAATAAACACACAAATATATATATATATATATATATATATATATATTATATATATATTGTAAACGTTGATGGACTCTACTTAGATTAACAGGTTTCTTTAAATTCGTTAGTATTCTGACTCCGCAAAACCACTAGCGAAACATATGAATCCGGTTTTTCATATATATCACGTTTTTTGTTTTGTTTTGTTTTGTTTTGTTTTTTTTCTTTTCTTTTTTTACAGAATTGTTGCACTTTCGGTAATGGATATTTATTTTAAGCGAATTGATTTCAATGCATGTCCAGTGAGCATTGGGAACCCAGGGCCTAGTTATCTGTCCGGCATATCTCGTTGTAAAACGCGTACAACACAGGTGAGTATACATTTGTCCATATTTGAAAAAGAAAGAAAAAATCACAAGTACATTTAGGCCGAAGTAATATCTCATTTAAACGCAGTTAAAAGAATAGTGAAATTTTAGCTGGTGGTACGATGAGTATATCGTATAATTATTTCCCAATTTCAAGATTTTTTGTCTGTTTATATCCACAAATTAAAATGCTTATTATTAATTACACCTGATCAAGTTTCTTGCAATAAAACTCCAATTCTTTATCTAATTTTAATTCATATTTTCCTCAGTTGTGATCATAAAATAGATAATACAGATGCAATAATTGGTTGGTTAGATCGTCAGTTCATTGATTGGTTTTACGGCGCTGAAAACCCCTAATGATTTACTTAATGCCAAATTCACTTGTGTTTATGCAGGCAATTATATAGCACCAGGTAACTATTAGAATTCCTAACAATTATAATAATTTTCAAATCTATTTTGCTAACCATTAAATCACTCGACCAGTTGACGATACTTGGAATACATAGACTACATCGGCCGCAGAGGGTAAAACCGCCACCCCAAGAGGAATATCCTCAGTATGACACTAGACGGTATCCAGTGATGAGATACAAATGAGCTGATTGAGGCATTTTGTGTTTTATGGGTTGTCCTTCTCATCCGTATCTGACCTTGTGAGAAAATGAAAATAGAATGGAAGGCATTATTTTCGAAGTGATCTTTTTCAAACGCAGCATATATTGGTAATTATGAGGTGAAAAT
>CM042138.1:59796869-59822117 GCA_023376005.1 Doryteuthis pealeii
ATCCGAAACAACAGTATCTGGAAGCCCGAACCTCGTGAACAGTTCGTGTAGAAACCCAGTTAGTACTTCTGTGGTTTGTTTCTTACATGTTAATATCTCTGGCCACTTAGAAAACCTGTCTACCACGATCATATGATATGATCCATTTTGTGGACCAGCAAAGTCAATATGCACTTGTGATCATGGATGGTCAGTTTCTGGTCATGGATTGTACTTTATTGGTAATGCTTTAACTGGCAAAGCACATCCTTTGCCTGACTTTACCAAACTTTTGATGTCTCTATCCATGTTACGCCAGTGCATATTAACTTCTCATTCTGCTTTTATTCTGGATATACCAGGATGTCCAGTGTGAAACTCTTTAAGAACTCGTTTCTGTAGTGATAGAAGCACCACCACTCTTTCGCTGTACATAAGAACGTCATAGAGAATTGAATATACTTCATTTTAAGAATGGTCCAGAGTATCTTACAAGGGTTTATTTTCTTGATGAGATTTCTGATGCAGAGCTTGGTTTTGAGTAATTTTATTGTTTATTATTTGATTAACATCCTAATTTCTACATCGCTATTGTCTCTAATTGATAAATTGTAAGGTTGTTAACAGA
This sequence comes from Doryteuthis pealeii, assembly GCA_023376005.1. NCBI lineage: Eukaryota > Metazoa > Mollusca > Cephalopoda > Myopsida > Loliginidae > Doryteuthis > Doryteuthis pealeii. The sequence goes on from CM042138.1 coordinate 59,797,477, forward strand.
TTACTTTTTTCAAGCAGAAGCCCAGAATGGTGGGATTCTAAGGTTTGATAAATAATTTGAAAATGATCAATGTAAAAAAGTTGCAATCGTTTTTGCATTTATAGAAATTATATGTCAAAGTATCAGCATGCAATACTAATGCGTACTTTTCTGCTTCACATTTTCCAGTACAACGTGTGCTTCCTTTTAACAAGAAATTAGAAGGACTGGATGACGACGTCTTCATGGGTACCCTCAGCATTGCCACTTGGGACAAAGTTAAAAGATCAGTCGATTCTTACATAACAAAGCACTTTCGGGGGCGTTACCTGATGTCTGTGAATGACAGCCACACTGAATTCCATGCTCGAGATACTGAAAGCAATAGTTTTGCGTTGGATACGGAACGATTGTTGCAGTTTGCTTACGAAAAGCGTAAAAGTATAAAAAATGTTCGAAAGTTAAGATCTCGTCACCGTCGAAGTTTAGTCGATGAGAAAGCAGTAGAGAGAATACGCCAGCTTTTTTCGAGGGTCCAAAGTGTCTTCCCAAGTAATTGTGCACAAAAGCCAAAGTGGCATCTCAAACTACCTGGAGATGTGGCTTACGGTGTGGAAAATCAATTTGAACCCCAAGCACGAACAGCCCTGCGACTTTCTCATTTTTTGAGTAATTACCTTCAAAATGCCAACCCCTTGGAAACGTTTGGCGTTCACAGAGGTGGCAGAAATTTACACCAGGGTCTTATTTTTGGAGAAGTAATAGCCAATGTTATGGGTGATTTTCGGATTATGTCGTCGGGGGTTTTCTTTGATAGCAACCACTTTCTTGATGACAATGGTGAGCACAAAGAACTATTCGGACCTTGGGCGTTTCGTCGGAAGGGCAATTATTTTGCTATTGACCGAGCAGGAGAACCTGATTCCTATGTACACACAGAGTGGTTTCAAAAGGCCAAGCAACGTTGGAGGTCTAATACGTCAGGTTTGAAGACTTATTATACCAGGGCCCATATCCGTTCTGATATCAATGGGACATCGAGCATTCCTTTTGATTATTATCCAATGAGATACAAAGCACCAGTCATGTCGGATGGTTTCTGGACGCGGCCTTATTTTAGATGCGATGGTTACGTGGATAAGTGGGTTATTACCTACGTTGTACCTTTCTTTGGATTTGATAATCTACAAACATCAATCATATTTTAGTGAGTATTCCTGGTAAATTATCAACACGTGAATACACACATACACATACACACACACACACACACACATACATACACACACACTCATGCACACGCACACACACACACACGCACACACACACCACGCACACACACACACAAACATATATATATATATATATATATATATTGTATATATATATAAGAGATGAACAAATGTGATAATGATATTTTTTGTGTTGTCCTTTGAGTGTTGTCAACTTAGGTTCTTGTTAGGAGAAAAAATTATAATTTTATTAGAAAAGTTTTTAAAAAGTTGATATGCTATAAGAGAAGCGACACAAAATGAACTAATGATGTAGCATATCCATCCTTTGAACGGGAATTACTTTATAGTACCCAAGTGTCTTCACCTGTCATTTGTATCATCTCTGGTATCGCAAACATATATGTATGTATCAAAGGAAAATATTTAATTGAGAAATTGTTACTTTTTATCTACTCAATTTTGCTACATTCGTATTCGTGAAAATCGAATAGCAAGAAAATTCAGTGAGTTTATATTTAATATACATGTATACGTGCATACGTAATACATATATACTCATTTATATATTTATATATTATTTGTATTATGAATTTATAATAATAATAATAATAATAATAATAATAATAATAATAGTGACCCTTGTGCTTGTATAAAATATATTTTATATTTTTTAAGAATGATTATTGCTTCGCTAGGGCTCACTTAGATTTTAGAAAATATTTCTCAATATAACTGTGAAAAAATCTCAACTTCACACGACAGAAAATAAATTTGTTTAAGTTAAGTTGTTACATTAATTTATCTTTTACAAGACGACACGTGGATTCGTTGGCTTTCATTGTAACAGACCCGTGCTTAGATGATTAGAAAATAGTGTTCAACGTGAATGCTGACAGTGCAAACTGATCATTCATTTGCAGACTGGAAAACGATTTATTCTCAAAGTCCAAATTTTAAAACTTTTCCCTCGAATGGAAATCTCGGTATAATTTGCTGAGTTAAGGTTACATACGAGCAGTTTTCAAAGACTATTTAGACTGAAGCTGTATTTAGCAATATAGATAAATAATCGATGATACATTTTCTCAAAATTTACACCCTTTAACATTCAACGTTCTTATTTCAATGAATCTTCCTTTAGTCAAACTCTTTATTGATATGGTGTAGCGCCGTTTTATTTTTTTCAATCTCTTCCACCTCACCAAAACCCACCCCTTGATATGAGTTTTCTGTTTTGGAAAAAAACAAAGTTCCATGGTGCTAGTTATAATAAGAAAGTAGGGCGATGCACTAGCACACTCTAGTGTTGTGCCAAAATGTCTGTTGATCTAAATGTGTTGGAAATTGGCATCTAGACAATAGTCTAGACGTTTAGACATCATCATTTTATTATATAAGTTGCTAATCAGTTGTCAAGTCATTTAAATTTAAATTTTAAATTTATAAAGATTTAAAGCTTTAGTGTCGGTAGTTTTTTTTATTACACCTCATATATGAATAAGAATTTTAGTAATATATAGATAGTAAAATTTGCTGTTGGTTCAGTAATATGTTTTCATTGATAACAAAATATGGAAATTTTATTCACTTAGTAGGTTTTTTTTGTGTTTTTGTTTTTTATTGTTTTTTTTTGTTTGTTTATTTGTTTTTTTGTTTTTTTGCTTTTTAGGAATTTCATTTATTGTTACAATTAAACTGATATTTTGTATATCTAAAAGTTTGACATCAAATTTAGTGCAGGTTTATTTTTGTTGTTGTTGTTGTTGTTCAATAGTCCATTAAAAATATATGAAAAGAATGAAAACCCTACACGAGGTTATCAAGTTACTTCTTCTGATTTCTAAAGTGATAAAAACCTTCTTTATATTTCGCTGCATTCTTGACGCTACGCTTCGTTGTGTTCGGGTAACAAGAGTCAAAATATAAAGAGATAAAGAAAAATAATTTCTTTTTGAAACGATCTTGTTGTTAATTGATATTTTCTTACTTTTTTTTAGCGGAGTGATCACTGTGGATGTTCCATTGCGACTTCTTAAAATTAACCAATGTCCTCAACCCTTTTATATTGCGAATGCATTCAAAAATACTGCGCGATGTCCTGTAACCAGCAAAGTAAGGTTTTTTTTTTTGCTAACTAATGCATCCCTATTGCGACAGTAATAGCCTTACACTTTAAATCTTTAAAATTTAATTATAAAATCTTAAATGCTCAAAGCTTTTATCTAAAACATATACTGTTGAAAAAAATTCGCAATATCAATCATTACCCATTGCTCCGATTTTGGACAAATTGAAATGGAGAGAGAAGGAAATTAATTTCCTCTCTTGAATATATATATATATATATATATATAATATATATATATATTATATATATATATAGTAAAATTAGTGGAGTGGCCTATTATCGATATCAGCTGGACAACGAGGGAGTCTATCCCCTTTTCACTAGAGGTAGACCAAGGAGATTGTTTTTGCGTCTGAGATGGAGCACTATACCGACCATCAGCTCCCCATTATGCCACACAGATACAAAATGCGCTATTTATGCGCTAAATTGGAGAAATATTATGGTTCCGAGGCAGATCATCAGCATCATAAAACAGGAGGCCAGAGTGATTGAATGTGACGTCACAAAAGTAATCTATGAGATTTGCCGTGAACCTCATAAATGCTGCGTTTCATTGAAATTAGTTTATAATTTTAATTGTCTCTAAATTTGAAAAAAGTTTTTATAAATTATATTTGGCATTGTTTTAATGTGTGTGTTTTATTTTAATTTTAATCATTGTTCTGTCAAGTTACAATATTGTAATTATCAAGTGATTATTACTTAAATACAACAGCAATTGAATTATGAATTAAGGAACAAACAAACAATAATTAGATAAAAAGACAAATTAATTATAAGCAAAATGTTAAATCTCACGCATGCTTCTAAAATTAGTTAGTCAAGAATTATGAAACACCTAATTTCTAGTTTTAAATTTCAAATTTCTAGATTTTAAAAACAAAGCCTACTTTAGTATTGTTATCTAATAATTTTGGGAGAAAACTCAGTTGAAAAGTTATGCCCCGGCTCTTTTAGACGGAACAAATATCGATGTATATTTGTTCTATTTCAACACAGAAGATGTCGTTTCTTTTAATAAATCGGATATATATATATATATATATATATATATATATATATATATGAGTAGCACAGGGATCTGTGCGGTAAAGTAAGGAGCTGATGGTAGGTGTGGCGCTCCACCTCAGATGCTAAAACACAATCACCTTGGTCTAGCGCTAGTGAAAAGGGTATAGACTCCCTCGCCGATTGGCTGATACCGACATTAGGTCGCCCCGACGACTTTACTTATATTATTATAATATATATATATATATATATATATTATATATATGTATATATTCATTTATTCAATAAAACACACGCATTACATTCGTCACGTATTTAAAATACTATAAGAACATTAATATTTATAAAACAAAAATTTTAATTAGAAAATACAAAATAAACACCAAATAAAATCTATACATATTTTTTCTTTTACTAAATAGGATATGTATACATATATTTTCATTAATTATATTTTATTTTAATACATACTCATGCTTACACACACACACACACACACACACACACACCCAGTGAAAGCGATCGTCTGTTTACATTTCCATACACACTCACACACACACACATATACACACACCCAACATAAGGTAGCATTTTTGTCACATTACAACCGTTTGTCTTAGCGTTCTTCATAATTTCAAAACATCCAAAGAACACTAGTTTTTTCATTCAACATCTTTTAAATAGATTGAACGACAAAACAAAAGACTCTCACAGTCTTCTATTCTCTGTGATAATTTGTTTTCCTCAAATTAACAAAGCCCTGATGAAGATCTATTGAAACAGATCGAAACACTGCAACGTTGGCAAAATTAACATCCTCGTTTTATGAACTTGTTTTTTTTCAATTTTTCACTATATTACATACTGTCGGATTCACTTCCATTTTCTCTTCATAACACACATACATACACACACACACACAACACACACACACATATTATATAAATATATATATATATATATATTATATAATATTGGATATTTAATTTCACACACACACACATTTATATATTTATATTATATTATTTTTTCCTCAAATTAACAAAAGCCCCGATGAAGGTCTATTGAAACAGATCGAAACACTGCAGCGAAAATCAGATATGTTATCTAAATCCCGACATGAAAATAAACACCTACTATCACATTTCGATCCATATACATAACTCCCACTATCCAAATATTTTATATATACATTTTTTTTTTTAAATTTTGTCACCAAATAAAGTGTTCCAAAGGATGAATATTTATTCTTGATAGTAATGTCGACGCTATAACGTTTCTTTTTTGTCGATATTCTTCATGGCGTTAGTGATATCTTGTGTGTGGGACGATAAGACTTTACTTTTTGTGGTAAGTGTCCTTAGTGACGTATTGGCTGAGGGGACGTAGAGATTCGTATCACAAGAAAATTCAACCTTTTCCCACCCCTTTATAAAGGTTAACCAAATTAATCTACCTCGACACACCAACAACCACACACTACAGTATTACGCAAAGACCAACATTCCTCATTCTTCATCGCACATCATAGTATCAACTATTCCCCGCAAAACCTCTACCCTAGATTAAGATTAACTACACCAGATGTCTCGGACCACTATACACCCTGCAACAATACATGACCAACGACTTTTAACGCCTAAAAAGCAAGGGCTAACATCTCCACACAAGATCCCACCAATGCCCTGAAGAAGGTTGCAAAAAACCAAAACGTTATAGCGTTGATATCATCAAGAATGAATATTCATCCTTTGGAACACTTCGTATTTGTCTATATTTTGCCAACACACACACACACACAACACCCACACACAACACACACCACAACACATACACCTATATTATATATATAATATATATATATTAATTCATTCATATAATAATATTCAGTGTAAATTGTTACACGAATTTGGCTTCAGTCTGGTGGTTACAAATGTGTATGTCGACAAGGTACAGAGTACACAATAATCGATGGCAAATACTGGCTTGAAGGTGTCCTTTTAGAGGTGGAATACTCAAGAAGAAACGTGGCATGGTTAATAGGTAAGAAAACATTATTTCATTATCATGATTACCAATGGGGCGAAATGTCCTCTTTGGTGTGGGGTGCGGCGACTAGAGACAGATCGGAAGTAATGATGAGAAAAAACAAGTTGTAAATTGGCAGAACAAAGGAATATTTTTTAATAAAATAAGTAAAGAAATTATACCACGGACCTTTTAGTAAAAGAAAATCAAACTAAACACACACACAACACATATATCACACACGCGCACACACATATATATATATATATATATATATATAATATATATATATATAATATAGAGAGAGAGAGAGAGAGAGAGAGAGAGAGAGAGAGAGAGAAAGAGAGACAGACAGACAGAGCGACAGAGTGGGAAGCGATAGAGAGAGAAAGAGTCACGTAGCGCAATGGTTATCGATAAATTCTAGTCGATGCTATTTGGATATCACTTTGCGCTAAGGGCATGTAATTATTCTCGTCAACTACATTTATAAGTAAATAGTAGGGAAACTGGCTTTTTAGCTTTGATACGGCAAGCGCTCTAGAGAAGAAATACACACACACACACACACACACACATATATATATATATATTGTTACATACGCCTATCGCCCGACGCCGTACGGCGTTTCCATCAGAGACACAGAAAGGATTTAAGGCAATGCACATAGAATTATAGCAACAACAACAATAAAAACGTGGTATTATTTTAACACATAATATTTACTTCAATGTTTAAAGTCCTTAAATTTAAATGCGGCTGCGACAGGCTAGAGTTTCCGTGTTCGTTGGTGGTTCATTCAAAGTCGATATATATATATATAGGCATATATGAAGGGAAAGTTACACTTATCTTGTTTGTCTATAAGGGGGGTCATTTTCCGGTTAAGTCATTTTCCGTGGTTATTATTGTTGTCCGGTGGTCAGTCCTTTATCCGGCATTTTTCATTTTGGTAAATTTGTTTCGGGAGACATTCTCGTCTCCCTCTCCCCCACGAGAGAGTTCTGCAATCTGATAGGAGCTACCTGTGTCCATACGTTTTTAGGCAGGCAGCAGAGGTAGTATCAGGCGTTCCTCTTTTTAGGATCTACAGGCAGGGTAAGCAGTTTTTGAGGTCAAGTTCTGTGACTTCCCCCTAGCGTCATACGTCTATCAGAATGTTCTAAAATGTTCTATGAATTGCGTATAACTAATAATAATAATATATATATAATAATATAGAGAGAGAGAGAGGAAGAGAGAGAGAGAGAGAGATGAGAGAGACCATCCCCCCTAATTAATCACAGTCACCGCCTACGACGATGAGAAGAACTGAAAACGAAACCCTTCAGAATTTCACAGAAAAATTGTATATAAAGCCTCATGAATTTTCTGCCAACATTTTCAATAAAGTAAAACTCAAGGTAATACACAGATACCTGTGGGTTAGAAATAGATCTATAACTGCAAAATGACCGATTTTAAGCCTTTTTCTTACATTATATTGCTCTGTTCAATAGTACTGACATTGGACTCTCAACTTGGACCTGAACAACATCCTTTGTATTATTGTATTATTCGGACTATTGTCCTCAGCTTATTGTTATCTGTTGATGTTTTCTGTATTTCTTGTCTGGCTCGAGAACCTTCTCGAACTCGAAAACCTCCTTGTCGTAATCGGGAGCTTTCACGGATTCAACCCTTTGTTCAATCCGCGCTACGTTATTTTTCTCTCAATCTTAAGTGGAGGACGCATGCGAAAATTGAGAGAAAAATAACGTAGCGTTCAACAGTTATTATCCGAAAAATATATGAGTTTAACTAAGGAATTACATCGACTTTGTTAACGTAGAGTAGGATCCTGATGAAATCATTATGATGAAACCATTGTAGACCTTTATTTACCTCACATTATTATTTTATATATATATATATATATGTTGAAATACGCTAGACTTAGCGCAGGATGGCGTCGTCAGTTATGTTATGGCTGGCTTCATAGGGGTTTCGGGTCTTTCAACATAATACCCCCTCAGCCAGCCAAACCCGTTGGAGCGATCAAATCCAACACGCCAACCTTGTGCAAGCTAACAAAGAAAAAAAAACTACGACAAACGGGACTCTTCATATCTGATGGCCAATTCTTCAGCCAATCAATGATAAGAGTAGTTGTTATAACAGGATCGCGCGATTCAGATATTTCTTTAAAAAATGCATTGGCATGGCTATAGGATGTTACTAAGAAGAAAAATGCGTTGGATATAGGAGACTGAAAGGAATGTAAGTTGTAAAATTGAGAAGTCTTGTTTTTGTTATTGTTTTTTTTTAGTGTTTTTTTTAGCATATACAAATTACTCATATTCAATTGGTCGAAGTTTCCTTTGTCCGGCTTTGCTTTTTTGTATTGTTTACGGAGGATTTCAATTCGATCTGAATTGCTTTGATTTTTGCTTCTCTTCTATTTTCCTTTTTTGGGTCTTCCTTTGTCCTACATATCAAATTGCGCTTCGCAAAACTCATTATATCTTGCCAGCATCATAAGGCGCGTTTCAACTGTTCCCTTATGCATATTTTCGTTAATTCGCCAATGTTATTGTCGAACTCCAGCCAAGTGTCTCTGTTAGCGGCTCTTGGCCATTGATCTTTCTAAATGTATGGTAAAATCTTCGGCTTGAGTGGCTGGGTCATGTGGTATGCTTCCGGCCCTGCATCTCTCGTCTACCAGAGTAACTCCTGTGGCGCAGATCGGGTATTTGACTTGACTTTGTTTCGGCCTATGGATTTTAGTCCGCGTTCATTCTGCACATTTCCCGCATGGGCATGTCACTCTCGTTGTCCGTAAGTTCAAGCTGTGTTCGAATCAATAATGTCAATCAATTCGGATCTCATGCTCCCCCTCTCGGGATCCTGGGGGTATGGTTCTATTGTAGTTTTCAGTAGCGTTGGTTAATCCTAAGCCGGGGTGCTGGCCCGGACTATTGTTTGTGGTCTCCCCTCACCGTCAATTGTCTTCCAATTTGTCAACGCAGACTGTTCCTGGATAGTCATCCGTCTATTCCCGGATGTCACTGTATGTGGCAGAAAAATTATGTTTGAAATACGCTAGACTTAGCGCAGGATGGCGTCGTCAGTTAGTTATTGGCTGGCTCATAGGGGGGTTTCGGTCTTTCAACATAATACCCCTCAGCCAGCCAAACCCGTTGACCGATCAAACTCCACACGCCACTTGTGCAACGCTAACAAAAGAAAAAAAAACTACGACAAACGCGAAACTTCATCTGAATGGCAATTCTTCAGCCAATCAATGATAAGAGTAAGTTGTATACAGGATCGCGCGATTCAGATATTTTTTTTAAAAAATGCATTGGCATGGCTAGGATGTTACTAAAAGAAAAAAATGCGTTGGATATAGGACTGAAAGAATGTAAGTGTAATAATGAGAATCTTGTTTTTGTTATTGTTGTTTTTTTTAGTGTTTTTTTTTTAGCAATATACAAATTACTCCAATTCAATTTGGTCGAAGTTCCTTTCGTCCGGTTTGGCTTTTTGTATCTGTTTACGGAATTCAAATTCCGATAAATGAATTGCTTGATTTGCTTCTCTTATTTCCTTTTTTTGGGGTCTTTCCTTGCTCTACTATCCAAATTGCGGCTACTGCAAAACTAATTATAATCTTAGACAGCACATAAGGCGCGTTTTCAACTTAATGCATTTTCGTTAATTCGCCAATGTTATTGGTCGAACTCCAGCGAAGTGTTCTGTAATATATAATATATTATATATAATAGCGAGAGGAGAGAGAGAGAGAGAGGAGAGAGAGAGAGAGAGAGAGAGAGAGAGAGAGATCATTATATATACTCTTTAAACCAGCTAGTTGATATTAATATTTTACTTACCTTCTTTAAGCTTCTGACACTTTTTTTTTTCTATTTATTACTTTATTCTCAACTTATTTACTAATAATCTCAATTTGATTCTATTTCGCAGGTTCGATACTCTTAAGTGTCGCATTTCGGCAGCTCCATCACTTCCAACTCCAGCTTCTTCCTCGTCACCGTTTACTTTTATTCTGTTTTTGATCGTCGCATTTTCTTCAAATCATGTCGGTTGAAATCCAACATTTTAAACGATAATTTTTAAGTCGAATTATATGGCCTTGTGTCGAATTAAGTGAAACATAGAAAATATCTAAGCGGTTTTGAATGCTGGATTTTTTAATATCTATTTAGAATAAAATAAATATATTATCATTACATTCGAGATGTGTTCTGAAAATAATGCTCTCTATTCATTTCCAAGACAATAAACAAAAAACACTGTACACACGGACAAGCAAGTTTTCATCCACAAAACACATAATCACCACCTACCGGGCTAAGCGCTTTGATAACGGTGAACAATTGCAAGTATGCTGCACTCGGAAGAAGAGTGTTCCAAAAGTAACGCTTTTTTGTCCTCGAGTGAAATGTGAGTGGCAAAACCACACCAATAAAGTTGTCAACCCATGAAATACAGAGCGATTCGATCAGCTCCTCTGTGCGAATCAGGCCGCTGGAACATGGACTAACACTCGGATGGGTGCAGTTTTTTTATGAAATCAACATACAAGGTTTTGTTCATTGTTGGCGACAACGTAATGCTCAGCAGTAGTGACTATGAAGACAAATTGCTTCCTATATTTGTAGGAGTTTGCGTAGAAATAGCTTCATTTTTGCTTATTATTCTCTATCTTCAATTAAAAACAAACAATGGAACCTTATTTCCCCAAACCTATAGATAAAAAGAAAGAAAAGAAAGAAAAAAGAACAAAAGGACACGTCTTTTATTTACACGCTGGTAGAATATTAATGTGATAGTCGTGATAAAAAAAAAAACGAAATAAACAAGGACTAATAAAAAAAATGACAAATAACGATAATATTTCATCTATATCTAATGCAACTAGTGTAAATAACAGCTTTGGTTTCTTTAATGGCAAATCAACATTCGTGAATTATTTAATGTCAAAACCATCCATGTAGAGGAAAGGCTGCCACAATATTTAAACCATAACCGAGGGAGGAGGGGTTCATACCTTTACAAGGGTATTAGTTCAAAAGTGAAAGTATTAGCGTGACTGGAGACGAAATCGCTTACCACGATGTCGTAGTTAAGCACAATATCCACTATACCACGGGGGACACACCCTGTAGATAACAGGTATATACACGGTTTTTGTTTTCATTTTAAAATGTAATACGAAGACGTATAGACGACTAGTGTAAATAACAGGTCTCTCCAAATTTATTTTTTTTTATTTTTAAAGGTAATATGAATACTTTATTAAGATATATACTATGGCGTTTTAAATTTCAGTTTTGATAACAGAAAAATAGGAGAAAATTTTGTTACTTAAAGTATTTAAAACCAGTGGTAAGGATGTTTCGAGTTTAATGCCACTTACACTTTTAAACGATCAAGTACGGTCTTCCCTTGTCGAAAGATGAATTAAAGCTCTCTCTTCTCGCAGACGCCTGATACCCAATGCTTTCTCGCAAAAAGTCATCTAATAAAGAAATCATTAAAAGGTCTTTGTTCTTGTTGTTTTCATTTTTTTTGTTGTTATATATTGATGAAATTTCTGTAGAGGTGCATTTTGTAAGTATTATCATCGAAAGAAATGACCCGTCGACCCGAGATCAAATCCTGGAAGAGACTGCTTGCATTTCACTGTGCGCTAATAACCTTGGGAAAGATGTGCATCCAACTGTTCTCCTCCAATTATGAATAAATAGTAGGAACGACTGGACTCTTTAACCTTGGTTAGGCAAAAAGTCTAGGCGAAGAAAATTAATAATAAACTGACATTGTACCATCCTATAAGTGCGAAGGGGGCGGTAAATATATGTAGTAATTAGATTTAAAAGATATTAACTAAAACACTTTAAATTGTGTTGTAACATACAACAAAATAATGAATAAATGATAAAAGTCAACAATAGATTCCAACGTTGTCTTTAAACATGAAAAAAAAATAGCAGATTATTTAAGGCATTATATTTTGTAAACGCTATCGAAAACTTTATTGATAGAAGGTTACAGAATTTGCCCTTGTAGGATGTAAAGTGAATGCGACTCTGAAAGCAAGTATATTGCGTCTCTGACGATTGGATGCAACTCACAAAACTATCAGTAACATGAGGAAAGATTTTGTTTATGAAATCAATTTTTATCGATTATTTTACAGGATTTTAAGTTTTTAAAACCCACATGCATATATATATATATATATATATATATATATATATATATATATATATAATATATATATATATATATATATATATATATATATATATATATATATATATCAGTCATCCATAGACACATGTTCAACGTTTACATATCATCAGTGCGGCTCGACTTTTTTAACAGATACCTCTAGTCGGGAGCGAAACCCGACAGAATTTTCATCTCCCAAGTTCCTTACCCTTGCGGCCGTCAGCGACTGTTAGTCCAGGGTGAACAATTAATTGATACATACTTACAGGATATATGTTTTTACAATCACCAGAGGGCTCAGTCTGTAAACAACAGGCGAGTAAATGCTTACGCTATTGCGGTTTAAATGTTCATTAATATCTCCCTACAGTGCTCTAACCATGACAATTGGGAGCGTATAACATTCAAAGTCCATCACAAAACTAATTGCAAAAATGACTACATACATTTCTATTCTAACTATAGCAATAAGACAAAAAGTGGCATTCTTATAGGTTTTTTCCTTAGGGCCCAAAGAATCTGTTCTCCTAATTTTCTAAGTGAAGAATACGAATATATCAACTAATCTTTTACAAATTTACAATACCCCATTTTCTTCATACATCGCGCCAAGCTAAAGGCTATCAAAATCTATAAAAATAAACAACACTCGATTAACTCAACAAATCTTAACAATATCCCACAACCAAATACATCACACTACCTCAAAGTCCATAACACCATTAATTGAAAAAAATCTGAACCGTCTTGGAATCAAAACTGTCACCTGCACAAGCCAAACAATTAAACACTTTCTTAAACACTCCACAAAATAACCATGAATCCAATGCTGGTGTCTATAAAATATGCTGTGAACAATGCGATAAGCTCTACATTGGTGAAACTGCCAGAAATTTGAAAAAACGATTATATGAACACTCCAAAGACCTAAAATTTGGAACACATCCAATTCTCTAGTAGCACAACTTACTAACAAATCACAATTTTACTTTACAAAAATCTTCAATGATCGCTTTCATCCACAATCGAAATGTACGTCGTATCGTAGAATCCTCGGCCATCTCGATTCTTAATACTCTACCACAGAGACCTGGGTTTTATAAAATATCACCATTCCTTGCTAGAACTATACTAAAAACTTTAATATACACCACTAAATTTCTTATTACTCACACTAATTTTCCTATTATCTTCCACTTTTAATATAATACCTAATCTCTTTCCTCCATTCTTCCTATTAATATGACATATAAACCTAATTAACTTAATATTCTTCCTATTAATATGACATAAAAACTTAATTAACTTACACTTCTTTTAATATACTTAAATATTCATTTGTTTTAATTTAAACCACTATTTTTATCAATTTTCATCTTAATGTCTTTCATCTATATTATTTAACTTACTGATTTATGTTTCTCTAACATTTCAATTACTTAATTTGATTCATACCTAAACAACATTTTTTAATATCATTAGATTAATTTCATTATATATCAATAAATTAACCACCCACTATTCATACATACGCATATACATTTTTTTACTCTAATAAACTATCTAATATATAAAAACAAATAATTATATAAACAAATAATATTTCTATAAAACTAATAAATAAATCTAATTAATAATTTTTTTTTTTACATAAATAAACTCCTACACCACATATACTAGTTATATTATTTTTATTATTTTTCGTATTATAATTATACAACATAAAATAGATAAGACTTTAAAATACAAATAAAAAATATAGTGACGACTAATCCAATTATTATTTAAACCACTATCTAATTACCATCTTTAAACTGAATAATATGCCTTTCTATTTATATTGATTTAACTTTTTAGAACTTCACCATGATAATTTTACCTACATTAATATATTAACTTATGTTTTCTCCAACACATTTCTATACTCTTTCTTATTTTTACCCTTTACTATACCTTTAGATTTTCATTACTTTGACAACTTTCCCATTTTTAAACTAAAATATATTAATCATCATCAATTTATTAATCAAAACATTTTTACATTATAATAATAATCTATTTAATAATAAACTAATAGTTATAATAATAATAATAATAATAATAATAGTCTATTTAATAATAAACTAATAATTATATTAATAAATAATATTTCTATCAATCTAATAAATAAATATATTTAATAAATTATAATCTATTAATCATCATCAATTTATTTATCAAAAAAATGTTTACCTTACATAACTATTAATATTACTTTATTACTACTTCACCTTCTTGTTTTACTTCACATACATACAACTTGCCCCTTTTTACTAAAATTAAAATATAATATTAAAACAAAATTATTTGCCCCTTTTTTACTAAACTAAAAATAAAATATACAATATAACAAAAATCAAGTGACAACAAGCCCTTCTATTTATAACCATTTACCTCTATTCTTAACCTCAATACTTTATTTTCTTCTTTTTTCAACTCACAATTATTAACGACTTTAATTACATACCTTTATCTACACTTATTTTCTTTAAAAAAGTTTTTTCGTACTAATTTAATACACAAACTCTTTTTCATAATCTTTTCACTACTTTTATCTTATTAACTTCTACCTTAAATAATCAAAAAATTCAGATCATTATTATTATATTTGTAACAGTTTAATTCTTCTGACAGATTATATCAAAGGTCACTACAGCTACTAAATTGGTAATTTTATTAAGATTGTCAAAATTCCATGGTGTGAACTTGACGAGGGAGCTTATTGCACTTCTTTTATCTTTTTCTGAAACCGGAAAATTTCAAAACATCAAAATGTCGGCGACCTCCACCCAAAGTGATACGAGAACGTACTACCCAATCATTCTCCCTACCGATGAAAGCTATGTTCTTAATCGCTGGCTAATTATATGCGGGATGACAGGATCCGTAATTGGTTGGCCAATCAAAGGTGTTTAGGTCAACAAATTTCCTCTCTAAAATATGGACATCGAAACTGCTATACACAGAATCAGGAGATTCAGAAGGAAGACGAGATTTCAAATTGCTGACGAAATAAATATTTGCTGTTTAAAAAATAGAATACATTGCCGCTTGAAAATAAACTCTGACGAAAGAAGTGACGCAGTCCATGCCATTTTGCCATTGAAGAACTCAATGTTAATTAACATAAAACAAAAACGTCAGCCAAAACACCTACTGTGTGAAATATATTCCTCTCTGTGATATATGATTTTGTAATCATACAACAATAAAACCTTGTTATTGTTAACGGTGAGTTGTCTCGTTCTTGGAGTTACCAACACCTGTGGCAGTTAATTTCCACTCACATCCCGACCTGTCACGAAGAAGCTCCGACAAAGTTATTTCAATCCTTGTTCTGCGGATAAAAAAAACACGTGTGCTAAGAAAGCGTTGACGAAGCAACAATCGGAAAACGCCTATGAACCCAGTGATATGGTTTATTTGGTGCATTAAGACACAGGATCTAACCCTGAGAGATCCCCACTGTATATTGGCACCAAAAAAGGAAGGAAAACCACGAATACCTTTCCCGGATCTAAGGGTAAGAGACTATTTTCCTTCACTTGTTTAGCCAAATAGTTAGTTTGATTTGGTTTTTTTTTGGTTTTTTGTATACACAAATAGTCGTTCTGTTATTTTGATAGTTATTTTTATTAATTATATTTGCAAATATATGTACCACCCGGGTGCAAGTATTTAAGTTTTTATGTGATAAAATATATTGAAATAGAAATGCTAATGAAACTAAACAAGAATGCAGATAAAAAGATTTGAAACAGAGAGAGGTAAAAATCGAAAAATAGAATAGCTGGGACTTAATCTTCCATCACTCCCGTCTTTCATTGCAAAATTTTTCCAATTTAACTATTAAGTTCAAATAGGAAGTAAATAATAAAATTACGGTTATTTCTTCTTGTTAATGGATTTCTTTTAAGGGTTATCCCCGATGTGTTGCTCATGTTTATTAAGATGAAAGCAAACAATTAGAAATCAATAAAAATAAGCATAAATTTATTAAAATCAAATTTCTAATATCAATATGCAAATTAGGCTTCCCGTTCAAACTGTAAACCGCTATTTTGTTGTATATATAAATACAATTCCATATTATTCTTATGTAGATATGGTCAACAGTATTACAAATGTAAAACAGTTTTATCAATAATTGAGGTTTAGATAAAATAAAATCGTGGGGAATGTGAGGTAAATAACTAATGGAATTTTGACTTGAGTAGTAATATAGTTTCGGTTACAGATAAGCACACAATCTCCATTATAAAAAGAGATAAATAGTTAAAATAAAAACATATGCGCCAGTGCTATAAACAGAGTAGTTATGAACGAATCGAAGATCCCAATACTTACTGGGACACCGGTCAATCTGGAAATACCCCCTGTTGCATAGAAGACAAGCAAATTTGACAGCATATTGCGTCGATTGTGTAAAAACAAAATTTCATGGAAAAATGGATGAAATACTGCATCATATCTTTCCCGAAGAAACGCGAACATGGAATCACTAAGAACTATATAGGTATAACGCTTACTATCATAGCTGCCAAGGTTTATAATGCCCTGCATCTCAATTGCATCCGACCTGAAGTATAGAAAATTCTTCGGAAAAATCAAAACGGATTAGGATATATCGACCCGCAAGTTCTTAGATTCTGACTACGTTGAATTGTCGAAGAAATACAAGCAAAAGAATCTCAAAGCAAAACCTTTTTTGTAGATTTTTCACAGAGTGAAGATGGAGCAAATACTACGAGCCTATGATTGCCCCAAAGAAACTGATACAGCTATAATGATGTTCTACAAGGACACAAAACAATGGTCCGTTCACCCGATGCTGTCACAGATATCTTTTAAAGAAAAGTATTTTAGAAACTTTTACAAATGCAGACTACGCAGACGACAGATTATCAATCATATTGAATTCTGATCTCTCTGATAAAATAAAACTAAAATTCTTCCTAGCTGTCTAGCCATATCGGTACTATCATATGGCTGCACAACTTGGACTTTAACGAAACTCTTGGGGGAAAAGCTAGGCGGAAACTACATAAGAATGCTGCGTGCTCTCATAAACATATACTGGAAGCATCACTCCACAAAAAAGCAGCTATAAGTCACAAATAATCTAAGTAAGGCAAACAAGACATGCTGGACACTGCTGGGGAGCAAAGACGAACTCGTTAGTCACTTTCACCTGTGGACACCTACACACGGACACAACATTTTGGCCGACTAGCAAAAATTTAAATACAACAGCTATGTGCAATTGTGCGAACACTGGGTCAGAAGCAAAACAAATTACGACAAAAGACACAGGGGAAAGATCTAAATTCACTAAAAGTGGAAGATAGAATCCGAGAGAGAAAACAGATGAAGAGTAAACCAGGAAAAACTACTGGCATAGTCATCAGTAAATAAACAAAATAGGACTTACACAGTAAGGTTAGACTCAGGTGAATTCCGAAAAAGAACTATGAAACATTTACTGCCTATTAGAGAAAAGAATATGTTTTCCAAAAGATCAAAGGAAGAAACTGGGTTCATTTAAAAATGAGGATCAAGCATCAAGATCGAGAAAAGGTTAAAAACAAAATAGCTGAAAGATATTGTGGGAAATAATAATAATAATAATAATAATAATAATAATAATAATAATAATAATAATAGACTTCTTGTCAATCAGAGTTCAGGGAGATACCATCAGCTAATGCTGGTGTGAAAAATTAAATCATAAATCTCTCCTGGAGAATAAGACACACACAATTCTCTGGGACTTTAAAGTACAGACGGATCACCTAAACCGGCCAAGAGACCAGACCTAGTTTTGATTGAGAAGAAGAGGAACACTTGTCATCTCGTGGATTTTGCCATCCCGGTCGATCACCGACTGAAAGCGAAACAATAGACAAATACTTGGGCCTTGCCAGAGATCTGAAAAAACTGTGGAACATGAAAGTGAAGGTTGTACCAATTGTAACAGGGGACCTTGGAACGGTCCCCAAGGGTCTGAAAAAGAGTGGATCAACTGAAAATAAGAGGAAGAATCGAGACCATCCAGACTACAGCATTATTGAGATTGGTTAGAATACGCAGAAGAGTCCTGGATACCTGAGGAGACTTGTTGTCACTTAACCTCCAGTGAACAACCGGCTAAAGCGGATGTGAAAATTTCGAATGGAGTGAAATAATAATAATAATAATAATAATAATAATAATAATAATAATAATAATAATAATAAGAAGAAGAAGAAGAAGAAGAAGAAGAATAGTAAAAGCTGAACAAAGGGGGGTGTGCATCAGTAAGCAATAAGCGATGATAATAAGCATCAAGGGTTAAGCCCGTTGGTTGTTTAAACTTTATTTGAACTGCCCTAAAGTGTCAACACGTGTTTTCAGATCTTGTATTTTAGACAAAGCAGCAGTGACGACAGTTAAGTAACGTATCCCGAATAGCCAAAAGATGCTCGTGCATGATACACTTTGTTAGGGTCCAAGTGGTGCAGCCGTACAGTAGCAGTGATACAACTACGACTTGGAAGAATTAATGCTTTAACCTGTCAGTGAGATCAGACTTCTATAACATATCACTCAATAAGTCCCGAGCCTAACTAATAAAATAACAACTTTTAGTCAAAATTTGACGTTATTCATCAACATAATCTCCTTCTAGGATGATTTACTGATTCCAACGCTTCTCTAACAATCCGATGGCTTTTTTGTAGAAGTATTTGTCTTTGGCCTCAGAATACGCCTCAGTTTTCAATATCACTTCTTCATTGGAGCCAAATCTCTTTCCCTAGAGTATTCTTTTTTAGGTCTACAAACAGTCAGTAGTCGCTGGGAGTCGGGATCTGGACAATAGGGTGGGTGTGGAAGCAATTCGAAGTGCAATTCATGTAGTTTTATCATCGTTGCAATCAAATTCTGATACGGAGCATTGTCTTGGTGAATGAGCACTTTTTTCCTTTTTTCATTTTTCTCCGTTTCTTGACGATTTCCTCTTTCAAACGCAGCAACAATGCTTTATAATATTCGCTATTGATGATTCTTCCTTTCCCAAGGTAATCGATGAACAAAATACCTTGCGCATCCCAAAATACGGAGGCCGAAATTTTGCCTGCTGATCTTTGCGTCTTTGGTCGCTTTGGACAGCTTTCGCCTGCTGCTGTCTACTCAGCTGCCTGCTTATTTGACTCCGGGGTAAAGTGGTGGATCTATTTTTCATTCATTTTCAAATATTTACACAAAAAAACATTTTCTTGCCTTGAAACAGTTACAAACAACGCTCTGAATCGTCGACGCGTTGTTGTTTTTTATCGACTGTGAGCAAACGCGGCACCCACTTTAAACAGCTTTCTCATTGACAAATGTTCGTGCAAAATGGTGAATACACTGCCTTCTTATAGCTTCAACTCCTCTGCTATCTCACGCAAGTTATTTACGATCGGCAGAACGAGTTTGTAGAGTTTTTTGTGTTTATCAGGATAACTACGAATTTGGGCGACTGAGCGTTCACTATCATTTGTGTCTGTCCGACGCCTTTAAAGTCAGCATACCACCTCTTAAGCGTTGTTTTCAACGGAACAGAGTCCGAACAACACTTATCAAGCCATTGCTTTGCGTGAACAGTATTTTCCCCCATCAGAAAGCAATACCTTATCAACACACGAAATCAGATTTTCTATTGTTGTGAAAATTTGCAACAGTTTTGTAAACTAATAATCCAATTAGGCTCACATTCTGACACGTGCCATTTGAAGGTTAATTCTTTATAAAAATGATATGGATTTTTTTATTAGTGGTGCCATCTATGTGTCAGCCCCCGGACTTAATGATTGATGCCTTATTATTGATAGTCTGTCTAATTGATTTTGTGGATGAGATATTACTACGTGAACTGGTCCACTGATTTTTTGGGCTAACTATCGAATGTGGAGATGCCTCCATCTTGTTTCAGACATATGAAGTTTTATCGGAGTTCACATAGATGTCAATATTCCTTGCTGTGTTCTATATAACTATGTTTAAATTATTTGTATTAAAACTAATTACTTAAAATTATAATTGTTAACTAAGGATCATTATTACTTTCTTGAAAACAAATAACCATGTAAACGATTGATTACTATTAGATAGGAATGGTTACTTAAAACTATATCGTTGGGTATTCATATTAGATTGGAATACTTAAAACCATACAACTTTACGCATTTTTTTGTATTAGAAATATTTGATATTATATAACTGTATGCAAAAAATCTCTGATGAAACAACAACACAAATGTAAATATAAAGTACAAAGATTCCCTAGCTTCTAGGCATAAAATAACCACACAGAGTTTCTAGGATTAACTATTATTTCGTATTTATCAGAAAGCAGAGAAAATGTACCTGTAAATATCCGTTTTTTGAAAAGGTATCGATGAAAAAAAATAAGATACGAAATAATTCTTGGAATAATTAAATGTTAAATTTCATAATTTTAACTCAACTAAAAAGGAAAAAAATAATTTTCAGGGCGGTGTTCTTAGAATTTGTGATCGATGTGTTGGTTTACGTCTCGAGCTTCTAAATTTCATGTCGGTAAAGGCACGGGTGTCGAATAACTTGTGACACAGCGTTTTACACGCTTCGGCTAAATTAAATCATAGACAGCAAAACTTTGACAATTTGCTTGCTTTGTTTTTTGTTTTGTTTTTATCTAAGTTTTTTTTTTTTTTATCTATGAGTTACTTTTTACAGTCTCAGTCATTTTCTTTACTATCTTTGTCGTGCCTGAGTTTACTGATATGAAGTGTTCAACTAGTGTTACATTGTTTGTTTTTTTGTTTTGGGGTTTTTTTTTTTGGTTTTTTTTTTTTGGTTTTGTTGGGGTTTTTTTTGTTTTGTTTTGCGGGGAACAGGTCTCGTCACCCGTATATTTATCATGATGTATATTCATCGGCGCGTGACTATGTATATTTATTGTCGTAGGGCGATGTATTTGCCGATCCAGGTTCAAATCTTCTTTGTGCTAAGGCCTTTGAAAGGCATGAACATATTCTACCTTAGCTAAGCGTAGATTTTGAGCTTTGGTAGACGACTTGTCTAGAAAAAGGTACATTTTGAATTCAAACGACCTGTGGGGCACAGTTAAAAATTGACCTTGTGACTTATCCGCGCAGTGGAAGTAGGGTGAGTAATACATACACAGGATCTTCTTCAGTTGTTGTTGTTTGTTGTGTTGTTGCTTTGGGTTCTTTTTTTTTTTTTTTTTTGGTTTTGTTGGTTTTTTTTTACTCGATGCCTAAAGGCACAGTAGCCAAAATTGGAACAAAACAATATCAAAGACGTAAAATAGTCAATAAATGTTTATGTTCACTCCTTTTGAGTTTTCACATCAGCGTTAGTGAGAGTCTGAATGACAACAAGTCTCCTCAGGTCTCCAGGACTTTCTGAGTATTCTAAGCCGATTACAGATGCAGTAGTCTGGATGGTCTCAATTCATCCTCTGATTATTATTATTATTATTATTATTATTATTATTATTTGTTGAGCTTGTAGTTTTTTACTCTGTTCTGAGTAACAGTAAGTCAACTCTGGTCTTCGGGACTCTTCTGACTCTTCTGACTCTTTAGCCGTCTAAACATGTTTTGGTCTAAATGATCTCGATTCTTTCCTGTTTTTTTCAAACTTTGGAGACCGTTCCACGAGAAACATTATATCACTATCCCCTCATGTTCCACAGTTTGTTTGTTTGTTTTTGTTTTGTTTTTTTTTTTTGGGGGGGGGGTTACTTCTATGATAAGGTCCAAGTATTTGTCTTTTTTTTTTTTTTTTCGTTTCGTTCATTTTCATTCAGTGCTTTGCTGGAAGTTAAAATCTACAGATGAAGTTATTTTTCATTGTAAATTAACACTCGGTCTGTTGTTTGTCCGGGTTCAGATTATCTGTTTTGTATGTCAAATCCCAGAGAATCCACCAATCATGAGTGAAATCCGAGAGATTGCAAGTCGATGATATCTATGTATTATCAAATCAGCATTATTGTGTTCTGGGCGGTTTAATCCTTTCACAGATTTTCAGTTCTCATTAATATTTTTCAGCGTCATTTTGCTTTGATCCAAAGGCTCCTACTATTATTGGTATTCTTGTTGTTCCATAGCTTTTTAAGCTCTCTTATTGGTCTAGATATTTTCGTTTCCTTCAATTTACTCTGTAATCCGCTGGAAAGGGCTAAGTCGACTAACTGGGAGTTATTTTTTTTAACCAAAAAAAGGTTCGGTCTTCTGGATGAGGTTGGGAGATCCATTTTTTTCTCAAAATTTCAAATATTTTTTGTGTTGTATTTATCGGACATATTTTGGCATAATTTGATCTGATTATGTATTTCTGTATTATAAAGCTTTAATCGTTTGCACAGTTCCCAGTGGATAACATACTTGCTTAAATGTGTTGCTATTATACTCCTTAGTGCCAGTTTGCTGATTCACTTTTCTCTCTTCTCTCTTCTCTCTCTTCTCTCTCCTTTTTTCTCTCTCTTCTCTCTCTCTCTCTCTCTTCTGGGAAGAGAGGAACTTTACATTCGCTCTTATCAGAGTGTTATTTATTTTAGCTTTGATGTATTAGTTTTCTGTCTTCTGCTTGTTTTGGACTGCTGTAAGGAGCAGTTCTATTATTACCTTAGGTTTCTTCTGTGTAGCCATTTCTATTCTATTTAATGGCATACGTTTTGTTTGACTTGTGAAGTATTCAGGTTCTGTTTTTATTTGTTGTTTTCTGTTTTAATGCCAGTTTTTTTTTTAAATGTTTTTTCCTACTTTTTTTTATTTATTTTGTCCTTAGATTTTTAAAAACTTTATTGTCCGATGATATTTATA
The DNA here is from genome assembly GCA_023376005.1 of Doryteuthis pealeii. NCBI lineage: Eukaryota > Metazoa > Mollusca > Cephalopoda > Myopsida > Loliginidae > Doryteuthis > Doryteuthis pealeii. Next base: position 59,820,997 of record CM042138.1, read on the forward strand.
TTTCTGTTTTCCTTATGTTTTTTTTTTCTTTTGTTTTTTTTACTTCGTGTTTGTCTCTATGTTTATTATTCATTTCTGCTTACCCCTGTTTTTTTTTTCTGTTTTGTCCTATGTTTTTATATTTTTGTTTGTCCCTATGCTTTTATTCATTTTCTGTTGTCCTATGTTTTTTTTTTATTTCTGTTTTTCTTATGTGTTTTTTATTACTGTTTGTCAAATGTGTATTCATTTCTTCTGTTTCCTGTTATTTTTGTTACAGTTTTTGGTTTGCTAATTTGTCTTCTACCGTTTTTTTTCTTCTGTTGTCTTCTTTATTGCCGCTGCATCACTCCATAATAGATCTCTTCTTTTTCTTTTTCACTTTTTTTTATGTATGGTGTCTGGGCATTATTCTATCTTACTATGTGAAACTTTGCTCACACAAGTAAATGGGCTTTTTACTGAAGTCTCGGCTAACAGATCTTCAGAATTCTTTAGGTATTTATAGCCAATCTCAGTAGTTTTAGTTCTTGTATGTGTCTTATTATTTAGGAAATATTCTGCTCTGTGCATATATCATTTGTCTGAATGTTTAATCACTTTATACATTCCTAGTGGATGCCTCCCCCCCAGTCATCTGCTCTGGTATTTTTCTGGACAGTATGTTATACGCTTTTTATACCCCTTCTCTCTCTCTCTTCTCTCTCTCTATCTTCTCTCTCTCTCTCTCTTGTGTGAGAGCCCTACACTTGCAATCCTTTTGTGTTGGTATTTTCTACTATTTCTATAGTGCTTTCGTTTTCTTCTCTTTAGGTTTTTCGTAGCCATGTCTGTCATTTCTGCGTAAATTTCGTTTATTTGTCTTCTGAGATGTCATACAGCTTCTTTTTTTCTAATAATGATCTGTTAAAGTCTGTCCATTATTTTTTATATTATTTTTTTATTTTTATCTTTATTTATTTATTTGCTTTTATGGCTGCTAGTAATTAATTTCTCTCTCTCTCTCTCTTTTATTATTCTCTCACCGTCACTCTCTTCTCGATCTTCTCTCTCGTCCTCTCTCTTCTCTCTTTGTTTGTTATGTTTTCGAGTTTTTGATTGCTTTTACCATTCTCAATGCCTGGTGAGTTTCTTTTTTTATG
>CM042138.1:59822217-59947217 GCA_023376005.1 Doryteuthis pealeii
AAAAAAAAGAGGAGAGATATAGGGACATACTGATACAGGGCATATATCATACTAATCCCTATAATATATATAGTATATATATTATATAGCATATATATGTATATATTATACTTATATATATATATATATATATATCGCAGGATAGAGTTTATATGACACCCTGAAATGGTGGGGATTTTGACAGTTTTTGTCAATTTTTGTAAATCGTTGCCCAACACTCCTGCATATTTGAGGCACTATAATAAAAAGCACGATTTTATTAACTACATATAACTAAAAGCCAAATTTATTTTTAGATATTTCTGGTGTGTGTGTGGTGTGTGTGGTGTGTTTGAATTCATATAAAATTTATTCACTACACTCATTCTTGCACTTTTTAATTCCAAAATTCATCTATATCCTTCCTGAAGATTCTTGCTTTGTCAAACTGTTTTACGTCATCCATATACATAAGATGTTTTATAACGATTTTATGAATCTGTATCCTCCGTTGTAATGTAATTCAGTGATATCAACTATAGATTATCCGTAGGGAACCTTCCCATTGTTACTTTTGTTCCATTCAGCATTATTTTAATACTTTAAAAGTTTCTAGTATAAGGATTGAATCAACTAATGTATTTGATATAGACATATAGGCACATCATGCTACCGAGGATTAGGATGTGCTTAAAGATATTTTAGTTATTAGTTTTTGAGCTAAATTATTATCTTCCTTATTTTTTACTTCTTTCATGTATTTGTTGATATATTCAGTATTTGTTAGGTAATGTCAATATAGATAGTATATCAGATATTTCTTTCTGTCTTCGAGTAGGAGAGATGCCATTCGTAAGAATAATTAATGACTAATTTTCATATTCTATTTATTACAAGTGCAAACAACGTTCCGGGTTTGGCTTCACAGGCGTTGGGTGGCTACGGTTTCGTCATGTTCGTGCAGGTTTCCTGCACGAGAGAGATTGACCCTCCTTTCAGAGGATGTAATCGAAAAGCACTGATGAAGAATTGGGATTGATGCATACGACCGACTGAGTGTAAGACCTTTAACAATATCATTTCATTAGTATCCCACTTTTTTTAAGGGAACTGGTAAAATTAATGTATCTTTTAGAGAAAATGCACTAATAGATTAAGACAAAAGAAACAATACAGCAAAAGCCGTTTTAATTTTTCATTAGATAGACCATAAAAACTGATTAAATAATTGTGTGTATTGATCTTTAATCGATCTGTTATTTGATGCTTTAGAATTTTAGTTGTTATTCATCAATCAACGTTCAATTTACATCTTTCTGTAAAGGTTGTTTCTCATTTAAGCCTATCATGATGCAACAGTGAAAGAAATGACAGATAAACGGATTGATGGCTGTAGAAGTTACTTGATTCAGTTATTAGAGAATGTTTTTTGCGCACCGTCATGTGACTTTTTAAATCAAAGACTTGCAGACTTTACTGCAAATGATACAAGTGGTCTCACCTTTTGGAAGTGTTTCAACATCTTACGTGAGACATACGATTGACGTATATATATAATATATATATATGTTGTGTGTGTGTTGTGTGATGTGTGTTTGGGTCCCTTTTGACGATTTCTTTTGTCACTGGCTACTTTTGCCCCCCCCCCCCGTGTAAATTAGGTCGTGAAGTTCAATTATGTCCGTTGGATACTTTTTAATAATCTATTCACCCTTTTAGTTTCTTGCTTAACATTTTTCCCGTCTTATATTTTATCATTAATGATGCAAGATTTTCACAACTGCTGGTAGTCTTTCACAAGAGTCACAGCGTGTCTCCAGGACTCTTCTGATTCTTGTTTCACAAATGTTAATAAATGAGAAAATGACCAACAGAGATGGAAATGAAAATGAATTCTTATACATTAATAATACAAAACTCGTCAGCTGCGAGTCTTATACCACTGCTATGGTATAAGACTATTTAGTCAGCATAATACTCCTATTAGGATTGGAGTACCCATATAATGTTCATGGTAGTGTAATATAACACCCCTTTTAGATGTACTCTGCACAGAGTCAATATATTTCTTTTCGGATTAATGTCAAATCACCTCGTCTCACTTCTATTCTCTTGTTTGTATTTTTATCTCAGGACCTTCTGAGGAATTACATATCGAAAGTATCGAAAAGAACTTCCATAGGCTCAACATCTACCAAAGAATCGTTCTCTTCATCTATATGCCTACTTTTTATTTGATTCAAATGATTTTTGTGCACTATTTCTGGTCCTTTGACTAAATATTACGTCCTACCGATTCTTTTAACGATAGTTCCAACTTCCCATATCTGATAGATTCAGTAAAAAAAACTTTTACCCCACTTATTTATTTCCAGTTTTTATGTACCGTATGTTCGCTTTTTTACTTATTTGTATCAGCTTGTCATAGACGATTATTTCCCACAAAACATTCTGTTGGAGTCATGGCTGAAGGCGAATTTTTATTTGGTGTAAGCAGATACACTTATAAAAACTGCTGCAATGCTGCATCCGTGATCCACTGTTGATTTTTTTTATGCCGTCTCGAAGATATCCACGAAACGCTCTACTTAACGATGATAAGGTGCAATTGTTATGTGTTCTACCACAAACATTTTACAAAATCCTTTGAATTCTTTGGTGTAAATTGTCTCGTATTATCCGAACAACAGTATCTGGAAGCCCGAACCTCGTGAACAGTTCGTGTAGAAACCCAGTTAGTACTTCTGTGGTTTGTTTCTTACATGTTAATATCTCTGGCCACTTAGAAAACTGTCTACCACGATCAATGATATGATTCATTTTGTGGACCAGCAAAGTCAATATGCACTTGTGATCATGGATGGTCAGTTTCTGGTCATGGATTGTACTTTATTGGTAATGCTTAACTGGCAAGACATCCTTTGCCTGACTTTACCAAACTTTTGATGTCTCTATCCATATTACGCCAGTGCATATACTTCTCATTCTGCTTTTCATTCTGGATATACCAGGATGTCCAGTGTGAAACTCTTTAAGAACTCGTTTCTGTAGTGATAGAAGCACCACCACTCTTTCGCTGTACATAAGAACGTCATAGAGAATTGAATATACTTCATTTTAAGAATGGTCCAGAGTATCTTACAGGGTTATTTTCTTGATGAGATTTCTGATGCAGAGCTTGGTTTTTGAGTGATTTTATTGTTTATTATTTGATTAACATCCTAATTTCTACATCGCTATTGTCTCTAATTGATAAATTGTAAGGTTGTTAACAGATTACTTTTTTCAAGCAGAAGCCCAGAATGGTGGGATTCTAAGGTTTGATAAATAATTTGAAAATGATCAATGTAAAAAGTTGCAATCGTTTTTGCATTTATAGAAATTATATGTCAAAGTATCAGCATGCAATACTAACCGTACTTTTCTGCTTCACATTTCCAGTACAACGTGTGCTTCCTTTTAACAAGATTAGAAGGACTGGATGACGACGTCTTCATGGGTACCCTCAGCATTGCACTTGGGACAAAGTTAAAAGATCAGTCGATTCTTACATAACAAAGCACTTTCGGGGGCGTTTACCTGATGTCTGTGAATGACAGCCACACTGAATTCCATGCTCGAGATACTGAAAGCAATAGTTTTGCGTTGGATACGGAACGATTGTTGCAGTTTGCTTACGAAAAGCGTAAAAGTATAAAAATGTTCGAAAGTTAAGATCTCGTCACCGTCGAAGTTTAGTCGATGAGAAAGCAGTAGAGAGAATACGCCAGCTTTTTTCGAGGGTCCAAAGTGTCTTCCCAAGTAATTGTGACAAAAGCCAAAGTGGCATCTCAAACTACCTGGAGATGTGGCTTACGGTGTGGAAAATCAAATTTGAACCCCAAGCACGAACGCCCTGCGACTTTCTCATTTTTTGAGTAATTACCTTCAAAATGCAACCCCTTGGAAACGTTTGGCGTTCACAGAGGTGGCAGAAATTTACACCAGGGTCTATTTTTGGAGAAGTAATAGCCAATGTTATGGGTGATTTTCGGATTATGTCGTCGGGGGTTTTCTTTGATAGCAACGTCTTTCTTGATGACAATGGTGAGCACAAAGAACTATTCGGACCTTGGGCTTTCGTCGGAAGGGCAATTATTTTGCTATTGACCGAGCAGGAGAACCTGATTCCTATGTACACACAGAGTGGTTTCAAAAGGCCAAGCAACGTTGGAGGTCTAATACGTCAGGTTTGAAGACTTATTATACCAGGGCCCATATCCGTTCTGATATCAAATGGGACATCGAGCATTCCTTTTGATTATTATCCAATGAGATACAAGCACCAGTCATGTCGGATGGTTTCTGGACGCGGCCCTTATTTTAGATGCGATGGTTACGTGGATAAGTGGGGTTATTACCTACGTTGTACCTTTCTTTGGATTTGATAATCTACAAACATCAATCATATTTTAGTGAGTATTCCTGGTAAATTATCAACACGTGAATACACACATACACACACACACACACACACACATACATACACACACATTCATGCACACGCACACACACATACATACACACACATTCATGCACACGCACACACACACGCACGACACACACACACACAAATATATATATTATATATATATATATATATATATATATATATATATATAAAGAGATGAAACAAATGTGATAATGATATTTTTTGTTTTGTCCTTTGAGTGTTGTCAACTTAGGTTCTCGTTAGGAGAAAAAATTATAATTTTATTAGAAAAGTTTTTAAAAAGTTGATATGCTATAAGAGAAGCGCACAAAATGAACTAATGATGTAGCATATCCAACCTTTGAACTGGAATTACTTTATAGTACCCAAGTGTTTCACCTGTCATTTGTATCATCTCTGGTATCGCAAACATATATGTATGTATCAAACGAAAATATTTAATTGAGAAAATTGTTACTTTTTATCTACTCAATTTTGCTACATTCGTATTCGTGAAATCGAATAGCAAGAAAATTCAGTGAGTTTTATATTTAATATACATGTATACGTGCATACGTATACATATATACTCATTTATATATTTATATATTATTTATATTATGAATTTATAATAATAATAATAATAATAATAATAATAATAATAATAATAATAATAATAATAATAATAGTGACCCTTGTGCTTGTATAAAATATATTTTATATTTTTTAAGAATGATTATTGCTTCGCTAGGGCTCACTTAGATTTTAGAAAAATATATTAACTGTGAAAAAATCTCAACTTCACACGACAGAAAATAAATTTGTTTAAGTTAAGTTGTTACATTAATTTATCTTTTACAAGACGACATGTGGATTCGTTGGCTTTCATTGTAACAGACCCGTGCTTAGATGATTAGAAAATAGCGTTCAACGTGAATGCTGACAGTGCAAACTGATCATTCATTTGCAGACTGGAAAACGATTTATTCTCAAAGTCCAAATTTTAAAACTTTTCCCTCGAATGGAAATCTCGGTATAATTTGCTGAGTTAAGGTTACATACGAGCAGTTTCCAAAGACTATTTAGACTGAAGCTGTATTTAGCAATATAGATAATAATCGATGATACATTTCTCAAATTTACAAACCTTTAACATTCAACGTTCTTTTTATTTCAATGAATCTTCCTTTAGTCAACTCTTTATTGATATGGTGTAGCGCCGTTTTTATTTTCTTTCAATGTCTTCCACCTCACAAAACCCAACCCTTGATATGAGTTTTCTGTTTTGGAAAAAAAAAGTTCCATGGCGCTTAGTTATAATAAGAAAGTAGGGCGATGCACTAGCACACTCTAGTGTTGTGCCAAAATGTCTGTTGATCTAAATGTGTTGGAAATTGGCGTCTAGACAATAGTCTAGACGTTTAGACATCATCATTTTATTATATAAGTTGCTAATCAGTTGTCAAGTCATTTAAATTTAAATTTTAAATTTGTAAAGATTTAAAGCTTTAGTGTCGGTAGTTTTTTTTATTACACCTCATATATGAATAAGAATTTTAGTAATATATAGATAGTAAAATTTGCTGTTGGTTCAGTAATATGTTTTCATTGATAACAAAATATGGAAATTTTATTCACTTAGTAGTTTTTTTTTTGTTGTTGTTTTGTTTTTTATTGTTGTTTTTTGTTTCTTTATTTGTTTTTTTGTTTTTTTGCTTTTTAGGAATTTCATTTATTGTTACAATTAAACTGATATTTTGTATATCTAAAAGTTTGACATCAAATTTAGTGCAGGTTTATTTTTGTTGTTGTTGTTGTTGTTCAATAGTCCATTAAAAATATATGAAAAGAATGAAAACCCTACACGAGGTTATCAAGTTACTTCTTCTGATTTCTAAAGTGATAGAAACCTTCTTTATATTTCGCTGCATTCTTGACGCTACGCTTCGTTGTGTTCGGGTAACAAGAGTCAAAATATAAAGAGATAAAGAAAAATAATTTCTTTTTGAAACGATCTTGTTGTTAATTGATATTTTCTTACTTTTTTTAGCGGAGTGATCACTGTGGATGTTCCATTGCGACTTCTTAAAATTAATCAATGTCCTCAACCCTTTTATATTGCGAATGCATTCAAAAATACTGCGCGATGTCCTGTAACCAGCAAAGTAAGTTTTTTTTTGCTAACTAATGCATCCCTATTGCGACAGTAATAGCCCTTACACTTTAAATCTTTAAATTTAATTATAAAATCTTAAATGCTCAAAGCTTTTATCTAAAACATATACTGTTGAAAAAAATTCGCAATATCAATCATTACCCATTGCTCCGAGTTTTTGGACAAATTGAAATGGAGAGAGAAGGAAATTAATTTCCTCTCTTGAATATATATATATATATATATATATAGTAAAATTAGTGGAGTGGCCTATTATCGATATCAGCTGGACAACGAGGGAGTCTATCCCCTTTTCACTAGAGGTAGACCAAGGAGATTGTTTTTGCGTCTGAGATGGAGCACTATACGACCATCAGCTCCCCATTATGCCACACAGATACAAAATGCGCTATTTATGCGCTAAATTGGAGAAATATTATGGTTCCGAGGCAGATCATCAGCATCATAAAACAGGAGGCCAGAGTGATTGAATGTGACGTCACAAAAGTAATCTATGAGATTTGCCGTGAACCTCATAAATGCTGCGTTTCATTGAAATTAGTTTATAATTTTTAATTGTCTCTAAATTTGAAAAAGTTTTTATAAATTTATTTGGCATTGTTTTAATGTGTGTGTTTATTTTAATTTTAATCATTGTTCTGTCAAGTTACAATATTGTAATTATCAAGTGATTATTACTTAAATACAACAGCAATTGAATTATGAATTAAGGAACAAACAAACAATAATTAGATAAAAAGACAAATTAATTATAAGCAAAATGTTAAATCTCGCGCATGCTTCTAAAATTAGTTAGTCAAGAATTATGAAACACCTAATTTCTAGTTTTAAATTTCAAATTTCTAGATTTTAAAAAACAAAGCCTACTTTAGTATTGTTATCTAATAATTTTGGGAGAAAACTCAGTTGAAAGTTATGCCCCGGCTCTTTTAGACGGAACAAATATCGATGTATATTTGTTCTATTTCAACACAGAAGATGTCGTTTCTTTTAATAAATCGGATATATATATATATATATATATATATATATATATATATATAATATATGAGTAGCACAGGGATCTGTGCGGTAAAGTAAGGAGCTGATGGTAGGTGTGGCGCTCCACCTCAGATGCTAAAAACAATCCCCTTGGTCTAGCGCTAGTGAAAAGGGTATAGACTCCCTCGCCGATTGGCTGATACCGACATTAGGTCGCCCGACGACTTTACTTATATATATATATATATATATATATATATATATATATATATTCATTTATTCAATAAAACACACGCATACATTCGTCACGTATTTAAAATACTATAAAAACATTATATTTATAAAACAAAAATTTTAATTAGAAAATACAAAATAAACACCAAATAAAATCTATACATATTTTTCTTTTACTAAATAGGATATATATACATATATTTTCATTAATTATATTTTATTTTAATACATACTCATGCTTACACACACACACACACACACACACACACACACACTCACAAAAACACACACACGCCCAGTGAAAGCGATCGTCTGTTTACATTTCCATACACACTCACACACACACATATACACACACCCAACGTAAGGTAGCATTTTTGTCACATTACAACCGTTTGTCTTAGCGTTCTTCATAATTTCAAACATCCAAAGAACACTAGTTTTTCATTCAACATCTTTTTAAATAGATTGAACGACAAAACAAAAGACTCTCACAGTCTTCTTATTCTCTGTGATAATTTTTTTCCCTCAAATTAACAAAAGCCCTGATGAAGATCTATTGAAACAGATCGAAACACTGCAAACGTTGGCAAAATTAACATCCCTCGTTTTATGAACTTGTGTTTTTTTTCAATTTTTCACTATATTACATACTGTCGGATTCACTTCCATTTTCTCTTCATACACACACATACATACACACACACACACACACATATATATAATATATATATATATATTATATATATTATAATATATATATATATATATATATGGATATTTAATTTCACACACACATACATTTATATATTTATATTATATTATTTTTTCCTCAAATTAACAAAAGCCCCGATGAAGGTCTATTGAAACAGATCGAAACACTGCAGCGAAAATCAGATATGTTATCTAAATGCCGACATGAAAATAAACACTTACTATCACACTTCGATCCATATACATAACTCCCACCATCCAAATATTCTATATATACATTTGTTTTTAAATTTTGTTCCAAAGGATGAATATTTATTCTTGATAGTAATGTCGACGCTATAACGTTTCTTTTTTGTCGATATTCTTCATGGCGTTAGTGATATCTTGTGTGTGGGATGATAAGACTTTACTTTTTGTGGTAAGTGTCCTTAGTGACGTATTGGCCGAGGGGACGTAGAGATTCGTATCACAAGAAAATTCAACCTTTTCCCACCCTTTATAAAGGTTAACCAAATTCCTCTACCTCGACACACCAACAACCACACACTACAGTATTACGCAAAGACCAACATTCCTCATTCTTCATCGCACATCATAGTATCAACTATTCCCGCAAAACCTCTACCCTAGATTAAGATTAACTACACCAGATGTCTCGGACCACTACACACCCTGCACAATACATGACCAACGACTTTTAACGCCTAAAAAGCAAGGGCTAACATCTCCCACACAAGATCCCAATGCCCTGAAGAAGGTTGCAAAACCAAAACGTTATAGCGTTGATATCATCAAGAATGAATATTAATCCTTTGGAACACTTCGTATTTTGTCTAATTTTGCCACACCACACACACCACACACACACACACACACAAACACACACACCACACACACACACACACACACACACACACACATATATATATATATATAATTTCATTCATATATAATTATATTCCAGTGTAAATTGTTACACGAATTTGGCTTCAGTCTTGGTGGTTACAAATGTGTATGTCGACAAGGTACAGAGTACACAATAATCGATGGCAAATACTGGCTTGAAGGTGTCCTTTTAGAGGTGGAATACCTCAAGAAGAAACGTGGCATGGTTAACAGGTAAGAAAACATTATTTCATTATCATGATTACCAATGGGGCGAAATGTCCTCTTTTGGTGTGGGGTGCGGCGACTAGAGACAGATCGGAAGTAATGATGAGAAAAAACAAGTTGTAAATTGACAGAACAAAGGAATATTTTTTAATAAAATAAGTATGAAGAAAATTATACCACGGACCTTTTAGTAAAAGAAATCAAACTAAACACACACACACACATACATACACACACACACACGCACATATATATATATATATATATATATATTAGAGAGAGAGAGAGAGGAGAGAGAGAGAGAGAGAAGAAAGAGAGACAGACAGACAGAGCGACAGAGAGTGGAAGCGATAGAGAAGAGAAAAGAGTCACGTAGCGCAATGGTTATCGACAATTCTAGTCGATGCTATTTGGATATCACTTTGCGTTAAAGGCATGTATTTATCTCGTCTACCTACATTTATAAGTAAATAGTAGGGAAACTGGCTTCTTTATCTTTGATACGGCAAGCGCTCTAGGAGAAGATACACACACACACACACACACCACATATATATATATATTATATATATATATATATATATATATAGAGAGAGAGAGAGAGAGAGAGAGAGAAAGAGAGAGAGAGAGACCATCACCACCTAATTAATCACCAGTCACCGCCCCTACGACGATGAGAAGAACTGAAAACGAAACCCTTCAGCATTTCACAGAAAAATTGTATATAAAGCCTCATGAATTTTCTGCCAACCATTTTCAATAAAGTAAAACTCATAGGTATACACAGATACCTGTGGGTCGAAATAGATCTATAACTGCAAAATGACCGATTTTTAAGCCTTTTTTCTTTACCAATTATATTGCTCTGTTCAATAGTACTGAACATTGGACTCTCAACTTGGACCTGAACAACATCCTTTGTATTATTTGTATTATTCGGACTATTGTCCTCATCTTTATTGTTATCTGTTGATGTTTTTCTGTATTTCTTGTCTGGCTCGAGAACCTTCTCGAACTCGAAAACCTCCTTGTCGTAATCGGAGCCTTCACGGTATTCCAACCCTTTGTTCAATCCGCGCTACGTTATTTTTCTCTCAATCTTAGCGTGGAGGACGCATGCGAAAATTGAGAGAAAAATAACGTAGCGTTCAACAGTTATTATCCGAAAAATTTCTGAGTTTAACTAAGGAATTACATCGACTTTGTTAAACGTAGAGTAGGGTCCTGATGAAATCATTATGATTGAAACCATTGTAGACCCTTTATTTTACCTCTACTATTATTATTTATATATATATATATATATATATATATATATATATATATAGAGAGAGAGAGAGAAAGAGAGAGAGAGAGAGAGGAGAGATCATTTATATATACTCTTTAAACCAGCTAGTTGATATTAATATTTTACTTACCTTCTTTAAGCTTCTGACACTTTTTTTTATTTCTATCTTTTATTACTTTATTTCTCAACTTATTTACTAATAATCTCAATTTGATTCTATTTCGCAGGTTCGATACTCTTAAGTGTCGCATTTCGGCAGCTCCATCACTTCCCAACTCCAGCTTCTTCCTCGTCACCGTTTTACTTTTATTCTGTTTTTGATCGTCGCATTTTCTTCAAATCATGTCCGGTTGAAATCCAACATTTTAAACGATAATTTTTAAGTCGAATTATATGGCCTTGTGTCGAATTAAGTGAAACATAGAAAATATCTAAGCGGTTTTGAATGCTGGATTTTTTAATATCTATTTAGAATAAAATAAATATATTATCATTACATTCGAGATGTGTTCTGAAAATAATGCTCTCTATTCATTTCCAAGACAATTAAAAAAAACACTGTACACACGGACAAGCAAGTTTCATCCACAAAACACATAATCACCACCTACCGGGCTAAGCGCTTTTGATAACGGTGAACAATTGCAAGTATGCTGCACTCGGAAGAAGAGTGTTCCAAAAGTAACGCTTTTTTGTCCTCGAGTGAAATGTGAGTGGCAAACCACACCCAATAAAGTTGTCAACCCATGAAATACAGAGCGATTCGATCAGCTCCTCTGTGCGAATCAGGCCGCTGGAACATGGACTACACTCGGATGGGTGCAGTTTTTTTTTATGAAATCAACATACAAGGTTTTGTTCATTGTTGGCGACAACGTAATGCTCAGCAGTAGTGACTATGAAGACAAATTGCTTCCTATATTTGTAGGAGTTTGCGTAGAAATAGCTTCATTTTTGCTTATTATTCTCTATCTTCAATTAAAAAACAAACAATGGAACCTTATTTCCCCAAACCTATAGATAAAAGAAAGAAAAGAAAGAAAAAAGAACAAAAAGGACACGTCTTTTATTTACACGCTGGTAGAATATTAATGTGATAGTCGTGATAAAAAAAAAACGAAATAAACCAAGGACTAATAATAAAAAATGACAAATAACGATAATATTTCATCTATATCTAATGCAACTAGTGTAAATAACAGCTTTGGTTTCTTTAATGGCAAATCAACATTCGTGAATTATTTAATGTCAAAACCATCCATGTAGAGGAAAGGCTGCCACAATATTTAAACCATAACCGAGGGAGGAGGGGTTCATACCTTTACCAAGGGTATTAGTTCAAAAGTGAAAGTATTAGCGTGACTGGAGACGAAAATCGCTTACCACGATGTCGTAGTTAAGCACAATATCCACTATACCACGGGGACACACCCTGTAGATAACAGGTATATACACGGTTTTTGTTTCATTTTAAAATGTAATACGAAGACGTATAGACGACTAGTGTAAATAACAGGTCTCTCCAAATTTTTTTTTTTTATTTTTAAAGGTAATATGAATACTTATTAAGATATATACTATGGCGTTTTAATTTCAGTTTTGATAACAGAAAAATAGGAGATTTGTCATATAAACGGGAAAAGCTTTTGCTTACTTAAAGTATGTTAAAACCAGTGGTAAGGATGTTTCGAGTTTAATGCCACTTACAACCTTTTAAACGATCAAGTACGGTCTTCCCTTGTCGAAAGATGAATTAAAGCTCTCTCTTCTCGCAGACGCCTGATACCCCAATGCTTTCTCGCAAAAAGTCATCTAATAAAGAAATCATTAAAAGGTCTTTGTTCTTGTTGTTTTCATTTCTTTTTTGTTGTTATATATTGATGAAATTTCTGTAGAGGTGCATTTTGTAAGTATTATCATCGAAAGAAAATGACCCGTCGACCCGAGATCAAATCCTGGAAGAGACTGCTTGCATTTCACTGTGCGCTAATAACCTTGGGAAAGATGTGCATCCAACTGTTCTCCTCCAATTATGAATAAATAGTAGGACAGACTGGACTCTTAACCTTGGTTAGGCAAAAAGTCTAGGCGAAGAAAAATTAATAATAAACTGACATTGTACCACATCCTATAAGTGCGAAGGGGGCGGTAAATATATGTAGTAATTAGATTAAAAGATATTAACTAAACATTTAAATTGTGTTGTAAACATACAACAAAATATGAATAAATGATAAAAGTCAACAATAGATTCCCACGTTGTCTTTAAACATGAAAAAAAAATAGCAGATTATTTAAGGCATTATATTTTGTAAACGCTATCGAAAACTTTATTGATAGAAGGTTACAGAATTTGCCCTTTGTAGGATGTAAAGTGAATGCGACTCTGAAAAGCAAGTATATTGCGTCTCTGACGATTGGATGCAACTCACAAAACTATCAGTAACATGAGGAAAGATTTTGTTTATGAAATCAATTTTTATCGATTATTTTACAGGATTTTAAGTTTTTAAAACCCACATGCATATATATATATATATATATATATATCCAATATATATATATATATATATCCAATATATATATATATATATATATATATATATATATTATATATCAGTCATCCATAGACACATGTTTCAACGTTTACATATCATCAGTGCGGCTCGACTTTTTTTAACAGATACTCTAGTCGGGAGCGAAACCCGACAGAATTTTCATCTCCCAAGTTCTTACCCTTTGCGGCCGTCAAGCGACTGTTAGTCAGGGTGACATTAATTGATACATACTTACAGTCGCTGACGCCGCAGGGTAAGGAACTTGGGAGATGAAAATTCTGTCGGGTTTCGCTCCCGACTAGAGGTATCTGTTAAAAAAGTCGAGCCGCACTGATGATATGTAAACGTTGAAACATGTGTCTATGGATGACTGATATATATATATATATATATATAATATATATATATATATATATTGGATATATATATATATATATATTGGATATATATTATATATATATATATATGCATGTGGGTTTTAAAAACTTAAAATCCTGTAAAATAATCGATAAAAATTGATTTCATAAACAAAATCTTTCCTCATGTTACTGATAGTTTTGTGAGTTGCATCCAATCGTCAGAGACGCAATATACTTGCTTTTCAGAGTCGCATTCACTTTACATCCTACAAGGGCAAATTCTGTAACCTTCTATCAATAAAGTTTTCGATAGCGTTTACAAAATATAATGCCTTAAATAATCTGCTATTTTTATTTTCATGTTTAAAGACAACGTTGGAATCTATTGTTGACTTTTATCATTTATTCATTATTTTGTTGTATGTTTACAACACAATTTAAAGTGTTTTAGTTAATATCTTTTAAATCTAATTACTACATATATTTACCGCCCCCTTCGCACTTATAGGATGTGGTACAATGTCAGTTTATTATTAATTTTTCTTCGCCTAGACTTTTTGCCTAACCAAGGTTAAAGAGTCCAGTCTGTCCTACTATTTATTCATAATTGGAGGGAGAACAGTTGGATGCACATCTTTCCCAAGGTTATTAGCGCACAGTGAAATGCAAGCAGTCTCTTCCAGGATTTGATCTCGGGTCGACGGGTCATTTTCTTTCGATGATAATACTTACAAAATGCACCTCTACAGAAATTTCATCAATATATAACAACAAAAAGAAATGAAAACAACAAGAACAAAGACCTTTTAATGATTTCTTTATTAGATGACTTTTTGCGAGAAAGCATTGGGGTATCAGGCGTCTGCGAGAAGAGAGAGCTTTAATTCATCTTTCGACAAGGGAAGACCGTACTTGATCGTTTAAAAGGTTGTAAGTGGCATTAAACTCGAAACATCCTTACCACTGGTTTTAACATACTTTAAGTAAGCAAAAGCTTTTCCCGTTTATATGACAAATCTCCTATTTTTCTGTTATCAAAACTGAAATTAAAACGCCATAGTATATATCTTAATAAGTATTCATATTACCTTTAAAAATAAAAAAAATAAAATTTGGAGAGACCTGTTATTTACACTAGTCGTCTATACGTCTTCGTATTACATTTTAAAATGAAAACAAAAACCGTGTATATACCTGTTATCTACAGGGTGTGTCCCCCGTGGTATAGTGGATATTGTGCTTAACTACGACATCGTGGTAAGCGATTTTCGTCTCCAGTCACGCTAATACTTTCACTTTTGAACTAATACCCTTGGTAAAGGTATGAACCCCTCCTCCCTCGGTTATGGTTTAAATATTGTGGCAGCCTTTCCTCTACATGGATGGTTTTGACATTAAATAATTCACGAATGTTGATTTGCCATTAAAGAAACCAAAGCTGTTATTTACACTAGTTGCATTAGATATAGATGAAATATTATCGTTATTTGTCATTTTTTATTATTAGTCCTTGGTTTATTTCGTTTTTTTTTTATCACGACTATCACATTAATATTCTACCAGCGTGTAAATAAAAGACGTGTCCTTTTTGTTCTTTTTTCTTTCTTTTCTTTCTTTTTATCTATAGGTTTGGGGAAATAAGGTTCCATTGTTTGTTTTTTAATTGAAGATAGAGAATAATAAGCAAAAATGAAGCTATTTCTACGCAAACTCCTACAAATATAGGAAGCAATTTGTCTTCATAGTCACTACTGCTGAGCATTACGTTGTCGCCAACAATGAACAAAACCTTGTATGTTGATTTCATAAAAAAACTGCACCCATCGAGTGTAGTCCATGTTCCAGCGGCCTGATTCGCACAGAGGAGCTGATCGAATCGCTCTGTATTTCATGGGTTGACAACTTTATTGGGTGTGGTTTGCCACTCACATTTCACTCGAGGACAAAAAAGCGTTACTTTTGGAACACTCTTCTTCCGAGTGCAGCATACTTGCAATTGTTCACCGTTATCAAAAGCGCTTAGCCCGGTAGGTGGTGATTATGTGTTTGTGGATGAAAACTTGCTTGTCCGTGTGTACAGTGTTTTTTGTTTAATTGTCTTGGAAATGAATAGAGAGCATTATTTTCAGAACACATCTCGAATGTAATGATAATATATTTATTTTATTCTAAATAGATATTAAAAAATCCAGCATTCAAAACCGCTTAGATATTTCTATGTTTCACTTAATTCGACACAAGGCCAATAATTCGACTTAAAATTATCGTTTAAAATGTTGGATTTCAACCGGACATGATTTGAAGAAAATGCGACGATCAAAAACAGAATAAAAGTAAAACGGTGACGAGAAGAAGCTGGAGTTGGGAAGTGATGGAGCTGCCGAAATGCGACACTTAAGAGTATCGAACCTGCGAAATAGAATCAAATTGAGATTATTAGTAAATAAGTTGAGAAATAAAGTAATAAAAGATAGAAATAAAAAAAGTGTCAGAAGCTTAAGAAGTAAGTAAAATATTAATATCAACTAGCTGGTTTAAAAGAGTATATATAAATGATCTCTCCTCTCTCTCTCTCTCTCTTCTCTCTCTCTCTCTCTCTCTCTCTCTCTCTCTCTATATATATATATATATATATATATATACAGAGACACTTGCTGGAGTTCGACAATAACATTGGCGAATAACGAAAAATTGCATTAAGTTGAAACGCGCCTTATGATGTGTCTAAGATTATAATGTTTTGCAGAAGCGCAATTTGGATATGTAGAGACAAAGGAAGACCCCAAAAAAAAGGAAAATAGAAGGAAGCAAAAATCAAGCAATCAGATCGGAATGAAATCCCTCCGTAAACAATACAAAAAAAGCAAAGGCCGACGAAAAGGAACTTCGACAAATTGAATATGGAGTAATTGTATATTGCTAAAAAAAAAACACTAAAAAAAACAATAACAAAAACAAAAGATTCTCAATATTTACAACTTACATTCCTTTCAGTCTCCTATATCAACGCATTTTCTCTTAGTAACACCTAGCCATGCCAATGCATTTTTTAAAAGAAAAATCTGAATCGCGCGATCCTGTTTATAACAAACTACTCTTATCATTGATTGGCTGAAGAATTGGCCATTCAGATATGAAGAGTTCGCTTTGTCGAGTTTTTTTTTCTTTGTTAGCGTTGCACAAGGGTGGCGTGTTTGGAGTTTGATCGGCTCCAACGGGGTTGGCTGGCTGAGGGGGTATTATGTTGAAAGACCCGAAACCCCCCTATAAGCCAGCCAATAACATAACTGACGAGCATCCTGCGCTAAGTCTAGCGTATTTCAAACATAATTTTTCTGCACATACAGTGACATCGGAATAACCGGATGACTATCCAGGAACAGTCTGGTGACAAATGGAAAGACAATTGACGGTGAGGGAGACCACAAAACAATAAGTCCGGCCAGCACCCGCTTAGGATTAACCAACGCTACTGAAACTACAATAGAACCATACCCCAGGGATCCCGAGAGGGGGGAGCATGAGATCCCCGAATTGATTGACATTAGGAATCGAACACAGCTTTGAACTTACGGACAACGAGAGTGACATGCCCATGGCGGAAAATGTGCAAGAATGAACGCGGACTAAAAATCATCAGGCCAGAACAAAATGTCAAGTCAAAATACCGATCTGCAGCGCACAGGAGTTACTCCTGGTGAACGAAGGAGATGCAGGGCCAGGAAGCATACCACAGTGCCCAGCCACTCCAAGCCGAAGGAATTTTGACCAATACATTTAGAAAGATCAAATGCCAAGAGCCGCTAACAGAGACACTTGGTGGAGTTCGACAATAACATTGGCGAATTAACGAAATTGCATTAAGGGAACAGTGAAAAACGCGCCTTATGATGCTGTCTAAGATTATTAATAGTTGCAGAAGCGCAATTTGGATATGTAGAGACAAAGAAGACCCAAAAAAAGGAAAATAGAAGAGAAGCAAAAATCAAGCAATTCAGATCGAATTGAAATCCCTCCGTAAACAATACAAAAGCAAAGCCGACGAAAAGGAACTTCGACCAAATTGAATATGGAGTAATTTGTATATTGCTAAAAAAAAAACACTAAAAAAAAACAATAACAAAAAACAAGACTTCTCAATTATTACAACTACATTCCTTTCAGTTCCTATATCAACGCATTTTTTCTCTTAGTAACACCTAGCCATGCCAAGCATTTTTTAAAAGAAAATATCTGAATGCGCGATCCTGTTTATAACAACTACTCTTATCATTGATTGGCTGAAGAATTGGCCCATTCAGATATGAAGAGTTCCCGTTTGTCGTAGTTTTTTTTTCTTTGTTAGCGTTTGCACAAGGGTGGCTTTGGAGTTGATCGGCTCAACGGGTTTGGCTGGCTGAGGATTATGTTGAAAGACCCGAAACCCCCTATGAAGCCAGCAATAACATAAACTGACGACGCCATCCTGCGCTAAGTCTAGCGTATTTCAAACATATATATATATATATATAAATAATAATAGTAGAGGTAAATAAAGGGTCTACAATGGTTTCAATCATAATGATTTCATCAGATCCTACTCTACGTTTAACAAAGTCGATGTAACTTCCTTAGTTAAACTCATATATTTTTCGGATAATAAACTGTTGAACGCTACGTTATTTTTCTCTCAATTTTCGCATGCGTCCTCCACGTTTAAGATTGAGAGAAAAATAAACGTAGCGCGGATTGAACAAAGGGTTGGAATACCGTGAAAGCTCCCGATTACGACAAGGAGTTTCGAGTTCGAGAAGGTTCTCGAGCCAGACAAAAATACAGAAAAACATCAACAGATAACAATAAAGCTGAGGACAATAGTCCGAATAATACAAATAATACAAAGGATGTTGTTCAGGTCCAAGTTGAGAGTCCAATGTTCAGTAACTATTGAACAGAGCAATATACAATTGGTAAAGAAAAAAGGCTTAAAAATCGGTCATTTTGCAGTTATAGATCTATTTCTTACCCACAGGTATCTGTGTATACCTATGAGTTTTACTTTATTGAAAATTGGTTGGCAGAAAATTCAGAGGCTTTATATAAATTTTTCTGTGAAATCTGAAGGCGTTCGTTTTCATTCTTCTCATCGTCTTAGGCGGTGACTGGTGATAATTAGGTGGTGAATGCTCTCTCTCCTCTCTCTCTCTCTTCTCTCTCTCTCTCTATATTATATATATATATATATATGATATATATATATTTGTTACGTTCCCGCAATTCATAGAACAATTTAGAACATTTCTGATAAGACGTGCATGACGCTGGGAGGGGGGAAGTCACAGAACTTGACCTCAAAAACTGCTTACCCTTGCCTGTAGAAATGATCCTTAAAAAGAGGAACGCCTTGATACTAACCTCGCTGCCTGGCCTACGTCGGTAAAAACGTATTGACACAGTTAGAGGAAGGGCAAAAAGGCGTTAACTGTTATCAGGCTTGGTCAGAAGATATCAGATGGCCGACCAGTGAACATCTCGTGGGGAGAGGAAGACGAAGAATGTCTCCCGAAACAAATTACCAAAATGAAAATTGCCGGATAAGGACGCACCACGGGACAAACAATTAACCACGGAAAATGGACTTAACCACGGATAAATGACCCCCTTATAGACAAACAAGATAAGTGTAACTTCCTTCATATATGCCTTATATATATATACGACTGTTGAATGAACATTTCCACCAACGAACACGGAAAGACTCTAGCCTGTCGGCAGCCGCATTAATCTAAGGACTTTAAACATTGAATAAATATTATGTGTTAAAATAATACCACGTTTTATTGTTGTTGTTGCTATAATTCTATGTGCATGCCTTAAATCCTTTCTGTGTCTCTGATGAAAACGCCGTACGGCGTCGGCATAGGCGTATGCAACAATATATATATATATATGTGTTGTGTGTGTGTGTGTGTGTATCTTCTCCTAGAGCGCTTGCCGTATCAAAGCAAAGAGCCAGTTTCCCTACTATTTACTTATAAATGTAGGTAGACGAGATAAATACATTGCCCTTAGCGCAAAGTGATATCCAAATAGCATCGACTAGAATTTATCGATAACCATTGCGCTACGTGACTCTTTCTCTCTCTATCGCTTCCACTCTTGTTCGCTCTGTCTGTCTGTCTCTCTTTCTTCTCTCTTCTTCTCTCTCTCTCTCTCTCTCTCTCTCTATATATATATTATATATATATATATATATATATATATATAATATATATATATGTGTGTTTGCGTGTGTGTGTTATTAGTGTGTGTGTGTTTATTTGATTTCTTTACTAAAAGGTCCGTTGGTATAATTTTCTTCATACTTATTTTATTAAAAAATATTCCTTTGTTCTGCAATTTACAACTTGTTTTTCTCATCATTACTTCCGATCTGTCTCTAGTCGCCGCACCCCACACCAAAAGAGGACATTTCCCCCATTGGTAATCATGATAATGGAAATAATGTTTTCTTACCTATTAACCATGCCCACGTTTCTTCTGAGGTATTCCACCTCTAAAAGGACACCTTCAAGCCAGTATTTTGCACATCGATTATTGTGTACTCTGTACCTTGTCGACATACACATTTGTAACCACCAAGACTGAGCCAAATTCGTGTAACAATTTACACTGAATATAATTATATATGAATGAAATATATATATATATATATATATATATATATGTGTATGTGTGTGTGTGTGTGTGTGTTGTGTGTGTTTGTGTGTGCTGTGTGTGTTGGCAAAATATAGACAAATACCGAAGTGTTCCAAAGGATGAATATTCATTCTTGATGATATTCAACGCTATAACGTTTTGGTTTTTGCAACCTTCTTCAGGCATTGGTGGGATCTTGTGTGGGAGATGTTAGCCCTGCTTTTAGGCGTTTAAAGTCGTTGGTCATGTATTGTTGCAGGGTGTATAGTGGTCGAGACATCTGTGTAGTTAATCTTAATCTAGGGTAGAGGTTTTGCGGGGAATAGTTTTGATACTATGATGTGCGATGAAGAATGAGGAATGTTGGTCTTTGCGTAATACTGTAGTGTGTGGTTGTTGGTGTGTCGAGGTAGATTAATTTGGTTAACCTTTATAAAGGGGTGGGAAAAGGTTGAATTTTCTTGTGATACGAATCTCTACGTCCCCTCAGCAATACGTCACTAAGGACACTTACCACAAAAAGTAAAGTCTTATTCGTCCACACACACAAGATATCACTAACGCCATGAAGAATATCGACAAAAAAGAAACGTTTATAGCGTCGACATTACTATCAAGAAAAAATTTCATCCTTTGAACCACTTTATTTGGTGACCAAATTTAAAAAAAAAAATGTATATATAAAATATTTGGATAGTGGGAGTTATGTATATGGATCGAAATGTGATAGTAGGTGTTATTTTCATGTCGGGATTTAGATAACATACTGATTTTCGCTGCATTGTTTCGATCTGTTTCAATAGACCTTCATCGGGGGCTTTTGTTAATTTGAGGGAAAAAATAATATAATATAAATATATAAATGTGTGTGTGTGTGAAAAAATATCCATATATATATATATATATATATATATATATTATATATAATATGTGGTGTGTGTGTGTGTGTGTGTGTGTATGTATGTGTGTGTATGAAGAGAAAATGGAAGTTGAATCGACAGTATGTAATATAGTGAAAAATTTGAAAAAACACAAGTTCATTAAAACGAGGATGTTAATTTTGCCAACGTTGCAGTGTTTCGATCTGTTCAATAGATCTTCATCAGGGCTTTTGTTAATTTGAGGAAAACAAATTATCACAGAGAATAAGAAGACTGTGAGAGTCTTTGTTTTGTCGTTCAATCTATTTAAAAAGATGTGAATGAAAAACTAGTGTTCTTTGGATGTTTGAAATTATGAAGAACGCTAAGACAAACGGTTGTAATGTGACAAAAAAGCTAGCCTTATGTTGGGTGTGTGTATATGTGTGGTGTGTGAGTGTGTATGGAAATGTAAACAGACGATCGCTTTCACTGGTGTGTTGTGTGTGTGTGTGTGTGGTGTGGTAAGCATGAGTATTGTATTAAAATAAAATATAATTAATGAAAATATATGTATACAGATCCCTATTTAGTAAAAGAAAAATATGTATAGATTTTTATTTGGTGTTTATTTTGTATTTTCTAATTAAAATTTGTTTTATTAAATATAAATGTCTTATAGTATTTTAAATACGTGACGAATGTATGCGTGTGTTTATGAATAAATGAATTATATACATATATATATATAATATAATTATATATATATATATATATAATATATATATAAGTAAAGTCGTCGGGGCGACCTAATGTCGGTATCAGCCAATCGGCGAGAGTCTATACCCCTTTTCACTAGCGCTAGACCAAGTATTGTGTTTAGCATCTGAGGTGGAGCGCCACACCTACCATCAGCTCCACAGTTCTTTTTTTCCTTTACTTTATTACCGCACAGATCCCTGTGCTACTCATATATATATATATATATATTAATATATAATATATATATATCCGATTTATTAAAAAGAAACGACATCTTCTGTGTTGAAATAGAACAAATATACATCGATATTTGTTCCGTCTAAAGAGCCGGGGCATAATCTTTCAACTGAGTTTCTCCCATTATTAGATAACAATACTAAAGTAGGCTTTGTTTTTAAAATCTAGAAATTTGAAATTTAAAACTAGAAATTAGGTGTTTCATAATTCTTGACTAACTAATTTAGAAGCATGCGTGAGATTTAACATTTGCTTATAATTAATTTGTCTTTTTATCTAATTATGTTTGTTGTTTCCTTAATCATAATTCAATTTGCTGTTGTATTTAAGTAATAATCACTTGATAATTACAATATTGTAACTTGACCAGAACAATGAGTTAAAATTAAAATAAAACACACACATTAAAACAATGCCAAATATAATTTATAAAAAACTTTTTTCAAATTTAGAGACAATTAAAATTATAAACTAATTTCAATGAAACGCAGCATTTATGAGGTTCACGGCAAAAAATCTCATAGATACTATTTGTTGACGTCACATTCAATCACTCTGCCTCCTGTTTTATTTGATGCTGATGATCTGCCTCGAGAAACCATAAATATATCCAATTTAGCGCATAAATAGCGCATTTGTATCTTGTGTGGCATAATGGGAGCTGATGCGTCGTTATTAGTGCTCCATCTCAGACGCAAAACAATCTTCTTGGTCTACCTCTAGTGAAAGGGGATAGACTCCCGTTGTTCCAGCTGATATCTGATATAGGCCACTCCACTAATACGTATATATAATATATATAATATATTATATATAATATATATACTATATATATATATATTCAAGAGAGGAAATTATTTCCTTTCTCTGCTCCATGTTTCAATTTGTCCAAAAACCGCGAGCAATTGGGTAATGATTGCATATTGCGAATTTTTTCAACAGTATATGTGTTAGATAAAAAGCTTTGAGCATTTTAAGATTTTATAATTAAATTAAAGGATTTAAAGTGTAAGGCTATTACTGGCGCAAATAGGGATTGCATGTAGTTAGCAAAAAAAAACCTTACTTTGCTGGTACAGGACATCGCGCAGTATTTTGAATGCATTCGCATATGAAAAGGGTTTGAGGACATGGTTAATTTAGAAGTCGCAATGGAACATCCACAGTGCATCACTCCGCTAAAAAAAAGCTAAAGAAAATATCAATTAAACAACAAGATCGTTCAAAAAGGAAATTATTTTTCCTTTATCTTCTTTATAATTTGACTCTTTTACCCGAACAAACTAAGCGTTAGCGTCAAGAATGCAGCAAATATAAGAAGGTTTTTATCACTTTAGAAATCAGAAGAAGTAACTTGATAACCTCGTGTAGGGTTTTTCATCTTTTCATATATTTTTAATGGACTATTGAACAACAAACAACAACAACAAAATAAAACCTGCACTAAATTTTGATGTCAAACTTTAGATATACAAAATATCCAATTAATTTGTAACAATAAATGAAAATTCTAAAAGCAAAAAACAAAAAAAACAAATAAACAACAAAAAAAAAACAATAAAAAACAAACAACAAAAAAAACCTACTAAGTGAATAAAATTTCCAATATTGTCGTTATTAATGAAAACTATATTACTGAACCAAACAGCAAAATTTTACTATCTAATATGACTAAAATCTATCATATATGGAGGTGTAATAAAAAAAACTGACCGACACAAAGCTTTAAATCTTTATAATTTTAAAATTTAAATTAAATGGACTGGACAACTGATAGCAACTATATAAAAAATGATGATGTCTAAACGTCTAGGACTATTGTCTAGATTGCCAATTCAACACATTTAGATCAAACAGACATTTGGCAACAACACTAAGAGCTGTGCTAGTGCATCGCCCTACTTTCTTATTATAACTAGGCACATGGAACGTTGTTTTTTCCAAAACAGAAAACGCATATCAAGCGGTGGGTTTTGGTGAGTGGAAGAAGATGAAAAAATAAAAACGGCGCTACACCATATCAATAAAGAGTTTGGACTAAAGGAAGAGTTCATTTGAAATAGAAACGCTTGAATGTTAAAGGTTGTAAATGAGAAAATGTATCATCGATATTTATCAATGCTAAATACAGCTTCAGTCTAAAAGTCTTTGAAAACTGCCTGCGTATGTAACCAACTCAGCCAAATTTATACCGAATTTCATTCGAGGAAAAGTTAAAATTTGGACTTGAGAATAATCGTTTTCCAGGTCTGCAAATGCAATGATCAGTTTCACTGTCAGCATTCACGTTGAACACTATTTCTTAATCAATTCTAAGCACGCGTCTGTACAATTGAAAGCCAACGAATCCAACGTGTCGTCTTGTAAAAGATAATTAATGTAACAACTTAACTTAAACAAATTTATTTTCTGTCGTGTTGAAGTTAGATTTTTCACAGTTAATGAGAAATATTTCTAAAATCAATTGAGCCTAGCGAAGCAATTAATCATTCTTAAAAAATATAAAATATATTTCTTTCATTTTACAAGCACAAGGGTCACTTTATTATTTTATTATTATTATTATTATTTATTATTATAAATTCATAATACAAAATAATATATAAAATATAGAATGAGTAATATATGTATTACGTATGCCACGTTATACCATGTATATTAAAATATAAACTCACTGAATTTTCTGCTATTCGATTTTCACGAATACGAACTGTAGCAAATTGAGTAGATAAAAAAGTAACAATTCTCAATTAAAATATTTCCTTTGTACATACATATATGGTTTGCGATACCAGAGATTGATACAAATGACAGGTGAAGACACTGGGTACTATAAAGTAATTCCGTTCAAGGCATGGATATGCTACCATTAGTTCATTGGTCGCTCTCTATAGCATATCAACTGTTTAAAACTTTTCTAATAAAATTATAATTTTTTTCTCCTTAACAAGAACCTAAGTTGACAACACTCAAAGGACAACACAAAAATATCATTAGTCCACAATTTGTTCCATCTCTTATATAATATACATATATATATATATATATATATATATATTTGTGTGTGTGTGTGTGTGTGCGTGTGTGTGGTGTGCGGAGATGTGTGTGTGTGGCGTGTGCATGAGTGGTGTGTATTGTATGTGTGTGTGTGTCGTGTGTCATGTGGTATGTGTGTATTCACGTGTGATAATTTACCCAGGAATACTCACTAAAATATGATTCCATTGTTTGTAGATTATCAAATCCAAAGGAAAGGTACAACGGAGTAATAATCCACTCATCCACTAACAATCGCATCTAAAATAGCCGCGCCCAGAAACATCCGACATGACTGGTGCTTTGTATCTCATTGGATAAAATCAAAGAATGCTCGATGTCCCATTGATAATCAGCACGGATATGGGCCCTGGTATATAAGTCTTTCAAACCTGACGTATTAGACCTCCACGTTGCTTGCTTGAAAACCACTCTGTGTTACATAGGAATCAGGTTCTCCTGCTCGGTCAATAGCAAAATAATTGGCCCTTCCGACGAACGCCCAAGGTCCGGAATAGTTCTTTGTGCCACCATTGTCATCAAGAAAGTGGTCTATCAAAGAAAAACCCCGACGCAACATAAATCCAAAAATTCACCCATAACATTTGGCTATTACTCTCCAAAAATAAGACCCTGGCTGTAAAATTTCTCCACCTCTGTGACGCCAAACGTTCCAACGGTTGCATTTGAAGGTTACTCAAAAAAATGAGAAAGTCGCAGGCTTTTCGTGCTTGGGGTTCAAAATGATTTTCCACCAACCGTAAGCCACATCTCCAGGTAGTTGAGATGCCACTTGGCTTTTTTTTGGCCCCCACCAAATTTTAAAAAACTTGGAAGAACTTTGGACCCTCGAAAAAAAGCGGGTATCTCTCTACTGCTTTCTCCATCGACAAACTTCGACGTGACGAGATCTTAAACTTTTCCGAACATTTTTATACTTTTTACGCTTTTCGTAAGCAAACTGCAACAATCGTTCCGTATCCCAACGCAAAACTATTGCTTCAGTATCTCGAGGCATGGAATTCAGATGTGGCTGTCATTTCACAGACATCAGGTAACGCCCCCGAAAGTGCTTTGTTATGTAAGAAATTCGACTGATCTTTTAACTTGCCAAGTGGCAATGCTGAGGGTACCCATGAAGACGTCGTCATCCAGTACAACGTGCTGCTCCTTTAACAAGAAATTAGAAGGACTGGATTGACGACGTCTTCATGGGGTACCCTCAGCATTCCACTTGGACAAAGTTAAAAGATCAGCGATTCTTACATAACAAAGCACTTTCCGGGGGCGTACCTAGATGTCTGTGAATGACAGCCACACTGAATTCCAGCTCGAGAACTGAAAGGCAATATTTTGCGTTGCGATACGCGAACGATTGTTGCAGTTGCTTACGAAAAAGCGATAAAGTATAAAAAAATGTTCGAAAGTTAAGATCTCGTCACACGTCGAAGTTAGTCGCATGAGAAAGCAGCTAGAGAGAAACCGCCAGCTTTTTTCGAGGGTCCAAAGTGTTCTTCCCAATAATGTGCACAAAAGCCAAAGTGGCATCTCAAACTTACTGGAGTTGTGTTTAACGGGCTGTGGAAAATCAATGTGAAACCCCAAGCACGAACAGCCCTGCGGACTTTCTCATTTTTTGGAGTAATTTACCTTCAAAATGCCAAACCCCTTGGAAACGTTTGGCGTTCACAGAGGTGGGCCAGAAATTATACAACCAGGCGTCTTATTTTTGGAGAAGAAAGCCAATGTTAGGGGTGATTTCGGGATTATGTTCGTCGGGGGTTTTCTTTGATAGAAACCACTTTCTTGATGACAATGTGAGCACAAAGAACTATTCGGACCTTGGGCGTTTCGTCGGAAGGGCAATTATTTTATGCCTATTGACCGAGCAGGAGAACCTTGATTCCTATGTACACACAGAGTGGTTCAAAAGGCCAAGCAACGTTGGCAGGTCTAATACGTCAGGTTTAAGACTTTATTATACCAGGGCCCAATATCCGTTCTGATATCAATGGGACATCGAGCATTCCTTTTGATTATTATCCAATGAGAACAAAAGCACCAGTCATGTCGGATGGTTTCTGGACGCGGGCCTTATTTTTAGATGCGATGGTTACGTGGATAAGCTGGTTTACCTTACGTTTGTACCTTTTCTTTGGATTGATAATCTACAAACATCAATCATATTTTATGTGAGTATTCCTGGTTAAATTATCAACACGTGAATACCACACATACACATCCACACCACACACCAACACAACTACATACACACACACTTCATGCACACGCACACACACACACACGCACACACACACACACGCACACCACACACACACACAAATATATCTATATATATATATAAATAGTATATATATATAAAGAGCATTGAACAAATGTGATATATGATTATTTTGTTTCGTCCTTGAGTTGTCACTTAGTTACTTGTTAGGAGAAAAAAATATAATTTATTAGGGAAAAAGTTTTTAAAAAGTTGATTATGCTATAGAGAAGCGACACAAATGAAACTAATGATGTAGCATATCCATCCTTTGAACGGAATTACTTTATAGTTACCCAAGTTCTTCACCTGTCATTTGTATTCATCTCTGGTATCGCAAACATATTATGTATGTATCAAAGGAAAATATTTAATTGAGAAATTGCTTACTTTCATCTACTCAATTTGCTACATTCGTATTCGTTGAAAATCGAAAGCAAGAAAATTCAGTGAGTTTATATTTAATATTAATGTATACGTGCATTACACGTAAATAACATATATACTCAATTATATATTTATATATATTGTATTATGAATTTATAATAATAATAATAATAATACATAAAATAATAATAATATGACCCTTTGTGCTTGTATAAAATATATTTTATATTTTTTAAGAATGATTATTGCTTCGCTAGGGCTCACTTAGATTTTAGAAAATATCTCAATATAACTGTGAAAAAATCTCAACTTCACACGAAACAGAAAATAAATTTGTTTAAGTTTAAGTTGTACATTAATTATTCTTTTACAAGACGACACGTGGATTCGTTGGCTTTCATTGTAACAGACCCGTGCTTAGTATGATTAGAAAAAATAGTGTTCAAACGTGAATTGCTGACAGTGCAAACTGATCATCATTTGCAGACTGGAAAACGATTTATTCTCAAAGTCCAAATTTAAAAACTTTTTCCCTCGAATGAAATCTCGTATAATTTGCTGAGTTAAGGTTACATACGAGCAGTTTTCAAAGACTATTAGACTGAAGCTGTATTTAGCAATATAGATAATAATCGATGATACATTTTCTCAAAATTACACCCTTTAACATTCAACGTTCTTATTTCAATGAATCTTCCTTTAGTCAAACTCTTTTATTGATATGGTGTAGCGCCGTTTTATTTTTTTCAATCTCTTCCACCTCACCAAAACCCACCCTTGATATGAGTTTTCTGTTTTGGAAAAAAAAAACAAAGTTCCATGTGCTAGTTATAATAGAAAGTAGGGCGATGCACTAGCACACTCTAGTGTTGTGCCAAAATGTCTGTTGATCTAAAATGTGTTGGAAATTGGCATCTAGACAATAGTCTAGACGTTTAGACATCATCATTTTATTATATAAGTGCTAATCAGTTGTCAAGTCATTTAAATTTAAATTTTTAAATTTATAAAGATTTAAAGCTTAGTGTCGGTAGTTTTTTATTTACACCTCATATATGAATAAGAATTTTAGTAATATATAGATAGTAAAATTTGCTGTTGGTTCAGTAATATGTTTTCATTGATAACAAAAATATGGAAATTTTATTCACTTAGTAGGTTTTTTTTGTTGTTTGTTTTTTATGTTTTTTTTGTTTGTTTATTTGTTTTTTTGTTTTTTGCTTTTTAGGGAATTTCATTTTATTGTTACAATTAAACTGATATTTGTTATATCTAAAAGTTTGACATCAAATTTAGTGCAGGTTTATTTTTGTTGTTGTTGTTGTTTTGTTCAATAGTCCATTAAAAATATATGAAAAGAATGAAAACCCTACACGAGGTTATCAAGTTACTTCTTCTGATTTCTAAAGTGATAAAAACCTTCTTTATATTTCGCTGCATTCTTGACGCTACGCTTCGTTGTGTTCGGGTAACAAGAGTCAAAATATAAAGAGATAAAGAAAAATAATTTCTTTTTGAAAACGATCTTGTTGTTAATTGATATTTTCTTACTTTTTTTTAGCGGAGTGATCACTGTGGATGTTCCATTGCGACTTCTTAAAATTAACCAATGTCCTCAACCCTTTTATATTGCGAATGCATTCAAAAATACTGCGCGATGTCCTGTAACCAGCAAAGTAAGGTTTTTTTTTTTTGCTAACTAATGCATCCCTATTGCGACAGTAATAGCCCTTACACTTTAAATCTTTAAATTTAATTATAAAATCTTAAATGCTCAAAGCTTTTATCTAAAACATATACTGTTTGAAAAAAATTCGCAATATCAATCATTACCCATTGCTCCGAGTTTTTGGACAAATTGAAATGGAGAGAGAAGGAAATTAATTTCCTCTCTTGAATATATATATATATATATATATATATATATATATATATATATATATATATATATATAGTAAAAATTAGTGGAGTGGCCTATTATCGATATCAAGCTGGACAACGAGGGAGTCTATCCCCTTTTCACTAGAGGTAGACCAAGGAGATTTGTTTTTTGCGTCTGAGATGGAGCACTATACGACCATCAGCTCCCCATTATGCCACACAGATACAAAATGCGCTATTTATGCGCTAAATTGGAAAATATTATGGTTCCGAGGCAGATCATCAGCATCATAAAACAGGAGGCCAGAGTGATTGAATGTGACGTCACAAAAGTAATCTATGAGATTTGCCGTGAACCTCATAAATGCTGCGTTTCATTGAAATTAGTTTATAATTTTAATTGTCTCAAATTTGAAAAAAGTTTTTATAAATTATATTTGGCATTGTTTTAATGTGTGTGTTTTATTTTAATTTTAATCATTGTTCTGTCAAGTTACAATATTGTAATATCAAGTGATTATTACTTAAATACAACAGCAAATTGAATTATGAATTAAGGAACAAACAAACAAATAATTAGATAAAAAGACAAATTAATTATAAGCAAAATGTTAAATCTCACGCATGCTTTCTAAATTAGTTAGTCAAGAATTATGAAACACCTAATTTCTAGTTTTAAATTTCAAATTTCTAGATTTAAAAACAAAGCCTACTTTAGTATTGTTATCTAATAATTTTGGGAGAAAACTCAGTTGAAAAGTTATGCCCCGGCTCTTTTAGACGGAACAAATATCGATGTATATTTGTTCTATTTCAAACAAGAAGATGTCGTTTCTTTTAATAAATCGGATATATATATATATATATATATATTAATATATATATATATGAGTAGCACAGGGATCTGTGCGGTAAAGTAAGGAGCTGATGGTAGGTGTGGCGCTCCACCTCAGATGCTAAAACACAATCACCTTGGTCTAGCGCTAGTGAAAAGGGTATAGACTCCCTCGCCGATTGGCTGATACCGACATTAGGTCGCCCCGACGACTTTACTTATATAATATATATATATATATATATATATATATATAATATATATATATGTATATATTCATTTATTCAATAAAAAACACACGCATACATTCGTCACGTATTTAAAATACTATAAGAACATTATATTTATAAAAACAAAAATTTTAATTAGAAAATACAAAATAAACACCAAATAAAATCTATACATATTTTTCTTTTACTAAATAGGATATGTATACATATATTTTCATTAATTATATTTTATTTTAATACATACTCATGCTTACACACACACACACACACACACACACACACCCAGTGAAAGCGATCGTCTGTTTACATTTCCATACACACTCACACACACACACATATACACACACCCAACATAAGGTAGCATTTTTGTCACATTACAACCGTTTGTCTTAGCGTTCTTCATAATTTCAAACATCCAAAGAACACTAGTTTTTCATTCAACATCTTTTTAAATAGATTGAACGACAAAACAAAAGACTCTCACAGTCTTCTTATTCTCTGTGATAATTTGTTTTCCTCAAATTAACAAAAGCCCTGATGAAGATCTATTGAAACAGATCGAAACACTGCAACGTTGGCAAAATTAACATCCCTCGTTTTATGAACTTGTGTTTTTTCAATTTTTCACTATATTACATACTGTCGGATTCACTTCCATTTTCTCTTCATACACACACATACATACACACACACACACACACACACACACACATATATATATATATATTATATATAATATATATATATATATGGATATTTAATTTCACACACACACACATTTATATATTTATATTATATTATTTTTTCCTCAAATTAACAAAAGCCCCGATGAAGGTCTATTGAAACAGATCGAAACACTGCAGCGAAAATCAGATATGTTATCTAAATCCCGACATGAAAATAAACACCTACTATCACATTTCGATCCATATACATAACTCCCACTATCCAAAATATTTTATATATACATTTTTTTTTTTAAATTTTGTCACCAAATAAAGTGTTCCAAAGGATGAAATATTATTCTTGATAGTAATGTCGACGCTATAACGTTTCTTTTTTGTCGATATTCTTCATGGCGTTAGTGATATCTTGTGTGTGGGACGATAAGACTTTACTTTTTGTGGTAAGTGTCCTTAGTGACGTATTGGCTGAGGGGACGTAGAGATTCGTATCACAAGAAAATTCAACCTTTTCCCACCCCTTTATAAAGGTTAACCAAATTAATCTACCTCGACACACCAACAACCACACACTACAGTATTACGCAAAGACCAACATTCCTCATTCTTCATCGCACATCATAGTATCAACTATTCCCCGCAAAACCTCTACCCTAGATTAAGATTAACTACACCAGATGTCTCGGACCACTATACACCCTGCAACAATACATGACCAACGACTTTTAACGCCTAAAAAGCAAGGGCTAACATCTCCCACACAAGATCCCACCAATGCCCTGAAGAAGGTTGCAAAAACCAAAACGTTATAGCGTTGATATCATCAAGAATGAATATTCATCCTTTGGAACACTTCGTATTTTGTCTATATTTTGCCAACACACACACACACACACAAACACACACACACACACACACACACACACACACATATATATATATATATATATATATATATAATTTCATTCATATATAATTATATTCCAGTGTAAATTGTTACACGAATTTGGCTTCAGTCTTGGTGGTTACAAATGTGTATGTCGACAAGGTACAGAGTACACAATAATCGATGGCAAATACTGGCTTGAAGGTGTCCTTTTAGAGGTGGAATACCTCAAGAAGAAACGTGGCATGGTTAATAGGTAAGAAAACATTATTTCATTATCATGATTACCAATGGGGCGAAATGTCCTCTTTTGGTGTGGGGTGCGGCGACTAGAGACAGATCGGAAGTAATGATGAGAAAAAACAAGTTGTAAATTGGCAGAACAAAGGAATATTTTTTAATAAAATAAGTATGAAGAAAATTATACCACGGACCTTTTAGTAAAAGAAATCAAACTAAACACACACACACATATATACACACACACGCACACACATATATATATATATATATATATATATATATATATATATATATATATATAGAGAGAGAGAGAGAGAGAGAGAGAAGAGAGGAGAGAGAGAGAAAGAGAGACAGACAGACAGAGCGACAGAGTGGAAGCGATAGAGAGAGAAAAGAGTCACGTAGCGCAATGGTTATCGATAAATTCTAGTCGATGCTATTTGGATATCACTTTGCGCTAAGGGCATGTATTTATCTCGTCTACCTACATTTATAAGTAAATAGTAGGGAAACTGGCTTCTTTAGCTTTGATACGGCAAGCGCTCTAGGAGAAGATACACACACACACACACACACACACATATATATATATATATTGTTACATACGCCTATCGCCCGACGCCGTACGGCGTTTCCATCAGAGACACAGAAAGGATTTAAGGCATGCACATAGAATTATAGCAACAACAACAATAAAACGTGGTATTATTTTAACACATAATATTTACTTCAATGTTTAAAGTCCTTAGAATTTAAATGCGGCTGCCGACAGGCTAGAGTCTTTCCGTGTTCGTTGGTGGAAATGTTCATTCAAAGTCGATATATATATATAAGGCATATATGAAGGAAGTTACACTTATCTTGTTTGTCTATAAGGGGGTCATTTTCCGTGGTTAAGTCATTTTCCGTGGTTAATTGTTGTCCGGTGGTCAGTCCTTTATCCGGCATTTTCATTTTGGTAATTTGTTTCGGGAGACATTCTTCGTCTTCCCTCTCCCCCACGAGATGTTCACTGGTCGGCCATCTGATATATTCTGACCAAGCCTGATAACAGTAACCCTTTTTGCCCCTTCCTCTAACCTGTGTCCATACGTTTTACCGACGTAGGCAGGCAGCGAGGTAGTATCAGGCGTTCCTCTTTTTAGGATCACTACAGGCAAGGGTAAGCAGTTTTTGAGGTCAAGTTCTGTGACTTCCCCCCCTCCCAGCGTCATCACGTCTATCAGAATGTTCTAAAATGTTCTATGAATTGCGGGAACGTAACAATATATATATATATATATATATATATATATATATATAGAGAGAGAGAGAGAGAAGAGAGAGAGAGAGAGAGAGACCATCACCACCTAATTAATCACCAGTCACCGCCCCTACGACGATGAGAAGAACTGAAAACGAAACCCTTCAGAATTTCACAGAAAAATTGTATATAAAGCCTCATGAATTTTCTGCCAACCATTTTCAATAAAGTAAAACTCATAGGTATACACAGATACCTGTGGGTAGAAATAGATCTATAACTGCAAAATGACCGATTTTTAAGCCTTTTTTCTTTACCAATTATATTGCTCTGTTCAATAGTACTGAACATTGGACTCTCAACTTGGACCTGAACAACATCCTTTGTATTATTTGTATTATTCGGACTATTGTCCTCAGCTTTATTGTTATCTGTTGATGTTTTTCTGTATTTCTTGTCTGGCTCGAGAACCTTCTCGAACTCGAAAACCTCCTTGTCGTAATCGGGAGCTTTCACGGTATTCCAACCCTTTGTTCAATCCGCGCTACGTTATTTTTCTCTCAATCTTAACGTGGAGGACGCATGCGAAAATTGAGAGAAAAATAACGTAGCGTTCAACAGTTATTATCCGAAAAATATATGAGTTTAACTAAGGAATTACATCGACTTTGTTAAACGTAGAGTAGGATCCTGATGAAATCATTATGATTGAAACCATTGTAGACCCTTTATTTTACCTCTACTATTATTATTTATATATATATATATATATGTTTGAAATACGCTAGACTTAGCGCAGGATGGCGTCGTCAGTTATGTTATTGGCTGGCTTCATAGGGGGTTTCGGGTCTTTCAACATAATACCCCCCTCAGCCAGCCAAACCCCGTTGGAGCCGATCAAACTCCAACACGCCACCCTTGTGCAACGCTAACAAAGAAAAAAAAACTACGACAAACGGGAACTCTTCATATCTGAATGGCCAATTCTTCAGCCAATCAATGATAAGAGTAGTTGTTATAAACAGGATCGCGCGATTCAGATATTTTCTTTTAAAAAATGCATTGGCATGGCTAGGATGTTACTAAGAAGAAAAATGCGTTGGATATAGGAGACTGAAAGGAATGTAAGTTGTAATAATTGAGAAGTCTTTTGTTTTTGTTATTGTTTTTTTTTAGTGTTTTTTTTTAGCAATATACAAATTACTCCATATTCAATTTGGTCGAAGTTCCTTTTCGTCCGGCTTTGCTTTTTTGTATTGTTTACGGAGGGATTTCAATTCCGATCTGAATTGCTTGATTTTTGCTTCTCTTCTATTTTCCTTTTTTTGGGGTCTTTCCTTTGTCTCTACATATCCAAATTGCGCTTCTGCAAAACTAATTATAATCTTAGACAGCATCATAAGGCGCGTTTCAACTGTTCCCCTTAATGCAATTTTCGTTAATTCGCCAATGTTATTGTCGAACTCCAGCCAAGTGTCTCTGTTAGCGGCTCTTGGCCATTTGATCTTTCTAAATGTATTGGTCAAAATTCCTTCGGCTTGGAGTGGCTGGGCACTGTGGTATGCTTCCTGGCCCTGCATCTCCTTCGTCTCACCAGGAGTAACTCCTGTGCGCTGCAGATCGGGTATTTTGACTTGACATTTTGTTCTGGCCTGATGGATTTTTAGTCCGCGTTCATTCTTGCACATTTTCCCGCATGGGCATGTCACTCTCGTTGTCCGTAAGTTCAAAGCTGTGTTCGATTCCATAATGTCAATCAATTCGGGGATCTCATGCTCCCCCCCTCTCGGGATCCCCTGGGGGTATGGTTCTATTGTAGTTTCAGTAGCGTTGGTTAATCCTAAGCCGGGGTGCTGGCCCGGACTTATTGTTTTGTGGTCTCCCCTCACCGTCAATTGTCTTTCCAATTTGTCAACCAGACTGTTCCTGGATAGTCATCCGGTCTATTCCCGGATGTCACTGTATGTGCAGAAAAATTATGTTTGAAATACGCTAGACTTAGCGCAGGATGGCGTCGTCAGTTATGTTATTGGCTGGCTTCATAGGGGGGTTTCGGGTCTTTCAACATAATACCCCCCTCAGCCAGCCAAACCCCGTTGGAGCCGATCAAACTCCAACACGCCACCCTTGTGCAACGCTAACAAAGAAAAAAAAACTACGACAAACGCGAACTCTTCATATCTGAATGGCCAATTCTTCAGCCAATCAATGATAAGAGTAGTTGTTATAAACAGGATCGCGCGATTCAGATATTTTCTTTTAAAAAATGCATTGGCATGGCTAGGATGTTACTAAGAAGAAAAATGCGTTGGATATAGGAGACTGAAAGGAATGTAAGTTGTAATAATTGAGAATCTTTTGTTTTTGTTATTGTTTTTTTTTAGTGTTTTTTTTTTAGCAATATACAAATTACTCCATATTCAATTTGGTCGAAGTTCCTTTTCGTCCGGCTTTGCTTTTTTGTATTGTTTACGGAGGGATTTCAATTCCGATCTGAATTGCTTGATTTTTGCTTCTCTTCTATTTTCCTTTTTTTGGGGTCTTTCCTTTGTCTCTACATATCCAAATTGCGCTTCTGCAAAACTAATTATAATCTTAGACAGCATCATAAGGCGCGTTTCAACTTAATGCAATTTTCGTTAATTCGCCAATGTTATTGTCGAACTCCAGCCAAGTGTCTCTGTATATATATATATATATATATATATATAGAGAGAGAGAGAGAGAGAGAGAGAGAGAGAGAGAGAGAGAGAGAGAGAGAGAGAGAGGAGAGATCATTTATATATACTCTTTAAACCAGCTAGTTGATATTAATATTTTACTTACCTTCTTTAAGCTTCTGACACTTTTTTTTATTTCTATCTTTTATTACTTTATTTCTCAACTTATTTACTAATAATCTCAATTTGATTCTATTTCGCAGGTTCGATACTCTTAAGTGTCGCATTTCGGCAGCTCCATCACTTCCCAACTCCAGCTTCTTCCTCGTCACCGTTTTACTTTTATTCTGTTTTTGATCGTCGCATTTTCTTCAAATCATGTCCGGTTGAAATCCAACATTTTAAACGATAATGTTTAAGTCGAATTATATGGCCTTGTGTCGAATTAAGTGAAACATAGAAAATATCTAAGCGGTTTTGAATGCTGGATTTTTTAATATCTATTTAGAATAAAATAAATATATTATCATTACATTCGAGATGTGTTCTGAAAATAATGCTCTCTATTCATTTCCAAGACAATTAAACAAAAAACACTGTACACACGGACAAGCAAGTTTTCATCCACAAAACACATAATCACCACCTACCGGGCTAAGCGCTTTTGATAACGGTGAACAATTGCAAGTATGCTGCACTCGGAAGAAGAGTGTTCCAAAAGTAACGCTTTTTTGTCCTCGAGTGAAATGTGAGTGGCAAACCACACCCAATAAAGTTGTCAACCCATGAAATACAGAGCGATTCGATCAGCTCCTCTGTGCGAATCGGGCCGCTGGAACATGGACTACACTCGGATGGGTGCAGTTTTTTTATGAAATCAACATACAAGGTTTTGTTCATTGTTGGCGACAACGTAATGCTCAGCAGTAGTGACTATGAAGACAAATTGCTTCCTATATTTGTAGGAGTTTGCGTAGAAATAGCTTCATTTTTGCTTATTATTCTCTATCTTCAATTAAAAAACAAACAATGGAACCTTATTTCCCCAAACCTATAGATAAAAAGAAAGAAAAGAAAGAAAAAAGAACAAAAAGGACACGTCTTTTATTTACACGCTGGTAGAATATTAATGTGATAGTCGTGATAAAAAAAAAACGAAATAAACCCAGGACTAATAATAAAAAATGACAAATAACGATAATATTTCATCTATATCTAATGCAACTAGTGTAAATAACAGCTTTGGTTTCTTTAATGGCAAATCAACATTCGTGAATTATTTAATGTCAAAACCATCCATGTAGAGGAAAGGCTGCCACAATATTTAAACCATAACCGAGGTAGGAGGGGTTCATACCTTTACCAAGGGTATTAGTTCAAAAGTGAACGTATTAGCGTGACTGGAGACGAAAATCGCTTACCACGATGTCGTAGTTAAGCACAATATCCACTATACCACGGGGGACACACCCTGTAGATAACAGGTATATACACGGTTTTTGTTTTCATTTTAAAATGTAATACGAAGACGTATAGACGACTAGTGTAAATAACAGGTCTCTCCAAATTTTATTTTTTTTATTTTTAAAGGTAATATGAATACTTATTAAGATATATACTATGGCGTTTTAATTTCAGTTTTGATAACAGAAAAATAGGAGATTTGTCATATAAACGGGAAAAGCTTTTGCTTACTTAAAGTATGTTAAAACCAGTGGTAAGGAGGTTTCGAGTTTAATGCCACTTACAACCTTTTAAACGATCAAGTACGGTCTTCCCTTGTCGAAAGATGAATTAAAGTTCTCTCTTCTCGCAGACGCCTGATACCCCAATGCTTTCTCGCAAAAAGTCATCTAATAAAGAAATCATTAAAAGGTCTTTGTTCTTGTTGTTTTCATTTCTTTTTGTTGTTATATATTGATGAAATTTCTGTAGAGGTGCATTTTGTAAGTATTATCATCGAAAGAAAATGACCCGTCGACCCGAGATCAAATCCTGGAAGAGACTGCTTGCATTTCACTGTGCGCTAATAACCTTGGGAAAGATGTGCATCCAACTGTTCTCCCTCCAATTATGAATAAATAGTAGGACAGACTGGACTCTTTAACCTTGATTAGGCAACAAGTCTAGGCGAAGAAAAATGAATAATAAACTGACATTGTACCACATCCTATAAGTGCGAAGGGGGCGGTAAATATATGTAGTAATTAGATTTAAAAGATATTAACTAAAAACACTTTAAATTGTGTTGTAAACATACAACAAAATAATGAATAAATGATAAAAGTCAACAATAGATTCCAACGTTGTCTTTAAACATGAAAATAAAAATAGCAGATTATTTAAGGCATTATATTTTGTAAACGCTATCGAAAACTTTATTGATAGAAGGTTACAGAATTTGCCCTAGTAGGATGTAAAGTGAATGCGACTCTGAAAAGCAAGTATATTGCGTCTCTGACGATTGGATACAACTCACAAAACTATCAGTAACATGAGGAAAGATTTTGTTTATGAAATCAATTTTTATCGATTATTTTACAGGATTTTAAGTTTTTAAAACCCACATGCATATATATATATATATATATATATATATATATATATATATATATATATATATATATCAGTCATCCATAGACACGTGTTTCAACGTTTACATATCATCAGTGCGGCTCGACTTTTTTAACAGATACCTCTAGTCGGGAGCGAAACCCGACAGAATTTTCATCTCCCAAGTTCCTTACCCTTGCGGCCGTCAGCGACTGTTAGTCCAGGGTGAACAATTAATTGATACATACTTACAGGATATATGTTTTTACAATCACCAGAGGGCTCGAGTCTGTAAACAACAGGCGAGTAAATGCTTACGCTATTGCGGTTAAATGTTCATTAATATCTCCCCTACAGTGCTCTACCATGACAATTGGGAGCGTATAACATTCAAAGTCCATCACAAAACTAATTGCAAAAATGACTACATACATTTCTATTCTAACTATAGCAATAAGACAAAAAGTGGCATTCTTATAGGTTTTTTCCTTAGGGCCCAAAGAATCTGTTCTCCTAATTTTCTAAGTGAAGAATACGAATATATCAACTAATCTTTTACAAATTTACAATACCCCATTTTCTTCATACATCGCGCCAAGCTAAAGGCTATCAAAATCTATAAAAATAAACAACACTCCATTAACTCAACAAATCTTAACAATATCCCCACAACCAAATACATCACACTACCTCAAAGTCCCATAACACCATTAATTGAAAAAAATCTGAACCGTCTTGGAATCAAAACTGTCACCTGCACAAGCCAAACAATTAAACACTTACTTAAACACTCCACAAATAACCATGAATCCAATGCTGGTGTCTATAAAATATGCTGTGAACAATGCGATAAGCTCTACATTGGTGAAACTGCCAGAAATTTGAAAAAACGATTATATGAACACTCCAAAGACCTAAAATTTGGAAACACATCCAATTCTCTAGTAGCACACAACTTACTAACAAATCACAATTTTACTTTACAAAAATCTTCAATGATCGCTTTCATCCACAATCGAAATGTACGTCGTATCGTAGAATCCTCGGCCATCTCGATTCTTAATACTCTACCACAGAGACCTGGGTTTTATAAAATATCACCATTCCTTGCTAGAACTATACTAAAAAACTT
The DNA here is from genome assembly GCA_023376005.1 of Doryteuthis pealeii. Classification (NCBI taxonomy): domain Eukaryota; kingdom Metazoa; phylum Mollusca; class Cephalopoda; order Myopsida; family Loliginidae; genus Doryteuthis; species Doryteuthis pealeii. The sequence continues at coordinate 59,862,678 of CM042138.1, forward strand.
TAATATACACCACTAAATTTCTTATTACTCACACTAATTTTCCTATTATCTTCCCACTTTTAAATATAATACCCCTAATCTCTTTCCTCCCATTCTTCCTATTAATATGACATATAAAAACCTAATTAACTTAATATTCTTCCTATTAATATGACATAAAAACTTAATTAACTTACACTTCTTTTAATATACTTAAATATTCATTTGTTTTAATTTAAACCACTATTTTTATCAATTTTCATCTTAATGTCTTTCATCTATATTATTTAACTTACTGATTTATGTTTCTCTAACATTTCAATTACTTAATTTGATTCATACCTAAACAACATGTTTTAATATCATTAGATTAATTTCATTATATATCAATAAATTACCCACCCACTATTCATACATACGCATATACATTTTTCTACTCTAATAAACTATCTAATATATAAAAACAAATAATTATATAAACAAATATTTCTATAAAACTAATAAATAAATCTAATTAATCATTTTTTTTTTTACATAAATAAACTCCCACACCACATATACTAGTTATATTATTTCTATTATTTTTCCTATTATAATTATACAACATAAAATAAATAAGACTTTAAAATACAAATAAAAAATATAGTGACGACTAATCCAATTATTATTTAAACCACTATCCAATTAACATCTTTAAACTGAATAATATACCTTTCTACTTAATTTGATTTAACTAAACACCATTTTTAGATCTTCACCACAATAATTTTACCTACATTAACATATTAACTTATGTTTTCTCCAACACATTTCTATACTCTTTCTTATTTTCACCCTTTACTATACCTTTAGATTTTCATTACTTTGACAACTTTTCCATTTTTAAACTAAAATATATTAATCATCATCAATTTATTAATAAAAACATTTTTACATTATAATAATAATCTATTAATAATAAACTAATAATTATAATAATAATAATAATCTATTTAATAATAAACTAATAATTATATTAATAAATAATATTTCTATCAATCTAATAAATAAATATATTTAATAAATTATAATCTATTAATCATCATCAATTTATTTATAAAAAAAAAATGTTTACCTTACATAACTATTAATATTACTTTATTACTACTTCATCTTCTTGTTTTACTTCACATAAAAACAACTTGCCCCTTTTTACTAAAATTAAAATATAATATTAAAACAAAATTATTTGTCCCGTTTTTACTAAACTAAAAATAAAATATACAATATAACAAAAATCAAGTGACAACAAGCCCTTCTATTTATAACCATTTACCTCTATTCTTAACCTCAATAATTTATTTTCTTCTTTTTTTTCAACTCACAATTATTAACGACTTTAATTACATACCTTTATCTACATTTATTTTCTTTAAAAAAAAGTGTTCGTACTAATTTAATACACAAACTGAAACTCTTTTTCATAATCTTTTCCCTACTTTTATCTTATTAACTTCTACCTTAAATAATCTAAAAATTCAGATCATTATGCTGTTTCTTCCAAACATTTATTAAATAATATCACCACATCACTTTATTTTACAATTCATTAATTAATTTCAATTTATTATATAACACAATATTCCATAAACAATAAAACATACTTGACCCATTCGCTCATTTTTTAGGGGATAACTCTTTTTGGTTTTCACCGATTTCTTTCTTCTTTCTTTTTTCCCAAACAATAACAATGAAAACACGCTTCATTCAATCATCAACAAGTTTAAGAATATTAATAACACTAGCAAATATATGCACCCTCCGGGTGCAAGTATTTAAGTTTTGATATAATGAAATATCATATTAAATTAGAAAGGCTAATGAAACTGACTAAGAATGCAGATAAAAAAGATTTGTAACAGGGGGGTTATAATCGAAAAATAGAACAACTTTGAAACTAACTATTCCATCATTTTACATTACTCCCCTCTTTCATTGGTAAATTTTCCTAATTTAACTATTTAGTTAAAATAGGAAGTAAAGGATAATATTACAGTTATTTCTTCTTGTAAATAAATTTCTTTTAAGATTTATCCACGAGATTTTTGTTTATATTTCTTAAGATAAAACCAAACAATTAGAAATCAATAATACCAAGCACATATTTATTAAAATAAAATTTTAAATATCAATATGCAAATTAGCCTTCTCGTTCAAACTGTAAACCGCTATTTTGTTGTATATATAAATACAATTGCATGTTATTAGTACGTAGTTATGGTCAACAGTATTAATAATGTAATACAATTTTTATTAATAACTGAAGGTTTAAAAGAATGAAATCATGGAGAATTTGACGTAAATAATTAAGGGAATTGTGACTTGAGTAGTAATATAGTTTCGGTTATAGACAGAAAAACACACAATCTCCATTATAATAAGACTAGCATAACAAAACCGCCCTTCGGGCGGTGTAAAAATAAAATTTTGAAAAATATAGCCTGAGCCGAGTGGGATTTAAAATTCAATGTCAGAGGGGTAGTATCCAAGTAAAATTAATAAATGAATTGAAGAAATAAAAAACAACAATGCCAAAATATGCCAAAAACTTTAAAAGGATATTCAACATTTAATGATTTTAGTAATTAAAATCATCAAATTCATTAAAGGAGTAAAAAATAAACAATTTGAAATAGAAATTAGGAAAGTTAACTTTCTACACCAAAGTTTTTCCTGAAATAATATTCAATAATAAAATTAAATTTGGTTTATCAATGAATAAAACAATCAACTATACAAAATGATTTTTTATTGTTTTGATTATTTCTAAAATCTTTGAAATAAAACAATAAATATTCACCTTATTTATTTTACATTTAACAAACATTTAGTTTTAGTGTAAATAAATATTACATAAAATAAAATAGAGTAATGATACTTAAATCAATATTTAAATGCTAAATAATACCTAATATTAATTTTTTTTTAATGGAGTAAATAAAAATATCTAATTTATAGATTTATTTTCAACTAAATTTTATTTGGTAAAATTCTGTAAAAAGATAAATTCTTTAAAAATTTTCTTCAATAAATAAAATCTTTTGATAAGAGATTCAGTATCAATTTGTCTGTAACTAAAACTATGTTGCTGTAAAATTAATAAATCAAATAAAGTAATAAAAAACAACAATGCCAAAATATGCCAAAAACTTTAAAAGGACATTCAACATTTAATGATTTTATTAATTAAAATCATTGAATTCATTAAAGGAGTAAAAAATAAACAATTTGAAATAGAAATTAGGAAAGTTAACTTTCTACACCAAAGTTTTTCCTGAAATAATATTTAATGATAAAATTAAATTTGGTTTATCAATGAATAAAACAATCAACTATACAAAATGATTTTTTATTGTTTTGATTATTTCTAAAAATTTTGAAATAAAAAAAAATAAACATTCACCTTATTTATTTTACATTTAACAAACATTTAGTTTTAGTGTAAATAAATATTACATAAAATAAAATAGAGTAATGATACTTAAATCAATTTTTAAATGCTAAATAATATTTAATATTAATTTTTTTTAATCGGAGTAAATAAAAATATCTAATTTGTAGATTTATTTTCAACTAAATTTTATTTGGTAAAATTCTGTAAAATATAAATTCTTAAAAGATTTTCTTCAATAAATAAAATCTTTTGATAAGAGATTCAGTATCAATTTGTCTGTAACTAAAACTATGTTGATGTAAAATTAATAAATCAAATAAAGTAATAAAAAACAACAATGCCAAAATATGCCAAAAACTTTAAAAAACATTCAACATTTAATGATTTTATTAATTAAAATCATCAAATTCATTAAAGGAGTAAAAAATAAACAATTTGAAATAGAAATTAGGAAAGTTAACTTTCTACACCAAAGTTTTTCCTGAAATAATATTCAATAATAAAATTAAATTTGGTTTATCAATGAATAAAACAATCAACTATACAAAATGATTTTTTATTGTTTTGATTATTTCTAAAAATTTTGAAATAAAAAAAATAAACATTCACCTTATTTATTTTACATTTAACAAACATTTAGTTTTAGTGTAAATAAATATTACATAAAACAAAATAGAGTAATGATACTTAAATCAATTTTTAAATGCTAAATAATATTTAATATTAATTTTTTTTTAATTGGAGTAAATAAAAATATCTAATTTATAGATTTATTTTCAACTAAATTTTGTTTGGTACACTTATGTAAAAATATGAATTTTGTAAAAAGTTTTTTCAATAAATAAAATCTTTTGATAATAGATTCAGTATCAATTTGTCTGTAACTAAAACTACGTCACTGTTTACATCAAAACACTGTCATTGATAAAAATATTATTTGATTAATAATCAATAGATGCATGCAACATTTTGATTTGAGGGGGACAGAAGTAAGTTTCCATTTCAAATGGTTTCATTTTTCTTTACTCCTTTAATAAATTTGATGATTTTACCGATAATACAAACCCTCTTATATGGAAATTTTAACTCAGACAATATCTTTCAAAAATTAATTTTTATAACCGCCCAGATGGCATTTTTTGCTAGTTTATGTAAAAATGTTTGTACAATAAATTAATGAATATAATATATGTTGTTACACTCTTAATTCATTTTCTTAGAGATTTAATAAATTTTATATCCATTAAAGTAAGCATTAAATTGAATAATTGGCAGACCTGAGCATCTGGAAACCCCCCATCTAAAATTTTTGTTTTTAATTTTTTTTCTTTCTTTTAATGGATTATTATCAATTGCACACCAATCTATCAGATTGTAAAAGAACAAAAAATTCAAAAAAATTATTTATTTTTCGCGGTGCTCAGTTCCCCGTATAAGTTTATCGTAAATCGATCCCCCATATCAGAACCGCTACAAAATTTATTCATTTATTTATTTTTTTGTTTTCCTTCAATGGATTATTATCGATTACACACCAATCTATCAGGTTTTTAAAAAAATTCTTAAATGTTCTTTATTTTTTGAGTTTTCAGGGGTGCTCATGCCGACATATAAGTTTATAGTAAATCGCTGCCCCATATCAGAACCGCTCGAAAGGAAACTGGCGCAAACGTGTCAAAGTTAGGGTGGCCCAGAAAAAACAGAACCCAAATTATTTATTTATTTTCCCATTAAACTAACCTTAAACCCCAACACCAACCCTAACCTCAAATCCTAACCCTAAACCCCCTAGTTACAATTAACAGTTTTATAACAAAATTTGTGGGTTCTGTTTTTTTCAATGTCACCTTAATTTTGACACCTTTGTGCAAATTCAGCCCAACTGTTAAGGTAGAGCGGTTCCGATATAGGGGGAGCGATTTACTATAAACTTATACGGGGAAATGAGCACCCCTGAAAACTCAAAAAATAAAGAACTAAAAAGTTCTTTATTTTTGAATCAGGCGCTTTTTTGTTTTTTTACAATCTGATAGATTGGTGTGTAATCGATAACAATCCATTGAAGGAAAAAAAAAAAAAAAAAAATTTTTTTAGCGGTTCCGATATGGGGGATCGATTTACAATAAACTTATACGGGGAACTGAGCACCCCAGAAAACTCGAAAAATAAATAACTTTTTTGAATTTTTTTTTTACAATCTGATAGATTGGTGTGTAATCGATAATAATCCATTGAAGAAAAAGAAAAAAGATTTAAAACATTTTAGATGGGGGGTTTCAGATGCTCAAGTCCGACGAATAATTTTATTTATTTAATTTTTAAAAACAAAACAAAATTTATATAAACTCGAAGTAAAATGCTATTTTCAATCATCTAATACAGAATAGTAATCCTCTTATTGATGAATGTGTATTGTTTAAACATTGTTTAAACATTGAACAAAATACTATTAATTTCTCGCTACAATTAATTTAAATAAATGATGAAAAATAACATTAGTAATATGAAATAACCGTAAACAAATTTTGAATTAAAAATAAAAGTAAACATCTTTTTTTAATTCCTAATAGGAATAATAAAATTTGAAATAAAAAATACTTGTTATATTTGTGAAGGTGCCGCGAAAATTAAAAATAAATTTTATCTATAAATTTTTTCATGGTGTTTGTATCATTTTTTATTGTATTTAAAAAGTCCCCTACCTAAATCGATTAGGTAGGGGACTTTTTTTTTTTATCACCGCTTTTGTTTATACAAACCAAACTTCGGTTAAACATTGTTGAATAATGAATTTTAAAAGTATTGCGTCAATTATGATAAAAAATAAAGATTAATTTTTAGTTTAAGAAAGAAGCGCTAAGTGTTAAAAAAAACAAACACGTAAAATCATTTTTTTTTTTTTTGTTTTTTTGTCGTCTGTTTCTGTAAGGGAATTTATGACAAATTAAAATTAAAAGATATTTCTTAATTTCTAAATAAATCACGGTCATCATATTTAGCGGAAAAGCATCGCTCAGAACTGGTTGTTATTTTAATTTTAATATTAGTTATATGGAATAACCGTAAACAAATTTTGAATTAAAAATAAATGTAAACATTTTTTTTAAATTCCTAATAGGAATAATAAAATTTGAAATAAAAAATACTTGTTATATTTGTGAAGGTGCCGCGAAAATAAAAAATAAATTTTATCTATAAATTTATCTATAAATTTTTTTAAATTCCTAATAGAAATAAAATAATTTGAAAAAAAATACTTGTTATATTTGTGAAGGTGCCGCGAAAATTAAAAATAAATTTTATCTATAAATTTTTTCATTAAAAATTAACTCTATTAAAACTTTTAAAATATTTTTTTTTTTTTACCGCAACGAAAACGGGAGTAGTCACGGAAAAGACCATAACTAATAATTTAACGTAAGATTTAAATTAGTAGCTGTATCTTTATTTTTAAATTAATTTCTCGCAAAACTTTATACATGAAATAATTATAAATACAAATAAAAATTAAAATATCAATTAGAAACTGTTTAGAACTAAACATGCATTTATTAAAAGATTCGTTGAAAATTGGCTATGCAAATATTACAAACTAGCAAATATTACAAACGCATCTTAATACTTGTATATAAAGCAATTTGTTCCTTTAATATTATGTATAACATAAATTGATTACAAATTTAGGTTCTCATTGATAAACGCTAGAATTTAGTTTGGAATATGTGACGTCAGCCGTGACGTAGTTTCGGCTTCAGACAAAAATGCAGTCTATCTCCATTATATATAGATTTTAGTCTTTGCAATACAAATTGTATCCATCCACCAAAACTTTCAATTTTTTAACGGTATCTGCGTTCCAAATGATTAAAAAAATATTCTTTTTTCGAACATTTTAAAATTCTGTTTTGTCTCCAACGGATTTTTGTCTCTACTCAAAAAATAAAAAATTCACTCTGATGAAGGTCGTAAAAAATCTCTCTGTGTAAGGTACATTTTTACATTTTTCCTATTAATATTATCATCATCATTTCAACTTCATCTGATTACTTTAATAATAATAATAGCGTAAATCCGTATACATTTTGATAAACGGACCGAAACACATGTGTAAGTGATATTGATTAAAAGTGATATCGATAAAATTCATTTTTATCCATCTACATTTCTTTTCTTTACTCATTTTTTCCTCATATATATATATATATATATATATATATATATCAGTCATCATATATATATCAGTCATCCACAGACACGTGTTTCAACGTTTACGTCTCATCACTGCGGCTCGACTTTTTTAAATAGGTACTCTCTCTCTCTCTCTCTCTCTCTCTCTCTCTCTCTCTCTCTCTCTCTCTCCATATATATATATATATATATATATAGAGAGAGAGAGAGAGATGAAGAGGACCAAGACAAAGTGTGAGAGAGATATTGTTGTAGATCCAACGAGAGAAAAATAAATATTTCATAACGAAAAATGGTTTGGATTTTGATTTTTGATTTTTTTTACAATAAAATAAAGTTTTTTAAAGTTTTTTATGGACCAAACTTATTATCTCTCTCTCTCTCTCTCTCTCTCTCTCTCTCTCTCTCTCTCTCTCTCTCTCTCTATCTATCTATCTATCTATCTATATATATAATATATATATATATATATATATATATAGCTTGGTTGACACATTATATAATCTATATAAAAAATTTAAGATATCAAGTCATTGATTTTTACTTTAACTTCTTCTTCTTTGTGTACATTGTCAACTTCTTAATCAAAAAACCTCGGCACAACTTTTGATCAGAATCATTTCTCTACAAAACTATCTGATGGTATCATGTCATATTTCCTGGAATTTCTGCTGGTAGTTTAAGTAATTTACAAGGTATGATCAAAACGTATCGAGACTGAAACTTCATTTATTTCATTTAAAATTCCAATAAAGACATCTTAGCAACTTATATAATTTAATGTGTCTATGCTAATCAGTGCCAATTTTAAAAAGAAACTATAAAGTCAATCACGGTACTTTTAGAATAGAGGTTTTTTTTTTGGGGGGGGGGCGAAACACAGGATTGTGTAAGTGCAGCATCACTAAGATACTCACTAAACCTAAATTTCAAAACATCAAAATGTCGGCGACCTCCACCCAAAGTGATAGGAGAACGTACTACCCAATCATTCTCTCTACCGATGAAAGCTATGTTCTTAATCGCTGGCTAATTATATGCGGGATGACAGGATCCGTAATTGGTTGGCCAATCAAAGATGTTTAGGTCAACAAATTTCCTCTCTAAAATATGGACATCGAAACTGCTATACACAGAATCAGGAGATTCAGAAGGAAGACGAGACTTCAAATTGCTGACGAAATAAATATTTGCTGTTTAAAAAATAGAATACATTGCCGCTTGAAAATAAACTCTGACGAAAGAAGTGACGCAGTCCATGCCATTTTGCCATTGAAGAACTCAATGTTAATTAACATAAAACAAAAACGTCAGCCAAAACACCTACTGTGTGAAATATATTCCTCTCTGTGATATATGATTTTGTAATCATACAACAATAAAACCTTGTTATTGTTAACGGTGAGTTGTCTCGTTCTTGGAGTTACCAACACCTGCGGCAGTTAATTTCCACTCACATCCCGACCTGTCACGAAGACGCTCCGACAAAGTTGTTTCAATCCTTGTTCTGCGGTTAAAAAAAAACCCACGTGTGCTAAGAAAGCGTTGACGAAGCAACAATCGGAAAACGCCTATGAACCCAGTGATATGGTTTATTTGGTGCATTAAGACACAGGATCTAACCCTGAGAGATCCCCACTGTATATTGGCACCAAAAAAGGAAGGAAAACCACGAATACCTTTCCCGGATCTAAGGGTAAGAGACTATTTTCCTTCACTTGTTTAGCCAAATAGTTAGTTTGATTTGGGTTTTTTGTTTTTTGTTTTTTGTATACACAAATAGTCGTTCTGTTATTTTGATGGTTATTTTTATTAATTATATTTGCAAATATATGTACCACCCGGGTGCAAGTATTTAAGTTTTTATGTAATAAAATATATTGAAATAGAAATGCTAATGAAACTAAACAAGAATGCAGATAAAAAGATTTGAAACAGAGAGGGGTAAAAATCGAAAAATAGAATAGCTGGGACTTAATCTTCCATCACTCCCGTCATTCATTGCAAAATTTTCCCAATTTAACTATTAAGTTCAAATAGGAAGTAAAGAATAAAATTACGGTTATTTCTTCTTGTTAATGGATTTATTTTAAGGTTTATCCCCGATGTGTTGCTCATGTTTATTAAGATGAAAGCAAACAATTAGAAATCAATAAAAATAAGCATAAATTTATTAAAATCAAATTTCTAATATCAATATGCAAATTAGGCTTCCCGTTCAAACTGTAAACCGCTATTTTGTTGTATATATAAATACAATTCCATATTATTCTTATGTAGATATGGTCAACAGTATTACAAATGTAAAACTGTTTTATCAATAATTGAGGTTTAGATAAAATAAAATCGTGGGGAATGTGAGGTAAATAACTAATGGAATTTTGACTTGAGTAGTAATATAGTTTCGGTTACAGATAAGCACACAATCTCCATTATAAAAAGAGATAAATAGTTAAAATAAAAACATAAGCGCCAGTGCTGTAAACAGAGTAATTATGAACGAATCGAAGATCCCAATACTTACTGGGACACTGGTCAATCTGAAAATACCTCCTGTTGCATAGAACACAAGCAAATTTGACAGCATATTGCGTCGATTGTGTAAAAACAAAATTTCATAGAAAAATGGATGAAATACTGCATCATATCTTTCCCGAAGAAACGCGAACATGGAATCACTAAGAACTATATAGGTATAACGCTTACTATCATAGCTGCCAAGGTTTATAATGCCCTGCATCTCAATTGCATCCAACCTGAAGTATAGAAAATTCTTCGGAAAAATCAAAAAGGATTTGGATATATCGACCCGCAAGTTCTTAGATTCTGACTACGTTGAATTGTCGAAGAAATACAAGCAAAAGAATCTCAAAGCAAAACCTTTTTTGTAGATTTTTCACAGAGTGAAGATGGAGCAAATACTACGAGCCTATGATTGCCCCAAAGAAACTGATACAGCTATAATGATGTTCTACAAGGACACAAAACCAATGGTCCGTTCACCCGATGCTGTCACAGATATCTTTTAAAGAAAAAGTATTTTAGAAACTTTTACAAATGCAGACTACGCAGACGACAGATTATCAATCATATTGAATTCTGATCTCTCTGATAAAAATAAAACTAAAATTCTTCCTAGCTGTCTAGCCATATCGGTACTATCATATGGCTGCACAACTTGGACTTTAACGAAACTCTTGGGGAAAAAGCTAGGCGGAAACTACATAAGAATGCTGCGTGCTCTCATAAACATATACTGGAAGCATCACTCCACAAAAAAGCAGCTATAAGTCACACAAATAATCTAAGTAAGGCAAACAAGACATGCTGGACACTGCTGGGGGAGCAAAGACGAACTCGTTAGTCACTTTCACCTGTGGACACCTACACACGGACACAACATTTTGGCCGACTAGCAAAAATTTAAATACAACAGCTATGTGCAATTGTGCGAACTCTGGGTCAGAAGCAAAACAAATTACGACAAAAGACACAGGGGAAAAGATCTAAATTCACTAAAAGTGGAAGATAGAATCCGAGAGAGAAAACAGATGAAGAGTAAACCAGGAAAACTACTGGCATAGTCACATCAGTAAATAAACAAAATAGGACTTACACAGTAAGGTTAGACTCAGGTGAATTCCGAAAAAGAACTATGAAACATTTACTGCCTATTAGAGAAAAAGAATATGTTTTCCAAAAGATCAAAGCAAAGAAAACTGGGTTCATTTAAAAATGAGGATCAAGCATCAAGATCGAGAAAAGGTTAAAAACAAAATAGCTGAAAGATATTGTGGGAAATAATAATAATAATAATAATAATAATAATAATAATAATAATAATAATAGACTTCTTGTCAAGTTCAGGGAGATACCATCAGCTAATGCTGGTGTGAAAAATTAAATCATAAATCTGTCCTGGAGAATAAGACACACACAATTCTCTGGGACTTTGAAGTACAGACGGATCACCTAAACCGGCCAAGAGACCAGACCTAGTTTTGATTGAGAAGAAGAGGAACACTTGTCATCTCGTGGATTTTGCCATCCCGGTCGATCACCGACTGAAAGCGAAACAATAGACAAATACTTGGGCCTTGCCAGAGATCTGAGAAAACTGTGGAACATGAAAGTGAAGGTTGTACCAATTGTAACAGGGGACCTTGGAACCAAGGGTCTGAAAAAGAGTGGATCAACTGAAAATAAGAGAAAGAATCGAGACCATCCAGACTACAGCATTATTGAGATTGGTTAGAATACGCAGAAGAGTCCTGGATACCTGAGGAGACTTGTTGTCACTTAACCTCCAGTGAACAACCGGCTAAAGCGGATGTGAAAATTTCGAATGGAGTGAAATAATAATAATAATAATAATAATAATAATAATAATAATAATAAGAAGAAGAAGAAGAAGAAGAAGAAGAAGAAGAATAGTAAAAGCTGAACAAAGGGGGGTGTTGCATCAGTAAGCAATAAGCGATGATAATAAGCATCAAGGGTTAAGCCCGTTGGTTGTTTAAACTTTATTTGAACTGCCCTAAAGTGTCAACACGTGTTTTCAGATCTTGTATTTTAGACAAAGCAGCAGTGACGACAGTTAAGTAACGTATCCCGAATAGCCAAAAGATGCTCGTGCATGATACACTTTGTTAGGGTCCAAGTGGTGCAGCCGTACAGTAGCAGTGATACAACTACGACTTGGAAGAATTAATGCTTTAACCTGTCAGTGAGATCAGACTTCTATAACATATCACTCAATAAGTCCCGAGCCTAACAAATAAAACAAAAACTTTTAGTCAAAATTTGACGTTATTCATCAACATAATCTCCTTCTAGGATGATTTACTGATTCCAACGCTTCTCTAACAATCCGATGGCTTTTTTGTAGAAGTATTTGTCTTTGGCCTCAGAATACGCCTCAGTTTTCAATATCACTTCTTCATTGGAGCCAAATCTCTTTCCCTAGAGTATTCTTTTTTTAGGTCTGCAAACAGCCAGTAGTCGCTGGGAGTCGGGATCTGGACAATCGAAGTGCAATTCATGTAGTTTTATCATCGTTGCAATCAAATTCTGATACGGAGCATTGTCTTGGTGAATGAGCACTTTTTTCCTTTTTTCATTTTTCTCCGTTTCTTGACGATTTCCTCTTTCAAACGCAGCAACAATGCTTTATAATATTCGCTATTGATGGTTCTTCCTTTCCCAAGGTAATCGATGAACAAAATACCTTGCGCATCCCAAAATACGGAGGCCGAAATTTTGCCTGCTGATCTTTGCGTCTTTGGTCGCTTTGGACAGCTTTCGCCTGCTACTGTCTACTCAGCTGCCTGCTTATTTGACTCCGGGGTAAAGTGGTGGATCTATGTTTCATTCATTGTCAAATATTTACACAAAAAAAACATTTTCTTGCCTTGAAACAGTTACAAACAACGCTCTGAATCGTCGACGCGTTGTTGTTTTTTATCGACTGTGAGCAAACGCGGCACCCACTTTGAACACAGCTTTCTCATTGACAAATGTTCGTGCAAAATGGTGAATACACTGCCTTCTTATAGCTTCAACTCCTCTGCTATCTCACGCAAGTTATTTACGATCGGCCAGAACGAGTTTGTAGAGTTTTTTGTGTTTATCAGGATAACTACCGAATTTGGGCGACCTGAGCGTTCACTATCATTTGTGTCTGTCCGACCGCCTTTAAAGTCAGCATACCACCTCTTAAGCGTTGTTTTCAACGGAACAGAGTCCGAACAACACTTATCAAGCCATTGCTTTGCGTGAACAGTATTTTCCCCCATCAGAAAGCAATACCTTATCAACACACGAAATCAGATTTTCCATTGTTGTGAAAATTTGCAACAGTTTGTAAACTAATAATCCAATTAGGCTCACATTCTGACACGTGCCATTTGAAGGTTAGTTCTTTATAAAAATGATATGGATTTTTGTTATTAGTGGTGCCATCTATGTGTCAGCCCCCGGACTTAATGATTGATGCCTTATTATTGATAGTCTGTCTAATTGATTTCTGTGGATGAGATATTACTACGTGAACTGGTCCACTGATTTTTTGGGCTAACTATCGAATGTGGAGATGCCTCCATCTTGTTTCAGACATATGAAGTTTTATCGGAGTTCGCATAGATGTCAATATTCCTTGCTGTGTTCTATATAACTATGTTTAAATTATTTGTATTAAAACTAATTACTTAAAATTATAATTGTTAACTAAGGATCATTATTACTTTCTTGAAAACAAATAACCATGTAAACAATTGATTACTATAAGATAGGAATGGTTACTTAAAACTATATAGTTAGGTATTCATATTAGATTGGAATACTTAAAACCTGTAAAACTTTACGCAATTTTTTGTATTAGGAATATTTGATATTATATAACTGTATGCAAAAAATCTCTGATGAAACAACAACACAAATGTAATTATAAAGTACAAAGATTCCCTAGCTTCAAGGCATAAAATAACCCACAGAGGTTTCTAGGAATTAACTATTATTTCGTATTTATCAGAAAGCAGAGAAAATGTACCTGTAAAATATCCGTTATTTTGAAAAGGTATCGATGAAAAAAAAATAAAGATACGAAATAATTCTTGGAATAATTAAATGTTAAATTTCATAATTTTAACTCAACTAAAAAGGAAAAAAATAATTTTCAGGGCGGTGTTCTTAGAATTTGTGATCGATGTGTTGGTTTACGTCTCGAGCTTCTAAATTTCATGTCGGTAAAGGCCACGGGTGTCGAATAACTTGTGACACAGCGTTTTACACGCTTCGGCTAAATTAAATCATAGACAGCAAAACTTTGACAATTTGCTTGCTTTGTTTTTTGTTTTGTTTTTATCTAAGTTTTTTTTTTTTTTATCTATGAGTTACTTTTACAGTCTCAGTCATTTTCTTTACTATCTTTGTCGTGCCTGAGTTTACTGATATGAAGTGTTCAACTAGTGTTACATTGCTTGTTTTTTTGTTTTTGGGGGTTTTTTTTTTTTTTGGTTTTTTTTTTTGGTTTTGTTGGGGTTTTTTTTGTTTTGTTTTGCGGGGAACAGGTTTCTCGTCACCGCTATATTTATCATGATGTATATCCATCGGCGCGTGACTAATGTAATATTTATTGTCGTAGGGCGATGTATTTGCCGATCCAGGTTCAAATCTTCTTTGTGCTAAGGCCCTTTGAAAAGGCATGAACCCATATCTCCTACCTTAGCTAAGCGTAGATTTTGAGCTTTGGTAGACCGACTTGTCTAGAAAAAGGTACATTTTGAATTCAAACGACCTGTGGGGCACAGCTTAAAAATTGACCTTGTGACTTATCCGCGCAGTGGAAGTAGGGTTGAGTAAATACATACACACGGATCTTCTTCAGTTGTTGTTGTTGTTGTTGTTGTTGCTTTGGGTTCTTTTTTTTTTTTTTTTTTTTTTTGTTTTTTTTTTTTACTCGATGCCTAAAGGCACAGTAGCCAAAATTGGAACAAAACAATATCAAAGACGTAAAATAGTCAATAAATGTTTATGTTCACTCCTTTTGAGTTTTCACATCAGCGTTAGTGAGAGTCTGAATGACAACAAGTCTCCTCAGGTCTCCAGGACTTTCTGAGTATTCTAGCCGATTACAGCAATGCAGTAGTCTGGATGGTCTCAATTCATCCTCTGATTATTATTATTATTATTATTATTATTATTATTATTTGTTGACGCTTGTAGTTTTTTACTCTGTTCTGAGTAACAGTAAGTCAACTCTGGTCTTCGGGACTCTTCTGACTCTTCTGACTCTTTTAGCCGATCTAAACAATGTTTTGGTCTAAATGATCTCGATTCTTCCTCCTGTCTTTTTTCCAAACCTTTGGAGACCGTTCCACGAGCACGAACAATTAATATCACTATCCCCCTCATGTTCCACAGTTTGTTTTGTTTTGTTTTGTTTTGTTTTTTTTTGGGGGGGGTTACTTCTATGATAAGGTCCAAGTATTTGTCTTTTTTTTTTTTTTTCGTTTTCGTTCATTTTCATTCAGTGCTTTGCTGGAAAGTTAAAATCTACCAGATGACAAGTTATTTTTCATTGTAAATTAACACTCGGTCTGTTGTTTGTCCGGGTTCAGATTATCTGTTTGTATGTCAAAATCCCAGAGAATCCCACCAATCATGAGTGAAATCCGAGAGATTGCAAGTCGATGATTATCTATGTATTATCACAAATCTCAGCATTATTGTGTTCTGGGCGGTTTCAATCCTTTCACAGATTTCCAGTTCTCATATAATATTTTCCAGCGTCATTTGCTTTGATCCAAAGGCTCCTACTATTATTGGTATTAACTTGTTGTTCCATAGCTTTTTAAGCTCTCTTATTGGTCTAGATATTTTCGTTTTCCTTCAATTTTACTCTGTAATCCGCTGGAAAGGGCTAAGTCGACTAACTGGGAAGTTATTTTCTTGTTAACCAAAAAAAGGTTCGGTCTTCTGGATGAGGTTGGGAGATCCATTTTTATCTCAAAATTTCAAAATATTTTTTGTGTCGTATTTATCGGACATATTCTTGGGCATATTTGATCTGATTATGTATTTCTGTATTATAAAGCTTTAATCGTTTGCACAGTTCCCAGTGGATAACATACCTTGCTTAAATGTGCTTGCTATTATACTCCTTTAGTGCCAGTTTGCTGCATTCACTTATTCTCTCTCTCTCTCTCTCTCTCTCTCTCTCTCTCTCTCTCTCTCTCTCTCTCTCTCTCTCTCTCTCTCTCTCTCTGGGGAAGAGAGGAACTTTACATTCGCTCTTATCCAGAGTGTTATTTATTTTAGCTTTGATGTAATTAGTTCTTCTGTCTTCTGCATTGTTTTGGACTGCTGTAAGGAGCAGTTCTATTATTACCTTTAGGTTTCTTCTGTGTAGCCATTTCTATTCTATTTAATGCGCATAGTTTTTGTTTGACTTGTGAAGTATTCAGGTTCTGTTTTTCATTCCATTGTTGTTTTCTCGGTTTTAATGCCAGTTTTTTTTTTAAATGTTTTTCCCTACATTTTTTTATTTATTTGTCCTTACGATTTTTAAAAACTTCTTATTGTCCCGATGATATTTATATTTCTGTTTCTCCTTATGTCTTTTTTTTTCTTTTGTTTTTTTTTACTTCTGTTTGTCTCTATGTTTATTATTCATTTCTGCTTACCCCTGTTTTTTTTCTGTTTGTCCCTATGTTGTTTATATTTTTGTTTGTCCCTATGCTTTTATTCATTTCTGATTGTCCCTATGTTTTTTATTTATTTCTGTTTTTCCTTATGTTGTTTTTTAATTACTGTTTGTCCAAATGTGTATTCATTTCTGTTCCTGTTATTTTTGTTACAGTTTTTGGTTGTGCTAATTTGTCTCTCTTTACCGTTTTTTTTCTTCTGTTGTCTTCTTTAGTTGCCGCTGCATCAACTCCATAATAAGATCTCTTCCTTTTTCTTTTTCACTTTTTATTATGTATGGTGTCTGGGCATTATCTCTATCTTACTATGTGAAACTTTGCTCACACAAGTAAATGGGCTTTTTCACTGAAGTCCGGCTAACAGATCTTCAGAATTCTTTTAGGTATTATAGCCAATCTCAGTAGTTTTCAAGGTTCTTGTATGTGTCTTATTATTTAGGAAATATTCTGCTCTGTGCATATACCATTTGTCTGAATGTTTAATCACTTATACAATTCCTAGTGGATCGCCTCCCCCACCCAGTCATCACTGCTCTGGTATTCTTTCTGGACCAGTATGTTATATACGCTTATTATACCCCTCTCTCTCTCTCTCTCTCTCTCTCTCTCTCTCTCTCTCTCTCTCTCTCTCTCTCTCTCTGTGAAGAGACTACACTTGCAATCCTCTTTGTGTTGGTATTTTCTACTACTTCCTATAGTGCTTTCGTTTCTCTCTTTAGGTTGTCTTTCCGTAGCCATGTCCTGTCATTTCATGCGTAAATTTCGTTTATTTGTCTTCTGAGATGTCCATACAGCTCTTCTTTTTTTTCTAATAATGACTCTGTTAAAGTCTGTCCTATTTATTTTTTATATTATTTTTTTATTTTTATCTTTATTTATTTATTTGCTTTTATGGCTGCCGTAATTAATATCTCTCTCTCTCTCTCTCTCTCTCTCTCTCTCTCTCTCTCTCTCTCTCTCTCTCTCTCTCTCTCTCTCTCTCTCTTCTTGTTTGTATATTTTTCGAGTTTTTGACTTGCTTCATCTACACATTCCTCAATGCTGGTGAGTTTCTTTTTTATTATTATTATTATTATTATTATTATTATTATTATTATTATTATTATTATTATTTACTCCTTTTGAGTTTTCACATCAGCATTAGCTGATCGTCTTTCACTGGGGTCTGAGTGACAGCAAGTCTCCTCAGGTCTCCAGGACTCTTCTGAGTATTCTGGCAGACTGCAGCAGTGCAGTGTTCTGAATGGTTTCAATCCTTCCTCTGATTTCCAAACTTTCCAAACCCTTTTCCAATCCTTTTGGGACTGTTCCAAGTGCACCAACTACAATTGGTATCACTTTGACTTTCATATTCCACAACTTTTTCAGTTCTCTTGCAAGATCCAGATATTTGTCAATTTTTTCACCCTGTGATCTGCTGGAACTGCAAAATCCACCAGTTGACAAGTTCTTTCTTTTTTGTTTATCAACACTAGGTCCGGTCTTCTTGCTGGGATAAGGTGATCCGTTTTTATTTCAAAGTCCCAGATAATCTTATGCGTTTCGTTCTCAAGAACAGATTCTGGTTTATACATATATCATTTTGTTGTATGGTTAAAATTTATTTTTTTTGCATAATTCCCAGTGGATCACCTTCACTACCCAGTTGTGTCTAGTTTTGTACTTCCGTTGTGCTAGTTTGCTACATTCGCAGAGTATATGGTTTACAGTCTCATCTCTATTACCGCAAAGTCTACATTTACTATTTTGTTGGGTCTTATCAATTTTCGCTTTGATATAGTTTGTCCTTATAGCATTATTTTGTGCTGCAATTATTAATGATTCGGTTTCTCTTTTGAGGTTTCCTTTTCTTAACAATGTCCAAGTCTTTTCATGTACAATTTCTTCGATTTGTCGTTTGAAGTGTCCATATAATTGTTTTTCTTCCCATTTTTGTTTTCTAGTCTTTGTAGTTTTTCTGTTTGTCTATCTGTCACTTCTACTATTGTTGGTCGCCATAAGTAATTCGTCTTTGCTCTTTCTTGTGTAATCTTCAAGTTGTTGGATTGTGGTTTCTACGCATTCCTTTATGTTGGCAAGACCTCTCCCCCCTTCCTTTCTTGACACATATAATCTATCTCTATCGCTTCTAGGGTGGAGAGCCTTGTGCATGGTCATTAACTTTCTCGTCCTTTAGTCAGTCTGTCTGAGTTCTTCTTTTGTCCATTTTAAGAATGGTCCTGAGTATCTTATAATGGGTACAGCCCAGGTATTGATTCCTTTGATTAGATTTCTGCTGTTAAGTTTGGTTTCTAGAGGTTTTCTAGTTCTCCTGAGATATCCTTTTCTAACTTTTCCTTTCATTTCTGCTTGCTTGATATTGTCCGCTTCTAAAATTTCTAAGTATTTGTAACTTTCATTTTCATCAAGTGATTTTATAGTGTCCTGATTTGGTAGTTGTATTCCATTCATTAATTTTCTTTCACCCTGTTTCATTACTAGCATAGCACATTTTTCAATTCCAAATTCCATTCCTATATCTTGGCTATATATTCTAATAGATAGTACCAGGGTTTCTAATACTTTTTCATTTTTTGCAAAAAATTTTATGTCATCCATGTACATAAGGTGGTTGATCTTTTCTTGTGCGTTAGTGAATTTGTATCCCCCTGTACATTTTTTTAGTATATGATTGAGAGGCATCATTGCTATAATGAACAGTGGTGGTGATAATGAGTCTCCTTGGAAGATAACTCTCTGGATTCTTACTTCTGCCAGGGACTGATTATTATTATTATTATTATTATTATTATTATTATTATTATTATTATTATTATATTATTATTACACTCCTTGTGAGTTTTCCACACCAGCGTTAGTTGGTGGTCATTCACTGCAGTCTCTGACAACAAGTCTCTTCAGGTCTCCAGGACTCTTGTGAGTATTCTTGCTGATTTCAGCAATGCTGTTGTCTGGATGGTCTCAATTCTTCCCCTGATTTTCAGTTCTTCTAGTCACTTTTCTAAAGTCTTGGGGACCGTTCCAGGAGCACCAACAACAATTGGTATCACTTTCACCCTCATATTCCACAGTCTTTTTTTCAATTCTCTAGCAAGGTCAAGGTATTTGTCTATCTTTTCGTTTTCTTTCATCTTCACCCTGTGATCTGCTGAAACTGCAAATCTACCATTTGACAAGTTCTCTTGTTTTTGTTTCTTTTCTTTTGTTTCTTTTTTTTTTTTTTTTGTGCATCAATATTAGGTTTAATCTGGCTGGGATAAGGTGATCCGTCTTTATCTGAAAGTTTCAGGGAATTTTATGCGTTTTATTCTCAAGAACAGATTCTGGTTTATGCATATATCATTTTGATGTATGGTCAAAATTTAGTTTTTGCATAATTCCCAGTGGATCACTTTTCCAATGCAGTTGGGCCTAGCTTTATATTATCTATCACCAAATACTTCAGAATTACGGATCTGTAACAAAAAATACGATTGACACACCTATGCAACAACAAATGAAACTTTATATATATATATATATATATATATATCTAATATATAAAACAGAGATTTTGGTATGTACGTGTCGACGTAAAACAAAAAAACGGGAGGTCACTCAGATTCAAAATCTTGCATACACATTGGTATCGTTCTAACTAAGAAAAATTCCAAATTTGGTTATTGATTTTTATTGATTAAGGGATTTAATCGATTAATTAATCCAAAATCACCCAATTTGCGGAACTGTCCGTATATCAGCCCCTCCTGATAATAAAATATTGTCTCTGCCTGCTTATTGTTAAAGCGATAACAGCAGCGAAGTTTTGATTTTAATGAATTAATTTTGCAGTCTAAGCCGTTCAGTTCCGAATTTATGGCCTATTTATGGTCCAGTCTTTAATAATTTTTATATCGTTAGAAAGATAAGAAAATACTCTTTCAAAATATGTAATTTGTGTGAGTTTTTATTAATTGAATCATTTTTTACAGCGAGTTAAAAAATTAAAAAATGGCTTCGGATAGCCTCGCTGCCTATGATTATTGCGATACAAGCAGTGCAGTCTATAACAGTCAGATCGGAATCTCTTACCTATTTAGGATTTTAATCTTTAAAATATTTATATCTTTAGTAATAAGATGAAATAGTCTTTCTGAATATGTAATTTGTATGTGTTTTTATAAATTATTTTTTACAGCGAGTTTGTCCATATTCTTAAATTGTACAGTACACTCATTTTAATTTTAATTTTTGTAATGCATAAAAATTGTAGAAAATCAAAATGCACGCTTTACGGTTACATTATTAAAAAAATATTTTAATCCGTAAATAACAGTATCATGAAAATCAGTTTACGTCGTAAGTACGGTTACATATTTGTATAAATTAAACTAAGATTTTAATTCGAATAAAATGACTTTTAATTCTTTAATTTATTTATTTAATTTTTATTGTTAGAGTTTTAAAGGGTTAAAAATAACAATAAGATTGACGAATTTCCTTAGAAACTGTTTTCTTTTGGTTCGTTAACTAATTATTTTCTCAAACCACGATAAAAAAACAAAAAAACAAAGGTTACTAATATGGACAAAATCCGGTGTTTTATCTTTAGTCGAAGGCCCGACTGGAGATAAGTAGTCAATTATTTGTAAGACGAAATTTATTTCAAGTTTATCTGACAATATCCAGTTATTGGAACATTTAAAAAAAAAATTATATGTAAGTACGAAAATTGTAAGCGCTTTGTTTATCAAAATGACATGATTCGTTAGTAAATTACCCGAAAAGTTGATAAAACAAAACAACTAACAACCAACATTTAAATTATTATTCAAAATACAATTTAAAATATTCCTCAGAATTTGCCTTACAAATTAAATTTTAAGTTTTATGATTTTACTCTTTATTGTGAAGTCAATAAACATTGCTGAGTTTATAGTGCAACTTTTCAGTTCTGAAAAATTGGCATGTTTAAATAGAGATTTCATAGGTGACATTTTAACTTTTATGAAAATTGATGTTTTGTAATTAATATAAATTTTGTAATAAAACTTAATTTTAACTAGGGGGGGTAGGGGTTAGGGTTAGGGGGGGGGTAGTTTAATTGGAAAATAAATAAATAATTTGGGTTCCGTTCAAGCGGTTCCGATATGGGGGATCAATTTACTATAAACTTATACGAGGAAATGAGCACCCGTGAATACTCAAATAATAAAGAACTTTTAAGAATTTTTTTTTTCAATCTGATAGATTGGTGTGTAATCGATAATAATCAACTGAAGGGGAAAAAATAGATGGTGGGGGGGAGTCCAGATAATCAGGTCCACCAAAACGTTTTTAAACAATGTTTTTAAAATACTAGGTACCACCAATTTTACCCTGTGAAATTTACCCCCTTCCCCTATATTTAACACTATTAAACTTGCAGAAAAATTAATATTTTCTTGAAAAAATTTTTTCCATTTGAAAGAAAAAACATTAAATAAACTCCTGATGATTCTTTAACTTTTTTTCAGCTTACGGAAATAATGAAAATTATGATTGAAAAACAATGTTTTCATTTTTGCACTGTTAAATCAACTGAAAATTAACGTAGCTAAAAACAAGTTACGATAAGAGTTTTTTAAAATTCTATGAAAAATCAATTAATTATAAATAATAACAAAATATTTCCGTTTTATTCAAGATGGCCTAAACTGATCAATTGGTGGTCCCTATAATACTATCTTAGGTTTTAGCAAAAATAGATATTGCAATACGAAGAATTTAAATTTTCGATTCTCAGCTTCTTTTTAAACTCAACATGCAATTAAGAACTAAATGTGAATTGTTGTCATGTACAAAAAATTTAAAACAATAACAAACAAATATACAAACGAATACTTTCAATTTGTTGTATATGAAATAATTTTAAACTATAAAACAGAAAATACAAATCCTGAAATATACAAATTCTCAATGATAGTTTCAAGAATTATTTTCCTCTTACCCCCTCTCTAACTACTGTCTTCCACTTTCTCTCTCACTCCCTGGTGATCCAAATTTCATTTTAGTCCGGTCATGGACCGGGTACTTTAGCTAGTATATATATATATATATATATATATATATATGTGTGTGTGTGTATATATATATATATATATATATATATAACTACATCGTGCAGACTCCTGGTAGAGTATAGCACCGCAGTCACAACACGTGCATGTAATGGTGAAGCGGTTTCAGTAGCAAGTATATATTTAGAGTTTTCCTTCTCTTAGACTGGTTACCTATCCAAGGCTAAAGAACCCAGTATGACCTGATTTTTACCTAAATCTGGGAAAAGAGTACAGATGGGTTCACGTCTTTTCCAATAGCATTAAACCGAAATAAAACGCAAACAGTCTCGTCCAGAATTTAAATTCGGGTAACTGATTCCATTTCTTATAACGATAGCCACTACGCTAAGCGCGCCCCCTAGTAGCAAACAAGTGATTATTTGCTATGCCTTGCTTAGTTCTGACACAAAGCCGGTTGGGTATCCAGTGAGATTCGAACTCATTAAAAAATGGTGTGCTCGTCTAGCTTGCAAACCATTTCACTACCACGCCAAGCACCCGTAAGTAGATCTTTATGTGGCGCAAGCCTTTATAAGTAGTGTACTTATTTTTAGATTGCTATATATTCATATTTTTGGTCACAAAGGTTCAATGTTGTAGAGTTTGGTAATAGATAATTAATAATATCCGTTTGGTTTGTATTGATTGTATAATGATTCACTAGAAATTATAACATTCTGGTATCTTTGATTTAGAAGAAGATCAACTTTTTATAAGTAAATTTATTTATGGCTGATACTGGATTTAGTGAGTTCAGATTCGACTGTTAATTGGCCTATGACATCGGATTCCCAAGGTAGATTGAACTAATTATACTTACAAAAATTGGTTAGCCATAGCGCTACGGTAGGCATCCAATTTTCAGGGTGGGCATCAGTGAACAGTATGAAACAGCCAATTGAGGTCAGTCGAATACAAAAGAAATAGACTTGCACCTTAGAACTTAACTCAAATATCAACGAAACCGATACGGGAAAAAGTTTTCTATGTAAAGATCATTTACATGGCAATAAATATACCTTTATGTAACATGACAGTTGGGAAAATAGGATTTGATGATGTAGTCACCGAATTTTACAATTGTTGACCTAAAACTCATTACATAAAGTTTCCGCGTCGATTCTATGTAGGATACATTAAAAATGATACCCCATATTGTATTACCTTGTCCTACATCACCGGCAAGTGTTGCTGGTGTGATAGCAGAGGTTGAACCTTTTTACCAGCAAGCAATAATATTTTCTGCCTTGCTACAAATAGCAAGTGAGTGGTTATGGTAAGATAATGAAAACAGAGATGTGGGATTGAACTCTTCTCTGCAATAAAAAATGCATTAATATTCCTCGATGATTGTAAACGTTTAAGGAAAAGGAAGCACAGGATGTGAGCACTATTAGGTGGTTGGGAACGTGTTTCAGCTGTTGTGTCTGTAGTAAGTGACAAGACACGTTCAATATAGTTCATCCAAATAAAAAGGATATGGGAATGAGAGACTATGTGGATAACATTTCCCGGAGAACAAAATGACCTTATCGCTGTAGGGGAAAAATAGAACGGTTTTGCTATTGCACATGTGGGTCATGCAAGCTCTTTTCCATTGCAAACGAAATAATAAAGTTGATGGCGCAATGTCCTAACAAACAATAATTGTTTGTGTATAAAATCCTCTTTTAATCTTTTTTTATCGACGGTTTTAATTGTGGGATTTTAAAGATTAAAACTTTCTTTTTGTCACCTGGTCGAAGGTGTTTGCATCGTAACATTGCTGTGTGGATATGTGTTTCGTGTACTTTATATTGTTATTGACTGAAGAATGTTAGTAATTTATTTATTTGATTTACTTTTCATATATATATATATATATATATATATATATATATATATATATGTGTGTGTGTGTGTGTGTGTGTGTGTGTGTGTGTGTGTGTGTGTGTGTAAACAAGTTTTTGGTACAGCTAAATTTATATACATGGTTAAACAATATCATAGTTTTATTATAAGATCAGCTAATAAACGAATTATTCTAACTTAAAAAAAGGGTGAAGAAGAAAATTGATGATCACTGTAGTTGATTCTGCAGTTATTTAAACTGCACAGGTGATCACCAATGGTCGAATCCTGCGCCCGTGAGAGCCCGGATGTTGTTTGAGGAATACTTCTTATTCCCTTCGGGACATGTTGGTTTATTCTTACACCCAACCTCTGCATCGTCCTTCCAATATACTTGGCCTCACACCAGCAATAATATTTATAAATTAATAAACTTTGTTCAAAGATTGGCAGAACGTCATTTTGAATTGAGTGAAATGCAAATCTAGCAGTGAAGATTGTTCTAACCTTAACTGTATTGAAACAACGTATTACGGACAATGTGATCTTATCAGCCAACGTCTGACCAACGGGTCCTATACACAGCAACCTTAAAAACATTTCGATGGTCCAAACTTTTTGTTGTAATTGAATTTGTTTTATTGATCACATCCATTGTCAAATTATCCAGGTACCCATTATTAGCAAATATTTTTGTAATTTTCTTAAGTTCATCTTCAATCTTGCAGTCAGAGCAAATCATTAGAGCTCTGTACGTTAAGCGTTTAATTAGGTTCATTTTTCTTGAATTGGGAGCAAATGAGTCCCAACTCAAGTAAAGCACAGTAAATGTTGGCTTTCGATTAATACTCGTCACGAAAGACGAGGAACGTTTTCCAACTAAAACATCAAGAAAGGGCAATCCGTTATTTTTCTCCTCTTCCAAAGTGAACCTGAAAGAGGAATTTAAATTATTCAAGCTCTGTAAGAACTTCAGAGCTTCGTTACGAAGCAAAAGTATCATCCACGTAGCGTGTATAAAATAAGGTTTAGGAACCTCATTAAATAATTTCTTTTCAAGAAAACACACAAAAAACATTGGACATTAAGGGGTCAAGGGGGCTGCCCATCGAGATCCCATCAATCTGTCTATACATCGTGTCATTGAAACTAAAAGACACTTCAATGAAAATATTTTCAGGAAAAGGGGGAGGGGCCAGATGGTTACGGTACAACAGCCCTGCACAAATACCAATAGTCTCATCTATTAGTAAAAAGAAATGTGACGTCGAAGGAGACAAGAAACTGTGATTACGTGCAACAAGGCAATTGACGAATGAAAGATGCAAAACTGAAGGAGTTGGGAACACAATATTCTGAATAAAACTTTAAAACAGGATTTAACAATTCGACCAACCACTTAGCCAACTCATTCTGGACAGAGTGACACATAGACAAAATAGGTCTAAGTGAGGTGTTAGGTTTATGGATTTTTGGTAACCCATACATCATTGGTCTGTTCGAACCGACTGGACGGATTTTTTCTTTAGACAACAACTTCATTTTATATAAATTAAGGAAGCGTTTCTGCAGTTTTGTTTCCATCTTTTTGGTATCATCATGCGATAAATTTCCTAATTTCAAGAATTTACTTGTATCATTTAAAATAGTGCACATTTTTTAAACATAATCAGAGCGATTTAAAATAACGACAGCAGAACCTTTATCAGATCTGGTGAGGTAAATATCCGAATTGCGCTTGAGGCTCTTGGCCGTCTCGAAATGATTCTTCTGCCACAAGAAACTACTCGATTCAACCTTAGAGTCAACGAACCTATAAGCTAATTCCCTAAAATGGGTTTTAAATAATTTAAGTTGGATAAGGACACCGGTGAGTGATTAATTATTTGAGAAAATAGCTACTCAAACTCGGTGAAAATGTTAATCCTAACAATCTTGTGGGGGGGGGGATACAAAAATTCAATCCCCTTGACAATACCAACTTTTCACTCTCAGACAATACATATGAAGAAAAATTAAATATATGCTCGTCTCTAGTATTATACTGCCAAATTTCTTTCTATGGGGGAAATTAAGAAAGTTTTGTAACGTGTCAGCACTAATGGATAAATACTTCGAAAACAGAATTTATCAAAAAAGCTGAGGGACTTCCCGGCGTATTTCCAGGAAGATTTTAATTGGGCTTCTAATGATTCAATTGTGTCGGAAAAGAAAACTATTTCATCCCTAATGAAAGCAAGCTCAACGGTTATATCCCTAAGATATATAAACAAGTTTTTGGTACAGCTAAATTTATATACAAGTTTAAACAATATCATAATAAATGAATTATTTTAATCTAAAAAAAAGGGAGGGAAGAAGATAGATAAACTTAACTCTCTCTCTCTCTCTCTCTCTCTCTCTCTCTCTCTCTCTCTCTCTCTCTCTCTCTCTCTCTCTCTCTCTCTTTCTATATATATATATATATATATATATATATATATATATATAATCCAAAAGTCCAGAGAAGAAATCTTCCTTACGACATAGTTTTTTTTAAAAACAACTTGTCGCAGTTTGAGAGCTCAATGTGTGCTCTTATTGTTAGAGTCACAGAGCAAATTTATATTTAAATAAATAACAAAAGACTTATAGATCTTGCATTATAGACTATTTCAGGGAGCTTAGACAAAAATGTCTAATTCTCCCGCCTCATCAGATGCGAATGATGAATTCTTTATTTTTAAGGCATTTGAAAACAGATTTTTTTTTTTTTTTTTTTTTTTTTTTTATAAAAAAGATAAGAAATTATATATCACAGAATGATGAGAAAAAGTGAGTGGTAATCCTATTTTTATTTTATTATTCTTTTATTATATTATTCTATGATTTTACTCATTATTTTTAAAAGCTTAATATTTTGTAGTTTTAATTTTATTTTTATTTATTTATTTTTGAATTTACTTACTTATTTATTATCAGTACTACTACTATTATTATTATTATTATTATTGTTGTTAATATTATTGTTATTACTATTATTATTATTATTACTACTTCCCTGGTGCAGGTGCATGTGTATGCATGTGTATGGGTATATATTCGGCTATGTGCGTATATGTATGTGTATGTATGTATATGCGTATATTCGGGTATACGTACATGTGTATGTATGTGTATGTATATGTGTGTGTGTGTATATATGTGTGTATATGGGTATAGGTGTGTATATATGTATATATGTGTGTGTGGATATGCATATGTGTAGTTGGGGATACGGATATGTATATGCATGGATGGAGTAGCCCCAAAAAAGTCTGAGTGGTATAATGACTAATAATATTTAAATTTTCAGGATATATTTGTTTACATGTATATATGCGTATTTATGTGTGGATCTATGTATATGAGTATGTATGTATATATGCGTGTTCAAATTTAACATAATGCAATATAACTTTTGCAGGTCCACCCTCCAAATAAGGAGGAAATAATACATAATTTGTACTAGCTAAATGATAATTTACAGAAAACAGGCTAACTCCATAGATGTATGTGTATATGTGTGTTTGTATATAGGTTTGTGTATGTGGGTGTGTGTGTGTGTGTATATAGGTGTATGTATATATGTGTGTATATGTATACATATGTATGAAGAAAAATTGTAGAATCTAGCGCCATCTCCATTTTCAATACAATCAAACAGAGACCCGGATTTTTCCTTCTATCACCTTACCTGTCCAAGGTTGTTCTCAAGAATTATAAAATTCCCTACATCTGACAATATCTCATTTAATTTCTACATATTAACTCTCCCCATTTATTACTGAATGACCACCAACAATTTATCTTAGATCACACACTTATTTAGTAACATGATAATCTCCATTCGATTATCACACTTTACCCATTTAACTAAGATTTTTCAACAATAATAATATATTTTTGATAATAATTATATATAACAATATTTCCCCTTAAACCCCCCACACATTTACAATCCCCATTGACACAATTACAATATAACTACTGATAAAAATAATAATCAAAAATATACATCCTTATTTACCAATAATTATTTTCACATAATTATAACCACACTAACACTATTTGCATAAACATTCACTAGCACACAATTGTCATCAGAATAATCATAATAATAACATAATAGTAATGACAATAATTTAATGATAATAAAAATTATAATAACAATAATACTAATAATTATAATAACAACAACAACAATAATAAAAATATAAGTAATAATTATAACATTAATAATAATATTTATAATAACAATAATTATATTAATATATATTACAATAACAATAATGACAACATTTCAATAAAAATTATAATAAAATAATAAATATAATATACTATAACAATTATCTTTACAACAATAATATATTTTTTTAAATATAATAAAATATATATATATATATATGTATATATATATATATATATATATATATATATATATATATATATATATATATACATATATATATGTATAATTATAATAATGTATTTAGATATAATAAAATAACAAACTATAATAATAATAATAATAATAATAATAATACAATAATTCATTCACTTATACGTAATTGTAATATTAATATATATTAATCGTCAAATAATCAGTACTAACTATAAAACAACAATACAATACTCTTTCTAAAAAATAAATAAATAAATAAATAAACAAATAAAATGAAATAAAATAAAATCTTTTCATTTTTTTAAATCCCCAACCCCCCCCCACACACACACACCCAAACTTCCATCTCCTCTCTTAATATGAAACATGAAAATTTCTTTTCATGACATCTCCCCTACCTCTTACCAATATACACACACCTCTCCCCTACCTCTTACCAATATACACACACACACGCGCACACATACACACACACACACACACACAACCTTGAGGTTTCACTTCCGCTGTCATTTATCGCTACAGAAAAAAATTTATACACACACACACACTACCACATACCTAAAAAATGCACAATGTTTCCTTCAATACACACACTAACAGCGCTACATACTCACACCTTAAAATAGAATATTTGATGTCATATTTCAAAACCGTCTCCTTTTTTCAAACTTCAGAAAATTTTTTTAAACAGACTGAATGAGAAGGATTACCACTCACTTTTTCTCATCATTCTGTGATATATAATTTCTTATCTTTTTTATAAAAAAAAAAAAAAAAAAAAAATCTGTTTTCAAATGCCTTAAAAATAAAGAATTCATCATTCGCATCTGATGAGGCGGGAGAATTAGACATTTTTGTCTAAGCTCCCTGAAATAGTCTATAATGCATCTTTTGTTATTATATATATATATATATATATATATATATATATATGGGGGTCCATTTATAGGCAATGCTATGAACTGCAAGGTTTACTCTACATTTGAAGGAGTATCCACCGATCACAGAATCGTCTCAGCGAAATTACATCTGAATCTAGATAGTAATAAAAAGCAAACGTAAATCTGTACGATTTGACTATTAATCACTTGCCAACAGTAATATATGCGATCAGTATTAGGTAACAGTAAGGAATAAGTTCGATATTCTTCAAGAGCTTTCAGAAAGGCATACTCCAAGTGATGAATATGAAAACTTTGTCAGCGCCCACTTAGAAGCAACAGCTGAAGACATACCGACCAAACAAAGGGCCAAATACACTGTCCTCTGGGAGACAAAAGCAGAGAAAAGAGAAATAATATTTTTTAAATCATCTCTACGTAATAAAACAAAGCCAATTAATGCTAATGTGCAAAGTGTTAAGAAGTCCCAGATAGAACTAAGTAAAACCCACATTAAAGAACAAATAAAATACATCCAAGGGCAAATAAACACAATTATGAGTAGTGTAAGGGTTAGTGGTAGGAAAAGCACCTCGAGATCAAAGCTAAAAGCAACTGATTAAGAAGATAAACCTCTGAAGTGGAAAGAACACTTCAAGAGACTACTGGAAAACTCTCTTAAAACCACATAGAATAATACAAAAAATCGTTGATATCAAACTAGATATCAAGGTAGGAGACTTTATGATCGACGAACTCAACGAAGTCCTAAAAATAAAAAGTAGAAAGGCTGCATGCCTCGACGGAATACCTCTCTATAAAGTATGAAAGAAAACGTAATTGACGACATACTTTTTACATTATGCAATGTAGTGTATAAACAAAATACAATTGGGAAATAGAATGAAAATGTGCATCCTCTCATTCTACAAGAAAGGCAACCTCGAAATCACTAAGAACTACAGACGCATAATTCTTATTGCCATAGCAACTAAGTTTTATAATGCTCTTCTTCTTAATTGCATCTGATGTGAAGTAAAGCACATCTTAAAACCGGTTCCGTAGATATCGATGGACAACTTTTCATATCTATTCGTCGTATCGAACAAAACCATCTCCAAGCAACACTACTGTTTGTAGATTTCTCCATACACATCACTCATAACCTCTGACCACCAAACCCTCCAGATTCCCTTGATCATTATATGTAAGGCACGATTGATAAATCGAAGGCAACGATAACGGTAACATTTACCAATTTAAATTAGGAAACCATTGAAAAATAGTGCAGGAGATTCCGAAGTTGTTTCGTAATTTAGACAACAATTTACACATCGTAGCCTTTGAATATATATATATATTATATATATATATATATATATATATATATATGTGTGTGTGTGTGTGTGTGTGTGTGTGTGTGTGTGTGTTTCTGTCTGTGTGTCTGTTTTTCTGTATGTATTTATGATTAAATTTAAATTAAAGTTTAGTATTTTTTATTTATTCTTGTTTTAACAATAAGAAATAAGTTTATTCATAGGTTATGTAAATACTCCAAATGTTAACCTCTGTCTAGATTTCCTTAATACCTATACATTTATTCATTTTTATTTATTCCATTATCATATATATATATATATATATATATATATATATATATTATATATATTGTAAACACGGTTTGTTTTGAATGGCTTTTTGCCGATAATTTTTGGGAGAATAAGTGCTTAATTGGAGTCGTACCTAATTTTGAAAATTAATTAATTAATAATGAATTAGGCGGGAATACCTATTAAATGTATGGCTAAACAAATCGAGAAAAATCAATCTCTGTATGTACATTTCGGCCTATTAGGCCTCATCAGCAGAGCTAGATACATTTAATAGGTATTCCGGTTTCAAATCACGCACAGGGCGGTCTTCCGATTTATAGCTCTGCTGATGAGGCCTAATAGGCCGAAATGTACATACAGAGATTGATTTTTCTCGATTTGTTTAGCCATACATTTAATAGGTATTCCCGCCTAATTCATTATTAATTAATTAATTTTCAAAATTAGGTACGACTCCAATTAAGCACTTATATATATATATATATATATATTATTTTATGTAATACCATGTACTGTAATATTTAGAAATTTATAAATCGCTATACTGTTTTACCTTAGATTTTCTTTTCAAATTTGCACACATATAATTTCCGTAACTACTACAGTTTACATCTAAGAAATACCAAAAAGAAATTGTAAAGATTAAAGGACTTTCCACAAATATATGTATGTACCTATCTAGATATTTCTTTTATTTATTTATTAACGTTTTTAATTTTAGAAGTTAATTTCATTTCTATTTGTGACGTCTCGTATTTTTAACGTTTTGTTTCTACCGTTTATTCATTAAAGTTGTTCATCTCTTTATTTATTATTTATTTATATCTTAACAGTTTATTTATTATTTATTTATCTTTTAACAGTTTTAATAATGATAGTAAGATTTAATAATAATAATAATAATAATAATAATAATAATAATAATAATTTACTTCCAAATCAAATAATAGATTTCGATCCGTTTA
Source organism: Doryteuthis pealeii (assembly GCA_023376005.1). Classification (NCBI taxonomy): domain Eukaryota; kingdom Metazoa; phylum Mollusca; class Cephalopoda; order Myopsida; family Loliginidae; genus Doryteuthis; species Doryteuthis pealeii. Next base: position 59,895,276 of record CM042138.1, read on the forward strand.
CTTCGACTGTTGACGTTCGGAAATACATACATGTAAGTACATGTATGTATTCAGAAATGCATACGTATCTATATATATATATATATATATATATATATATATATATATATAAAGATAATCTAATGAGTCAGACGAACCTACTATTAGTTTCGCATAAAGCTCTTCAGGGCTAAAATCCGACTAAAGAAGAAAAGTTTAGTAGGATTTTAGCCCTGAAGAGCTTTATGCGAAACTAATAGTAGATTATCTTTATTACTTGGCTCTACTTAGGTATCGAGCACTTTTTACATATTAGCTTCTCCTAGCGGTTATATGAATATATATATATATATATCTTATATACATATATATACATATAAATTGTTTTTTCTTTTGGCCAAATACTGTACCAATAGATTATTTTTTGTTGGTACGAATATCTTGGTCCTTTCTTTTTTTCAAAAATTTTTTTCTTCCTGGTTGATGTTTGGTAGTATATTTTTACAATCAAACTTTCTGCTGGGTTTTTTCTCTCCGCAAGGATCTACCAACACGCTTGGTATATTAAATATATATATATATATATATATATATATATATATATATATATATATATGTGTGTGTGTTGTGTGTGTGTGTGTGTGTGTGTGTAGTTAGGTCGTTCAGAGCGCTACGGGTACTATGTAATCCAGTACTACCTGGTTCATAGTCGGGTTATCGGCGACTAAACCGGTTACCCCACTAAGCTTGTCTGATGAGGAGGGTGGCTAGACACCCAGCAGGACAAAAAAACAAACCTGTCAAAGGGCGGAGGAAGCCTTTTGCTCAACGTCATCTAGCACATAACATGTGTGAATGACGTAAGCGGACCGAAGGTGCTCGATAAGGGAAGGCAAATCTAGAAGGAAATCTCTTATATAAAAACCATTTAGCGGACGACCATTGCTGTTTGAATTGTTGCCAGCTATCTTGCTTCTGCTTGCTGTTGGATCTGAACCTTTTGAACCGAGCGAAGGACTTAGCTGTCGTACAAAGCTATGTCCCTGTATAATGTCTGTACAGATACACCTTCAGACAATAACATGTATGTTCTAGAAGTCCTGTGGCGATGGAAATGTGGCGACGCGAGTAGGTCTGACAGGCCGGAATCATGTAGTTAATGATCTTGTGGCTAAGAGTCGAACTTACCTGACTCAAAGCGCCCTCGATGCGTGACCTGCAAAATGAGCCATGGTAGAAGGAGAAGTAATGTCTTTGGCGCGGTACGCCACTGTACCCACTCTGAATAAGAAATTTGATGTATCAAGAAGTTGGAGAGGGCAGAGTAGACTTTTATAAAAGTTGCATTGTATTATGGGTAGTTAGTTTGGCAATGAAAGCGACCCATCTTTGCTTGAACGACGAAATCGTATTTCTCTTCAGTGACAGAGCGTCTGGGAGGAAGGAGGAAAGAGAAAGAGAAGGAGAAAGAGAAAGAGAAAGAGAAGATGGACGGACGGACGATTAGCAGACGGAAGGAGGAGGGTGAAAGCAACACACAAAAGCGGGTTTGTTATCTAAAGGTCCATGGTTCAATCCCGTGTGTGGATCTTCAGATCTGCACAAAGGCGACATTATCTTAACATTGCTTCTCACAACAATACAATGGCAATTGTGTACTCAGTGGATCATTGTGTGCAGGATAGCACTGCTCACCAGATGACCTCCTAAACAAAGTTGCCATTGATCTGCTGATCAGTTTACTGCGTCTACCGGCTGTCCATTTAAGCAGGAACAGAATATATTTTAATAAACGATATGCACTTCAGCTCTATTGCTGGAATGTGAGAATACTGATTGACAATAGGAAATTACTGGAACGCAAGACACTAATTCTAGCCAAAGAATTGCAGAGATACAATGTAGACGTTGCTGAACATTCTGAAACCCGTTTTGCTGGTGAAGATCAACTTATTTTCTGGTCAGGTAAATCTGAAAATGATAGGCGTGAGGCTGGTGTGGGTTTTGCAGTTAAGAATTCTTTAGTTGACAAAATCGATCAGCCGGTTGGTGATCGGATCATAAGATTGAGAATTACCCTTGCTGCTGGTCGATTTATGATAGTTCTATCCATCTATGCACCCACTTATTTCTCCTGAAGATGATATTATATCTTTCTAGCACACTCCCAGATCCATTATACCAAGTGGAGAGAGTTTGGTAATCATTGGTGACTTTAATGCACGGTTCAGCTCAAACAATGAAACCTTGTCTCCTCTGTGTCCTTATGGCGTTGGCAGAATCAATTCAAACGGTCTATTGCTCCTTCAGCTCTGTACTGAATTACTTCTAATTATTACCAACACTTTTTCACACCAGAAAACAAGGCAACTTGATTTCATCCTCAATCTAAGCATGGTCATATACTTGATTATATAATATGTAGACGTGGTGATCTAAGAAACTTCTGCAAGGTCAGAGGTGCCTACTGTGACACTGATCACTTGATGGTCAGGGCTAAACTAAAGATTTCCATTCGCCGTAGGAGCCGTTTCGGGGGGAGTCAAGGTACCTAGGCGGATTGATGTCTCAAGATTGAAAGATCCATTCGTCAGAGACTCTCTCAAATCTGCGTTTGATCGAGTGGATTTTTCAGGTTGTGATTGGGAGAGAGTAAAACACATTATATATAAAAAGCGAGTTGAGATTCTTGGACTGACAGTTCCCAGACATCGGGATTGGTTTGCTGATAACGCCAGTTAAATCAAAACTCTAATTGAGGAAAAGAGGAAAACCCATTTGAGACTCCTTAACTCTTCATCTCCTAATGGGTCAACTTTTGCTACTCACCTCTCATTTGTGAAAAGTAAGGTTCAGTGCCGTGTGCGCCAAATAAAAAAATAAATGTTGGTCTGATCTCTCGAAAGAGATACAGCTTATGATAAGGACATCAAGGTGTTTTATGCTCTGCTTCGCCAGGCATATGGGCCAACAATTTCTACAACTACACCACTCCTGGCAAAGGATGGAACTACCTTATTGAAAACTTCAGATGGAATTATGTGCCGTTGGTATGAACATTTTCGAGATCTCCTTCATAATCCTTCCAATGTGGATATGGATGGATAGATAGTATCCCTCAACTTGATATGGAACCGACTCTTGCAGAAATGATTGCTTGTATAAAACAGATCAACTTAAAGAAAGCTCCAGGACTAGATGGCATTCCTGTTGAGCTTTTGAAACAGGGTGGTATGAATGTCCATTGTGCAGTCCACTCTGGAGGGGTGACCAGATTCCTCAAGACTGGATAGATGCCATTTTGATTATTTTATACAAAGGAAAGAGCAAGAAGTCAGACTGTGGTAATTACCGTGGTATCTCACTGCTTTTGGAAAGGGTTTCTACGCGACTCTTGCTTAACCGATTGGAGAAGTATATATGTCGTGATGTCCTTCCTGAATCCCAATCTGGTTTCAGAGGTGGACTGTAGACATGATTTTTTTCTGCTAAACAGCTTTTAGAAAAATTTATTGAACAGCATGTGCCACTTCGTCAGGTTTTTGTTGACTTAACTAAAGCCTTTGGCTCAGTGAATCGTGACGCTCTCTGGAAGGTGCTCGGAAAATTTGGCTGTACACCTACTTTTGTTGAAAGGTTCAAGCAGCTACATTGTTGTGTAGAGGGTCGTGTTAATTTCAATGGTCAGCTGTCTGATGAACTTCCCATTGATAATGGAGTGAAGCAGGGTGATATGCCAGCACCAACATTGTTTTCACTTTACCTGACGGCTGTACTATTGTATGCTTTCCATGACTGTGATACGGATGTCTATATTAGATTCCGAACAACTGGAAAAGTTTTTAACTTGAGAAGACTCCAAGTCAGGACCCTTGTTAGAAATGGATTTCAGGGAACTTTTGTATGCCGATGATGCTGACCTGGTTGCACATTTTCGGAAGAAACCGCTTTACTAATACTTGTACCTGTTTTGGTCTGACAGTTAGCATTAAGAAAAACAAAGTCATGTACACTCCGATTGCTAGGAATCCTTACGTGGAACCTGACATCTTTGTCTATGGGAAGCGTCTTGAAGTTGTCCAGGAGTTTGTCTACCTTGGTAGTTCTTTATCTTGTGACTGTTCTCTTGATGCGGAAATCAAACAGTGAGTAAGCAGAGCGTCTGTGTTATTTGGTAAGCTAGAAGACAGGGTCTGATCCGATGGTGATCTAACTCTTGCAACTAAAGTGTCTGTGTATCAAGCATGTGTGTTGTCATCTTTGCTCTATGCTTCTGAAACTTGGACTTTGTATCATTCTTATATGAGGCAGCTTGAAAGATTCAATCTGCACTGTCTTAGACATATCCTTGGTCCGAAGTGGGAAAGTCATGTTCCAGATACGGCTGTCTTGACCAAAGCCAAAACAACTAGCATTGCTGCAATTGTGATGAGGAATCAGACGCGTTGGGCGGGCCATCTTGTTCAGCTTGATTATATACTACCAAAACAGCTTTTATATGGTGAGCTCCTTTTTGGCAAAAGACCACAACACAAGCCAAAAAGAAAACGGTTTCGTTTTAGTGTGAAGGAGTGTCTAGCGTGCTTTGGTATTCCCGTCGATAATTGGGGGTCCCTGACATTTGATCGTGGGCAATGGAGGGCTGCGATATACAGGGGTGCAGAAATGTTTGAAGCTGCAATGGTGGACCCAGCAAAACTCAAGAGAGCGTGCCGAAAACGTGAAACTCTGCCAGCCAATTCTAGTGATGTGTGGATCTGTGAGGAGTGTGACCGGGACCTATTGTCAAAGGCGAGCTTGGTCAATCACATGAAATTACATGAGAGCTACCGGACTGTAATTGTTGTCTCTACCATGCCATACTCTAAGACCCATGATCCCCAACATGAGTATGCAACGCCTGTCGACGCAGTCAACACCGATCGTTCTGTGTGCCAAGATATGTTCTCGGATATGGATGAAGGAGTGGCAGTCGCCTGACAAGACGTTGTGATCAATATGTATGTGTGTGTGTGGATAAAGTGTATGAATAAAATATCTGACAGAATGTGAAAGAAAATGTGAAAAACAAGTGTATATGTTTATATATTGATTTATACGTTTCGCACTGTATGTATCAGATCGTAATTTGGGAAAAAGATTATTCTATGAAAAATATTAGAGAACGTCACAATTTTTTCAGGTTATCATGGCAGCATAATAAGGAACACTGGCCGTTATGAAACTTTAAATTTTTCGTTTCCCACGTTTTTTATTACACATTTAGAAAAAAAAACAGTGACTATATTCCAAACATCCTAATACTATAGAAGACGTTGCAAATTGATGGATTGCACTTGATTTTATTTTAAATATAAAATGCAAATCAGGCATGAATTTTCTGGGGTCTTTAATCAACATAAATATTCCTAACAGATTATATATAGATAGTCTGTTACTATAGATATCTAAAATAAAGTTTTTTATTGCCTTTCACAATAAGACATTGAGATATCAGGTTCTAAAGTTAGGTGGACAATTTCAACTGGTTCTTCAACTAGGGTGTGGAAGGTTGCATATGTCCTTAAAACCACAGGTTGCCCACTAGAAAATGGCTATAATAGCAGAATATCAAACTGTCAAATACCAACCTTTGCACTTGCAAAGCTAGAAATCTGAACTAGGTAGATGGATATCTAGATGGGTAGAAACTTGTTTCATGCAAACAAAACTTATTGAATCTGACAAATAAGAAACGCCTTATTATTTTTTTATTCAAAGATGTTTGTTCTCTTTTTCCTTACAAAGAGAGGTATATATGGATTAAGGGAGTGTAAGAGTTGTCAATAGTCTCTCTCTCTCTCTCTCTCTCTCTCTCTCTCTCTCTCTCTCTCTCTCTCTCTCTCTCTCTCTCTCTCAAATATAGATATGGGTAGACATAAATACATAGATAATGAGAGAGAGAGAGAGAGAGAGAGAGAGAGAGAGAGAGAGAGAGAGAGTTTGTAACTCTTCTTACTCATTGAGAAAGACAGAAGTCTCAAAATAAGAGGGAAATTTTTGTGAGAGACGGATTGGCCGAGTGAAGTTAAGTGCAACTTCTTTTATACTACTGAAGTAGATGTTTGTTATATTACTACTAATTTTATATATATATATATATATATATAGAGAGAGAGAGAGAGAGACAGACAGACAGACAGACAGACAGACAGACAGATTTTTAATGGCACCTTTGTTTTTATGTAATGTTTCATCGAAGGATGAGTTTACATGTAAACTATAGAAATGATTGCTCTCTTACTTTATTGTAATTAAAATCTTAACATAAGGGTTCCCGTGGCGTAGTGGCCAGTGTGTTGTGTTGTGACCTCGTAATAAGCGAGTTCAAACTACAACCGTGCTATTGCGCTCACTTTTGGACTAATATCATTGGGAAATGTATAAATCCATTCATTCCCCGAATATTGATTAAATAGTACCATTACTATTCTTCTACAAGGATAACTTTGGCATTCAATAAGCCACGAAAGTTAATATGACATTGAAAACAAAGAAACAAAATCAAGGAAACTGTACCTATTACATCACTTCTTATTCCATCTTCTTGTAAGTTGTAATGCGTATTTTTAAAACTATAAATTTAAGGTTTTAAACTAAAAAAAAATCAAAGTCCTAATAAAACTCAGAAAAATTAAATATGATTTAACAAAAATTTTCTTCTCTTTTGTTTCTTACTTGAAACTTTCTGAGATCGGTGTGTGACACAAATGAAAGGTATAGAATTATATAGCAAAACAAACAAAACTTATCAAAACAGAAATATATCCTGTCTAGATTCAGCAATTTTAAGGAGTATTATTCACTTTAAGGCGGGAAGAAATTAGTAACGGTCTGTTGAGGTCTATTCTACAATTACATCGACAATGATTTGCTCGGATGATTATATATAAATATCAATGAAGTCCATAACAAAGAAAAATGCGAATAGAAATTTAGATCGCAACAAATATGTGAAACAGAGAACTATCGAAACCATCAGAAATACTTTCGTTTTTATTTTATGGGGGGTGGGGGTGGGGGTGGACGATGTTCTAAACAATTTTAGTCAAAGCACCCCATTAGCATAAAAAAAAACTACAAGAAAGACAGAAAATTATACGTGGAATTAATAAAGACAAGGGTACCCCGGTAATTTAAAACAAATCAAAATATACTAGACAATCCGTGAAACTGTTGGGTTCTCGTTATGACAGCAATACATGATGATATTGATACTTCTATTTAATAAAGAGCGAAAAACTGTATTTCATGGTTATTTCTGTGATATTCACAATTTGTGTAAAGGGGTGAGCTTTTCGACAAACTCATTACCCCCAATGTGCCAAGTGTGATCCGTATGTCGGTTTGACTTTGAGAGAAAAAAAAACTTTCGAGGATGAGATTGGTAACCTCACTGAAAACGATACGGAACCACGTGTAATATAAAGCTTAAGAAATGTTTAAGAGTGAGTCGCCAGTAAACTAGTGAATGAATAATATCGTATCCTTGTAATTATAGAGCGTTGGCTGGTCTTTCTCCCAATGACAACTCAGACACAGTGGTCCAGCGAATTGAAACCAGAACAGCTCGAAGATCTCATGTTTGGAGTGACATGATCGTGGAAATCCTTGGTCAGCCATTCCTGGGTAATGTGAGCCGCTTAGTTTTAAATCTTAATAATTCGCTAAATGTATATTTTCAAAGATCTGGTACACCTTGTATTCTATAACGAAAATGTGTTTAATTTTGTTAATGTTTCCATGTTCAGTTACATCATCTTCAGACATATTACAGCAACCAAACTTGTTGATTCTACCAACTGTTGATTACTCAGTACGTTTTTCCGGATCATATTTTAATAATTACTGTAGAAAAATTTTATACAAATCACTCTGCTGTGGATGAATAAACTAAAAAAAAATTGTCATAGAGAATTAGGTCGTCACTAGAAAAAGATTTACATTAATAGTTAATAACAGTCCGCATATTCCTTTAGAATATATTCACCTTTTCGATATTATTACAATAATATCGAAAAGGTGTATTAAAAAATATCAAGACTGAAACCGTATTTAAGAAAACAGAAAAAATCAACACTGAATGAAATGTTAATTTTCTTCAAAATACTCCCCTAAGACAGAAATTCCAGCGAGTTTTACATTGATCAAAGCACCTCTGAAACTCATCTTTTGATACGATATGAAGCTGCACCGTCCTATTTCTTTTAAAAGGTTATCCCAAATCTTTTAAGAGGTCACCACAAATTTTAACCCCTTGAGATGAATTTTCAGTATGAAGCTGCACCGTCCTATCTCTTTTAAAAGGTTATCCCAAATCTTTTAAGAGGTCACCACAAATTTTAACCCCTTGAGATGAATTTTCAGTATGAAGCTGCACCGTCCTATCTCTTTTAAAAGGTTATCCCAAATCTTTTAAGAGGTCACCACAAATTTAACCCTTTAAGATTAATTTTCAGTTTAGGAGAAGAAAAAAGTCACACAAAATTAAGGGTCTGGTGAGTATGGAGGATGTTGCACTTGTATAATCCTGTGTTTCACCCTCTCTCCCCCCCCCAAAAAAAAAACATCTTCATTTTTTTTAAAATTGTTCACCAAAACACGTCTTAATTTAAGATTTAGTATTTAAAATGTTGTTTTTTAAATCTTTAAGTTTAAAAAAATGAAGATACTGTCTCGATATTTTTTATCCCACTTCGTACGATATTGTTGAAGGAATATTGTTCTTATACATCCCGCATAGGATATATTATCTAATCCCACAGACTTAAACTAATGTGTCTAAGTCTATCTTAACTAAATTGTAACACAAATATGTGGTTTACGCCGGTGTACAACGAAGAACGTCTTCATGCATAAAAACCCCATGAAACATTAAACATGGAATTTTGAGTGGTTCCTACACATGTTGTTAGAATTTGAGGTTATTTCAACGCGAATTCGTCAAGTTATTAAATTACGAAGTGACATCACTTTTTTCTGAAACAATTTGTATAATTTTGGAATATATTATAACTTGGATCTGCCAGATGTGACGTCACGCACGTATTTTTCAATATAAATTTAACCTCTGGTTGAAAAAGAATTACCAAAAATCAGGGAATTATACGATTTCAATGAAATTCTCGGTGTTGATTTATCAATAAATGAATTTTATAAAGCAGTTATTTTATTTCAAAATGTTCTGATTTTTTTCAGGTCACTTATCTTTGACATTCTCTTATTTTTGGGGCGCAAAATATCGGTGGTGTTATATACTTTTGAAACTAATTACAGTATGAATAAAAAGACAAAAGACCGATTGTGTGGATAGAAGAAAAAAGAGTTTAAGAGAGAGACTCTGCTAGAAAATAAGTACCGGAAATCTGAAAATGTAAAAAAAAAAAAAATTAAAAGAGGATTTTTGCAGATTTTTTTTTACTCTTTTTTTTATTTATATAATTTGGCTTTTAGATTACATTGGCCAACCAAATATTTGTTGTATTGATATCAACCACTGTTATTATATATTTTCAATGTACTGATTTCAAATATGAACTTGTTTTTTTCCTGAATGCTCTCATTTTTTTGCTATCGAGGTATTTCAAAATATCAAAATTCTATCTTTATCCCACTGTCATCGTCGTCTATCAGAACAACCACGCGATTGAACTCTTATTAAATTAGTTTGTGAATAAAATATAAGATGTTAGATAATCTAAAAATATGAAAATTGAACATTAAATTAGGAGTTTCATATTTTAAATGAGTTTTTTTATCTATTAATTAGGTTAGTATTATCTGCGTTATTCGGACTATTGTCCTCATCTTCCTTGTTATCTATACAACGTTTCGGCCGATGTACCCTCCGGCCTTCTTCAGGTCTTTCTTGTCGAACGCGGGAACCGTCTTTTTGGACTCGGGAACCTTCTTTTCGGATTCATCATCAAGCCTCATCTCAAACATTCAGAGAAATAGTATTAATTAGGTGTATGAATTGTTTCCTCAAAGCGTGTATGGGTGGCACAAACGGTAAAATCTATTTTAAAGAATTTCGATTTATTTGCATTGATTCAGTTTGTTTGAAGGATTCAGTAATTTAAAAGAAAAAATTTGTTGATTAATAAATCAACACTGAAAATCTTATTAAAATCTGATAATTCCCTGACTTTTGGTAATTTTTCTTTATCAATCTTGGTTAGTAAATTATTACATACGGCCTCCCGTAGATGCGGACATATCATGTTAAACTTATTTCCAACAAAAGGTAATGTAAACTCAATGTAATCAATGTTAACGAACTGCGTGTTTGGAACGAAAAAAATTATATTACGTTTTAATAAATATCAACAAGTTAGTAATTTTTCTGTATATAGTGTATTTAATGTTTTTGTTATTGATTTCTAAGAATAAATTACTTCACACAAATTTCTACGCCATTTTTGGTAAAATTTTCGGAATAATTCAATGTTAAAAATGTATTAAAAGTATATTACATTTGTAATATTATTTTGCTTCTTTTACTGTATGTTACTACTTTTCGACTTTAAAAACATTTGACCTTGAATAATCGATTTAAATTAAAAAAAGTTTTGATTAGATACTCTTCTATGAAATGCTAAATAACTTAGAAAATCAGAATATATAATTATTTCCTTTCCTATATCATACAGTACCTTTAATTTCTTTTTCTCGATAACCTTATATGATGATCCTTCTTTCAGCAATTATCATTTTAACAACTCTTCTTGGGTCTGCATAGTTGAAATGTGTGAGAGAGAGAGAGAGAGAGAGAGAGAGAGAGAGAGAGAGAGAGAGAGAGAGAGAGAGAGAGAGAGAGAGAGAGAAGAAAAATCTATTTAGTTTTATATTTCAAGGGAATTAATACATGAACACTTTTCTAGGGTTATTTCCCTTTAAGCAATGGCTGAAAACTCTTCAAGTTTGCAAATAAAATTGCTTTCTGATTATTTATTTTGTATCTTTTATTTTATTTCATTTTTTTAGTTTAAAAAAATAGTAAAAGTTTTAATGGATAATTTAGACACCATCTTGACTTCTTAATATGCAGGTAATTTCAAACGGTACATTCTCGGGACTTCTTCAGTTATAATGTGCACCTTCTTAAAGACTGAATCTCTTTCTTTACTTTTTTTATTCTGAAAAAAAATTGTATTAAAAAGAATGTTTGTTTTACGTCCCGAAGAAAAGAAACTAGAATAAAAGTTACAAGTGCAATGTAGTGGGTCATGATTCCCGCAGTTGTCCGGAAAACGGGTTAGGGGAATAGGCTTTAGTGCCATTCTGCTCCCTGAGTCCCGTATGAATGAGGCACTGCCAGCAATTACCGTACGCATCGATGGGATTGAAGAGTTTAGGATTACTGGACACAGGTTGTTCAAGGTCGCTCGTGTGTAGACAGCTCTGTCGCTCCTGGAAGAGGAAAGAAGTAAACGTTTTCACTGTCGCTGAAAGATCTCTCAGGTGTTCCGGAGTCGGTCGTATTCAGCTTGACGTGAATAACAGTTCTCCTATCGATGTCGAGGTTTTAGTTATAGACGAGAAGTTGCTGGGGTTCGACCTTTTGCTGGGATTTGACATCATTAAGAAGTTGGGAGGAGTATGTGGGACCAGTAACGGGGCAGTGAGCTTTCCTTAACTTGACCGACCCTCATGCGCGGCTATCACCATCAACGAGCCAGACTTCGATGTGGAATATGACCAGAGCAAGAAAATCTGGGTTGCGTCGTGTAAGTGGGCCAAGAGCCACCCGCCCGTACAGCTCAACAACAACATCCCTGAATACCGAGTGCCCGCTGATCTGCGCCAGGAACATGATGCTGAATTAAGCGAATGGCTAAATAACGGAGCTTGGTACACCGAAAGGACTCATTCCCCTTATGGCAGTCGTGCAGGCCAATAAAAACAAGGTGCGTCCCGTACTCGATTACAGGGAGCTAAATAATCATGTGGACGCTTTCACCGCTAATGCTGATGTATGCACCCAGAAGTTGCGTGAGTGGAGGCAGCAAGGGGCGGAAGTGGCATTGATTGACTTGAGAAAGGCCTCTCTGCAGATTAGGGTGTACAAGTCGTTATGGCCGTTTCAGACCGTGATCTGGAAGGGACAGCGATATTGTCTGACACGCCTGGGATTCGGCCTGAACGTGGCCCCCATGATCATGCGGTCAATCATGACTGCTACACTGCCCCGGGACGCAACGATTAATCGAGCAACATCAGCATATGTCGACGACGTGTACGTTAATGAAAAAGTGGTGTCGGCAGAACGAGTGAAGAAACATTTGGAAGATCACGGGTTGACTTGTACGTCTCCCGAACGGCTTAGAGATGGAGTGCGAGTCCTTGTCTTACGTGTTCATGAACGCGGGGGTGCGTTAGAATGGGAACGAGGCAGTGAAGTTCCTGATGTTCCTTCCACTCTTACTCGACGACGCGTATTCTCGGTATGTGGGAAATTAACAAGTCATTACCCAGTCTGTGGGTGGTTGCGAGTAGCGACATCGTTTATTAAACGCCGAGCAACTGCAGTAACGTCAGGGTGGGACGACACTAGTCACGATGGTCCTCTAAGACAGATGATGACCGATGTCATGAGTAGATTACGTCAGAACGACCCAGCACGTGGAACTTGGTGTGTGAACGGACCCACATATGCTGTGTGGGTAGACGCGAGCTCGCTGGCAATTGGTGTCGCCGTGGAAGTAAATGGAGTGGTCATAGAGGACGCAAGTTGGATGCGATCAGAACACGACAGTCAACATATAAATTTGACTGAATTAGATGCAGTCGTGCGAGGCATTAATCTAGCCCTCCAGTGGAACGCGAGGGTGCTGCATCTTTTCACAGAACAGTGGCGAGGGGGCAAAAGATGAATTTATTTTGTATAAGATCTTCACAAGTGTTACGGTGTCTTTGGTAGAAGCAGAAGTAAATTTCGTTAGCTAATTAGAGTTATCTATCTATTATTATACTAAAGCTGAGATTATCACCTTTTATTTCCTAAAAGCTTTTTTCTTATTTAGGTTAATGACACAAAATGTATACTAAGATATTCCTTGGTTTTAGCACTACTTAATTGCTAATTACGACTAATTAAAACCAATTAAAATGGATTTCTTTTCAAACATTATTTTTTATTTGAAAAGAAATCCATTTTAATTGGTTTTAATTAGTCGTAATTAGCAATTAAGTCAAAAATTGATCCGCCCCTCAGTGTTATTCTGCATATTACTCTCATCCTCTCTATGTATGAGTAAGAGTGAGAGTGAAAACGGAGAGTTATTGTATTAGAAACATTTAACTATGTAAAAATTAATTAGGGGTTAACAGGTAGTGGCGTAACTACCGTGGACAAGTAGTGGACTCACCCGTCCAAGAAAGCCTCCTTTCTAGTCGGCATAAAAAGGATATTTTTGCTGTGACGTCGGGGCAGGGAGGTGCTTCTGGGTAGTGAAATATTTCTTGTTAGGGCTAACTTTTTTTTTTTTTTTTTTTTTTGGTAAAAGTATTTGTAGCTCGTTACTACTGTGTAGTGGAATCTGTGTTGGTCGGACTAAAATCCATTTTGCGGAAAGATTTTTTAACTCGTAACTACAGTGTAGTTAAATTTTGTGTTTAGCTCTATTGTGCGAGCCAATGTTTTTTAAGGCGTTTATCCTGAGTAGTTAATGTGATATGAAATCGATATCCCCCGCACCAGTCTTTTCTCGACAAGTAAATGTAAATATTTTCTATTTGATTTTGTTTCATAATATAATTTTATTTTCGAAACTTATTACTTAAATTTTTTTACAGTGTTTTGAATGAAATGAAAAAAACAAAATATTTGCATTTACTTGTTGATAAAAAAAACTAAAAGTAACCCACTTACTTTTATCACCTTCAAACCACTAAAAGTTATTAGTCGATAAAAACGCCTTCAAACCGCTAAAAAGTATTTTAAATGGGGGGACATATTTACATTTACTTGCCGAGAGAACTTGGGAGGGCGCTTAAAATATCACTTTATTATCCTATTAACGTTTCATGAAAAACACCTGTAAACAACTAGGGAGTCCATAAGTACCACGGGTCGAATTTTCAGCGGGAGGCCAGGGCGTATTTATGTGATATGTACCTTTTTGCCTAAGTCGAAAAGTAGTAACATTATGAGGATGAGTTAAAAAAAAAATAAAAGAAGCAAAATAATATTACACATGTAATCTATTTTTAATAGATTTTATACTAGGCACTGCAAAAATGACAAATCCCTATTTTACAAAACACATCTACCCACCCCCACCCGATTGAATAAAAATTAACAAAAATCTGGGAATTACCCGATTTTAATGAAATTTTTAATCTTGATTTATCAATTAATGAATTTTTAAATGCATCAGCTATTTTATTTCAAAACTTGCTGATTTTTTTTCATGTCATTCAACTTTGCACCCCCTTTTATTTTTTGATGGATGTAAAATATTGGTGTGGTTTATACGGTGCTATTCGCAGAATTGCCTCCTGCTTAAAAAAAAAGTCTAGGCGGTGATAAAACAACCTCACCTACGAATGAGGTTCCCCATCTGATGCGGTGCCTGCTGAAAAAAATCAGCGCTTAAGGCGTTTTTTTTTCGAAAAGTTAATGCGATATTTTACTTACTCCAGTCTTTTTTCGACAAGGAAATGTAAATATTTTAACCCGCCTCCTTCTTTGAAATATTTTAGGGGGGCTATTTACAAAATGATTTACATTTACTTGTCGATACAAATATGGCTTACTTTTAACGCAATAAAACCACTAAAAATAATTTGTCGATAAAAATGACTTCAATCTGCTAAAAAGTATTTTTTTCAATTTTTCATTTTATTTTAATATATTCATTTCCAACAAATAAAAAAAATCAATATTTAGATATGCTTTTTTAATTTTTCAGTTAAAATTAACTTTTTTAGTTAAAAGACATTAAACAAATTTATATAAATAAAAAAAATCTGAAGATTTAGATTTTCTTTTATATTTTAATAAAAAATGTCAGGCCATTTTCAATTATTTTTAAATATTTTATTTTATCATACTACGAACCGTGAGGCTCCTAGCCGAATATTCTACCGTACACTGCTGTAAATAAATGAGAACAATAGTTTGTAAAAAAAAATTGAATACATAAAAATTCGGAAAACATGTCTGATTTAACATGATTAGTAAACTTGCTTTTTGTTAATAATCTAAATCAGAGAATTATTTCAAATCAACTTATTTGCGAAACTCGGTAAAATTCGTGACAGTTGTTTTGAATTAGAATAAAATGAAACCGATAAAAAAATATTTTAAAGAGGGGGAGGGTAAAATATTTACAGTTACTTGTCGTAAAAAGACTTGTGGCGCCAAATATCGCTTTCATATCGCATTAACTTTTCGGGTTCAAACAGTTAGGGAGTTCATAAGTAGCACGGGTTGGGTTTTAAGCAGGCACAGCTTAGAGTTTTTTTTTAGGCCAGAACGCATTTATGCGATATGCACCAAAATGTTGGCTTATTTTTAATTTAAAAACGAATTAAAATTATTTAAATCCATTATTTAAGGTCAGATTTTTGTTTTAGTCGAAAAGTCGTAACATGATGGGCACTAGTAAAAAAAAAAGAAAAAGAAAAGCAAATTAAACTTACATATCTAATATTTTTAATACTCTTTTAAACAATTAAAATTATAGCTGAAGCCGACTCTTTCTTTATTTGTTACGAGTAATTTTTTTATAGTCTGCTGTAAATAAATGAAAACAATCGTTAGTAAAAAGAAAAAATGAAATTATTTTATTTTAAAAAAGTCGGAAAACATATCTTATTTAACATGATTATTAAATTATTTAAATTATTTTATTTATAAAAATTCGGAAAACATATCTTATTTAACATGATTATTAAACTTACTTTTTTAATAGATTAGATAAATATTTAATTTAAAATATTTCATGTTGAGTAAAGGTAGTTACTGAGTTTTTCTAGATGTTTGAAAATTATGGAATTTTATTCAAATAAGCAAACGTTGACTACCCCCACCCTTTATTGAAAAAAGTTTTCTTCCAAGCCATAGTTGTATTGTTGCTACTGTACGACTACACCACTTGGACACTAACATAGTGCCTAGAGAATAAGCTAGATGGGAACTGCACAAGAATGCAGTATGTAATTTTAAACAAGTTGTGAAAGTAACACCCCACGAGAAAGCAGCTGTATGTCCACTTGCCACTTATCCCACAAACCATCCGAGTAAGATGAACAAGACATGCTGGACAGTGCGGGAGGATTTAGGACAAACTCGTAAGTGACATATATCTATGGAAACCAGCACACAGGCACGCCAGTGTGGACCGTTGAGCAAAGACGTACATTGACCAACTCTGTGCAGATACTAGATTCTGTGCAGAGGACCTCCTGAGAGCAATGAATGATAGGGTAAGGTTGACGAGAGATTGTAATAGATATCCAGTATTAAAATCCTAATTACCTGTGATTAGAAATTAACTAAGTGACCCTTCTCTTGTTTTTTTCCTTTGGTCAAATGAAAATGTTTACTTTAGTTTAAATAACTTATTTGGACAGTTTGGGAAAACGTTAAATTAATGAAATTATTTTATCATGTGATTTTTCCAACAATCTACCCCAGGCTCATTGGGTGACGCAACGGGTCACGTTTTTCTAGTATATATATATATATATATATATATATATATATATATATATATATATATATTGTGTTACAATGGTATTAAGGATTTTGTAGTATCGGAGGTCACCAAGCTGCGTCAAACTAGAGAAAGGACTAGAGTATTGGCTAGTGTCCCAGCAATACATTCAAATAATGCACACACTTGTTCCATCTGTGGACTTCTTTGCAAGTCATTGGCAGGGTTGAAATGTCACCTGCGATTAACACACAAGGTTAGATGAAAGAGGTTGTCTGAACCTCATACTTCGAAATCGACGGGAGAGTCCATCATATATATATATATATATATATATATATATATATATATATATATATATATAACGTATCAAAATCTTGAATAAAATCCATAAATTAATTTTCGTCAGAATTTTTAATATTTTTTTTCGTACAATTTATTAAATTCCAATAAAGTATAAAATAACATTTCAAACAGAAATATTTCTGCTTAACTTATTTAGATTTTATATCAGATTTTTCTCTAATCTGATCAATTGTTTAATGTGATTTTTTTTTTTTTTTTGTTATTCTAGTTATTCAAGTGTTGAAAATATTTCAAGTATTTAATGCTTAAGTATTTTGTAAGCACATTTGACGATTAAACGATAGATGGAAAAACATCTTTTATAAACTATTATTGTAATAAATCATTATGACATTCTTAAGTAGAAATGGAGAAGATTTTAAGAGCTAAAAAATTATTTGTTTGCTCTGTTCAGAACGGCGAATTCACAGCAACCCACTTACCGCACCCCGCCTCTCGTGACACCAAATGACCTCAGATGTCAATCTCATATAACCTTATGAGTTCTCATGCCATAAAATTAGATCAACATGCCTTGTCACTTTTAGCATGAATGGGCTAGGGACAGGGTCACAAAAATATAAGGCCCATTTATTGTATTTATCAATTTATTTTAAAGTCTGTGGAGAGAGAGAGAAATAGTTAACAAGGTATAGAAAATTCGGTGATTTTCAGATGCTGCCATCCCGGTCTTCTGCACTAAAATATGCTAGAAAAAATTTTTTTTTCGATGTTTTTATTTTATTTTAATTCAAAACAAATGTCACGTCTTTTTAAATAAATGGGACTGTGTTTCGAAAATAAAAACAATCAATACATAAAACAAATCTTATTATAATGGAGATTGTGTGTTTTTCTGTCTGTAACCGAAACTATATTACTACTCAAGTCACAATTCCTTTCGTTATTTACATCACATTCTCCATGATTTTATTTATATTTAAACCTCAATTATTAATAAAATTGCTTCACCTTTTTATTAGTGTTGTCCATATCTACATACAAATAACATGCAATTGTATTTATATATACAAAAAATAGCGGTTTACAGTGTGAATGGGAAGGCTAATTTGCATATTGATATTAAAAATGTGATTTTATTAAATATGTGCTTAGTATTATTGATTTCTAATTGTCTGGTTTTATTTTAATGAATATAAGCAAAAATCTCTTCAATGAATCTTAAATGAAATCCATTAACAAGAAAAAATAACTGTCATTTTATTCTTTATTTCCTAATTTAACTAAATAGTTAAATAAGTAAAATTCAGCAATGAAAGACGGCAGTGATGGAAGAGTAAGTTTCATTTCTATTTTTCTATTATACCCCCACTCTGTTTCAAATCTTTTTATCTGCCTTCTTATTAGACTTTCTAATTTAATACGATATTTCATTACATTAAAACTTAAATACTTTGCACCCGGAGGGTGCATATATTTGCTAGTACAAATAAAAATCAGAATATTTAGATATTCTTTTTTATTTTAATTCAAAACAAATGCCACCGCTATGCAGTTCATAACTACCACGGTTCACTTTTTCAGCAGGTGCCACCTAGTGTATTTTAGAGTATGAGGTCGGGATGACAGCATCCGAAAATCACCGAAAATTCTTTTAAAATCTAAAATTATCAAAATGATTAACTTGTAAACACAGTAAAAGAAACCAAAAGATAATGAGACAAACATTCTGCGCAATTTTAAATGTTAATTATTTTCCATATCAGGACAATTAATTAAACTTTCTATTAGAGATCAGAAATCGTTGGATAGAATATTTTTTTCTTCTGCGAGTTTGTAGAAAAAGGACAACCGACCATTTGTAATAAATATTTAATCAACAAGTGGAGCTGACAAAAAAAGTGTTTGATAAGTTACCTCCCTTGATATTCAGTCACTTCTCGATTCAAAGTAAATCTTAAAAAGAAACATTGGTTGATTATATCCTTGAATATAGGCGAACACACACAGGTTAACACACACGCGCGCGCGCGCGCACACACACACACATATTGTCATTGTTTTTAAAAAGAAAGGAGACATTCCACACTCGATGGTAAGCCTTAGAGCTAGTAGAACAATTCACATACTTAGGTAGTAATATCTCATCCACAGAAAGCGATGTTAATGCATGAATAGGGAAGGCATGGTCGGCTATAAACAGATTATCAGTCATATAAAAATCCGATCTCATTGCCAAGTTAAAACGACAATTCTTCTAAGCAGTGGTTGTGTCAGTGACCTTTGACCCTAACGAGGTGCCTGGAGAATGAGCTGCACAAGAATGCTGCGTGCGATCTTGAACAAGTCGTGGAAACAACACCCCTCAAGGAAGCAGCTGTACGGCCACCTGCCCCCTATCTCACAAACCATCCGAGTGAGACGGACAAGACACGCTGAACACTGCTAGAGAAGTAATGACAAACTTATAAGCGACATTCTCCTGTGAAAACCAGCACATGGTCATACTAATGTGGACCGCCCACCAAGGGCCTACATTGACCAGCTCTGTTAGGATACTGGATGCTGCACAGAGGACCTCCCGGGGACAATGTATGATAGAGAATGCTGGAGAGAGATTGTCATGGATATCCGAGCTAATTGTGCGACATTATGATAATGATGATGATGATGTATATGGTTATCGTCGTAGAAAATGGATAATCCTAGATGAGGGTGTTTGCGTTTTACTTCGCATTAATGCCCTTGAGAAAAGCATGAATCCATAATTTCCTTCACCATCCCAACTATGGGTATACTTGCCGCTTTAACCACTGGTCTATTAGAAGGAAAATCTCTGAATTCAAAACCCGTGACCTGCTACTCGGAAAATCGGAGACATATAAGTACATGATAGGGTTTTACGTTCTTATATATGGAGTTCAACTTATGGTAGTTTCAATTGAAATGTAGGTGCATGTGAATGTTCACATATAAAAATAACGTTGTGCAATGCATATAGGATATGAGTTAATACACTTCTAAGTGACAATCATCTGTAGGTTGCAGGTTCAATCCCGACCACGGTAGATAATAACATAGAATACTTAACATAGCTTAGCACATGCACTCGGTCATGAATAGCAGAATGAGAACAGTCTGTCCTGGTGGATTGAATAAAGAGTTCCGTTAGAAGTTTCATGGAGGTTCCCAATTACGACACGAGGGCTCCCGAGTTCTACGAGAAGATTCCAGAGTTTGATAAGAAGCAATTAAAGAAGGCCGACGGGCATATCAGTCGAACCATTTTGGTATATAAGATGAGAACAAATTCGAAAAATCCAAATCATACAAACTATAATTTTTATTATATTAGTTCATTTTTTTTCTATTAAATAGTTATCAGGATTATCTATAATTTTTATTGGGACATTATGTAATCAAAAAAGATATTGGTATGCACCCATCTCTGTGTCATTCAGTCATGGTTATATTGTCGGGAAGGATGTGTCCTTTAACCTTAGTTAAGCAGTCTAGGAGAATGAAGACTGAATTCAAACAAACCGTGTTCTGTTTAAAAAATTGACCTTGTGTTGAATTCTGACTTTGGTGGAGGGATGGGTAAATACATAAGATAAAAATATTTTTATACTAACAAAAAGCCCAGAGAGTATACAAAGTATCATTTTATAAAATAGATAGATAGAAAGATAGATCAATGCTTCAAATTTGCCTTATTGCCAAATAGAATACAGTCATATTTGATAATTTTATCAAATATGACTGTATTCTATTTGGCAATAGGGCAAATTTGAAGCATTGATCTATCTATCTATCTATCTATCTATTAGTAGTTAGTAGTGCACTTTGCGATTATCTTCGTAAGAAAGAAAATTGGCAACCGGAGTTCAAATCTTGAACTATGCTGCTTTGGATTTACTTCCTGCTAATGCCCTGCTATCCTTCTTCCCATCCCCAACTATTGGCAAATGGTTGGTCAGAATCAGTTCTTTAGCTTTGGTTAGAAGGAAAACTCTGAATTAAAATCTTCAGCATTAAAATTATGTAATCAAAATTTGAATTGCTTATATATATATATATATATATATATATATATATATATATATATGGTGGACTCTCCTATCGAGAACGATAGATGAGGGTCAGCAGTGAGTGATTTGATTCCTCCCATGTTGTGCATGCTGTCAAGAAGACATTTTATGTTTCCTCGAGTGTGACAGCAGCCCAGCCCTGCTGCGAGCCATGAAGCCACACTGACAAACGAAATGATCCAAGGCAGGAGTTAAATGTTTTTCTTTTAAAGTTATGCGGAGCCGATCTCTATGCTTCAGTCTATTTTGTTCAAAGCTCTTTAGTTTAGCGAAACAGGTCTTACGCCATTCCTCCCGATCCGATGCTAGATCTTCCCAAGCACTCAGATCAATATCGAGGCGTTTCAAATTGTCCTTCAATTTTTCCTTGTAGCGTAAGAGAGGACGTCCAATGGAACGCTTAGCATTTGGTAGTTGCCCGTATAAAAACTTCTTTGGAAGCCTGTTCTCATTCATACGGACAACGTGACCAGCCCACTTAAGTTGAATCTTGGCTAGTAGGGTTTCAATGCCAGCAATATCACATCTTTTTAAAATTGTGCTGTTTTTTACTTTGTCATCTCATTTTATACCGCAAAATGACACGAAGACAACGCATGTGAAATGCGTCAAGTTGGTTTATGTGCTTGCGGTAAAATGTCCAAGCTTCAGCACCATACAGTAAAGTAGAAAGCACGACTGCTCTGTAAACTTTTCCTGACGTTTTTTCTGGGGGTCTTGGTCGTTGCAAAAAAATGACGGCTAAACTCGCATTACAGGATAATATCCAGCCAGTATTTAAGAAGAAAAGAAATGTGCCATTTGCCTCGTTAGAACAGATCAGCAAAGAGCTGGATAGACTGGAGAAGACCGGCATTCTTTCAAAAATTGAATATAACTCGTAGGTCGCACCGACCGTCTACGGTAAAAAAAATCTAAAGAAATCCGCGTTTGCGCCGATTTCTTCACAGGGGAGCCTTAGCTGCTAAAGTACAGCCCATGCTGAATATGCTTGTCCATGTTTTGCCAATATACGTAGCTCCGCTGCCCTTAGGGATTATCATTACCCTCTACCAAGCCCAAATGAAGTGTTCACAAAAATGAGTGGGGGAAATTTTTTTTCAAAAATCGACCTGAGTAACGCTTATCTGCAATACCCGTCGAAGAAGAAAGCTCCAAACTGCTTTGTATTAATACCCATCGGGGATTATATAAGTTTGAACGGTTGGCATTTGGGATCAAGGTCCTCCCAGCAATATAACAGCAAGTAATGGATACGATGCTGGGCGGATTTGATTTTTCAATCGTCTACTTGGACGACATTTTAATAAAAATCAAGATATGGAGCAGCACAAACAACATGTCCACCAAGTTTTCAAAAAGATCCAGGACTACGGGTTCAAACTAAAAGAATCTAAGTGCGACTTCTTCATGGAGAAAATAAAATACCTCGGGCACATAATCGACAAAGAGAGAAGACGGCCAGATCCAGAACGGTCTATAGCTATCAAAGAAATGCTGACTCCCCAAAATGTTTCGTCACTACAATGTTTTTTGAGACTTGCTAATTACTGCGACATTTTTATTCCTCGTATGAATGATTTACATGCCCTGCTAAATGAACTTTTAAAAAAGAACAAGGCCTGGGAATGGACTCCCGAATGCCAGAGAGCATTCGAAAAAACCAAAGAAATATTGACGTCGGACTTGTTTCTCACACACTTCAACCCAGACCTAGAGATTATTGTTGCCAGCGACGCCAGCTCGTATGGCATCGGAGCATGCATTTTACACAAAATGCCGAACCGGTCACATAAACCCATAGCCCACGCGTTAATAACCCTTCTTCCAGCGGAGAGAAATTATTCCCAAATTGAAAAGGAGTCACTCGGGATAATATTTGCAGTAACCAAGTTCCACCGATACATTCCCGGTCGACACTTCAGATAACAGACGACCCTTTACTCACCATCTTCGGCTCAAAAAAAGGTCTGCCCACACACACGGCGAATAGACTCCAAAGATGGAGGACGATCTTTTTAAATTATAATTTCAACATGGAATTCCTCCCATCTAAGAAACTCTGTCACGCAGACGGACTCTCTAGATTGATACCCAAACAGAGTGAACCCCTGGAAGACACCGTGATTGCTTCCCTTCGAACTGAAAGGGATTTAAAAACTTCACTGTGCAACACGATAAGGGAACTCTCAGTAACTCTTGACGAGAAAAAACGGGAGGCAGTGAACGATTTCATAATATAGATGAAGGAAAAACTAGCACAAAAAGACCAACAAAGTCCATATGCCTTCTCCATATGCGATGAGGTATTGCTATACAGCGAACGAGTGGTCATCCCAGCTACGCTACAAAAAAGGACCCTGAAAGATTTTCACATGGGTCATCCTGGCATTGAAAAGTCTAATGCGGAGCTACGTATATTGGCAAAACATGGACAAGCATATTCAGCATGGGCTGTACTTTAGCAGCTAAGGCTCCCCCAATAAAATTCAGTCCTTGGCCTAAAACAGACCGCCCATGGGAACGTATTCACGTCGACTTTGCGGGACCACTGGAGGGTTACTATAATTTAATAGTAGTTGATAGTTTCTCGAAATGGCCGGAAGTATTTCGATGCAAAAGCCCGACTACTAAAATGACTATAAGCGCTCTGCACGAACTGTTCGCTCGCTTTGGAGTTGTAGACTGTTTAGTGTCGGATAACGGCACACAGTTCACGTCCGGAGACTTCAAAGAATTCTGTGATACGTTTCAAATCGACCACATAACCATCCCTCCGTACCACCCGAGGTCCAGCGGTCAAGCTCAACGTCTTGTGGACACTCTAAAGAGAGCCCTGAAGAAGGCCAAACGCACGCCTACCGAAAAAGCGCTTCAGCAGTTTCTGCAGGTGTACAGGATTACGCCAAACGAAAGTACACCTTCGTCATTATTTCCGGCCGGGGTAATGTTTGATCGTAAGATAAGGTCTGTCTTCGCCAAATTGCTCCCGAGACAGACAAAACCAGGGAGATCTACGACGGTGCCAAAGATGCGGTACCTCCCTGGTGAGAAAGTATACTTCCAGATGTTCCAAAACAACAATACTTTCTGTGAGTTAGGAAAATACAAAAGAGGATCGGCAATATGGTGTATATTGTCGAAGGTCCCAAGTTTTCCCATAAGAGACACCTCAACCAATTAAGAAAACGCTTGTTGGAGGATGTTAACAGCGGTCCCCTGGAACAAGAGGAGGTAATGGATATCATATATGACACATTTAGCTTACCTACTCCACAAGCAGCCCCTCAACAAAGCCATTCTACAAGAAAACTAAGAGCGACAGAGTTTATCAACATAAATCCCAAGAGGAAAAATATTTAGACTCCTGTGGAGTGAATCTTAGGAGGAGGTGTTATAGGTGATATAACCTATGGACATAAATGGAATGCGCCGACGGCTACTATAAGTAGCGGGAACAATTGTGGCTTGACACGAAGCTAATGCGAGTCAGCTCGTAACTGTATTGGTCGGACGCAATCTCCACTTTCTTTGCTGTAAATTGCTACTCCTTTTGTTCAATACATTTGTATACATTGTTACCAGTCGTTTGTCTAATTTTTTACCCTTAAAACCCCACAACAGTAATCATAAGTATAGGTTCAATGTCCCATCACATTCCTGTTTAATTTCACTTTCTTTTAATTTGTCTATAATCATTTTTGCTCGTGTTTATATTTATACATAATTATATGATCCAAGGTAACTCTTCCTATTTATTGATTATCAATTGTTTGATTGCAAGTATTCCTAACAGGTATCCTTTTCATACATATCTATTTGATGAGACTCTAAAAGGTACGACTACCCCAGATCAGTGGACCTGGGAGTAATGGCTATAAAGGGGTAACTCTCACTTCCCAAAGCTCCGGAACTATGCTCAAATACCTTTTTTTTCTTTTTTTATTTGAGTGAGGGCCTTACTCTTGCAGGAGAAGCAGTAATCTAAACCCTGACAATAGTGGTGTAGCCTTTCATACTTAGGCTCACATGTATAATATGATAAGACAATGAAAGAGCTACATAATCTTATATGGTGTCTAGATATCAGCACTTTTTTACTTTTTTATCTGCAGTAAAGACAAATTTAAAAAAACAAGGACTAATGTCAGAAAATCCTGTTATTTACTTGAAATGATTCTGAAGGAAATGGTCAAACATACAAAATAGTGACTTTTTTAATCAGATTTTTTTTTCTCAAACAATTGTCTAAAATTCCGCTCATTTGAATTCTTGCAGTGTTTAAACATACTTAATTAACAATCGAAACAATAGAAAGGAGCAGTAGTGCCTTCTCAAAAATGTAATAGTGCCTTCTCAAAATGTATTTAAGGTCACTGCGATAGGGCGATATTTGCTGACGGTACTTGTTGTTCCTAAGTTGACACTCATCTAAATACTGAAAATGTTCATTGATGCTTAACTTTATCCTCGTAAACGACATTAAAGAATGAAAAAAGATTTCAAATGAATCAACTTCATCTGCATCAAAATATTTTCGTTGAGAAGCCACAAACCGAAGATAGCCCTGTTAGTGGGGAGTACAATATGCCGACTGAATTATCTGCAGATACGTAAAATCACCGCACACTCAAAAAGGAGTGTCTAAGCATAAAAATATACTGCGTTTGATGTTGACGTCCCAGTGTGGAGTGCCCATTCATTGCTATTATTCCTAGGTTCACTCTAACCTGGAGTTTTAGTACCAGGTAGGGTCCCATCAATTGTTTAAATGCATCTATTTGAACATTATAAGTATCGAGTGTTTGAAACCACTGGATGCAAAAAAATGGTTATAAGCAACTAAAATAGTGCAATTAAAAAATGCAATGGCACATTGAAAATATAGTTATAATTAAAAGCAAATATTTACAAATGAATCTTATTTCAACATTAAATAACCCATAAAGAATTCATTTTCCGTTAACCAACTAAACCAAAGCAAACAAACAAGCAAATTTCCACACCAGGAAAAACTGCTGGAAGTCACTGCTTTTCATTGAGATATCCTTCTCTATGTTCATCACGATTCGTTGCGCATTTCAACAGTTCTTGAATGATGATAGCGTGGATGGGTTTTAATTTTTGGAACAGTCTGCATCCCCTGCAGAGAGGTAAGATACTCCACCATCACCCCTCCTACACACACGCATACATTTACAAAAGTGGTGTCCTGTTTTTGACACTTATCTGCATCTATTAAAGAAGCCCCAATTCTTAAGTGTGTGGTGTATTCACTTTGTTGCCATTACTCCCAGATACACTTTCACCCGGAACAGTTGTAACTATTAGAGTCTTAACTATGGGTTAAATGGATCTATGTAAAAATTATTTGTATTAGACAGGAATATTTGATACTATGTAACTTGTGTAAATTATTTTTTTGAGAATATTTATTGGAGCTATAACTGCTTACTCAAGATTGTTATATAATTACTTGAAATACTTGAATCTATATAACTATGTGCAAACAAATATTTAGTATCAAAAATAAATAGTTAATTGAAGCCATAGATTTGCACATAAATTATTTGTATTTGATGGGAATACTTGATATCATAAAACTGTAAATTATCTATATTAGATAGGAATACTTGAGATCATATAACTGTGTCCAAATTATTTGTATTGGATAGGAATACTGGATGTCATAACAGTGTAAAAACAATTTTCAGCGTTAAATAACCCATAAGGAGTTGATACGTCGTTAAATAAATAAACCAAGCCATAACGAGCTGCATTATTCCGTTGTTTCATTTTCACGAGACCTTAATTTAGCTATGGGTAAAGAGTAGGGCAAACTAGACTTTTTAGCCTCGGTAGGGAAACTGGTCTAAGAGAAAAAAAAATTGAAATCAAAACCAGCTGTTCAAGGATCTTTCTGTTCAGGCATTCGACTGTTCAAGGACCTTTCCTTGCTACTGGTACCATGTAATCCAGTGCAACCTGTCACAGGTTACCTGGAGAAGAGATGGGCGACGCCAAGTAAGCATTCCATTTCACACAGAGATACTATGAAGGAAGATGATTCGGTGTGACACCTCGATGACCTGAAAAAAATTATAAGATATGAGGATGAAAAATAACTCAACTGAACATGAATTTTGACAGGCAAATATCAACTGAATATTTTCACGCATGTCTCGTTACATTCTACACAGAACTAGTTTTTTTTTTTGTTTTT
Organism: Doryteuthis pealeii; assembly: GCA_023376005.1. Taxonomy (NCBI): domain Eukaryota; kingdom Metazoa; phylum Mollusca; class Cephalopoda; order Myopsida; family Loliginidae; genus Doryteuthis; species Doryteuthis pealeii. The sequence continues at coordinate 59,922,578 of CM042138.1, forward strand.
TTTTGCTATTTTATAAATAAACAGGAAGAACAATGCAAGGATTTTAAGCTGAAGTAGCAAACGTCATACGCCTAAAGATGCTCTTTTACAAGGAAAAGGGTTTTGTTTCAAAAGTCTGTTGAAAATACTTTTGGTATTAGCGAGATTACACTCAATGTAAATACGTGATTTATTCCAAATGGTTTCACTTCATTTAACCATTTTAAAACGAAACGCCCTAAACACGCCCCCGAAATTAAACGAAACCTGAAAAATGCCCAAATGTATCCTGTCAAAAGTTTTTTTCCAACAATATTTTAACCCCACATTTTTTAATATCAAACACTGCAAATTATCATGTACCTAACCCTAGCTAGTTCGATCCTACCTACGTACCAATATCTAAAGTTTACTGACTACAACTCTGCTAATTATACCATACCCTTGCTAGTTAGTTCCATTCTGATTAGATATTCCATATTTGGGGTCCTGTGCCAAGTCAAAGCAATACATTTTTGGGGGGTACAACGCAAGGTATGATCTTTTAGCGAGCTAGTTGCGTAAATTTATTACAACTGAGCAGTGAGTTTGATCCTCACTGGGCACACATAAACTTGTGGCCTTGAGCCAAATCTAAGCCTATTTTAGTACTTAACGGCACCTAGTGATGTGTAATGATTAGCAAGCTAAACTATTCTAAGTGAGTTTGATTCTTACTGGGTACCCTACACAACTGGATTTATACTAAACTAACCTAAAGTTAATAAATGACTATTACTGACATGTGATTTCGACCCTTACTGTCCCATACTTGTGGCCTAGTGATAAATTTGAGCTAAGCTTATTTGGGGGGGAAGGTACCTCATCGTGTAGTTGCTAGCGAACTAGTCACACAGATCAATCATTGATGAATCAGTACAATATACATGTGGCATTGTGCTAAACTGAGCTTAGCTTAGTAAATGACTACTAGTATCTGCAAATTATCGTAGACCTTTATTAAAGAGTTGGATTCTCACTGGGTGCCACATAAATGTACAGAATCTAAACTGTTATTATTTTACTTAAAGCGAGTACATCGTCGTGGGGTAATGGTTTGGAAGCTAGTTGCAGTGAGTTCGATCCTCATTGGGTATCACGTACTCCTTGAAGCAACTCCAATATATTTAACACTTCAACATGATGAATAAATCCCTAGCTAACCTAGACATAAAATCAGTTTACACAAACATACCTGTAGACAAATGTCTAAAAAGATTAGAGAAATATCTTTCCACAAACGACACCAAAGTAACATGTCCCATCATTATCCACAGAATAATCAAAATATGTCATCTATGCACATCCCGTTGTTACTTCCAATATGACAACACTTTTTACAAACATAAATTTGGCCTACCTTAAGCGGCGTTCTAGTGTGCTTTTACCTAGAATTCATAGAAGCTGGACGCTTTAAGTACATAATCCCAAACAACTCTCAGTATTTCTGATACATTGATAATACATTAATCATATATCCGAGTGAAATAAAAATCACAGAAATCACAAAAAGACTAAACAAAATTGAACCCACCATACAACACACAAACGAGAATTTAATAACTCCCTACCTTTTTTTAGACATCCTACTTATTAAAAACAACAACAGACTGGAATTCAAAGTCCACCCAAACACTTGAACGATGAATTCACTCATATGGAGAACACCTTCCGAAACCTCATATATCTCAAATTCTTTACACAACACGCCAACCCTCAAAATCCATACCAGGAACCAATCCCAAACTACCACTCACACAAGCCCTCACAAATCCGGCTCCCCACATAGATTCATAATTCTACCTAACAACCAAACAAACAGCACCATTAACAAACATTTAAACAACCTAGGAATCAAAACAGTCACTTTTGCACCGAAAGCTATTCACAATTTATTAAACAAAAACTCTCGACAAGTAAAATCAGAAGCAGGCGTATACATGATTCCCTGTACAGAATTTCATAAAATACATAAGGAAAACCTCCAGAAACATAAAAAAAACTCATTTAGGAACGTATACGCAACATTAAACAACTGTTTATTCCAACACATATCTAAAACGCATCACAATTTCAACTTCAACAACGCCTCCATGCTTACATATATCCACAACAAAAGATTAAGACAAATCTTCGAAGCCAGCGCCATAAGTAATACACCAAAAGTTAATTGTAGATCCGGTTTCTTTAACATTTCTTCACACCTAAACAAAGCTGTCATCAATATTAAAAGGGTAAAAAACAACACGAAACTTAATGAAAACAACTAAATAATAAATAAATAAACACACATATGATAAAATCCACTATACCATTCCCTACTCTTATACGACTCACGCCTTTATCCCCACCAAACCGTCTAGTATACACAGACAACCCCTTTCCAACCCAAATCACCCCAATTCCACTCCATAACCCCACAAACATCATCATCACGGCAACACCTCATAAAAATTCCTACTATTATCCTAAACATTTACTGTAAGCATCAGCAGCTGATCCACTTTCCCAATCACAACCGCAAAATTCAGTAAGAGAATCCTTCAATACAAGAACTCAGTCCGTGTCCTGAAAAAGTCTGATAGACCGAAATGCTATAACGTCGACATCACCTATGATAAACATCCATCTAATAAAATATCCCGTGTTTGTCTACTTTGCTCCACACACACACACACACACACGTACAGTCACACACACACACACACACACACATATATATATATATATGTATATATAAGTTAAAAGAAAGGAAATGAATCCGACAATATGAGTAAGAAAAGGTGGAATGAAAACATCACACAATGCTGTTAAAGAAGAAAACTTTAACTTATATTATAAATTGTTATAATTGTTATTATATTATAAATTGTTTTCTTCTTTAACAGCATTGTGTGATGTTTTCATTCCACCTTTTCTTACTCATATGTATATATATATATATATATATATATATATATGAATGAATTTTCCAACCCCTCTGCAGTGGAGTTAAACAGTTTTGAATTCAGAATGTTCCTTCACGACCGATTGCCGCACCAAGGTTAAAGAACCCAATGTACCCTACAATTTACCCATAGCTCAAGGGAGAAAAGTTGAATTCATACATTTCCTAAGGGTATATATATATATATATATATATATATATATATATATATATATATAAATGACTTTCTAAAATTGAATTGATATGTTTTGCAAGAGGTCAAGGGGCAAAATGACCAAATTGTGCAAATGCACCACTTTCCCTGCTCACCAGGCTAGCTCCCTTCATCTCTTTCTTTCGGTTTAGCTTCAAACAAAATTCAAAAGTACTTCGACTAATTTAAAACTAACTGGAATAAGTATGTTGAATGCCAAGCTTCAGCTCCGACACTCTTTTAACATGACTCGTGCCATGCGCTGATATATATATATATATATATATATATATATATATAATCGAATGAAGGAAAAAAATCTTTATCATATATTTGGGGATCTTGACTTCGTTAGATTTGCTCGCAAAACGATTGAATAAAAGCAAGTGAACAGATATAGTCAGATAATTTGAAGAGAGTGAGTTAGATAGTGCCAAGTTAAATTTGATATATATTTGATGAAGAACGTTTGTGCACGTGATGGATAAACAAAACACACCCACCTACGCAAAAAAAAATTTCCCTGCATACGCATACATATTTGTACGTACACCCACACACACACGCATACACACACACACACACACATACACACACACACACACACACACACACACATATATATATATATAATATATATATATATATATATATATATATATATATATTATACTAAAGCTGAGATTATCAACTTTCTTTTCCTAAAGGATTTTTTTCTATTTATGTTATGGACACAATATTTATACTTAGATATTCCTTGGTTTTAGGACTACTCATTGTTTTAAAAAAATCAGTTTAATTAGTTTTAATTGGCCGTAATTAGCAATTAAGTCAACAACAGACCAATCCCTGTCTTATATTATATACGATTCTCTTCTTCTCCTGTATATAGAGTTAACGTGAGTGGGAGAGTTAACGGGAGTAGTCGAGTTAACCGTAGTGGGAGAGCTCACAGCCTGTAATAGATTTATTACTAAAAAAATCAGCAGTCATACCCCACCATTTACCCCGTAACTATCCGTAGATTCGCCCCTTCCCTTTCTCCAGACCAGTTGTTTTGTTTTAATAAAATTGCCTGCTGCTCTCTCTCTCTCTCTCTCTCTCTCTCTCTCTCTCTCTCTCTCTCTCTCTCTCTCTCTCTCTCTCTATAGTGATACTTATACTAATTCATGAAATTTATCGAGATAATTGTTTGATTTCTTAAAAAATGTAAATAAGATTCGGACTGACTTTGAAGACGGTCGGAAAATTAAAACGGAAAGTTTTTTGGTGGTCCCCAATAACAGTTTAACTACAGTCTATGAATTAACATTTTGCGAATTGGGCTACAGTTTAGGGGATTAAGGTTGATTTTAATTTCGTATTGCTTAAAAAATAAACAAAAAAACTCAAATTACTATAAATTTAATGTTGAAAATATTTTTTAATTTTAAACTAAGTTTAATTGAAATTATACACTGCAATAATAACACAAACAACTGTCTCAATAATAGATTCAATAATTCATTAATTCATCAAATGTATAGTATTTTTCTTTTTTTTTTTTTTTTTTTTTTGCTGTTTATTTCTTATAAGAAGTCAGCCAAGATTCGTACACTAGGTGACTTAAAATTGTTTTCCTGGCTGTATAAAAAAAAATTAAATCCAATTTATGTCATGTTTTAATATAGATTTTTTTTAAATTACTTTAATTATAATTTTTTAAACTTATAGGGTCAATAAATGTGAGTGAAAATTTAGGAAGAATGTTAAGAGTAAACCTACTTTCATGCTTATTTTACCAGCTCTGTAAATATTTCTTATTGAATGCAAGTAATGTTAAAAAAAAAACACATATTTAACACAAACGTTTATTTATATTCATTTATATTGTGAATGATAAGGATACCAAAACTTCTTTTGGTATTATTCGCTGAGTTCCATCTCGGCCTCCGGCCTTAAAAAAACGGTAGGCGGTGATAGGTAAAAAAAACAAACCCATCTATGAATGAAGTCCCTAGCTGAAGCGGTGCCTGTTGTATATGAAAAAATAATTTGTCGATTGAATTTTTGAAAATATTAAAAAGAAAAAAAAAGAGAAAATAGCGTTTTAGGCGTTTTACCAAAATATTTAATGCTATATTTTACCAGGTCGGTTTGTTTTTTTTACCTATCACCACGTAGGGTTTTTAAGGCAGGAGGCCAGGACTAAACTCTGCGAATAGTACTCTTCTTTTAAATGAAAATTATCAGGCACTAGCAAAGTTACAGTAAAAAATCTATTTTACAAAAAACCCCCCCACCCCCGTTGAAAAAAAATTACTAACAATCAGGGAACTATCCGATTAATGAAATTTCAGTGTTGATTTATCAATGAATGGATTTTATAATGCATCATTTATTTTATTTCAAAACTTTCTGATTTTTTTTCAGGTCACATGTTTTTGGGGGGCGCAAAATATCTAAAGTTGTAAAGTTGAAAACTAATTACAGTATGAGTAAAAAGACAAAAGGCTGAAGGTGTAAATAGAAGGAAAATAATTAAGGCACTATCCTGGTAGAAAATAAGTATCGAAAATCGGAAAATAAATGTAAACTAAAAACTAAGAAAATCATCTTTGTAGATTTTTTTTTTTTTACTCTTTTGGATTTAATTGACTATTATTTTTTGAAAGAAAAATATACATCGAGATTTGTTCTGTTTAAAAGGAGGGCGTCCTAAATTTTCAATATAGTGTTTCTACAAAAATTATTAGTTAACTAAAGTAGTTATTAAATAGATATTTATTTTTAAAATCTAGAAATAGGAAATTTGAAACTTAAAATCAGGCGTTTCATATTCGAAATGAATTTTAAATATTAATTTACCATAGCAGAAATACCTAATTAAGTCAGAAGGTTTTGAAATAAATTAACTGATGCATTATAAATTTTATTTATTAATAAATCAACACTGAAAACTTCATTAAAATTGGAAAATTCCCAGATTTTTGGTATTTTTTTTCAATAGGGAGGGAAGGGTAAAATTATTTAAGATTATATAAAATACAGATTTTACGTCATCTTAGACAACGTTGATATCCATGTTTACGATAAATTGGCACAAAATTGACTGAAAAATAGTTTAAAATGTATCAAAAATAAATTACATTATTGTGATTTTTTAACAATCTAACCCAAGCTTAATGGGTGACCCAACGGGTCACATCTTTTCTAGTATATATGTATATATATATGCAACCCAAGTGAGCTTTACATTATTGCGGAGTCGACACTTAAAAATTATCCCGTTCTGTTGATTTAATGATATATTGTTGCTTCTTAATTTAATGATAGAGATTTTTTCTCCTAGGCACAGGTTACAGTTATCTTTAAAATTAGTAGGGGTTATAGATTTCTTAATAATTTGCCATTTAGAGAGTGTGAGGTTATTGCTTTTAGTTTTCAGAATTATTTGAAAATGCAGTTTGGTATCTTAGAGTTATGTGCGTAAAAAGAAATTTTAGCGCTCATAGAATCTATGCTGTCATATTTCAGTTGAGGTTCCAATGTATACTTTTGGGGATTTTTTTTTCTTTTGTGTAGAATGTAGCTTAATATACAACGTTTTGGTAGGTGCATAAAACGTTAAGGGTAATAATTCTTGTGGTTTCAATTACAGAAAGGCTCGTTAATTAATTTATACGTGCTATTTTTATAGTTTTCGGATTATTTAATCAATTTTTTTGTTGTTGTGTGTACTAATAATGTTACCGGTATCATTAGTGCAGGAGTAACTGATTTTAAATGTTTCTCTGTTGAAGATTTTGTGTAATGGGTTATTGTATTGAAGTATCTATCAATTAGATTAAGGAAGATACCTGAGTCTCTAACATGTATTACATCCCCGAATCAGAGTAGAACTGGGAATAATGGCAATGAGGTTGTACTTTATATGCCGCAGAAACTGGAGTCTTAACACCTGATGCAGTTTTGTGTCATACCCAAGAAACTTCTTTTGGAGGAGAGTACGTCTGGCCACAGCATACTCGACAGTTGTTTCGTTGCCGTAATAGTCTCGCAAGGATAATATGATGGGACAAAAAAAGAATTATATAATCTTATACAATGTATAACGTCATCACTTATTTGATATTTTCATCATACTTCATACACCTGAAGAAGTCCAAGCATTTGGGTAGGAACTTTTCGATAAAAACAAAAACAAAAAACATGTGGATACGAGTCTGAATAATTCGTGTACCAGAAAAAGTCTTAATGATCAAATTGAAGATGTGATGAAGGACTGTAAAATCAATAAACAGCATTATTCCAGGGAGCATGTCTTTGAACGAATCGCTTGTGAAACTCTTCTGCACGAGGAGAGACACCGTCTCATATGTCCTCAATTCTTATATATCCGTGGGAACATTATAATATTTTTTTAAAGATAAAAGTAGAAATCTCAGAAAGATAGGATAAAATGAAACCTGAGGTATATCATGAAGCAATGGCAGTAGGTGGAAGATATGATTTTATTTTTAAATCAAAGAGACATTTTTTTAAATGCTCGGTCGAGGTGATGAATTAACAATGAAAGAATTTGACAAACTGGCACGAATTGATAGATGGATAGATTCTCATTCCTCATTAAATTAATATAGATTGCGGAATACTGAGAGAGATAAACGAGCAAAAATAAATATAAGACACTCAGTACTGCCTTTCTATCGTGGATTTTTTAAATTAAGCGGAGAGACACTCTACATAAATTGTGATTCTCTCCATTTGATGAAATTTTTGGATAATGAAATCATTTGGATCCTTATAATGACAAACCTCTGTCAAAATATACCAATTTAATTGTCGGAACTGCCATATATATATATATATATATATATATATATATATATATATATATATATATATATATATATAAGGAAGTTTAGTATGTACGTGTCAATGTATAACTCCAAAACAGGAGGTCACTCATATTCGAAATCTTGCATACACATTAATATCCATCTAACTAAGAAACACGCCAAATTTGGTTATTGATTTTTTACTAATTAAGAGATATAATTTATTAATTAAACAAAAATCAAACGATTTGCGATAATGTGGCAGAGCCGCTGCTGCTAATATAAAAAAAAAATCGCTGGATTGCTGGTAATTTGAAGATGACAAATGTGTGTCCTGATCATTTCAGCTCGGAATTTCTCACGAATCAGCGGTCTAATCTTAAAAATATTTATTTGGTAAGAAGGAAACGAAAATAATCTTTCTAAATATGTAATTTGTATGTGGTTTTATTGATTGGATTATTTTTAGAGCGAAGTAAATACAATAAACAAATAACAATAACGAAATAACAATAAACGAATAATATATATCCATTTTTAATCACTGATTAAAATGGATATATATTATTTTAAATGAAAGTATCCGTATTTAATTTTTCGTGTGTGCAAAAGAGTTTTAGAAAGAAGAAATTGTAATATGAGCAAATTTAAAAAGAAAAAGAAACTTAACTTATTCGTAAATAAAACAAACAGTAAAAGTATAAAGAAATTTCTAAATAAATACATTTCTAAAAATCGCTAATGTTACATGAATTTTGTAAACACGCCATATTTCAAGAGCGTTAATGGTTGAACGCGATTGAAATTGACCAAAAAATTCGTTTTAAATGTATTAAAAATGAATTAAATGTGTAATATTATTTTGCTTTTTTATTGATGGTCATTATGTTACTACCTATCCATTTAGACAAAAGTTTGATCTGAAATTAATTTTAATTCGTATTTAAAAAAAAAACATTAGCTGATTCTAGCGGCCGATTTTTGGGTATACCTAATGACATTTTTGGGTATACCTAATGACGTTGTCGAAAGTTTATTTATATTTAACAGTATTTGATAACATAGTCTTCTCTTAGCCTTTTACCAAAATCTAGACATGAGTTTAAAAAATACGAGATAGTTAAGTTATATAACTTATTTGAATAAACTCAACTTCGTAAATCGTAAACAAACAATAAAAGTATAAAGAAATATCTAAATAAATACAGACATATAGTTGTCGAAAGTTTATTTATATTTACATTTTTTTAATTAGTAACAATTAGTGGCTAAACTTGCAAATCGTAGTCAAAATTAAAACGGAATATTTTGACGACGATTTGCAATATCAAACTAAAGTCAGGTTAGTTATTGTTTTATTTCATTTATTTAACGAATCTTGAAATATTTTTAAACTGCACATAATTATTTTAGTTTAGAAAATATTTCAAGATTCGTTAAATAAATGAAATAAAAACAATTTTTAAAAATTGATAAGTCATTAAGTTTTCTCCTCACTCCCGCTCTGGTGTTCTTTTTTTTTCTTTTTTTTTTTTAGTTCTGTCATGGACCGGATACTTTAGTAAGTAAGTATATAATATATATATATATATATTATATATATAATATATATATATATATATATAAAAGAAAGTTTTTGGTATGCACGAGTCGACCTATAACTCAGAAAAGAGGAGTCACCCAGATTCGAAATCTAGCATATAGATTAATATCCTTCTAAGAAACACACCAAATTTGGTTAATAATTTTACTGATTAAGGGATATAATTAATTAATGAAACAAAAATCAAACGATTTTCGGAAACTATCGCATAGTTGCACCTGTTGATATGCCAGCAGTAACATTTTTTGCCTGCTGTTGAAATCAGCAGTCATTCAAAGTGTCTATTCTATTTCTACTAATAAGTCAACAGTTGAATGCGATTGTTTTGATTGCGATGTTGTGAATGCGATTGTTTTAACAGTACGAACTGTTAATTTTTTTTTTTTTTTTGAGAACTAAAAAAAATCAACATTTTAAACCAAAAGATACTTTTTAAATGTAAAACGAAAAATGAAAACCTTTTTATCAATATTTTTTTACAAATACTTTCATATTACTTAGAATAAAATATATCCATTTTTAATCTGTGAATCAAATTTGAATTAATATGCGAAATATTCTACCTACAAATAAGTTAATGTTTAGTTATTAGCAATTACAAAAACTGAATTTGAAAGTATCTTGCACACGAAAAAGTTTTAGAAAAAAATCATCCAAACGATTAAAAAAAAGGTATATATAAAGGGGATAGCCACATACTATCATTTTCATATTTCTTAGAATGAAATATGATTAAATATATCCATTAAATATATCCAGTGAAACTCAAAACGTTTTTGAAAGAAGAATAACGAAATTTAAATTAAAACACGAAATATAATGTTTAGTTGGCTTCTTTTTATTTTTGTTGCTCAAAGAAAGAAAGAAATTACAATGTTACATTTTATTTCTAACTCAACAAGCAATTAAAAATGAATTTGAAATTGGCTTACTACGAAAAAAGTTAAAATATTTTTCTCAATGTTGTAAACAGACAAACAAAACAAAATCGCAAATTATTAGCGTTTAAAAAAAAGGTGGGAGTATAAAAGCAAACACATACTATTATTATTTTCAAATTGCTAACTGGATTTATATTTAACACAATGAAACTTGAATAAAGGTTACTGTTATCTTCAAAGTTTTTGAACTATTCAAAAGAAGAAACATTAAAGCAACTTCTGATTATTTTTTAATTTTCATCTTATGGAAATAATGAAAATTATGATCGAAATCGATGTTTACCTTTTTTATACCGTTAAATCGATTGAAATTTACAATAGCCAAAAACAAGTATGCTACCTTTTTGTAAATTTCTGTTAATACAATTTTGTTGTTTAATCAAGAGTTTTGTCTTCTATGCCATTGTGCTTGATTTATTTATGGTCTTTAAATGTTTGAACACTTTTATTGAATATTGACATAGAACACCATACTTATTACCATAACTACCAGCTTTTTAAAAGATTCTATGAAAAATCAACTAATAGTCAAATTTTAACGAACTTTTCGGTAACGATTCATCTGTTGGTGAAAATATGTATGAAATAGTTTTTTTCTTAAAATAAATTAGGGGAAATATTTTTACGTGACATCCAGCAAAGATCGAACTCACTATTCAATTGTAATGGATTTACGAGACTACCTTGCTAACCATTACACAATGATGGGACGTCATTTTCTTTACCCAACCTGTTCATCACAGGTAGGATATGGTACAAGGTCGAAAGCAAAGGGCCATCTAGCGAGTATTAAAATCGCTATTCAGTAATAATGTGAGTCTAACTTGCAAACCCACAATGGGATGCTGTTAATATTTTTAAAAATGTAAACATCAAAAAGAGACTATTACTAAAATAAACTAATATTATAATACACAAACTGTTAGCTTTGTTTAACATTAAATATCCAATAAACGAATAATTTTCGTTCTAATAAAAACTCATTTTTTAATCTGTTCAACCCATAAATGGGTTCCAAACAGGTTCTACAACTCTGGATCAAAATGGTAATGAAGGAGTATTCCACATTTTCCAGAGCTCCAGAATTAGAACTTCACTATTAGATGCACGTTAATGTCAAACCCTTTTTAGGAACACTCCATGGTGTTCCTAAAAATGTTTTTGTTCGTCATAGACCGGTACTTTTACTATATATATATATATATATATATATATATATATATATATATATATATATATATATATATATATATTATATATACTAGCAAATATATGCACCCTCCGGGTGCAAGTATTTAAGTTTTAATGTAATAAAATATTGTATTAAATTAGAAAGGCTAATGAAACTAAATAAGAATACAGATAAAAAGATTTGAAACAAAGGGAGTATAATAAAAGATTTGAAACAGAGGGAGTATAATAAAAAAATGGAACAACTGAAACTTACTCTTCCATCACTCTCGTCTTTCATTGTTATTTTTTCTAATTTAAGTATTTAGTTATAAGAGGAAGTAAAAATAAAATGACAGTTATTTTATCTTGTTACTGGATTTCATTTAAGATTCATTGAAGAGATTTTGCTTATATTCATTAAATAAAACCAAACAGTTAGAAATCAATAATACTAAGCACATATTTATCAAATTCGATTTTTAATATTAATATGCAAATTATCCTTCCTGTTCACACTGTAAACTGCTATTTTGTTGTATATATAAATATAATTGCATGTTGTCAGTATGTAGACATAGTTAACAGTATTAATTGTAAGACAATTTATTAATAATTGAGGTTTAGATAAAAATAAAATCATGGAGCATGTGATGTCAATAACTAAGAAAATTGTGACTTGAGTAGGAATATAGTTTCGGTTACAGACAGAAAAACACACAATCTCCATTATAATAATATATATATATATATATATATATATATATATATATATATATATATGTATATAGTGATGTTCAAGGATTGTCAAGGAGATAATAATTTCTTTTAATTTCTTTATTTTAAAACAATTACCAAAAATCAGTGAATTGTCCAATTAAATGAAAATTTTCACCAAATTATTTCCGACGACTTAGTTTATAAACGATTAGCTTATTTTATTAAAGAATCTTCAAAATTATTTGTTATCAATTCAGAATGTGGGCGGGTGTTGACCTTTGACTATTTGAAGAAAAAAATCACGGTCCTTAATTTTTACATTTCTTGAAAAATCATATCCTGAAGAATATATAGAAAAATGAAAAATAAAAAATATATAAATTCAATACCCTAAAAAAGTGATTTTGAAATTCAAAAGATATTTCTTAAAACTCAAAAAATAAATAATGTAGCCTGTTTTTTTTTTTTTTTTGTTTTTCGTAGTATTTAAAAAAATTTTTCTTTAAATTCATGCAAAAAAATTTTTATCTCAGTAAAAACAGAGTTTTTTACTACCTTAAAATTTCAAGATCAATTTTGCATCTCTGACAGCATTCGGGACTAACTTAAAATTTAACAAAAGATAGCTCTGAATTTTATCTTTGAAAAAATCTAAGTTAAAAAATATGCTATGATGTACCATTTTCCAAGAATTTTACAGATTTAAAAAAATCGTATGGCGGACTAAATGGGCCGAATTCTCTCCCAGTCTAAATAAATATGTCAATCGCAACTGAGAAAAGTCATTTTTGGCTACACTTGCAAGAATAAATATTTTTTAAGATATTGGATAGAAAATCCATGTTTACCTTTTACTTCGAAATACCGTATCTGAAAACATACGAAATAGTAAAAGATAGCAATTTTGAGTTACCATTAAAAAAACTTCAACAATCCGATCTAAGGGGATAATCGCATAAACAAAAATAGAAGAAAATAGGAGTTATCTCCCTACATTTGAACATTTTCTCTCTCTCTCTCCTCTCTCTCTCTCTCTCTATTATATATATATATATATATATATATATATATATATATATATAATATATATATATATATATATATATCATGCTGCGATGATATTATTTACTAACAATGTTTATGATATCAAACAATATCTGTCTAGAAGCGTATTTTTTTGTGGGGAAAGACAAATGAACTGAGTCAAAGCAATTTGCTTCAAAAAACACATGTTTGACGCATTTTATAAATAGATATAGAATTACAATTATTTCTTAAATGATTTTAGTCTGCCTTATCTCCTGATTTGAAAGCAGAGTCTACCTTCTTCACGACCGGTCGTCCTACCAAGGTTGGAGAGAATTGTCTATTCTACCTATGTAGAAGATACCTTCTTAAATTCCCGATTCTCACGTGGAGTCCGATTTTTGTTGTTGACTATATCTTTTGTTATATATTATATATATATATATATATATATATATATATAGATAGATAGATAGATAGATAGATAGATAGATAAAGTGCGGGTGATAGCTCTGGTCAGATGTACAACGATTATTTTTACCAAACTTTACATATTTATAGAGCCCATCAATTTCCGACTAGGAATCTAATCGAAGTTCGATTGGGCAAATCAGAGATACGTGGAATGTTCAACAAGTATTGAAACAGTTTAGTCACAAATACTTTGTGAATTTAAGGCATATTGTTTTTGTAGATCAGTCGTAAAACTAAATGCCACAACATATTTTTCGTTATTTTCTCCTTAGCTGCTTTATGAGATTAGCATTATTTGACATTCGTCAGGTAATTGACGAACAAAACCCCCAATCTGCATCCCGCAAAATATTACCATCCACTGGAGATTCAGCAGGCTCCCGTTTTTTTTAATGTTGTTAGTACCGGTAGTGCCAAAGATATCATCAGTTGAAGAAGTTTTGAGCACAAGGACCTGAACGTCATTTCGATTTGTAATTGCCCCCGACAGTTTCCTTTCATATACCTGACTCTGTGGAACTGTAATGCTCGGGTATTCGTCGATCTAACATATCGTGTCATGAAGTTTTTCAATGTTTTCCTGTTTTTACAATAAACATAAAATAATAATTTTAGTCTGTAGAGTAAAATATATAGAGATCTTAACTTACTTCAATTGAATAAATGGTAAAAGTCGTTTTTTATCTTATCGGCATTGCAGTCTCGGAAGACTATGTAATTCTGTGCCCCTAAGTTACAGCACCGTCTGTGAGTGTGAAAGTCCAATGTTAGAAGAACTGCCCCGACCACAGATGTCGCATGTAAGGCTGTCACTGAAAGATGGTGGTGTGGCCGATGCTTTGTTCCGTCACTTTCTTCTGGATTTCTTGGCTTATGGGGCTGCGCCAGGTACTACAGACGATGAGTAGCTCCCCTACGAAGAAAACTGCTGCATACCGAGAGCAGTTCTGAGTCAAATTTCCCAGCTAGAAGGGGTAATACCAAAGCACCTGAGATCAGCTTGCAGACATCCTTAAATCAAAGCTGGGGGCGACTAATCTGTCTATTACCAGCCGAAGCTCTGCAAAGATGATTCCCTGGTCCATTCGTCCATCATTCCATCCGGTGGACAGCCAGCAGAGACGACAACTTGTCTCAGTAGAGAACAACAAGCTGGAAGTTGAGCTTTCTCTAGAACTCGTTTGTTAGTGATCCTGTTCCTCCAGGTGATGCCCAGCATATATGTCAGCGAACGTAGAAGCATATTAGTCACCGCTCTTGTTGGGAGTACAAGTCCAGGTTCACTTCTATACAAGACGGTTACTATAACACATGCCCCATACACTTGTACCTTTTTACGATAGTGAGCTACTGTTCTTTCCGATCCGGCAAATGGTTCAATGACAGTTGTCTGTGATGGGAGACCCAAAGCGTAAATGATGCTATTTACGCTTACCCAAGGTGTGTAGTTGTTATGGTGATGGAGGGATTTTCGGTTCCTGTCCATCGTCTTTGTTTTCTTAATACTAATGTCAGGCTGAATCTTGACCAGCTTGGTTGAAATGTTGATGAGTAATTTGCAATGCTTCTGAAGTGTGTACCACTGCTGCGTAATTCAACACAATAGCATTTCCGTATGACAAATGCCTAACCTTTGTTTTAGATTCTAGATAGGCTAAGATTTTTAGAGGTTACCACTGTCCTGTGTGAAGGAAGGACTCCTGTTTCTTTACCAAGAAGCACTGCCACAGAAGGAGGAAAAAAGATTCCAAAACAGAGTGGGAACACCACACAGATGCTGAAGGGTCTGAGATGGACCCATCAAACTGGGTGGTGCCTTGCATGTGGTGTGAAAGGACTAAAAATGTGAGGAGTTTAGGGGCATCCTATTAGTCAAATCAACTGAAGAGACCACTCCTGCTCACAAGGTTAAAAGCTTCTGGGAAGTCAATAATGCATATGTGATTGTCTTCTCTCTCTCTATATTTCTCCGAAGCTATCTAACAGAAAGAAAAGAGCATTTCGGTAGAAAAACATTCCTGTTCTGAAACCTGTTTGTGGATTCTAATAACGTCTTCTCCGCGAGAATCGGAGTATCTTAAGCATTCTCTGCAAACGAGTTTACCTTAATGCTGAGATACCAACGGTAGTTATTACAACCTTACATCCTGTCTCCCTTTTCTTATACAGGTAGATAGTAGGCATCCCTCATGTCTTGTGGGATAACCCCCTTCACTCCAGTACTGACAAGAAGCTTGTGAGTTTGCGCAGGAGAAACAGGTTCTCCTACATTTTATATAATTTCAGCTGTTATTCCGTCACTGGCCAAGTGATTTGCTACAAGTTATCATCAAAAGTGCTTTTGCATTATTTCTCAGTTGCAGTTCCTGTCCAAGCTCGTCCGCTACAAGTTACTCTAGATCGTCTTTTATGTTTTCTCCCAAGGCCGATTTCAGTGAGCAGATTGCGATGTGAAAGCCCAATCGCCACTTTTGATGCCCAGTTCTGTACATGCCTTGATATTACCGGACTCAGCAGATGATTGTATGCTGTTGCAAAGCTGTACCAATAACTGTAACACAGCGACGTGCATTTATAGTTTCCTTCTTTGAAGCTCTGAGGAGCAGTAGATTTGTCATTAGGCAAACATTTGTAATTAGTAAAAGCGATATTTTTTCTTCCAAGATGATGTCAATACAGAGCATGCTTCAAACACAATCATAGACCTAAGCGCTCTTCTGCCAAAAGAGTCGTGTTATGGTGGTGGCCGTTAGGACCATCCCAATAATGCTGGTAAGAAAAACACTGTAGTAGTAGTGCAGTGACTCCTCTAGGCACAGAAGAAGACAGCAGCTTTGTTGGGTAGCTGCTTTGGCACTATCCACACGATGCGCCATTTGATTTGACTTTGATATTTTGAGCTAGAGTTTGACTCTACAGCAGACGATGGCATGGTCACAGTCTGCGCTGTGAAAAGCAACGGTTTGGGACGCTTCTGGGCGCAGAGCGCCTGTTAAGCCCACTTGGTGCCAGTGGCCAGACTTTTGTGACGGGATTTTAACTGAAAATATCTTGAGTAGGTGACTCATTATGATGTGGATATGTGCATAACTCAGACGTTGCTCATTCCCATTTCTATAATCCATGGTAACCAAGGCCAAGGATGGCCAGGAGTCGGTGCAGCACCAAACTCTGCATTAAGCTCACCAGCAGGTTAAGCTATCTTTTTGGGGATGTTTTTACAGTCAACTCCAAGCTCATCATAAAATCGTCCTGCATTTCTTGATGGCGCTAAGTGTGGTCACGAGGACAACATGTCTAATAGTAGAGTATCGCGGAGGTTAACATTCTCTCATGAATTCCTTGTGGTTGTTATTATTTCTCCAAGTAGAGTGTTCTTACTGAAAAAGCCAACTTCATTCCCCTGTTTTCACCAGGAGCTTCCCTTCCAGAAAAAAGTGTAATGTCTTTTTTCAGTGAGCCTGGCGAGAAGTGACAGAGTTAGAAATGTCTATTAGTTTCTTCAAGAATTTATTTTATGGTTGTGCGTTTGCGGGTATCTCTAATGTCCCAGGTGTGGGTTTGTTCCGACGTCATGGTTCTAACATTCCAGCGACCGAGCGTTAATGTTAGAGTCTTTGTTTTGTTAGTTTTGGCTCAGATGTTTATAACCCGCTGTTAGAGAAATCTATTAAGCTACATGACCCAATTAAGCAGGCAGTTTTGAGGCTGCGACAGCACCTAATTGGCTGAGGGCTACCCAGCTTATTTATCCAGCTGAAAGATGAAGACATCCCTCCCACCGACGGAGTCCTCTCCTAGTGCCCAACTCTACGCCCAAACGTAAAAGGCTTACAACCAGTAACTGCTGACCTCCCGTGCTGTGCCCTCGCTGTACAGTGTAGCAGGAGTTTCCTCTCCCAGGGCACAAAAAGTCCAGGCAAGATGAGACCCATGTGTTGCTCAAGCGATAGAGGATAAAGGAATGGTAACTAATACATTCGGCGTCTGTTCAGCTGCGAGTTGCTAAATAGTGTTTTACACAACGAACTGCTTAACGGAGTCCAAGCCGTGATTTCTGTCATGGTTTTCTCCCTTTGTCTTTTCCTCTCCAAGAGATAACCCACAAGCAGCGGGAATTATTAGACTATAAACCTATAGGTGACATAGATTGTGAACGCCAGATGGTTTCATACACCAAACGAGTCTGCACGCCAGCCCGTACTTAGGCCACTGCTGTGCCGAAATCACTTACAGTTAGCCCGTGTCCGCAAGCTTGATATTGATCAGTAAATATTCCTAGATGATCTTGCTACGCGCCTGGATACCAACCCAGGTGTTTCTATGTCCCCGTCTTAATGTGCTAAGATGGCCGTTGAGCGAGAAGCTTCCTCTGCCTTTTGACAAGTTTTGATTTTCGTTCAGCTAGATACCCTCCTCACCAGAAGCAGATGAATCAGAGTATGGTTACATAAATACCCATAAGCGCTTTGGCATGACCTGACATGAACAAAAAAAAAAATAATGTGTGTGTGTGTGTGTGTGTGTGTGTGATACATATATGTATTTTTGAAACCTAAAAATGCATCGCCTAAAATATTATTGAAATAGGCCTCCAATTCTTAATTATCTATGAGAAGTTATTAGCATAAAATGCCTTGATTAAAAAGTAGTAAATGATGCAGGATAAAACAATTTTGTCCATTTTCTCAAAAATTGCTAACCTTTTAGGATTCAGTATCTAACTGAAAAGAAAATATAATTATAGACTTTATAATATGCGGCAAGTTTTAAAAATTGTTGAAACTGTGAGTGAATAAAACTGGAATGTTGTATCTGATGCTCTTTTACCTCAGGCCACAAACTTATCAGACATCTCTCGTATATTTTATGAGTCGATGTCGGATTGTCTGAACATCGATGCTCATCAGTTTATTATTCATATTTGTATCTTTGTGTAGAAATGACGTTTTTTGTTTGTTTGTTTTGCTTTTGTTTCAATTATTTGACGACGCAAATTGTTGTAAATGGTGGGTTTTTTAACCTATTCTTGAGGACGCAATCAAATTAAGTCCAGCGTAAACTTGCCTGTCGTATTTGCCTCTCAGACAGACACCCAGACGGGCGTTAGCTTATCACAAAAGAAGTAGTATTATTTAATTATTGTAACTGACGACGGAAATCTTGTACATGGTCGAGTTTTGAACTCATTTTCTAGGGACATCAGTAATCGTAGACTCAAATTAATTCGCCTACCTCGAGCAAAGCAGACGGGCGTTAACATATAACCGATTATGTAAATCCAGGATAGGGCACTTCGCCCTTGAGTAATGTTTTTTTTTTTAATATAATAATATAAAGAAAATCTAGTTTCGCATACTATTACTACTATAGTTCGTACAATCTTCATTGGACGCCTTAGTCTTGCACCCTTATATCAGACTAAGCTAAACTAAATACCATCAAATACACCTTACTGAAGATTAATAATTAGAAAGCTCGTCCCACATACCATTTCTATAACGTGAGTTTAGTCCTCAACTACTCAACTACTCTGCTCTCAAAACCAATCTAAGATTACTTAAATACAGTATCGGCCATAAATAAGTAAATCTCTAACAATTTTTTTTTAATGAAAAGTAATTTTTTTTAAACCAGGGATACCAGGATTTTATGATATTTTAAGTTTATGATTTATAAGTTTATGATTTTATAAGTGTAACATTCAATTAAAACGGATTTTATTAAGCATTATTCTTAACCAAACTCTACGGTATTGACGCTCTGTAAACAAAAATATGGATATGTAGAAAGATTCAGCTGCATAGCGAGGGAGTCTCACCTCTTTTCCCTGGCACTAGACCAGGAGATTTTTTTTACGCCTGAAGTGGAGCGCCACACCAACCATCAGCTCTCTATTTTACCGCAGAGATCCAAGCTGTGCTCCTCATACGCGTAACAAAAATAATCATTTATACGCTATATCTTTTACTATAGGACAGTGAGTTAAAGCGTGTGTGAGCGCCTCAGTATTGGCACCTAATAAATCGCCTCAGCGTTTGCCTATACACACAGACGCGCGGGGGTACTGCTGTCTCTGTGGTTCCAATTTCTACATAGAAATGTGTCTCCAAAACAACCGTTCTTTTTGCGAAATGTTTGTGGCAAAATGAATCATTTCGAGTTGAACGTATATGCACAATAACAGAAACGCTGTCCTAATACAATTATCTAATTTGCATAGTGTAGTATCGTATGCAAATGAGATAGACTATAAAAGTAGTCTGCCTCAGTAACAAGGCTACTACCTTGACCTAAAGATAACGATGTTCCAGAGATTGATTCACTTCACAGCAATATGGCGTCGCTGATTACAACCTTAAATTCCTTAGAAGACCCAGATTTCGTCGAAAATTTGATTAAAGTTTCGTAGCATTGGCTAGGTGAAGAAGTTAAAAAAACTCAGAATGCATCCTCCGTAGAACGAAATTACAGATTAATTTTGGCTTCAGCGGGATGTGAAGCCGTACAAAAAATATCAACAATGGTATACCCCAAAACGACGTAGACTAATGCCTGGACAGAGGAAATTATGCTTGAATTGTTAAAAAAAAAAAAAAAAAAAAAAAAAAAAAACACTTCCAGGCTGTATGTAGGTACAAAAAGAATATAAAAAAGGGTAGAAATATAACCCCCTACGAAAGTACGGGAAGTATATTTGCTAAAGACAACATACAGAATCGAGAGAAAAGTTGAATGTATAGAATTTCCAATCCAGATGACACGGGTGTAATATTACACTGATCATAAGAATTTCTGGGAAGAAATGGGTAAACGCAAATTAAGAAAGAATTATCTTAATTTAAACAATTTAAACGGATCTCGTAAAAACTTTAGATCTTTGAAGGAATTTTCGAGACAAAAAACCCATTTATGAAAAAATTCTCATCACGGATGTGCAATGCACAAAACATCATGGACTCCTCGAAATAGATGTATTATAAGTGGATACTGCCAATTTGATAAATTGCATAAAAGTCCGAAGAACGCTAATATAGGACTATTAAAAGGATATAACGCAAGCATTCAATTCAAAGACAATAACCACCCCATCTATTTGAATCTCGAAATGTGCTGGTTCACATTTTACCCATAGTAGGCGGTAGGTAAAAAAGAAAATTGTTAAACAAAGCATAATCGAGAAGAGTGCCCCAAGTGGTAGCAGTTAGGGAATCACCAATTGTTGCAATAAGAAACACCAAATGGTGATTTAAGAATATGTGGGATTTACAAAATAAGAGTGAATCATCAAATATGCTGGGGTTCATTTCCCTTTGCAGAAACAGAGACGCATAAATTAGCAGATCATGAAATACTTGCTAAATTGACTAAAAATCACGCGTATAATCAAATAGAAATTGATTGAAAAAATTTAAAAAATATACAACAATTAACACCCGATTTGGCATATTACGATGGACTCTCTTCCATTTGGAATTAAACGTCAAGCAACATTTTTCAATAAAGCAATTAAAAAAAATTCTCTCGATGAGGAGAGTGTGTTTAAAAATAATAAATATACCAAGACGAATATATGCAGTAAGAGAAATTAAAACAAAAAACCTGAAAAGATTAAAAAATGCGGGTATGACGATAAATAGGGATAGAAATGTGAATTGAAGTGCAATACCATATCGTCTTTAGATAGCAAATATCTAAAGAAGGAATTTCACCAGACAAGCTGATAAATAGAATATTGGAAATATGCTACCAAAAAAAATAAAAAATAAAAAGGAATTAGAATCCTTTGTGGGTTTGACGAATTTTTAGCAAATTTTTACCCAGATATAGTGACATAGTAGAACCATTTGCCAGAATTAAGAAAGAGAATGCCGAATTTAAATTTATCTTTTGAAAGTTTAAAAATACTTCTAATAGAAAAACCGATTACAAAACTATTTGATCTTAAAGGAAGTGACTTAACGACACATGCAAGTGAGTATTCGATTGCGGCAATTCTATTTCAAGAAGGTCATCCAATGATGTATCGAGAAAACTAACGTTCAGCCGAAGATAACTACTCAAATATTCAGAAAGAGGCATGGTTTGGAGCTCAGAACGTTCGATTTGAGAATTTTTTGTTAGGAAAAAGATTTCTGTTAAAGTCAGACATAGACCTTTGAGTTTTATATTTAACCCTAGAAGAAAATTACCAAAAGTCATCCAGAATTTTAAGATGCGCAATAATAAAATAAACGGTTGATAATTATTTAATGAATCACTTAACTTAAAAATCATCATATTCACTCCACTCACTCCACTGAGATATTTGTTTTGTTACAAAACGTTCTAAAAATTTCAGATTTTAACTATTCAGACTCATATCGTTATAGAAAAATTTAGTCATACGAGTAAAATATATTTTGTTTGGATTTCATAAAAGGACAAAGTAAAGGAAAAATTCCCCTAATATTAGGAAAAAACTAAAGCGTTAAATTCATCTAAAAGTGAATAAGTATTGAAATTTTCGTGACAATTTGAATCTTAATTGATTTTTTCATAGAATATGTTTTGTATGTGGTCACGTTAAGATTCACGTGATTAGTACGAAAATGTAAACATTGTTTTTTTTCCATAATTTTTGATTATTTTCCCATAGGCTGAAATTTTTTAAATCATCTGGATTTTTCAAATCTTTGAAATGTCGGACATGCGCAAAAACGTAACCAGGATAGAGTTAAATGCCCACAAACGTTTTCAAATTTAATATTCGAAAGAGAATATATGATTTTCTCTGTATGTAAATATTTTTTTTCGTAAAACTCTATACGTTAAATAACTATTGAATATATATCAAAAATAATAATACATATATATAAATCAATAATTACCGCATGCATTTATTGAAACTTATTTAAAAACATTATATATATTATATATATATATATATATATATATAATATATATATATATATATATATATATATAATGTGTGTGTGTGGCCACACTGATGAAGGTAAACATCGAAACACGTGTCTGTGGATAACTTATTTATTAATTTATACTCAATTTGTTGAGTTCTCTAAATAGGGATGTAATTGTAAAATTTCAGGCGTCTGGCATGTAGCTAACCCTCACTTGTTTACAAAGTTCGAGACTCTAGTGAATTCATTTCCACTTAGAATGTTATCAATTAAATATTCTCCTATATTTACACCCGCTACTGGCCACGGCTAGCTGTCAACGTGTTAGCCACACTGATGAGGGTAAAACCTCAAAACACGTTCTGTCTGGATAACTTATTTATTAATATATAATAATATATATATATATATATATATATATATATAATATATAATGATACATCGTTGTTCTTTATTTTATGTAGTAATGATATTGACTATAAATTAAATACTCATTGATTAACTTACTTAATTCTTGAAATGACTATGACGTAACCAGTGACGTAGTTTCGGTTACAGTCAAATAGAGACACAATCTCCATTTATAATGCATTCAAGGTGAATTTACGAATATTTTGTTAATTTTTTGGTATCGTTTAATTTCGTAGCGAAGCGCACTTAATATGGCTAGTTTGCATAATTATCATTTTAGAGATATATAAATATTACTATTGAATATATAATTATATATATCAAAATATGTTCGCAGTCAGTGTCTGCCAACGAAGAAAGGAACAACAAAATTCCATCAGAGAGAGAGGGAGTATTATAGTAACCAGTCTTGAAGATTAGACGAGAAACCCAATTGCAAGTTAGAAGTATGAATTCAAATAAAACAAAAAGCGTGACAAAAATTTAAATCGTTCATCTCTAATGTATGATTAAAGCGATCAATTCAACAAGGACAAAACAATAGACAAACTAATCTGACTCATTGAAAGAAAGAAGAAGTCTTATGAAGTGCTGGTTATTTGTTGTCCAAAATTTGGATGTCTTTCCTCGCGTTGCCAAAGTTTTTAAAAAGCGCTTCTGTTTTCGGAAAGTCAGTATACATTTTCAATTGAATGTTTCGTGACTACGGTCGTTGCCTCGCAAGCACATCTTTAGGCTGTAAAGATGCATATTGTACAGCTTTCAATCCCCTGTATACGTATAGAGGACCATTTATTTTCCTAAGCTATGAAACGTCTTTCTCCAAAGAAGGATACCTAGTACATGCAGTCTGTATACGACAATTTTATTAAGAACCTTTCAATCAGGCAGCAGAAGCTCGAGGATAACATCTTTAGACTTACCACAGACGCATCAAAATGATCAGTGCATCAGAAATCTAATGTGACACAATGATCTCTTCTATCCCACCACATACTTACGTGCAATAATGTCTATTCGTGTAGGTGCTAGATTATACTCTGAATTAGTGTTATATGTATAGTCATACGTATATTTGTAAGTATGTGTGTGGATGTGTGCGTATCTGTATGATTTATATCAGTGCAGGCATAGCGTGTA
Organism: Doryteuthis pealeii; assembly: GCA_023376005.1. NCBI lineage: Eukaryota > Metazoa > Mollusca > Cephalopoda > Myopsida > Loliginidae > Doryteuthis > Doryteuthis pealeii. Next base: position 59,946,944 of record CM042138.1, read on the forward strand.
TGCATGTATATGCATGTGGTGCGAGTGTACGTATTTACCCAACCCCTCCGCCACTTACAGGGTGTGATATGAGATCAATTTTTAAGCGGGGTACATCTGGTCTGAATTTATAGTCGTCTTTTCCATGATAGGTTGCCTAACCAAGACAAAAGAAAGTCTTTCCTATTATTTGCCTATAGCTGGAGGTGGAGAACAGATAGATTCGTGTCTCTTCCAATGACATTAGCACCAAGATAAACGCAGTCAGCCCTGTCCAATATTTGAATTCGGGTCG
>CM042138.1:59959717-59969717 GCA_023376005.1 Doryteuthis pealeii
CACCTAATACTAGAATATTATTCTTATCGATTGACTACTGTACTAGCGCCAAAGACTTCTGTTTATTATAGATATTAATTAACTCTTTCATTCTCCCTTCTATTCCTATTCTTATCGTATAAAATTTGCCGACCTCCCCAATTTATTTAGCTACCCCTTTAAAACTATTATACTCACACACACATTTGGAGTTGGCGTCCTTAGCGTTACCAGTATTTATCGTAAGAAATGGAATCGGCGACCCGAATTCAAATATTGGACAGGGCTGACTGCGTTTATCTTGGTGCTAATGTCATTGGAAGAGACACGAATCTATCTGTTCTCCACCTCCAGCTATAGGCAAATAATAGGAAAGACTTTCTTTTGTCTTGGTTAGGCAACCTATCATGGAAAAAGACGACTATAAATTCAGACCAGATGTACCCCGCTTAAAAATTGATCTCATATCACACCCTGTAAGTGGCGGAGGGGTTGGGTAAATACGTACACTCGCACCCACATGCATATACATGCATACACGCTATGCCTGCACTGATATATAATCATACAGATACGCACACATCCACACACATACTTACATATACGCTATGACTATACATACACACTAATTCAGATAATCTAGCACCTACACGAATAGACATTATTGCACGTAAGTATGTGTGGGATAGAAGAGATCATTGTGTCACATTAGATTCTCTGATGCACTGATCATTTTGATGCGTCTGTGGTAATGTCTAAAGATGTTATCCTCGAGCTTTCTGCCTGATTGAAAGGTTCTTAACTAAATTGTCGTATACAGACCTGCATGTACTAGGCCTATCCATTCTTTGGAGGAAAGACGTTTCATAGCTTAGGAAAATAAATGGTCCTCTATACGTATACAGGGATTAGAAGCTTGTACAATATGCATCTTTACAGCCTAAAGATGTGCTTGCGAGGCAACGACCGTAGTCACGAACATTCAAATTGAAAATGTATACTGACTTTCCGAACAGAAGCGCTTTAAAACTTTGGCAACCGAGGAAAGACATCCAGAATTTGGACAACAAATAACCAGCACTTCACCTAAGACTTCTTCTTTCTTCAATGAGTCAGAATTAGTTGTCTATTGTTTTGTTTGTTGAATTGATCGCTTTAATCATACATTAGAGATGAACGATTTAAATTTTGTCACGCTTTTTGTTTTTATTTGAATGTCATACTTCTAACTTGCAATTGGTTTCTCGTCTAATCTTCAAAGACTGGTTACTATAATACTCCCTCTCTCTCTGATGGAATTTTGTTGTTCCTTTCTTCGTTGCAGACACTGCGAACATATTTTGATATATATATATATATTCAATAGTAATATTTATATATCTCTAAAATGATAATTATGCAAACTAGCCATATTAAGTGCGCTTCGCTACGAAATTAAACGATACCAAAAAAATAACAAAATATTCGTAAATTCACCTTGAATGCATTAATAATGGAGATTGTGTCTCTATTTGACTGTAACCGAAACTACGTCACTGGTTACGTCATAGTCATTTCAAGAATTAAGTAAGTTAATCAATGAGTTTTAATTTATAGTCAATATCATTACTACATAAAATAAGAACAACGATGTATCATTATATATATATATATATATATATATATATATATATATATATATATTAATAAATAAGTTATCCACAGAAACGTGTTTTGAGGTTTACCTCTCATCAGTGTGGCTACACGTTGACAGCTAGCCGTGGCCAGTAGCGGGTGTCAAATATAGGAGAATATTTAATTGATACATTTCTAAGTGGAAATGAATTCACTAGAGTCCTCGAACTTTGTAAACAAAGTGAGGGTTAGCTACATGCCAGAACGCTGAATTTTACAATTACATCCCTATTTAGAGAACTCAACCAAATTGGGAGTATAAATTAATAAATAAGTTATCCACAGACACGTGTTTCGATGTTTACCTCTCATCGTGTGGCCACACACACACACATATATATATATATATATATATATATATATATATATATATATATATACTATGTTTTTAAATAAGTTTCAATAAATGCATGCCGGTATTATTGATTTATATATATGTATTATTATTTTGATATATATTCAAAGTTATTTAACGTATAGAGTTTTACGAAAAAAATATTTACATACAAGAAAATCATATATTCTCTTTCGATATTAAATTTGAAAACGTTTGTGCATTTAACTCTATCCTGGTTACGTTTGCGCATGTCCGACATTTCAAAGATTTGAAAAATCCAGATGATTTAAAAAAAATTTCAGCCTATGGAAATAATCAAAATTATGAACAAAAACAATGTTTACATTTTCGTACTAATCAAGTGAATCTTAACGTGACCACATACAAACATATTCTATGAAAAATCAATTAAGATTCAAATTGTCACGAAAATTTCAATACTTATTCACTTTTAGATGAATTTACGCTTAGTTTTTTCCTAAAATTATTAGGGGAATTTTTCTTTACTTTGTCCTTTTATGAAATCCAAACAAAATATATTTTACTCGTATGACATAAATTTTTCTATAACGATATGAGTCTGAATAGTTAAATCTGAAATTTTTAGAAACGTTTTGTAAAACAAAACAAATATCTCAGTGGAGTGGAGTGGAGTGAATATGATGATTTTTAAGTAAGTGATTCATTAAAAAAATATCAACCGTTTTATTTTATTTATTGCCCATCTTAAAATTCTGGATGACTTTTGGTAATTTTCTTCTAGGGTTAAATATAAACTCCAAAGGTCTATGGTCTGACTTTAACAAGAATCTTTTTCCTAACAAAAATTCTCTCGCACGTTCTGAGCTCCAAACCAGTGCCTCTTTCTGAATATTTGAGTAGTTATCTTCGGCTGACGTTAGTTTTCTCGATACATCATTGGATGACCTTCTTGAAATAGAATTGCCGCAATCGAATACTCACTTGCATGTGTCGTTAAAGTCACTTCCTTTCTAAGATCAAATAGTTTTGTAATCGGTTTTCTTATTAGAGTATTTTTTAAACTTTCAAAAGATAAATTTAAATTCGGCATTCTTCTTTCTTAATTCTGCAAATGGTTCTACTATGTCACTATATCTGGGTAAAAATTTGCTATAAAAATTCGTCAAACCCACAAAGGATTCTAATTCCTTTTTATTTTTTATTTTTTTGGTAGACATATTTCCAATATTCTATTTATCAGCTTGTCTGGTGAAATTCCTTCTTTAGATATTTGCTATCCTAAAGACGATATGGTATTGCACTTCAATTCACATTTATCGCTATTTATCGTCATACCCGCATTTTTTAATCTTTTCAGGTTTTTTGTTTTAATTTCTCTTTACTGCATATATCGTCTTGGTATATTTATATTTTTAACCACTCTCCCTCATCGAGAGAATTTTTTTCAATTGCTTTTTGAAAAATGTTGCTTGACGTCTTAATTCCAAATGGAAGAGGAGTCCATCGTAATAAGCCAAATAGGGGTGTTAATTGTTGTAATTTCTTTAAATTTTTTCAATCAATTTCTATTTGATTATACGCTGATTTTAGATCAATTTTAGCAAAGTATTTCATATCTGCTAATTTATGCGTCTCTGTTTCTGCAAGGGAAATGAACCCCAGCATATTTGATGATTCACTCCTATTTTGTAATCCCCACATATTCTTAAATCACCATTTGGTTTTCTTATTGCAACAATTGGTGATTCCCAACTGCTACCACCTTGGGGCACTCTCTCGATTATGCTTTGTTTAACAATTTTCTTTAATTTTACCCCTACTATGGGTAAAATGTGAACCAGCACATTTCGAGATTCAAATAGATGGGGTGGTTATTGTCTTTGAATTGAATGCTTGCGTTATATCCTTTTAATAGTCCTATATTAGGTTCTTCGGACTTTATGCAATTTATCAAATTGGCAGTATCCACTTATAATACATCTATTTCGAGGAGTCCATGATGTTTTGTGCATTGCACATCCGTGATGAGAATTATTTCATAATGGGTTTTTGTCTCGAAAATTCCTTCAAAAGATCCTAAAGTTTTTACGACAGATCCGTTTAATTGTTTTAAATTAAGATAATTCTTTCTTAATTTGCGTTTACCCATTTCTTCCCAGAAATTCCTTATGATCAGTGTAATATTACACCCGTGTCAATCTGGATTGGAAATTCTATACCATTCAACTTTCTCTCGATTCTGTATGTGTCTTTAGCAAATATACTTCCGTACTTTCGGTAGGGGGTTATATTTCCTACCCTTTTTATATTCTTTTTGTACCTACATACAGCCTGGAAGTGTTTTTTTTTTTTTTTTTTTTTTTTTTTTTTTAACAATTCAAGCATAATTTTCCTCTGTCCAGGCATTAGTCTACGTCGTTTTGGGGTATACCATTGTTGATATTTTTTTGTACGGCTTCACATCCCGCTGAAGCCAAAAATAAATCTGTAATTTCGTTCTACGGAGGATGCATTCTGGTTTTTTAACTTCTTCACCCTAGCCAATGCTACGAAACATTTAATCCAAATTTCGACGAAATCTGGGTCTTCTAAGGAATTTAAGGTTGTAATCAGCGACGCCATATTGCTGTGAAGTGAATCAATCTCTGGAACATACGTTATCTTTAGGTCAAGGTAGTAGCCTTGTTACTGAGGCAGACTACTTTTATAGTCTATCTCATTTGCATACGATACTACACTATGCAAATTAGATAATTGTATTAGAACAGCGTTTCTGTTATTGTGCATATACGTTCAACTCGAAATGATTCATTTTGCCACAAACATTTCGCAAAAAGAACGGTTGTTTTGGAGACACATTTCTATGTAGAAATTGGAACCACAGAGACAGCAGTACCCCCGCGCGTCTGTGTGTATAGGCAAACGCTGAGGCGATTTATTAGGTGCCAATACTGAGGCGCTCACACACGCTTTAACTCACTGTCCTATAGTAAAAGATATAGCGTATAAATGATTATTTTTGTTACGCGTATGAGGAGCACAGCTTGGATCTATGCGGTAAAATAGAGAGCTGATGGTTGGTGTGGCGCTCCACTTCAGGCGTAAAAAAAATCTCCTGGTCTAGTGCCAGGGAAAAGAGGTGAGACTCCCTCGCTATGCAGCTGAATCTTTCTACATATCCATATTTTTGTTTACAGAGCGTCAATACCGTAGAGTTTGGTTAAGAATAATGCTTAATAAAATCCGTTTTAATTGAATGTTACACTTATAAAATCATAAACTTATAAAATCATAAACTTAAAAAATCATAAAATCCTGGTATCCCTGGTTTAAAAAAAATTACTTTTCATTAAAAAAAAATTGTTAGAGATTTACTTATTTATGGCCGATACTGTATTTAAGTAATCTTAGATTGGTTTGAGAGCAGAGTAGTTGAGTAGTTGAGGACTAAACTCACCGTTATAGAAATGGTATGTGGGACGAGCTTTCTAATTATTAATCTTCAGTAAGGTGTATTTGATGGTATTTAGTTTAGCTTAGTCTGATATAAGGGTGCAAGACTAAGGCGTCCAATGAAGATTGTACGAACTATAGTAGTAATAGTATGCGAAACTAGATTTTCTTTATATTATTATATTAAAAAAAAAACATTACTCAAGGGCGAAGTGCCCTATCCTGGATTTTACATAATCGGTTATATGTTAACGCCCGTCTGCTTGTCTGAGGTAGGCGAACTTAATTTGAGTCTACGATTACTGATGTCCTAGAAAAATGAGTTCAAACTCGACCATGTACAAAGATTTCCGTCGTCAGTTACAATAATTAAATAATACTACTTCTTTTTGTGATAAGCTAACGCCCGTCTGGGTGTCTGTCTGAGAGGCAAATACGACAGGCAAGTTTACGCTGGACTTAATTTGATGCGTCCTCAAAGAATAGGTTAAAAAACCCACCATTTACAACAATTTGCGTCGTCAAATAATTGAAACAAAAGCAAACAAACAAACAAAAAAACGTCATTTCTACACAAAGATACAAATATGAATAATAAACTGATGAGCATCGATGTTCAGAACAATCCGACATCTGACTCATAAAATATACGAGAGATGTCTGATAAGTTTGTGGCCTGAGGTAAAAGAGCATCAGATACAACATTCCAGTTTTATTCACTCACAGTTCAACAATTTTAAAACTTGCACGCATATTATAAAGTCTATAATTATATTTTCTTTTCAGTTAGATAACTGAATCCTAAAAAGTTAGCAATTTTTGAGAAAATGGACAAAATTGTTTATCCTGCATCCATTTACTACTTTTTAATCAAGGCATTTTATGCTAATAACTTCTCATAGAATAATTAAGAATTGGAGGCCTATTTCAAAATATTTTAAAGCGATGCATTTTAGTTTCAAAAATACATATATGTATACACACACACACCACACACACACACAACACACATATATTTTTTTTTTCATGTCAGGTCATGCAAAGCGCTATGGGTACTATGTAACCCCATACTACCTGATTCATCTGCTTCTGGTGAGGAGGGTATCTAGCTGAACGAAAATCAAAACTTGTCAAAAGGCAGAGGAAGCTTCTCGCTCAACGGCCATCTAGCACATTAAGACGGGGACATAGAAACACCTGGGTTGGTATCCAGGCGCGTAGCAAGATCATCTAAGGAATATTTACTGATCAATATCAAGCTTGCGGACACGGGCTAACTGTAAGTGATTTCGGCACAGCAGTGGCCTACAGTAGCGCTGCGTGCAGACTCGTTGGTGTATGAACACACTGGCGTTCACCAATCACTATGTCACCTATAGGTTTAATAGTCTAAATAATCTCCCGCTGCCTTGTGGGTATCTCTTGGAGAGGAAAAGACAAAGGGAGAAAACCATGACAGAAATCACGGCTTGGACTCCGTTAAGCAGTTCAGTGTGTAAAACACTATTTAGCAACTCCCGCAGCTGAACAGACGCCGAATGTATTAGTTCACCATTCCTTTATCCTCTATCGCTTGAGCAACACAGGGTCTCATCTTGCCCTGGACTTTTTGTGCCCTGGAGAGGAAACTCCTGCTACACTGTACAGCGAGGGCACAGCACGGGAGGTCAGCAGTTACTGGTTGTAAGCCCTTTTACGTTTGGCGTAGAGTTGGGCACTAGGAGAGACCTCCGTCGGTGGGAGGGATGTCTTCATCTCACTGGATAAATCAAGCTGGGTAGCCCTCAGCCAATTAGGTGCTGTCCAGCCTCAAACTGTCTGCTTAATTGGGTCATGTAGCTAATAGATTCATCCTAACAAGCGGGTTATAAACATCGAACAAAACTAACAAAACAAAGACTCTAACATTAAGCCTCGGTCGCTGGAATGTTAGAACCATGACGCTCGGACAAACCCACAACCTACTGGACATTAGAGATACCCGCAAAACAACAACCATCAACAATAAACTCTTGAAGAAACTAATAGACATTTCTACCCTGTCACTTCTCGCCAGGCTCACTGAAAAAAAAGACATTACACTTTTTCTGGCAAGGGAAGCCTCCTGGTGAAAACAGGGAACATGAAGTTGGCTTTTCAGTCAAGAACACTCTACTTGGAGAAATAATACCACCCACAAGGAATTCAGAGAGAATGTTAACCCTCCGCCTGAACTCTACTATAGGACATGTTGTCCTCGTGACCAACACTTAGCGCCCATCAAGAAATGAAGGACCGATTTTATGATGAGCTTGAGTTGACTGTAAAAACATCCCCAAACAAGATCAGCTTTACCTGCTTGGTGACTTTAATGCAAGAGTTGGTGCTGACACCGACTCCTGGCCATCTTGCCTTGGTTACCATGGCATTAGTAGAAGAATGGGAATGAGCAACGTCTTGAGTTATGCACATACCACATCATATGCATCACCTACTCATATTTACAGTTAAAATCCCGTCACAAAGTCTGGCCACTGGCACCAATTGGGCTTAACACGGCGCTCTCGCCCCAGAAGCGTCCCCTAAACCCGTTGCTTTCACAGCGCAGACTGTGACCACTCCATCGTCTGCTGTAGAGTCAAACTCTAAGCTCAAAATATCCACAGTCAAATCAAATGGACCCACTAGTGTGGATAGTGCCAAAGCAGCTACCCAACCAAAGCTACTGTCTTCTTCTGTGCCCTAGAGGAGTCACTGCACTACCTACTACAGTGTTTTTCTACCCAGCAATATTGGGATGGTCTACGGGCCACCACCCATAACACGACTCTTTTGGCAAAAGAGCGCTTAGGTCTAATGATTGGTTTGAAGCCAATGCCTCTGTATTGACATCAATCTTGGAAGAAAAAATATCGCTTTTACTAATTACAAATGTTTGCCTAATGACAAGATCCTACATGCCCTCAGAGCTTCAAAGAAGAAACTATAACAAACTGCACGTCGCTGTGTTAACAGTTACTGGGTACAGCTTTGCAACAGCATACAATCATCTGCTGAGTCCGGTAATATCAAAGGCATGTACAACGGCATCAAAAGTGCGATTGGGCTTTCACATCGCAAAATCGCTCCACTGAAATCGGCCTTGGGAGAAAACATAAAAGACCGATCTAAGTAACTTGTAGCGGAAGAGCTTGACACGGAACCTGCAACTGAGAAACTAAGCAAAGCACTTGATGACTAACTTGTGGCAAATCACCTGGCAGTGACGGAATAACAGCTGAAATTATAAAATGTAGGAAACCTGTTCTCCTGCGCAAACTCCACAAGCTCCTCTGTCAGTACTGGAGTGAAGGGGGTTATCCCACAAGACATGAGGGATGCCACTATCATAACCCTGTATAAGAACAAGGGAGACAGGAGTAATTGTAATAACTACCGTGGTATCTCAGCATTACAGGTAAACTCTTTGCCAGAGATGCATTAAAGATACTCCAGATTCTCGCGGAGAAGACTTATTCGGAATCACAAACAGGTTTCAGAACAGGAATGTTTACTACCGACATGCTCTTCTTTCTGAGATAGCTTCAGGAGAAATATAGAGAGCAGAGAAGACCAATCCACATAGCATTTATTGACTTCCCAGAAGCTTTTAACCTTGTGAGCAGGAGTGGTCTCTTCCAGTTGATTGAACTAATAGGATGCCCCCTAAACTCCTCACATTTTTAGTCCTTTCACACCAACATGCAAGGCACCACCCAGTTTGATGGGTCCATCTCAGACCCCTTCAGCATCTGTCGTGGTGTTCCCACTCTGTTTGGAATCTTTTTTCCCTCCTTCTGTGCATGCTTTTTGGTAAAGAAACAGGAGTCTTCCTTCACACAAGGACAGATGGTAACCTATACAATCTTAGCCATCTAGAATCTAAAACAAAGGTTAGGCATTTTGTCATCCGGAACATGCTATTTGTTGATTACGCAGCAGTGGTACCACACTCTCAGAAGCATCTGCAAATACTCATCAACCATTTCACCCAAGCCTGTCAAGACTTCAGCCTGACCATTAGTATTAAGAAAACAAAGACGATGGACAGGGAACCGAAAATCCCCCCTCCATCACCATCAACAACTACACCCTGGAAGCCGTAAATACCATCATTTACCTTGGGTCTCCCATCACCGACAACCTGTCACTGAACTCATTTGCCGGATCGGAAAAGAACAGTAAGCTCACTATCCGTAAAAAGGTACAAGTGTATGGGGCATGTGTTATCAGTACCCTCTTGTATAGAAGTGAAACCTGGACCTTGTACTCCCAACAAGAGCGGTGACTAAATAGCTTCTACGTTCGCTGACATATATACTGGGCATCACCTGGAGGAACAGGATCACTAACAAACCAGTTCTAGAGAAAGCTCAACTTCCCAGCTTGTGTTCTCTACTGAGACAGTGTCGTCTCTGCTGGCTGTCCACCGGATGGATGATGGACGAATGCCCAGGGAATCATCTATGCAGAGCTTTCGGCTGGTAATAGACAGATTAGTCGCCCCCAGCTTCGATTTAAGGATGTCTGCAAGAATGATCTCAGGTGCTTTGGTAT
>CM042138.1:59972217-59980169 GCA_023376005.1 Doryteuthis pealeii
TGTGTTTTTCTGTCTGTAACCGAAACTATATTCCTACTCAAGTCACAATTTTCTTAGTTATTGACATCACATGCTCCATGATTTTATTTTTATCTAAACCTCAATTATTAATAAAATTGTCTTACAATTAATACTGTTAACTATGTCTACATACTGACAACATGCAATTATATTTATATATACAACAAAATAGCAGTTTACAGTGTGAACAGGAAGGCTAATTTGCATATTAATATTAAAAAATCGAATTTGATAAATATGTGCTTAGTATTATTGATTTCTAACTGTTTGGTTTTATTTTAATGAATATAAGCAAAAATCTCTTCAATGAATCTTAAATGAAATCCAGTAACAAGATAAAATAACTGTCATTTTATTCTTTACTTCCTCTTATAACTAAATACTTAAATTAGAAAAAATAACAATGAAAGACGAGAGTGATGGAAGAGTAAGTTTCAGTTGTTCCATTTTTTATTATACTCCCTCTGTTTCAAATCTTTTATTATACTCCTTTGTTTCAAATCTTTTTATCTGTATTCTTATTTAGTTTCATTAGCCTTTCTAATTTAATACAATATTTTATTACATTAAAAGTTAAATACTTGCACCCGGAGGGTGCATATATTTGCTAGTATATATATATATATATATATATATATATATATATATATATATATATAAGTAAAAGTACCCGGTCTATGACCGAACAAAAACATTTTTAGGAACACCATGGAGTGTTCCTAAAAAGGGTTTGACATTAACGTGCATCTAATAGTGAAGTTCTAATTCTGGAGCTCTGGGAAATGTGGAATACTCCTTCATTACCATTTTGATCCAGAGTTGTAGAACCTGTTTGGAACCCATTTATGGGTTGAACAGATTAAAAAATGAGTTTTTATTAGAACGAAAATTATTCGTTTATTGGATATTTAATGTTAAACAAAGCTAACAGTTTGTGTATTATAATATTAGTTTATTTTAGTAATAGTCTCTTTTTGATGTTTACATTTTTAAAAATATTAACAGCATCCCATTGTGGGTTTGCAAGTTAGACTCACATTATTACTGAATAGCGATTTTAATACTCGCTAGATGGCCCTTTGCTTTCGACCTTGTACCATATCCTACCTGTGACGAACAGGTTGTGTAAAGAAAATGAGGTCCCATCATTGTGTAATCATTAGCAAGGTAGTCTTGTAAATCCATTACTACTGAATAGTGAGTTCAATCTTTGCTGGATGTCACATACTTATTTGTGTCTAATAATATGGACATTTTTTTAGCAGAATTTACAATTCACGTTTATTTTTTTACTATAAAAAAGTCGTATAGATCTTTCAGTAGAAAAATCTTTTTTTATCTGTCCATTTTTTTTTCAGATTTCATAAAATAACATCGTAAAAATATTTCCCTAATTTATTTTAAGAAAAAAACTATTTCATACATATTTTCACCAACAGATGAATCGTTACCGAAAAGTTCGTTAAAATTTGACTATTAGTTGATTTTTCATAGAATCTTTTAAAAAGCTGGTAGTTATGGTAATAAGTATGGTGTTCTATGTCAATATTCAACAAAAGTGTTCAAACATTTAAAGACCATAAATAAATCAAGCACAATGGCATAGAAGACAAAACTCTTGATTAAACAAACAAAATTGTATTAACAGAAATTTACAAAAAGGTAGCATACTTGTTTTTGGCTATTGTAAATTTCAATCGATTTAACGGTATAAAAAGGTAAACATCGATTTCGATCATAATTTTCATTATTTCCGTAAGATGAAAATTAAAAAACAAATAATCAGAAGTTGCTTTAATGTTTCTTCTTTTGAATGTTCAAAAACTTTGAAGATAACAGTAACCTTTATTCAAGTTTCATTGTGTTAAATATAAATCCAGTTAGCAATTTGAAAATAATAATAGTATGTGTTTGCTTTTATACTCCCCACCTTTTTTTAAACGCTAATAATTTGCGATTTTTGTTTGTTTGTTTGTTTACAACATTGAGAAAAATATTTTAACTTTTTCGTAGTAAGCCAATTTCAAATTCATTTTTTAATTGCTTGTTGAGTTAGAAATAAAATGTAACATTGTAATTTCTTTCTTTCTTTGAGCAACAAAAATAAAAAAGAAGCCAACTAAACATTATATTTCGTGTTTTAATTTAAATTTCGTTATTCTTCTTTCAAAAACGTTTTGAGTTTCACTGGATATATTTAATGGATATATTTAATCATATTTCATTCTAAGAAATATGAAAATGATAGTATGTGGCTATCCCCTTTTTTATATACCTTTTTTTTAATCGTTTGGATGATTTTTTTCTAAAACTTTTTCGTGTGCAAGATACTTTCAAATTCAGTTTTTGTAATTGCTAATAACTAAACATTAACTTATTTGTAGGTAGAATATTTCGCATATTAATTCAAATTTGATTCACAGATTAAAAATGGATATATTTTATTCTAAGTAATATGAAAGTATTTGTAAAAAAATATTGATAAAAAGGTTTTCATTTTTCGTTTTACATTTAAAAAGTATCTTTTGGTTTAAAATGTTGATTTTTTTTAGTTCTCAAAAAAAAAAAAAAATTAACAGTTCGTACTGTTAAAACAATCGCATTCACAACATCGCAATCAAAACAATCGCATTCAACACTGTTGACTTATTAGTAGAAATAGAATAGACACTTTGAATGACTGCTGATTTCAACAGCAGGCAAAAAATGTTACTGCTGGCATATCAACAGGTGCAACTATGCGATAGTTTCCGAAAATCGTTTGATTTTTGTTTCATTAATTAATTATATCCCTTAATCAGTAAAAATTATTAACCAAATTTGGTGTGTTTCTTAGAAGGATATTAATCTATATGCTAGATTTCGAATCTGGGTGACTCCTCTTTTCTGAGTTATAGGTCGACTCGTGCATACCAAAAACTTTCTTTTATATATATATATATATATATATATATATATATATATATATACTTACTTACTAAAGTATCCGGTCCATGACAGAACTAAAAAAAAAAAAAAAAGAAAAAAAAAAGAACACCAGAGCGGGAGTGAGGAGAAAACTTAATGACTTATCAATTTTTAAAAAAATTGTTTTATTTCATTTATTTAACGAATCTTGAAATATTTTCTAAACTAAAATAATTATGTGCAGTTTAAAAATATTTCAAGATTCGTTAAATAAATGAAATAAAACAATAACTAACCTGACTTTAGTTTGATATTGCAAATCGTCGTCAAAATATTCCGTTTAATTTTGACTACGATTTGCAAGTTTAGCCACTAATTGTTACTAATTAAAAAAATGTAAATATAAATAAACTTTCGACAACTATATGTCTGTATTTATTTAGATATTTCTTTATACTTTTATTGTTTGTTTACGATTTACGAAGTTGAGTTTATTCAAATAAGTTATATAACTTAACTATCTCGTATTTTTTAAACTCATGTCTAGATTTTGGTAAAAGGCTAAGAGAAGACTATGTTATCAAATACTGTTAAATATAAATAAACTTTCGACAACGTCATTAGGTATACCAAAAATGTCATTAGGTATACCCAAAAATCGGCCGCTAGAATCAGCTAATGTTTTTTTTTTAAATACGAATTAAAATTAATTTCAGATCAAACTTTTGTCTAAATGGATAGGTAGTAACATAATGACCATCAATAAAAAAGCAAAATAATATTACACATTTAATTCATTTTTAATACATTTAAAACGAATTTTTTGGTCAATTTCAATCGCGTTCAACCATTAACGCTCTTGAAATATGGCGTGTTTACAAAATTCATGTAACATTAGCGATTTTTAGAAATGTATTTATTTAGAAATTTCTTTATACTTTTACTGTTTGTTTTATTTACGAAATAAGTTAAGTTTCTTTTTCTTTTTAAATTTGCTCATATTACAATTTCTTCTTTCTAAAACTCTTTTGCACACACGAAAAATTAAATACGGATACTTTCATTTAAAATAATATATATCCATTTTTAATCAGTGATTAAAAATGGATATATATTATTCGTTTATTGTTATTTCGTTTATTGTTATTTCGTTTATTGTTATTTACTTCGCTCTAAAAAATAATCCAATCAATAAAACCACATACAAATTACATATTTAGAAAGATTATTTTCGTTTCCTTCTTACCAAATAAATATTTTTAAGATTAGACCGCTGATTCGTGAGAAATTCCGAGCTGAAATGATCAGGACACACATTTGTCATCTTCAAATTACCAGCAATCCAGCGATTTTTTTTTTATATTAGCAGCAGCGGCTCTGCCACAATTATCGCAAATCGTTTGATTTTTGTTTAATTAATAAATTATATCTCTTAATTAGTAAAAAATCAATAACCAAATTTGGCGTGTTTCTTAGTTAGATGGATATTAATGTGTATGCAAGATTTCGAATATGAGTGACCTCCTGTTTTGGAGTTATACATTGACACGTACATACTAAACTTCCTTATATATATATATATATATATATATATATATATATATATATATATATATATATATATATGGCAGTTCCGACAATTAAATTGGTATATTTTGACAGAGGTTTGTCATTATAAGGATCCAAATGATTTCATTATCCAAAAATTTCATCAAATGGAGAGAATCACAATTTATGTAGAGTGTCTCTCCGCTTAATTTAAAAATCCACGATAGAAAGGCAGTACTGAGTGTCTTATATTTATTTTTGCTCGTTTATCTCTCTCAGTATTCCGCAATCTATATTAATTTAATGAGGAATGAGAATCTATCCATCTATTAATTCGTGCCAGTTTGTCAAATTCTTTCATTGTTAATTCATCACCTCGACCGAGCATTTAAAAAAAATGTCTCTTTGATTTAAAAATAAAATCATATCTTCCACCTACTGCCATTGCTTCATGATATACCTCAGGTTTCATTTTATCCTATCTTTCTGAGATTTCTACTTTTATCTTTAAAAAAATATTATAAATGTTCCCACGGATATATAAGAATTGAGGACATATGAGACGGTGTCTCTCCTCGTGCAGAAGAGTTTCACAAGCGATTCGTTCAAAGACATGCTCCCTGGAATAATGCTGTTTATTGATTTTACAGTCCTTCATCACATCTTCAATTTGATCATTAAGACTTTTTCTGGTACACGAATTATTCAGACTCGTATCCACATGTTTTTTTGTTTTTGTTTTTATCGAAAAGTTCCTACCCAAATGCTTGGACTTCTTCAGGTGTATGAAGTATGATGAAAATATCAAATAAGTGATGACGTTATACATTGTATAAGATTATATAATTCTTTTTTTGTCCCATCATATTATCCTTGCGAGACTATTACGGCAACGAAACAACTGTCGAGTATGCTGTGGCCAGACGTACTCTCCTCCAAAAGAAGTTTCTTGGGTATGACACAAAACTGCATCAGGTGTTAAGACTCCAGTTTCTGCGGCATATAAAGTACAACCTCATTGCCATTATTCCCAGTTCTACTCTGATTCGGGGATGTAATACATGTTAGAGACTCAGGTATCTTCCTTAATCTAATTGATAGATACTTCAATACAATAACCCATTACACAAAATCTTCAACAGAGAAACATTTAAAATCAGTTACTCCTGCACTAATGATACCGGTAACATTATTAGTACACACAACAACAAAAAAATTGATTAAATAATCCGAAAACTATAAAAATAGCACGTATAAATTAATTAACGAGCCTTTCTGTAATTGAAACCACAAGAATTATTACCCCTTAACGTTTTATGCACCTACCAAAACGTTGTATATTAAGCTACATTCTACACAAAAGAAAAAAAAAATCCCCAAAAAGTATACATTGGAACCTCAACTGAAATATGACAGCATAGATTCTATGAGCGCTAAAATTTCTTTTACGCACATAACTCTAAGATACCAAACTGCATTTTCAAATAATTCTGAAAACTAAAAGCAATAACCTCACACTCTCTAAATGGCAAATTATTAAGAAATCTATAACCCCTACTAATTTTAAAGATAACTGTAACCTGTGCCTAGGAGAAAAAATCTCTATCATTAAATTAAGAAGCAACAATATATCATTAAATCAACAGAACGGGATAATTTTTAAGTGTCGACTCCGCAATAATGTAAAGCTCACTTGGGTTGCATATATATATACATATATACTAGAAAAGATGTGACCCGTTGGGTCACCCATTAAGCTTGGGTTAGATTGTTAAAAAATCACAATAATGTAATTTATTTTTGATACATTTTAAACTATTTTTCAGTCAATTTTGTGCCAATTTATCGTAAACATGGATATCAACGTTGTCTAAGATGACGTAAAATCTGTATTTTATATAATCTTAAATAATTTTACCCTTCCCTCCCTATTGAAAAAAAATACCAAAAATCTGGGAATTTTCCAATTTTAATGAAGTTTTCAGTGTTGATTTATTAATAAATAAAATTTATAATGCATCAGTTAATTTATTTCAAAACCTTCTGACTTAATTAGGTATTTCTGCTATGGTAAATTAATATTTAAAATTCATTTCGAATATGAAACGCCTGATTTTAAGTTTCAAATTTCCTATTTCTAGATTTTAAAAATAAATATCTATTTAATAACTACTTTAGTTAACTAATAATTTTTGTAGAAACACTATATTGAAAATTTAGGACGCCCTCCTTTTAAACAGAACAAATCTCGATGTATATTTTTCTTTCAAAAAATAATAGTCAATTAAATCCAAAAGAGTAAAAAAAAAAAAATCTACAAAGATGATTTTCTTAGTTTTTAGTTTACATTTTATTTTCCGATTTTCGATACTTATTTTCTACCAGGATAGTGCCCTTAATTATTTTCCTTCTATTTACACCTTCAGCCTTTTGTCTTTTTACTCATACTGTAATTAGTTTCAACTTTACAACTTTAGATATTTTGCGCCCCCACCAAAAACATGTGACCTGAAAAAAAATCAGAAAGTTTTGAAATAAAATAAATGATGCATTATAAAATCCATTCATTGATAAATCAACACTGAAAATTTCATTAATCGGATAGTTCCCTGATTGTTAGTAATTTTTTTTCAACCGGGGGTGGGGGGTTTATTTTGTAAAATATAGATTTTACTGTAACTTTGCTAGTGCCTGATAATTTTCATTTAAAAGAAGAGTACTATTCGCAGAGTTTAGTCCTGGCCTCCTGCCTTAAAAACCCTACGTGGTGATAGGTAAAAAAAACAAACCGACCTGGTAAAATATAGCATTAAATATTTTGGTAAAACGCCTAAAACGCTATTTTCTCTTTTTTTTTCTTTTTAATATTTTCAAAAATTCAATCGACAAATTATTTTTTCATATACAACAGGCACCGCTTCAGCTAGGGACTTCATTCATAGATGGGTTTGTTTTTTTTACCTATCACCGCCTACCGTTTTTTTAAGGCCGGAGGCCGAGATGGAACTCAGCGAATAATACCAAAAGAAGTTTTGGTATCCTTATCATTCACAATATAAATGAATATAAATAAACGTTTGTGTTAAATATGTGTTTTTATTTTAACATTACTTGCATTCAATAAGAAATATTTACAGAGCTGGTAAAATAAGCATGAAAGTAGGTTTACTCTTAACATTCTTCCTAAATTTTCACTCACATTTATTGACCCTATAAGTTTAAAAAATTAATAATTAAAGTAATTTAAAAAAAATCTATATTAAAACATGACATAAATTGGATTTAATTTTTTTTTATACAGCCAGGAAAACAATTTTAAGTCACCTAGTGTACGAATCTTGGCTGACTTCTTATAAGAAATAAACAGCAAAAAAAAAAAAAAAAAAAAAGAAAAATGACTATACATTTGATGAATTAATGAATTATTGAATCTATTATTGAGACAGTTGTTTGTGTTATTATTGCAGTGTATAATT
>CM042138.1:59980179-59987679 GCA_023376005.1 Doryteuthis pealeii
TACCTAAAAAAATAACAAAATATTCGTAATTCACCTTGAATGCGATTAATAATGGAGATTGTGTCTCTTTTGACTGTAACGCGAAACTAACGGTCACTGGTTACGTCATAGTCATTTCAAGATTACGTAGTTAAAATCAATGAGTATTTAATTTATAGTCAATATCATTACTACATAAAATAAAGAAAACGATGTAATCATATATATATATATATATATTATATAATATATATATATTTAAATAGTTATCCAACGAAACGTGTTTTGAGGTTACCTCTCATCAGTGGTTGGCTACAACACGTTGACAGCTAGCCTGGCCAGTACGGGTTCAAATATAGGAAAATATTAATTGTACATTTCAAGTGGAATGAATTCACTAGAGCTCGAACTTTGTAAACAAAGTGAGGTTAGCTACATGCCAGAACGCTGAAATTTACAATTACATCCCTATTAATGAACTCGAACAAATTGGGAGTATAAATTAAATAATAAGTTATCCACAGACACGTGTTTCGATGTTTAACCTCTATCAGTGTGTGCCAACCACACACATTATATATATAAAGTATATATATCTATATATATATATATATATATATATATATATATATAACTGCATGTTTAATAAGTTTAATAAATGCATTGCCCCGGTATTATTGATTTATATATAGTATTATTATTTGATATATATTCAATAGTTATTTAACTATAGTTTTAACGACAAAAAATATTTACATACAAAAATGATATATTCTCTTCGATATTAAAATTTGAAAACGTTTGCGATTTACTCTATCCGTGTTAACGTTTGCGAATGTCTCGACATTATCCAAGATTTGACAAAATTCCAGATGTTAAAAAAATTTCAGCCTATGGAAATAATCAAAATTAATGAACAAAAACAATGTTTACATTTTACGTATAATCACAGTGAATCTAAGTGACCACAAACAAAACATATTCTATGAAAAACATTAAGATTCAAATTGTACGAAAATTCAATACTTATTCACTTTTAGATGAATTTACGCTTAGTTTTTTCCTAAAATTAATTTAAGGGGGAATTTTTCTTTTATTTTGTCTTTTTTATGAACCAAACAAAATATATTTTACTCGTATGACATAAATTTTTCTTAACGATATAGTCTGAAAGTTAAATCTGACATTTTTAGAAACGTTTGTAACACAAAACAAATATCGTCAGTGGAGTGGAGGGAGTTGAATATGATGATTTTTTAAGTAAGTGATTCATGAAAAAAATATCACCGTTTTATTTCTTTTATTGCCATCTTAAAATTCTGATGATTTTTGTAATTTTCTCTCTAGGTAAATATAAACTCCAAAGGTTATGGTCTGCATTTAACATGAAATCCTTTTTCTAACAAAATTCTACTCCGCACGCTCTGACGCTCCACAGTGCCTCCTCTTCTCGAACTCATTTAGTAGTTACTCCTTCGGCTGACGTACGTTTTCCTCCGATACACTTCATTGGATGACCTTCTTGACAATAGAATTCCGCCGCAATCGAATACCACCTTGCATGTGTCGGTAAGTCTACTTCCTTCTAAGATCAAGATAGTTTGTATCGTTTTTTATTAGAGTATTTTCTAAACTTTCAACAAGAAAATTTAAATTCGGCATTCTTCTTCTTATTCTGCAAATGGTTCTAATGCTACTTTCACATATCTGGGTAAAAATTTGGCTATAAAAATTTCGTCAAACCCACACAAGATTCTAATTCTCTTTTATTTTTTATTTTTTTTGGTAGACATATTTCAATATTCTATTTATCAGGCTTGTCTGTGAAATCCTTCTTTAATATTTGCTTATCCTAAAGACGATATGGTCCATGGCCTCAATTCACATTTATCGCTATTTTCGTCAATACATCCCCGCATTTTTTAATCTTCAGGTTTTTTTGTTTTATTTCTCTTTACTGCATATAATCGTCTTGTATATTATATATCTATTTAACATCACTCTCTCGGAGAATTTTTCAATTGCTTTTTTAAAAATGTTGCTTGAGTCTAATTCCAAAATGGAGAGGAGTCCATCAATATAGCCAAATAGGGTTTAATTGTTGTAATTTCTTTAATTTTTTCAATTCAATTTCTTTTGATTATAGCTGATTTTTAGATCATATTTAGCAAAGTATTTCCAATACTGCTATTTATGCGTCTCTGTTTCTGCAAGGACATGAACGCCCAAGCCGATATTTGATGATTACTTCCTATTTTGTAATCCCCACATATTCATTAATCACACATTTTGGTTTTCTTAATTGGCAACAATTGGTGATTCCACACTGCTACCCCTTGGGCACTCTCTCGATTAGCTTTGTTTTACACAATTTTCTTTCAATTCTTACCCTAGTATGGTAAAATGTGTACCAGCACATTTCGAGATTCAAATAGAATGGGTGGTTATTGTCTTTGAATTGAATGCTTGCGTTATATCCTTTTAATAGTCCTATATTAGGTTCTTCGACTTTATGCAATTTATCAAATTGGCAGTATCCACTTATAATACATCTATTTCGAGGAGTCCATGATGTTTTGTGCATTGCACATCCGTGATGAGAATTATTTCATAATGGGTTTTTGTCTCGAAAATTCCTTCAAAAGTCCTAAAGTTTTTACGACAGATCCGTTTAATTGTTTTAAATTAAGATAATTTTTCTTAATTTGCGTTTACCCATTTCTTCCAGAAATTCCTTATGATCAGGTGTAATATTACCCGTGTCAATCTGGATTGAAACTACACTTCAACTTTCTCGATTCTGTATGTGTCTTTAGCAATATACTTCCGTACTTTCGGTGGGGGTTATATTTCCTACCCTTTTATATTCTTTTTGTACCTACATACAGCCTGAAGTGTTTTTTTTTTTTTTTTTTTTTTTTTTTTAACAATTCGCAATAATTTTTCCTCTGTCAGGCATTAGTCTACGTCGTTTTGGGTATACCATTGTTGATATTTTTTGTACGGCTTCACATCCCGCTGAACCAAAAATAAATCTGTAATTTCGTTCTACGGAGGATGCATTCGGTTTTTTAACTTCTTCACCTAGCAATGCTACGAAACATTTAATCCAAATTTCGACGAAATCTGGGTCTTCTAAGGAATTAAGGTTGTAATCAGCGACGCCATATTGCTGTGAAGTGAATCAATTCTCTGAACATACGTTATCTTTAGGTCAAGGTAGTAGCCTTGTTACTGAGGCAGACTACTTTTATAGTTATCTCATTTGCATACGAACTACACTATGCAAATTAGATATTGTATTAGAAAAGCGTTTCTGTTATTGTGATATACGTTCAACTCGAATGTATTCATTTGCCACAAACATTTCGCAAAAAGAACGGTTGTTTTGGAGACACATTTCTATGTAGAAATTGGAACCACAGAGACAGCAGTACCCCGCGCGTCTGTGTGTATAGGCAAACGCTGAGGCGATTTATTAGGTGCCATACTGGGCGCTCACACACGCTTTAACTCACTGTCCTATATAAAAGATATATGCGTATAAATGATTTTTTTGTTACGCGTATGAGAGCACACAGCTTGGATCTTGCGGTAAAATAGAGAGCTGATGGTTGGTGTGGCGCTCCACTTCAGGCGTAAAAAATCTCCTGGTCTAGTGCCAGGAAAAAGAGGTGAGACTCCCTCGCTATGCAGCTGAATCTTTCTACATATCCATATTTTTGTTTACAGAGCGTCAATCACGGTAGAGTTTGGTTAAGAATAATGCTTAATAAAATCCGTTTTAATTGAATGTTACACTTATAAAATCATAACTTATAAAATCATAACTTAAAAAAATCATAAAATCCTGGTATCCCTGGTTTAAAAAAATTACTTTTCATTAAAAAAAAATTGTTAGAGATTTACTTATTTATGGCCGATACTGTATTTAAGTAATCTTAGATTGTTTGAGAGCAGAGTAGTTGAGTAGTTGAGGACTAAACTCACCGTTATAGAAATGGTATGTGGGACGAGCTTTCTAATTATTAATCTTCAGTAAGGTGTATTGATGGTATTTAGTTTAGCTTAGTCTGATATAAGGGTGCAAGACTAAGGCGTCAATGAAGATTGTACGAACTATAGTAGTAATAGTATGCGAACTAGATTTTTTTATATTATTATATTAAAAAAAAAACATTACTCAAGGGCGAAGTGCCCTATCCTGGATTTTACATAATCGGTTATATGTTAACGCCCGGGTCTGCTTGTCTGAGGTAGGCGAACTTAATTTGAGTCTACGATTACTGATGTCCTAGAAAATGAGTTCAAACTCGACCATGTACAAAGATTTCCGTCGTCAGTTACAATAATAAATAATACTACTTCTTTTTGTGTAAGCTTACGCCCGTCTGGGTGTCTGTCTGAGAGGCAAATACGACAGGCAAGTTTACCGCTGGACTTAATTTGATGCGTCTTCAAAGAATAGGTTAAAAACACCATCATTTACAACAATTTGCGTCGTCAAATAATTGAAACAAAAGCAAACAAACAAACAAAAAACGTCATTTCTAAACAAAGAATACACAATATGAATATAAACTGATGAGCATCGATGTTCAGAACAATCCGACATCTGACTCATAAAATAACGAGAGATGTCTGATAAGTTTGTGCCTGAGGTAAAAGAGCATCAGATACAACATTCAGTTTTTTTCACTCACAGTTCAACAATTTAATAAACTTGCACGCATATTATAAAGTCTATAATTATATTTCTTTTCAGTTAGATAACTGAATCCTAAAAGTTAGCAATTTTTGAGAAAATGGACAAAATTGTTTATCCTCATCCATTTACTATTTTTAATCAAGGCATTTTATGCTAAAATTCTCATAGAATAATTAAGAATTGGAGGCCTATTTCAAATATTTTAGAGCGAATGGGTCGTTTAATTTCGTAGCGAAGCGCACTTAATATGGCTAGTTTGCATAATTATCATTTTAGAGATATATAAATATTACTATTGAATATATATATATATATCAAAATATGTTCGCAGTGTCTGCAACGAAGAAAGGAACAACAAAATTCCATCAGAGAGAGAGGGAGTATTATAGTAACCAGTCTTTGAAGATTAGACGAGAAACCCAATTGCAAGTTAGAAGTATGACATTCAAATAAAAACAAAAAGCGTGACAAAATTTAAATCGTTCATCTCTAATGTATGATTAAAGCGATCAATTCAACAAGGACAAAACAATAGACAAACTAATTCTGACTCATTGAAGAAAGAAGAAGTCTTAGGTGAAGTGCTGGTTATTTGTTGTCCAAATTCTGGATGTCTTTCCTCGGTTGCCAAAGTTTTAAAGCGCTTCTGTTCGGAAAGTCAGTATACATTTTCAATTTGAATGTTCGTGACTACGGTCGTTGCCTCGCAAGCACATCTTTATGGCTGTAAAGATGCATATTGTACAAGCTTCTAATCCCTGTATACGTATAGAGGACCATTTATTTTCCTAAGCTATGAAACGTCTTTCCTCCAAAGAATGGATAGGCCTAGTACATGCAGGTCTGTATACGACAATTTAGTTAAGAACCTTTCAATCAGGCAGAAAGCTCGAGGATAACATCTTTAGACATTACCACAGACGCATCAAAATGATCAGTGCATCAGAGAATCTAATGTGACACAATGATCTCTTCTATCCCACAATACTTACGTGCAATAATGTCTATTCGTGTAGGTGCTAGATTATCTGAATTAGTGTGTATGTATAGTCATAGCGTATATGTAAGTATGTGTGTGGATGTGTGCGTATCTGTATGATTATATATCAGTGCAGGCATAGCGTGTATGCATGTATATGCATGTGAGTGCGAGTGTACGTATTTACCCAACCCCTCCGCCACTTACAGGGTGTGATATGAGATCAATTTTTAAGCGGGATACATCTGGTCTGAATTTATAGTCGTCTTTTTCCATGATAGGTTGCCTAACCAAGACAAAAGAAAGTCTTTCCTATTATTTGCCTATAGCTGGAGGTGGAGAACAGATAGATTCGTGTCTCTTCCAATGACATTAGCACCAAGATAAACGCAGTCAGCCCTGTCCAATATTTGAATTCGGGTCGCCGATTTCTTACGATAAATACTGGTAACGCTAAGGACGCCAACTCCAAATGTGTGTGTGAGTATAATAGTTTTAAAGGGGTAGCTAAATAAATTGGGGAGGTCGGCAAATTTTATACGATAAGAATAGGAATAGAAGGGAGAATGAAAGAGTTAATTAATATCTATAATAAACAGAAGTCTTTGGCGCTAGTACAGTAGTCAATCGATAAGAATAATATTCTAGTATTAGGTGATCGAAGCTAGAAAAGCGTTTTCCTTTTCCGTTAGTGAAAAATTCAATACATTCAAGGGAGCCTTTCGAGTGTAAGAGTCATAAGATTCTGAGAGAGCAGCCGTGAACAATTTGCCGGGTGAAATAGAGAAAGGGCTGCCAGCGGAAGCAGAGGATGGTTGGCAGTTCAAGCAGTGAACCGCAACTAGACACAAATGAGATATGGAACTGACCAGCGCATAATTCTTCGTCTACCGCCCATATCGGGGTCTACTCATCTTGGACTGAAATGCTGAATGTAACACACGCCACCCTCGGGATTGTTTCGAATAGGAATTGTTAATAAAGACGACAATACGAGTACATTCTTGAATTCGTTTTGTTTTTGTTTCTGTTTTTCTTGTGGATTTGATCGTTGGCTTCTACAATGTCCTTTTTAAAACAAAGAAAATTTGGTACAGAGGTCAGTTACCAGTTGAGATTGGATAGGCCACTTGTTGGTATTGCGACACCAACTGCAAAGGACATTATTCAAGAATACGTAGATGAAGACATGAACATATTCATTAGAGAGGAGGATAGATAACTAATGGAACATAATCGCAAATACAACAATACTCAAAGTGCAACTAAATTCACCATTTTAATGAACAATGAACATAAAGAAACTAGTGTCATTTGTCTCCATGTAGGTGGCTAGCAACGAATTTCAGAATTTCATCCATCTTATTACCCATTAATGTATCGTTTGGTACAGATCGTTAGCATAGTTATTTGACAGAGAGAAATAGTCGAAAACTTACATAGCAACCTGTTTTCATTTAATGGTCAGGGATGAAAATTATCTTTTGAAATTCAGGTGAATATTTTAGCGAAACATTATTGTTGCCAACTGCAATATAGAGACTGACATTTCTAAGAGATTCACAGCAAAATCTACGGGTTGAGAATTACAACTACCTTTGAGAAAGCTTGCTACCAACAGATGATGCTCAAGAAAAGTTGGTCAAATAATTGTTCTCTCTGCAGCATTTACCGTAGAACTATGCACAGGCATGAAAAAACGAAAGTTTGAGTCCGCAGTCTATGTTATCGCCATGACAACAAACTAAAATAGCAACAAGTCTAGGAGAAGGAAAACTCTGAATCCAACCCAGCTTTTTACTCCGGTTAAAATGGACCTTGTGACGCATTCTGC
>CM042138.1:59992679-60040179 GCA_023376005.1 Doryteuthis pealeii
ATCCAAGTTTGCGGGACCATGTCGTAGGCCTTTCTGTAATCACCGCTAAATTTTTCGCCCTGTTTTACTTCTTTAAAAAAGTTCTGATATATCATCATCATCATCATCATGTCACACAGGCAGCACGGATATCCATAAGAATATCTCGCCAACCTTCCCTATCATTCATTTCCCCTGGGAGGTCTTCTGTGTAGCAACCAGCATCCTCGCAAAGTTAGTCAAAGTAGGCCAAAGTAGGTCCTTGCTGGGCGGCCGACATTAGCATATCCATGTGTTGGCTTCCACAGGAGAACGTCACTTACGAGCTCGTCCTTGCTTCTCCAACAGTGTCCTGCATGCCTAGTCCGTCTCACTCGGATGGTCTGTGAGATGGGGGGCAAGTGGCCATACAGCTGCTTCCTTGTGGGGTGCTGTTTCAACGACTTGTTCAAGACTGCAAGTAGCATTCTTGTGCAGCTCCCATCTAGCTTATTCTCAAGGCGCTTCGTTATGATCCAAGTGGTGCAGCCATACAGCAGTACTGATATAACCACAGCCTGGAAGAATTGTCGCTTTAACTTGTCAGTGAGATCGGATTTCCATATGAATGATAATTAGTCTGTGGCCAACCATGCCTTTCCTATTCGTGTATTGATATCGATATATATATATATATATATATATATATATATGGTGATTGCCACTTTTTGACAAAATAAGGCCATTTCTACAAGTAGTTCTGTTGTGAGCACGCAAATGGCCCACGGATCCAACTTGTTTTTATGTACCCTTTCACACATATGAAGCCCTCGACAGACAGGCCCTGCCACACAGATCAGACTTAAATGTAGGAAATGTTTCCATGACGTCCGTCATGTGTCGCTTCAGGATGGAGTGCTCGAGCCGCCTTACCTCAAACTTCTTACAGCTACCATCGGCCTGTCTTTCGAAGAGGATGTGTACCCAGCCCAACCTCTTCTGTCAATTGGTCCTTATCGCTGAAACTGACTTCTGCAAGGGCATCGATGTCGACTCCATATCGAGACGCTCCCCTGTCACGACACCAGTACGTCGTTTGGGGTTTCCCGATCTCTCAAGATCGAGAAGTGTCCAGACATTCCAGGTGGCTATTCTTAGCCTTGTTTTTGTTGTAATATTTTCGTGTTTTCGTCCAGCTAATGTGGACATTCGTCGAACCGCAGGTTCCTGGACAGCTTGATAGGTGAACTGGCATTTGTTTAGGTAACCTTTTCTAGACACTTCCCAAATGGCTGGGTGAACAGTGTTATCCAAGGGGCTGCCCAGTCACCCACAACCTCGCCGAGGCACGTTGCTGTTCAATCAGCAAGGCGGTGACGTTAGGTAGGTCACGAGTCACGCCGTATGTAGATTCACATATGCGTGCTTCCAGCCCATTAGGTCTGCACACGTCACCATTCTCCCATTACTGTGGGACTTGTAGAAATATCTGCACATGTTCTCCTTCCCCAAAGTCAAGTATCAGTGAGAAGCCGAGGCAAGATGACTGAGAGACTTTGGGGAACGCAGGTGGATGATCTGACGAGATCTACGGGTCCACCACACCGAAAAAAAAATTCTCTAAGTTTTAACTTAGTATAAGTCAACATGTACCATTTTCTATTAAATAGGTGATATTGACACAATTGCATCAGCTTTAACTGGGGGAAATTCAGATAAAAAGTGGACAATGAGGAAGGGGGCTTAGGTATGGGGGATTCTTTCTAAGTCATTTAAAACAAAATAAAACTGCATTTTCTTTTTTTACATTTCCCTGTAAATAGATTGTGTTAGAGTCAGATAAAATGAAAAATTCTAGGCATAAAATTCAATGTATTAGCCTATATATATTTAGTAGGTCATTCGTTTCTCTTGTTCACTTCCGGTATTCTTTTTGTTCTTTCGAAAATAATCCACGGCAATAAAGTAATATCTCTTCTTTTATCTGTGAGGTCAGTATTTTCCACATCATATAGTTACTGGGGATGGTTCCTTTTTAGGAGTCTTTCTGGATAAGGGTATATATTATTATTATTATTATTATTATTATTATTATTATTATTGTTGTTATTATTATTATTATTATTATTATTATTATTATTATTATTATTATTAATTTGTTACGGTGTCACCCATAGCTTTGATAAGTATCGCTGAAGATAATGCATTCAGCGAGCCAAGTTCAAATCCTGGACGGTGCTGTTTGCTTTTCATTTTGCGTTAACACTCCTGGAACAGACATGTGTCCGTCCCTTCTTTCAGCTTAAGGTAAAATATTAAAACAGTCTGGGCTCTCTAGCCTTGGCAGGACATTATAAAAAAACATCAGAGGTGTGCTGTTCGGGAGAATCTGTTGCACAGTAGTGGACCATTTTTCTGCTATCAATTCATCCAAAAAGTGTGGATGGCTCTAAGCAAATGACCTCCTTTATTTACTAATCATCGCTCCATTCCAAAGTCGCCATTGATGTCGATGGACTCCTCAGGTCTCCAGGAATCCTGTAAGTATTCTAGTCGATTACAGCAATGCAGTAGTTTGAATGGTCTCAATTCTTCCTCTGATTTTCAGATCCTCCAGTCATTTTTTCAAGCTTTTTGGGACCGTTCCAAGTGCACCAACTACAATTGGTATCACTTTGACCCTCATATCCCACAGCCCTTTTCAATTCTCTGTCAAGGTCCAGGTATTTGTCCATCTTTCGTTTTCCTTCATCTTCACCCTTTGGTCTGCTGGAACCGCAAAATCCACCAGTTGACCAGTTCTCTTTTTTGTTAATCAATTCTAGGTCTGGTCTCCTGGCTTGAATAGGGTGATTCGTCTTTATCTCGAAGTCCCAAAGAATTTTATGCGTTTCATTCTCAAGAGCAGATTCTGGTTTATGCATATACCATTTTGTTATATGGTCAAAATTTAATTTTTGCATAATTCCCAGTGGATCACCTTCTCAACCCAGTTATGCCTATCTTTGTATTCCCGTTGTGCTAGTTTGCTACATTCACTTAATACACGGTTTACAGTCTCATCTCTGTCACCGCACAGTCTACATTTAGTGTTTTGTAGTGTCTTATAAATTTTTGCTTTGACATAATTTGTTCTTATGGCATTATTTTCGGCAGCAATTATTAATGATTCAGTTTCTCTCTTGAGGTTTCCTCTTCTTAACCATGTTCAAGTCTTTTCATGATTTGTCGTTTGAAGTATCCATATAATTGTTTTTCTTCTCATCTTTATCTTCTAGTTTTCATTGTTTTTTTCTGTTTGTTCATATAATACATCTGCTGTTGTTGGCTACCATAAGTAATCTTTCCTTGCTTTTTTTTGTGTATTCTTCGAGTCCTTGGATTGTGGCCTCTAAGCAGTCCTCTATGTCCTCTTCCACCTCCCTTTCTTTATACATATAGCTTATCTATGTCGGCTCTAGGGTGTAATGCCTTGTGCATTGTCATTAATTTTCTAGTTTTTTGTTCAGTCTGTCTGAGTCTTTTTTTGTCCATTTTAAGAATGGTCCAGAGTATCTTATAACTGTGATGGTCCAGGTATGTATTCCTTTGATAAGATTTCTGCAGTTGAGCTTGGTTTCTAGAAGTTTTTTGTTCTTCTGAGGCATTGTTTAAACGTTTCCTTCGATATCTGTTTGCTTTATATTGTCTGCTTCTAAAAGAATTTGTAACTTTCTTTTTCTTCAAGTGATTTTATAGTGTCCTGATTTGGTAGTTGTATTCCGTCCATTGATATTCTTTTCCCCTGTTTTATTACTAGCATAGCACATTTTTCGATTCCGAATTCCATCCCTATTTCTTGCCTTTATACTCTAATGGTTTTTCCTAGGGTTAATAGTTATTTTTCATTTTTTGCAAAAGATTTTATGTCATCCATGTACATAGGGTGGTTTATTTTTTTCTGAGAGTTAATGAATTTGTATCCTCCGGTACATTTTCTAAGTATATGATTGAGTGGCATCACTGATATAATAAATAGTAATGATGATAGCAAGTCTCCTTGGAAAATACCTCCCTGGGTTTTTACTTCTGCACTCCTGCTTTTAAATGGGCTTTCCAGTTTTCCCTGGATGTTCATTTATGATGTTGTTGGATATTTTGTACATTTTAAACATTCTAAAATCCAGGTATGTGGTACTATGTAATACGCCTTTCTATAGTTGAGCCATTATTATTATTATTATTATTATTATTATTATTATTATTATTATTATTATTATTATTATTACACTGAAAGAAAATGAGAAACAATTACGGGATAAAAAAAATAAAATTGCGATTCAAACATAAAAACGACTTGTATAGATTAAAGAACATTTTGCTAACTTTCGTGAAATTCGACGAACAGTAGAAATTCAATTGAGAATAAAGATTATTTAACGTCGTAGTGTAAATGAATTTATGGAGAGGGTACAGCAAATGACCGAAGATGTCAAAAATGGTTTGCGAAGTGGACATAAATCTTCTTTTTTTCCAGAAGGCAGCTTCAACAAAAAGTCAGTTTCAACAGTTCGCTAGGACACCCGGCTTACAGTGACTTGGCAATTTCTGTCAATAGCACTCTACAAACTAATGTACATACACATTATACAGTGAACAATGTCGAAAGACTTCATATATATTTTCCCACACCCATAACCAACAACGAAATTAACTCTTTTTAAAAATGTAAGTCTCTCACAGACCCTTCACACCATTAATAATTTCACTCACATACGGTACTAGCAAATGAACTTTATACACAAGTCGTAACTTCGACGTTCCTAATTTTTATCGCTCTTCACAACAGGTAGCTTTAAATCCACAAAATGGTGCTATATCATTTCCCTAAAGACATCTGTGGAAAGATCTGGTAACCCGGAGAGTAAATGCAAGAACCGGTAATCTGGAAAGTAATTGCAAGAAATGATAATCCGGAGAGTAATCGAGACCATTATGAGGATAACTCTTTTTTTTTTCAATCGGGAAGAATACAGTATGCAATATAAAATAATTCTAGTAGCAACAAATATACCACCGACTCAATTTATTAGTATTGGACTTTTGTGATACCATTCATACTTTCCTAGCTGAGATGATAAAAGGTTGCCGATACGTAAAAACAGACTTTCTAGGGACAGGAATGGTCTGTGTTCGAATCTCTTATTCTTTATTATTCTGGTTTCCGAAGCGCGTTGATTCTAGCTGCCGTAGAAGTGAGTTATCCTAAATCTACCTAATTTTAGTTGCCTTTTATGGCAACTAGAATTAGGTAGATTTAGAATAATACTTTTATAATACTTATTTTATAATACTTATTTTATAATACTTATTATTAATAATGAATGAGTTTCCTATAAAAACTAAAAAAAGAATAAAACTAACAGATTTTTATTATCGACTCAACTAGATGCGTCTCAATCTAATTCTAATCTTATTTTTACATGGATTGAGAAAAGATTGTGTTCTGATATTTTCAATAAATGGATGCTTTTTATTTTATTTTTCTAATTACATTTGGTGAATAAACAATTTCGAAAATGTGTCTAGAAATAATTTTGATGGTAAGTTAGTTGTCTCTATTCTTTGGAGATAAATTATTTCATTTTAATGGAGGTGGATATTCAGACGGTTGTGTCGCTGCTTTCGGATAGAAAAGGTCAGAAGTGAGTGTTAATGGCGTCTGCTCAATCAATACTCGTCAGGACCAAATGCGCGGAAACATATTTTATCTCCTTCATTGTTCTCACGTAGAAAATACCGTGGTGATGAGAATGAATGCGAGACTATAAAAAATATTAAGGGGTAATGTCTGGATGATTTTTTTAAATTCTTTTTTCTATTCATAATGAAATAAAGAAGTGTTTAGACATCCAGAAAAAATGTTTGGATGGTTTTCAAATGAAAAAGAGATGCTAAATAACTTGTGGAAGCGTAGATTTCCTCCTTCTTCGGATGTAAAATAATTATCAAAATAAAACACCTACGTGTGATTGCTGATCGTAAACTTAACATTTTGTAAACTTCATTTTACGATGGTAGTATAATTTCTATGAGTACCACACCACAACATTGGAAAATGAGAGTCATTATTAAGTTAAGAATTACCATAATAATTTGCTGTAAGCCATATGTCACTTAGAAATAAACTTTTGCTCTTGTATTTCAGAGTTCAAAAAGTATACTGGATTTAGTGAATATGAGATATGTTATAATGTTTTTAAATGACTTTGAAAAGTCCCTGGTTCATCGAACATGTCCATTTGTGGATTTCCTCTGATGTAATTTCACGGGATACGTTTGCTATTTCCTGTCAATATTCATCCTTGCTTTTAAATGAACATCCGTTCTCATAAGCACGTCGAGTCAGAAGGCTCCACAAGTTTTCAATTGTGTTCAAGTCTGGAGAATTGGCCGGCCAGTTATCTTCCGAAGTCCACAGAATGTGTTTGCAGATGCTCCGTAGTTTTATGTGCTGAATGTGAAGGGGCATTATCTTGCATAAATATGATGGTTCTTCTGAAAGTGATTCTTTGCTTGTTTAGTCAAGATTCCAGTTGCTCTTTGAGACAGGTATCTGCGGTTATTTTCGCACCGTCAGGCACTCTCCACGGACCAACTATGAGACCTCCAATAATACCAGCCCAAATCTTAATATCCCCTCCTTCTTGTTGCTGTCTCAAGCTTTGGTGACGGTCTCGTCCATTTACAACTCAAACTTTGCTCAAAACATCAGGGCCATCAAGTGTTCCATGAGTTTAATCCGTGAACAGAACTTTCGAGAAATTGACCATCATGTTTTCATTTGCATATTTCAAACACATTTGTATGTGTACTTTTGTCAATTGTGGTTTTGTTACTGGTCTCACTGATGTCCCAACTTGTTTCAAAAGACAATAGTGACAATGGTGCTTCTTTAATGCTTCTGAAAATGTGTCCACTAGTCAAGCCTGGGTTGTTTAGAGCTTCAAATTTAATTCCTGACAAAGAACGCCGAGACACAAACCTCGAGTGACCCTTAACCGTCCTCTTAAGTACCTTTGTAGGAGCTGCAACAAATAGTATAACAATCTTCTAATTATTTTGGATATTTCTAATGCAGATTTGCCTTTGGAAAGTTCAGATGTTATAATATCATTTAAATGGTCGTCACATCTGTGACCGATAATTGCATGATTATAATGACATTCGTTTATAGCCTGTAACATTACTATATCGTATTGATATTGAAAATGGCCACCGTTTTTTTCTGTTGCACAGAACAATACAGTTTTTATACAACCTACGCATATTGCTGTCCCTTAGGATATTGCTATCTCCCCAAAAAATGAAAATACCTACATCGTTTTTACCTCAACGACTTTATCGCGCAGTTTAACTCTTCATATGACAGATAATAGCTCCATTTCACAACATCTAAAATTACATGCATGCTCCCACTCTAATTACCGAAATATCCTAACGGAAAATATGCACATTCTGCACAAAGAAAAAAATAAACAATAACTCCAAATGCTAGAAGCTTTATACATCAAACAACACAAACCATCCTTACATAAAATTAATTTTCTGTTGTACCGGCCGTTCCTACAGTGGAGAATATACACCGGTTCTCACTATAAATAGTGAGACACCGAGTGAAAAGGTTGTACTGTTACCGTTTAACGGCAAGCTAGCCGTTCCTGTACCATTATTGTAAATACACTTGTCTTATTTTACCCTACCTCGACTTGACTTCTTTTTTACTGTTGGATTAACATCACAACATTTTCAATGCAGTAATCATATTTTAAAATGCCTATAACGCATTTTCTAGCAATTCTCCTACTTCCAGCCTCCACATCCATCAATATACCTGGAATACATAACCCCTGATGATGGCACTTCGAAGTGCCAAAAGTACTCGGGATATGAACTTCGGTAGACTAATCCACAAATTCCATCCAAATATAAAGAAGTTGGCCAGAAAGCTTGAAAAGATCACCAATAAAATCGTTAAACAGCAGACCTGCCTTTTGTTTAATTCCACATGTACAAATGAAAGAATGCTGCCCAAATACACACACACACACACACACACACACATATATATATATATATATATATATATATATATATATATATCCAGAGTGTTCGGGATAACTTTGACAGTTTCATAAGGAAAAAGAAAAAGTGCTTGATAACTACAAAATTTAATGGTTTGTAAAGAAATTCAACAGGCACTGAAATTACACTACTGTCAACTAGTTTCACTCAAAATAACCGCCATTAGCATCGATCACAGCCTCAATCCTGCTCCGGAACCTGGAGCAAGCTGATGTTACAGTTCCCCATGGAAGGGTTTCAAAAACTACCTTAATTCTGTCGATTAACTGGGGTTTTGTAGTACTGGCACGGCGATTGGTGTCTTTCTCAACAGCGCCATATACATAATAATCCATCAGGTTAAAATCTGGGGAGTTTGGAGGTCAAACATTGGGACTGCTGTAGTCCTAAAAATTTGCCGTGGTGTGGTGCAAGCTTCATGGTAGAGGCTGAAACATTCAATTCACGTGACAAAGCCCGAATTCCAATGCAAGGGTATTTCAACACTTTTTTCAGATTTCCGAGGAATTCTGCAGTATGAACGCAATCAGATCGTCTGTTATGTTGCCTTCTTCTAGACACAGCCTTGCAGTCTCCATTGCAATTATCCAGTTCATGCTTGATTGTTTTTACAGTGTTCAGGGAGCATTGGGCAGCAACCATTATCTTCTTATTTTGATGGCCGGCGTAGATCACCATAATACAAGTTATTCTCTTCCATGATTCAGGTGGGTTCCAGTCATCTATTCTATCTGTCATTAAGAATATGAATGAAGAAGGGTCAAAGCTTTTAAATGATGTGTAGAGTGCGTCATAACCTTCGACCTACGGAGAAAAATAACTAAATATAAGTGAAGTGGTCGTACTTGGTGGGCCTAACAAGTACTACTACTCCGGGTCAATGTGAGACTGGGAGTAATGGCAATGAAGGGGTACTCCACACTTCACAGAGCTCCAAAATTAGAACCTCACCATTAGATTCAGTTTTAGCATAAGAGCAATACGGTAGGGACAATCATATAGGTGTTAGGGCTTGACATGACCAGCTGATTGATTGGAGGGACATCTCCGATCGGCCGTCTAGCCCAAGTAACGGTGCATGCCATAGACTACTCTGCAAACACCACGGGTCGTCACCTACGGTCGACAGGTGGCCCAATTGGAAGGAGGTTTTACTCAGCAGAGAAGTTTTTGTCATATGCACAAAACAATTTTTGAAAAATAGAATTATATTTCAAAACACTCAAAAGTTAAGGATTACATTTTTTTTAATTCTATGAATTATTTTTCTCTTATTCTCTCTCTTACTCACTCACTACCTGGTATTAATTTTTTTTACTCCGGTCATGGACCGGGTACTTTTGCTAGTATATATATAGTTC
The DNA here is from genome assembly GCA_023376005.1 of Doryteuthis pealeii. NCBI lineage: Eukaryota > Metazoa > Mollusca > Cephalopoda > Myopsida > Loliginidae > Doryteuthis > Doryteuthis pealeii. The sequence goes on from CM042138.1 coordinate 60,002,123, forward strand.
GAAAAGTCAACTACGAAGCCTCAACAACAACAACGCCACAGACACACACACAAGTCACATCACCCTCATTAAAGACGAACAACGCACACACATATACACCTCCACACACACACATTACTGAGGATCTAGCCACAATACCTGAAAATTTAGGCATAGAAACTAAACGAAAAATATAACATAGCAACATCCAACGTCAGAACGCAAAAGGCAAAGCTCTACGATACGACTGGTCCTCACTTGCCTACACTGATATATGGAATCGCTATTCAGTAACAGTAAGAAATAGGTTTGACATCCCTCAGGAGACATCTGCAAGGCACACTGCAAATGAGGAGTATGAAAACTTTGTTAGTGCCCACCTAGAAGCAGCAGCTGAGTACCGACCAAACTAAGAGCCAAAAACACATTCCCCTGGGAGACAAAAGCAGTTAAAGAAAAAAGAAGCGAGATTAAAAAAACATCTCAACACAATAAAACAAACCCAACTAACACCAATATACAAAACCTTAAGAAACCCCAGTTAGAACTTACTAAAACATACAAAAAAGAACAAATAGAATACATCCGAGAACAAATAAATAAAATCAGACATTCGATAGAAGACAGACAGTCGCGTTTGGCATGGCAAACAGCAAAATAAATTAGTGGTAGGAAATGTACGTCTAGGTCAAAGTTAATAGCAACCAGACAAAAAAAGAGACTTCAGAAGTGAAAAGGCCACTTCAAGAAACTGTTGGGAAAATAGAAAATAATAATATGCAATCGTAGACATCAAGACATCAAGCGAGGGAACTTTATGATGGTAGAACTCAACGAAGTCTTAAGAAAACTAAAAATTATTAAAGCAGCAGACCTCGACGAAATACCCCCTGAGGTATGAGAAATGAGAAATGAGGAAATTCTATAACATTCTGCTTAGGCTATGCAACGCAATATATAAGCAAAATACGATAGGAAAATGGACAAGAGGCTGCATACCCCCGTTATCCTCAAAAAGCGACCTCGGAATCACTAAGAAATACAGAGGCATAACTCTTACTGCTATAGCTGCCAAAATATATAATGCAATTCTTCTCAATCACACCCGACCCGAAATACAGAAAATCCTTCGGAAAAACCAAAACATATTCCACAGAAATCGATAGAAGGGATTCGAGCAAAGAATCTTGAAGCAATGCTGCTTTTTGTAGATTTCTCCAAGGCATCCACAGAGGAAAAACAGCAAAGACTTAAAACAACCAGCTCTGAGTGGATACTGGATGCTGCGCAGAGGACCTGCTCGAGGCAATTAATGATAGGGACGAATGGCGAGATATTGTCATGGATATCTGTGCTGCTAGCACGACATGTTGATGATAATGATGATATTATATATATATATTATATATATATATATATATATATATATATATATATGTTGGCATCCTTCCGTCTGCGAGAGACAGAGTAGTGTCCATTTTTTATTGGAACTACATATCCTGGCTGGTTTTGTATGGAGGATGAGCCGTTGTGATCCAAAGGAAAGACAAGAAGCCAATGCAGTTTGGCAGCAGTAGTGCCGCAGGTGTTGCTGGGTAGCACTGGATTTCAGCCTTAAACCACCTTAGGAACTCCGGCTACTGATTTGTATTTGGGTTTTACTCCCTTAGCCTTCCTTGGGAGGAGTTAAAGCTGCTAGGAAGCAGAGATTTTGTATTGAACTTTTCCTTGTCCTATATGGGTAGCCAGCCAAGGCTAAGAAGCCCTTTCTGATCGGTTTAAGGATTTATTTGTGTAGTAAGTACACATATCCTGCTACTCTCGGTGTTCCTGAAAAATGAAATGAGATTAGAAATGCGGTATATTTTGCATTTATGGATCAAATAAGCAACAGTACTTTCATATATTTTTTTTTTGGGGGGGGGGGAAGTCCACTAGAAGCGTCCAAGGGATTCTGACGTTCACTGAATGTATACACGTATATACACATGCTAACAGATTAGGTAAAATCCGACAAAATGTGAGTAAAAGTTGAGGAAAACAGTGAGTAACAAAAGAGAGACAATTACATTCGATTAATATTTCGCTTCTGTTCATTCCAGAGGCTTCATCAGAAATTTTTTTATTGTTTTAAAACAGATATATATATATATATATATATATATATATATATATATATATATATAATACGACGAAAAGGGTGGAAAGATGTAGCAGATGAAAGAGAGAGAGAGGGAGGAGGTATTGAAGAGGAAGGAGAAAAAAGATGGAGGGGATTACGTCGCTTATGAGTTCGTCCCTGCCTTTTTAGCCCAAAATGTTATGTTCATCTTACTTGGATGGTTTGTGACATAGGAGGTAAGTGGCTGTATAGATTCTGTTTTGTGGAATGCTGCTTGACGGATTTGTTTAAAATGGCACACAGCATTCTTGTATAGTTCCCATCTAGCTTTTTCTCCAAGTGTTTCGTTCGAGTCCAACCATACAGTAGTACTGACTCGGCCACAGTGTAGAGGTGGTTGCATTATTCGAGACTCCTTGTTACATTTTTTAAAAATCAAGGGATTCTGCAAGGAGATTAATTGTTTGATTTATTTTAATAGCATTTCAACCCACCTAGGGCTATTTAATGCCTAGAGGTTAGGGAATTGTGTTCATTGTGTTCATTGTACATTTTTGTTGTTGTATATTAAGAGTTTTTCTTTGCGCACATTTTTATGGTATCAAGTATTGTTATCTAAATAATTTGCACACTTGTATGGTTTCAAGTATTCCTATTAATAGTAATAATTATATAGATTCAAGTAATTATTTTTATTTTATAATAGGTATCAGCTTGCACATGTTGAGATTAAAATGAAATGAAAATAGAATTAGAATTTTAAAAAAACAACAAACTCCCATGGGACCATCACCAGATGAACCCTCCGTGCATGTCCGACAAAATGGACCCCAAAAAGAATCTCGCGGCCATTTCGAGTCAGGCCTTAACTGGGTCTAGTCGCACCTGCTAGCCTGGGAGATATTCCCTTGCCACATGCGACTATGACCCGGTCAATAAAGCCTAAGTAATAAAGCCACCTTCTGCCTTTGTCTCTTTCCTTTTTACTTCTTTGAATGCCTTCTTTTCAGTGCGACCACCAAAATGACATGCCAAATTTTAAAAACTCAAAGAACACGCACCGAGAATATCCAACTACCTTAAACCTGTAAAACACCCAAAACCACCTATGCCCCATACACACAGGTATACGGTTCCAATTAATAATAATCCTACATATGTAAAAAATATATATAGCTTCAGGTAAATATTCTTATACAAATAATTTACAAGTATATGACATCAAGTATTCCTATCGAATAGGAATTATTTTAAACAGATATTGAGTCATAGATAGGATTCTAACATATACTACCAAATCGGGGTTCGAGTGGACCTATGAGTAGAGTACTACACTCCCTTCAGATCTCCGGTACCGGGACCTCACCATCAGAGGTAGTTTAGTATCATACTCATATTTACCTCTCAACAGAGTATACAGGGGTTATTCTAAGCCCCGCCGACAGGGTAGGTTTTCTGCAATAGTAAAGTGGTTAGATATTGTGTCATTGCCTAATTCCTTCTTCATCGCCATCCCCTTATGTTTGTCTGTCTGTTATATCTCGTCTCTCATTTTGGTACCTTTTGTCTGGGAAAAATGAACTTGAGTTAATTAATGCCCAACCTATCCCAGAATTGACATGATCTTTTCTCGGTCAACAACATTTTGTTTTAGTTGGACACCAGTCAAACAAAACCTCAACCACACTTTGTCACACATTCACAACTTTTTTCTTTCAAAGAATCATGACACTAATCAGTTATCTAATTAGTTTGCCCTTGTGTATCACTTCATTACCAATGTGGCATTTAAATGTTAAAACGAGAACCAACATAAATAGCTGTGGAACCGGGTGGGGGCAGTTTTTATGCCTTAACTCAAAAGTTAACAAATCAATTGTGACTATCAGCACATATCCTCTTGTCCAATGGAGTAAGGGATGGTTTAATTTCTCGGTGCCTGAATTCCCCTTATTGGATGTTTAGAGGTGGGAAAGATATTTTGGTTGAGTCTCCACACTTGAAGGACTTACAAAGATCGATGGCAGACCGGGGCGAATGGCAACTGAGAGTCAAAGGAATCCTTTCTGTTAGTACACCTTGATGATGATGATGATGTGTGTGTGTGTGACAGTGTATGTGTGTGTGCGTGTGTATGTGTGTGTGTGTCCACTTAAATTTGTGCGTTTTCATCTTTAATTACGGATATTTGGCAATTCTATTTTTGGTTACAGATTTTCAACACTGCAGATTTTGATAATAAATTATACCTGTTTTGATTTTATTTCCATTAAAAATTATAAAATTATTGTATCTCTGGTTTAAAAGAAAATTATTTAAAAAATTGTTAGAAGTGTACGTACTTATAGGCAATAGTGCATATATATATATATATATATATATATATATATATATGGGTTTGTGTGTGTGTATGTGTGTATGTGTGTGTGTGTGTGTGTGTGTGTCTGAGTGAGTGTGGTTGTGAATGTTGATTTGTTTAATAAATCCTATACGTGATATCACCAGCTATATTTCTTGTTTATTCTGATATTAGACAGCGGCGTCTCCGTGACTCGAGCCAATTGGTGGCTAATAATAAATCACCTTGAAATAGCGTTACTCTCTCTCCCTCTCCTCTCCATCCCCCCTCTCTCTCTCTCTCTCTCTCTCTCTCTCTCTCTCTCTCTCACTCTCACTCTCTCTCTCTCTCTCTCTCTCTTGTCTCTCTTTCTCTTTTACCCACACACACACTCTCTCTCTCTCTCGTCTCTCTTTCTCTTTTACCCACACACACACACACACACTCTCTCTCTCTTCATATATATATATATATATATATATATATATATAATATATATATATATATGTGTGTGTGTGCGTGTGTGTGTGTGTGTCTGTCTGTCTGTATGTCTATGTATGTATGTGTGTGTTACCTGTCTCGTAAAGAACGCACGCACTACTCGAAAGCCTAGGCCTGGCTAAAGTACATTTGACCTGATAAGAGGAAGTATAACTTTCTGCCTATCAATGGGTCATCACATGTAAGATAGCAGCAGCAAGAAAGAGAAGAGTTCTTTCTTCAATCCGCTCAGCGTGTTACTTAAATCCTCCCGCAACATTGACACTGTATCACCACTTATTGCCCGAACATCAACTGTTTGCCTAGAATCAACATCCTCATACACCCCGCTTCAAATCCTATTCCCGCCCAAAAATGCAGATTACCTACAAGACCGGCGACCGATTTAAAAGTACATCGAAATGGCACTGCAAAAGTACACTTCGCAGCAGCCATTCTCCCGGGAAACGTAATGTTACAATTTGATTTTATGGAATTTAAACAACGTTAAATTGAATTGTCTGAAGGCATCGAAAGAATGGTGTAAAGAATTGTCTTTTTACCAAGCACTGACATCATTCGCAGTTCAAACCAAATTGGTATTAGTCGGTGTTGTTTGGTTTCTTTGTTTTATGGCATATCAACTTTGGTGCCAAAAATATCCTTGAAGAAGAACAGTAAGAGTATATTCAACCGATAGTCAGGGGGTACCTACTTTTCTCCGGGGGTATTAGTACGAAAGTTAATATAATAGCGCCGATAGAGTTCGAACTCGCTTGCTACGATGTCATTGACAAGTTTTTCAAATATTATGTCATGGTGACTCCCCCTGGTTGATGTCACGAGACAGCGGGAGAAGGGATGGCGTTTTAATTGTTAGATACATTTAGAACTCCCCTAAAAAGGTATGTTTGAGAGTTATTTTACCCTCAAAATGCCTGTTATTTATTTTTATTTAATACCTCAAGTAATTAGAGTCTTTTTTTTCTAGTTCGAGTTTTGTGTGTTTGTTGAGATTATTTCCGATAGCACTTTAGTTTGATATGTGGAAGGTGAGATGCCTCGATAGGATGTCCAATATAGGAACGACTATTTAGAGTGGGTGAGGTATTTTTTTAAAGGGCAAGTAACTTTATATCCTAGAAATACCCAAATTTGTCGGCTGCTAGCTTTTTAAAAACTAATTAAAATTAATTAAATCTATTATTTAAGGTCAAACTTTTGTCTAAAATGATAAGTAGTTACATAATGACGATCATTATAAAAAGAAAAATATCATTATATATGCAGTTTATTTTTAATAGACTTAAAACAATTTGTTTTGGTCAATTTCGACGCGATCCGCCATTCTGCCTCTTTTTCAATGGTTTTAGCCGCTTGCTTACAATTTTAATTTGGGATGGAAAAAAAATTACCAAAAGTCAGGTAATTATCCGATTTTAATGAAATTTTCAGTATTGATTTATCAATTAATGAATCTTATAATGCATTAGTTATTTTATTTCAAAACTTTAATTTAGTATTTTTGCTATGAAAAATTAATATATAAAATTAATTTAAAATGTGACAACCAAACTAAGGAAGCCATTATTCATTACGTTTGATTTATGTTAGAAAGTTATTTAAGTATATTGTATATAAAGAAGAGTTTAGTTCTATTGATAAAGTTTTTCTTATGTTTTTCCAACGGTGATCCTGACATACAGCTTTGTAGATTAAAATCCATAAATTCATACTTGTAGATTTTTTATAAAGAGACAATTGAGAGTTTTAACAGTATTGTTGCCTATCATATCAAGGAAGAAGACTTTATTGTTAGTATTAAATTGGTAATTGAATTTTATGATGGAATTTAATTGAAAGGCAGATATAAAGATTGCTTAAATCTTTTAAGATTTTTGATCATTTGAAGAGTTCGTAAACGCATCAAAAATATATTATCAGTTTTTGATACTTATCCAAAACAAAGATTTCAACATGAAATAAAAAAATTCGAAAAATAATGGAGCTGTCGATATATCCATTCTTATAAAAAAAAGATACGGATATTATACAAGACCAAGAGTAAAAAAAAAAAAGACTTAAAATACTCGAGGCCTCAACTAAAAAATCAAAATATACAAACATCTACAAGACTTCTTTGGATAAGGACAGCGAATTCTAAATGTATTAAACAATTAGAACCCTCACCCTCACTAAACTGTCACATGACATCAGTTAGTGTCACGTCAACAAATACCAGTCTCATTTAAAGCCCGATCGTTACATCAAGGTTAACTTGACCTGAAACTCTTCAAACCAATGTTATAATTTAACAGCTTCGTTTCATGTATTCACACATCCGGTAGATGATTGAGGCGGACTTGCAGACCAGATATTTGAATTATAAACTCAAACACTGAAAGTTTAAAAGAAAATAAATTAATTTTTTTATGGCTAATTAAATTTATGAAATGGAACAATTAGAACAATCTCCATTTTCCAATGTTTTGTATTTTACAATTAAATCGTTTTTCTGGCCTTTTTTACAATTACATTGTTTTCCTGGCCTACAGGTTTATTCAAGATAGAAAAAGGCTACTAAAATTTGTATCAAATCTGTCTTTCCAAAGTAGGAACTGACTACATACAATCAAATACGTTGAGAAGTTTTTTAAAATTTTGCTTAGTTAAGCACAAGGCCAGAAGTATAGAGCGAAGAATTCACAACCAGGACCTATGCCTCAGGCAGTTTTCGGTCTCTTTCTGTCAACTCCTGTGACGCCACAAATGCTCTTCAACAACATGGGTGTCGAGAAGAGGGAAGCTGGACAACAGCTGGATAATTGCTGGTCTTCCATACAATCTTGCCCAAGCCTGTGTCAAGATCTGGGTGCAGATCTATGAGGTCTCCTTAGACTGATAGATACCGTAATATGTATATAATATATTGTGCTAAATATAAATATATGTCCCTGTCTTTTTCTTCGGAGCTCTAGGGATGTAGAGTACCCTTTTATTGCGATTACTCCCAAAGTTTTTTTTTGCGCCACCTTCCCGTACACTGGAGGGATTCCACTTAAAAAAGAAACGACCTTTGGTCAAAAACTGCCTATAGCGAGAGGGCAAGGTAAATAATATTATTGGTATATTTTTTATATAACATTATTATTATATTAACCCGAATTCAAATTCTGGACGAGTTTATTTGCATTTCACTTCGGGCAAAGCATGAATCCATCTGTTCCTCGCTAACTGTGGGAAAATAATAGGTTAAATTGGGCTCTTTAGCCTTAGTTAGGCTACCAGTCTAGGAGAAGGAAAACTCAGATTTCAAACCAATTTTGCTCCGTTTAAAAATTGACATTTTTTCATATCTTTCCCGTGGCAGGTGTTGGTAAATACATACTAACTAGCTTCATGTTTACTGTGTTACTCCACACAATTAGGTTAAGCGTAGTAAATAACATGGATAAGTTAAAAATTGTATCGACCTTACCAAAAAGGGAATAACCTAGAGCTATTAAAACTGTACATGCTATTCTGCCTATTTACTCCGCAGTTTAATACACTTGACATTGTTTCTCAATTTTCGGTACTTATTTAGAATAATCTTGTTATAATATTTAGAATAATCATGTTAAAATATATAAAGAAATGTAGTATTTATAGTCATAATCCTGATACGTTTCGGTCATTGTCCGTTTATTTATGAGCTTTTACGAAAAAGTAAACAACGTTTAACATTAAGGGCGACCATATTGATTTCCACTACCACGCCTTTATGCATAAGCATAATGAAATCTCAGAAGGAAAGTTATACCTATAATTTGCTAATCAACCATAATCATTCGCTGATCCTAATTAACCATTTAAACATTTTTAACCCATGACGTTCCGGTTGAGAGATGATGTATTGTCTTGTTTCTAGAAAAAGCAATATGCCCGCATTTTAAGATTAGGCTTTCTTTCTTTTTTTTTCTTTTTTTTTCTTTTTTTTTTTCATTTTTGGGGCATGTAAAAATTCATAAATAAAAACACTGACTGAAACTTATTTTTATCTGGACTGTGAATGTAAGTTTCAACATTTCTCTGTATTTTTTAACATTACCGTAGCCATTTTCCCAATGTGCTATTCTAAATAAGTATCGCTATTTGAAATATCTATTTACGTTTTGTCGTTTTACGACTCTCCTATCAACAACAACAAAATTGTCTTTACAGTGATCAATAACATGTCATGCTCAAAATACAGGTTCCCGCTAGAATACTAAAGTTAAGCAGCAATGATTCTGCTCATTATTTGGGTGATAATTCACTTCAAATTTGGTCGTGTGCCCCATCCTGTCCGTAGGTAATGACATACTTATTTGGGTAACATGTATCGAACACGATCTAACTACCTTAGAAAAGTTTAGAATTAAGGTCAAGTCACACTAAAAGCATCTGTTCTTGTATAATGACGGTAGTTAAACAGTGATGAATATGTTCAGTACTCAGATGGGTAACCAATTAACAGCAGCAAGTACTGTAAGCAACTTAGTGTCTGCGTGTTAGACTAAGCAAGTCTAAACGCTGATGAATCCAGTTTAAAATTTATTGAGTCGAAGCACTGTTATTTCATGACATTGTTTTCTGGTATGTAGTGATATTAGTCAGTGGTTGGGTGAAATTTCTATCTAAGAAACGAGATAAATATATTGTAATTTAACAAGAAATCGTTAGAACACAGAAACCGACGAGAAAATGTTTTATTTGCTGTGATTTTTGCAAATTTTCTAGACATAGTGAAAACAATGCAAAAGTCTAATAAAAAAAGTCACAACTGACTGATTAGTTAAAGACTGGCTCAGTAACAATTTGTTTGGCTTTAAAACAACTATTAAGTTGAAATTTATGTTTCCTCAACGGAAGTTATCCCTCTGCCCAGTCAGTATAAAAAAATGTGGGCGATGCCGTCCTTTGTGGGACAGTTTCATTATCCAAGAGGAAGAATAACAAAAAGCACACTAGGATGACTTTATCGTATTTTTGTTTTTTGCTTTGATTTTTTTTTTTTTTTTATAAAACTGTATATAGCAAAATCTGAGTCAAAAACATTTAAGTGTAATGTAAAGAAAAGAAATATACGTAGAATAAAGCTCGGTTTATTTTATTTTGCAGTTCGAAATTGGAATTGAATTTTTTTTAGTTTAAAGAATAACTTACGTCATACACCAGCTAATTCGGACAACAGGCACCAGTGGATCAAATCATAAAACTATTTTCATGCCTTATTGGGCATGTTCAGGAAATTGTGCAAGAGAATTTGGTTTGTGGGTGCCTATATGCGATTGATAAACCAAGGGGTGAGTAGTCCAAAAGGAAATTGGTAACCACTGCCTCAGGGTCTTCAAAATTGTATTCTAATGTGCACGCACACGCACACACACACACACACACACACACACACACACACACACACACATATATACATATATATATATATATATATATATATATATATATATATATACTAGAATCTAAAAGTAATTACGTAGATATATATGTGAGTGTGTGTGTTTTGTGCCTTACTCTGTAAAATGTGTAAGATTCAGAATATATATATATATATATATATATATATATATATATATATATACTAGAAAAAACGTGATCCGTTGGGTCACCCATTGAACCCGGGTTAGATTGTTAGAAAAATCCCATGATAAAATAATTTAATTAATTTAAAGTTTTCCCAAACTGTTCAAATAAATTATTTAAACTGGAGTAAACATTTTCATTTGACCAAAGGAAAAAACAAGAGAAGGGTCAATTAGTTCATTTCTAATTACAGGTAATTAGGATTTTAATCATGGATATCTATGACAATCTTTCGCCAACCTTACCCTATCATTCATTGCCCTCAGGAGGTCCTCTGCACAGAATCTAGTAACTGTGCAGAGTTGGTCATTGTACGTCTTTGCTCAACGGTCCACACAGGCGGCACGCCTAAATCCCCTCGCACTATTCAGCATGTCTTGTTCATCTTACTCGGATGGTTTGTGTGATAAATGGCAAGTGGACATACAGCTGCTTTCTCGTGGGGTGTTGCTTCCATAACTTGTTTAAAATTACATACTGCATTCTTGAGCAGTTCCCAGCTAGCTTATTCTCTAGGCGCTATGTTAGTGTCCAAGTGGTGTAGTCGTACAGGAGCAACAATACTACTATGGCTTGGAAGAAAACTTTTTTCCCTTAAAGGGTGGGGGAATCAACGTTTGCTCATATGAATAAAATTCCACAATTTTAAAATATCTAGAAAAACTCAGTAACTACCTTTACTCAACATGAAATATTTTAAATTAAATATTTACCTAATCTATTAAAAAAAGTAAGTAATCATGTTAAATAAGATACGTTTTCCGAATTTTTATATATTTCATTTAAAAAAAAATTTTTTTACTAACGATTGTTCTCATTTATTTACAGCAGACTATAAAAAATTACTGGTAGCAAATAAAAAAGAGTCGGCTTCAGCTATAATTTTTCTTAAAAAAGATTGTGCTACAGTTTTTTAGGGTAATTAACTTAAACAGAAAAAATGTCTTTTGGGACGAATTTAAAAGAGTATTAAAAGTATTAGATATGTAATTTTAATTTGCTTTTTTTTTCTTTTTTTTTTTTTTTACAAGTGCCCATTATGTTACTACTTTTCGACTAAAACAAAAATCTGACCTTAAATAATGGATTTAAATAGTTTTAATTCGTTTTTAAATTAAAAATAAGCCAACATTTTGGTACATATAGCATAAATGCGTTCTAGCCTAAAAAAAAAAAAAAAAAAAAAAACGCTAAGCGATGCCTGCTTAAAATCCAACCCGTGCTACTTATGAACTCCCTAACTGTTTGAACCCGAAAAGTTCATGCGATATGAAAGCGATATTTTGCGCCCAAGTCTTTTTACGACAAGTAAATGTAAATATTTTACCCTCCCTCTCTTTAAAATATGTTTTAATAAAACTTATCGCGTCCTACTTTAAAAGGACGCAGTCAAGTAAACTGCATCGTCACAAGGCAAACTATAATGACAATCTACAAGATCATGGGATGATTTTATTTCAATTTCTAACATGTTTAGGGACTATCGGTGGATCAGTGATTCATTAGATGGATTATCGCTATTGTAAATAGTTTCAAACAAAAAACTTAATTCTCAACGGTGTTTATCAATTAATTTCCTGCAGAGGCCTACCTCTGCTGACCGAAAGGGCTGTCCTTGGTATGACACTAAACTAAATCCGATGAATAAGTTATAGTTCAGGAGCTCTTGAGATTGCGGAGTACTCTTCATTGTAATTAATCTTAGATCTACTCTAACTCGAAGTGGTAGTACCTATTAGGGTTCCATCAAATATAGCTGTTTTAAAATGATTAATGTTGGATAGAAACCATATAACTATGTTCAAACTATTGATATTAGATGTGAATACCATGGAACTGTGTGCAAACGAATAATTATTATAAACTAATAAGGCGATTAAAATATGATTGAAAATATAAATAGTTATTTTCAAAATGAAACATTTACGAATCAAAATAATTTCAATATTGAATAGCCCATACGGAGTTGATATACCGTTAAATAAACCAAACCAAACTAAACTAAACTTAATTTAATAAATATCTACATACGTTATCACATACAACTTTTTTTTTTCTTATAGCAATCGTCAATCTCGTGAGTGTATGGATCTGTGCTTGGGTCTCGGTGCAATAATTGGCAAAGTTCACTATGATAGTTGCCCCCTTTTTATTATCCAAAGGCAAGGTCAACCTGATATACAATATGGCATTAGTGACCAGAACGAGGCTGAACATAATTTCGGACTGGAATCTGCTGGTTTTCGTCATTTCAACGTGGTAAGATACGGGAGTTATCTTCTCCTAGATTACCTGTCTTATCCAAGGCTAGAGAACTCAATCTGTCTTACTATTTCATGACTTTCCTGAGAACATTACGGTAAAAGGAAATGCAAATATCGCTGTCCAATATTCGGATTCGGCTTGCGACAATAAACATTTCGCTAAACACAGATGTGTTTGCCCATCTTCATATTCTTACGTATTTAAAAAAAATGTAAGAAAGCTTAATAAATAAACATGATAAAGATACTAGAAATTACAAATAATACAATATCAGTCACATTGAAGATGGGTACAACTAGGGCGAGGTAATTATGGTCGGCATATTTATTCATATGCTTACATAACAGTTTTCTTCAACATCAACACTCAGTGATACCAATGATGAGAGTTTTGTCAAGATATTTGCGGATCGGAAAATGTCCATGAGGTAGATTGACAAAGGTTCGTCAATTCACCGAATCGGCGATAAGCCTGTTCAGTTCTGAGACTTCTAAACAGCAGCCACTGTAAGCAACTGTGTGTCAGACTAAGCAAAGCTTAAGTATATAAGAAATATAAATATGAATAACAAATTTGTATTCATAGGCATATAAGTTTGTTCCAAAAAAGTTCCATTCAATTTTACAAGTATGTTATCATAGTTGTAGTCAATATTAGAGTTTATAGTAACAAAGAATCACGTGTCATTATTAGTGACTTCAATTTTCAGCGGGTACAGCCCAATAGATATGATCTCATGGTAAACTAATGCTTATCTTAATAATCATTAAGAAAAAGCCTCACATAATTTTGTTTATATTTCGATATTTTATTCTTCACTGGTCGAACTTCTAGCGTTTAATCTATAAGAATGACCATGAATCAAATATCACTAATGGCATTTTCATGCCTAATTACACACTAGTTATATATATATATATATATATATATATATATATATATATATATATATATATGTGTGTGTGTGTGTGTGTGTGTGTGTGTGTGTGTGTGTGGAGGCGCTTATGTCGTAACGTTTACCACGGTAGGAAATGGTGGTACATGGTGTTGCACGTATGTCAAATATGTCGTAACAGTTTGGGGGTGGGGGATGAGAGCTACAATTATATGACTTGATAGCAATTCTTTATTTATTCATTAACCGAAAACCCTCTCCACGGACAGGATGCAACATAGGGTCAGTTTTTAACTGCAGTAGAACTGGTTTAAATTCAAATTTAAGGATATTGCCAAACACGAAAATATTGTATTGCTGGAGAAAAAGTCAGTAATGTTTTCGCTACAAAATGAACATTTATTGATTATGCCTTTGCTCGTTTGCTGTGTCTGAAAAGGATAAGAATATTAATATCACAGAAAAACCGAAATACACAAAGGTTTGCTAAAAGAAAAATGTTCCTGGAATTGTCAGGGCAACTTCTTTTATAAAAAAGGATTTTCGTTGTTATAAAATACGTAATGTCCAATGCGTTATGGTGCGAAGACTTTGAAAAAAATTTATACTAACTTTTACCATTCGTAAATATAATTCATAATATATATATATATATATATATATATATATATATATATATATATATATATATATATATATAATTAAATGTTTTTGATTTACAAATGTTTTAGACACTTCCAGTAATAATTACCTTTATTGCAGAAGCGTCAGCAATAGTATCAGATTTCATTTGACAATAGTCATTCAAACAGCAATGGAATTGTTATGATGAAGACAAAAGAACTCTATCCTTTAAATAAAAGAAACTTTAAGGCTTCACGGTGACATTTTTAACACGTTACGCATTCCTTCAAGAACTATGTTTCTTAATTTTTCAATGGAAACTTTCCCAATCAGGTAGACCTCGAAAGATCTCACAAAGAGCACTTAGAAAAACACTGAGAAAAATCCAATATCCAGTTACTACACCGAGAGTGATACAAGAAGACTTGGAAGTTTCAGGTGTTTCTGCTTGGAAAAGAAAAATTTGTAATTAACTGCACAGACACGAACTCTCAAGTCTCTTTTTCCAAGGAAAATCCTGTTGATGCGGAAAAGGCACAGATTTGTTCGTTTGAAGTTCATCCAAGAGCAGGAAAAGGAACCTGAAATAATGAATAATACTACAACACATGTTTAGCACAAATGGTACAATGGTAAGAACACATTGCCAACAATGAAGTTTGAAGGGGGTAGTATAAGGATTTAGGAATGCTACCAGCAATATCTCAATAATAGAAAAATCATGACCGTGAATGTATAATAATTTATTTTGAAGAAAAATCTATTCTTTTCTGAGAAGAAGATTAGACTTGAATACATTTTTAAAAAAAGGAGAAGATTAGCAAACAACTAAATTCGATGTTCTATCGTGACTAAGTCTGTCTGAATCCAATTGAGAATTTATGGAGAACGTTGAAAACAAACATTCATCTAAGGATTCCAATGAACATCGATGATTTGAAGAAGATTTACAAAAAGAAGTGTATCAGATATACAAACATAGTTGAATAGTACTTGTAAGAAACAATCGAAATCGATTGTTAGCAATAAAACTTAACAATGGCTATGCAACAAAGTATTAAATGTAATTTAGAATTTTGAACAAATATATCAATCCCCATTTTCGTGATTCCCTTTATAATTGAAATGAAATTGCATTTCATTAGCTTTTTGTGTATTAGTTAAAATTATGCTGTTGCACATATGTTGCGCAAATATCAGAGTGTTTCACCCATAAGTTCGAAAATACTTAAAATAAACGAATACTTTTTCCCTCATAGTATATATATATATATATATATATATATATATATATGTGTGTGTGTGTGTGTGTGTGTGTGTGTGTGTGTGTGTGCATGCGTTTTATTTATATCTATCTATGTATCTATTCTACATGGCTTAAACAAGAAATGAAAATTTCAGAATTCTTAAAGTTATAGTTATGACTTTTTCCCGGTATAGACGAATACTTTAGCCAGGATTAAACAAATTCCTTGTCAAACACTTGTAGTTTATTTAATGGCTTTATGTTCAAGGATTCAACTAAATTCAAATTTAAAATATTTACACGAAATGTTGAAGCTCATAACTTTTTTTTTCTAGAAAGTTTAATCTTTGAGAGTCAACAGTTATTGGGAAACTGCACAATACCTCCCATTGTGCAATCAACTTTTATCAACTGCTCATCTTCTAATGAGACTCTCGATCACTAAAAAAAGATTCTCAGTTGCACAATTTTTTAGCCTCCTGCGGGAAGCAGGAGGCTAAAGAATTGTGCAACTGAATTAATCTATGGTAATATTGACCATTTTTCATAAGAATCCCACATAGGTAACAGGAAATTAGATGTTGAGATCCAGCAATTGTTGAGAAAATACACAGTATCTCCCATCATGCAATAGTTCAATACGACGGTATCAAGTGCTTATCCCCACTTTAAAGTGACACATGTTAAATTAAATTAAAGGATGTTGGTAAGTAAATGGGTAGTTATAAGAGTAGATAAGATAATTATATACGGAGTTCATTTAATAAATAAGGTTAATTTTTCCCAATGAGTCGGCAATAGGAAGTACTGTTTGTAGTTACACTTTATTCAAGAGTGATAGGTTGTTTCATTTCCTAGAAGACATAACCGTTTTTTTACTGACCGCTGATCCCGGATCTTCCCCCCCCCCTTTTTTTTACTAGAGATTCAGTGTTTTTTTACCACTCGGGATTGTTGTGGCCAACCCATGTTTAGCACATTTATAAATATTTTTTGCTAAAACACGCTTCTCCGTAAACATCACTCATCCTTCTGTAAATTTCACATGGTTTTTGCTTCTCAACTACCGAAGATTTGATGGCGGACTTCTATTTAAACTTTGAGTACTGTTTCATTTGCAGGCGTTTTGAATAACCTCAAAAATATTTGTTGGAGATTAAAATAATTTTTGCTATAAATCGATTCCACGCAATACAAAGTTTGCATTTATGAAATTTGTTGTTTTTTTGTCAACAGGGCGGCCTAAAGTCGGTATCAGCCAGTCAGCGAGGGAGTATATCCCCTTTTCAATAGCGCTAGACCAAGGAGATTGTTTTTAGCATCTGAGGTAGAGCGCCACACCTAGCATCAGCTCCTTACTTTACCGCACAGATCCCTGTGCTACTCATACGCTGAGCTGGCGAGGACCGGTATCGAACTAGGAACCTTGTGGTTTCTAGCCGAATGCTCTACCGACTGAGTATGAAAAAAAAGTATTTGTTTTTAGATCCCCTTATTCATTAAATGCCCTCGTAGATGAAACTGCATAATAATGTTCTAATCAAAAAATCAAAAATTAGAAATGAAAATCTCTCTCTCTCTCTCTCTCTCTCTCTCTCTCTCTCTCTCTCTCTCTCTGTATATATCTATTATTATACTAAAGCTGAGATTATCAACTTTCTTTTCCTAAAGGATTTTTTTCTATTTATGTTATGACACAATATTTATACTTAGATATTCCTTGGTTTTAGGACTCCTCATTGTTTTAAAAAATCAGTTTAATTGGTTTTAATTAGCCGTAATTAGCAATTAAGTCAACAACAGACCAATCCCTGTCTTATATTATATACGATTCTCTTATTAGATTCTCTATAGAGAGTTAACGAGAGTGGGGGAGTTAACGGGAGTGGGGAGTTAACCGGAGTAGGAGGGCCCACAGCCTTTAACAATTTTATTACCAAAAAATCAGCAGTCAAACCCTCCTAGCACCTCCTAACTCTAGGTAGATTCGCCCCTCCAGACCACAGAGAAATGTTGGTTTGTTTTAATAAAACAAAACAAAAGTATCTTTTTACGGCATGATTTCAATTTTAGTTGAGCGTAAATTTTACGAAATTGAAATCATGCTTTAAAATAGATTTTTAAATTACTTTAATTATTAGTTTATAGCGTCAAATTCGGAATACAGGTCTGGTTTAATATGATTATTAAACTTACTTTTAAAAATATTTCAGGTTGGGTAAAAAAATAGTTATATATTTAAATATTATGGAATTCAAATGAGCAAACATTGACTACCCCCACTGTTTAAGTGAAAGTTTTCTTCGGGCTAAAAAGTTTGTTTTAGTTAAAACTAAAACAAACTAGACTGACTTCTGATTTAGGTCGATAAAATTAAAACGGAAAGTTTTTTGCTGGTACTAAATGACAGTTTAACTGCAGTTTATGAATTAACATTTTGCGAATTTGGTTACGGTTTTAGGGGATTAAGGTTGTTTTTAATTACGTATTGCTTAAAAAAATAAACAGCAAAAAACACAAATTACTATACGTTTAATGTTGAAAAATATTTTTTAAACTAAGTTTAATTGAAATTATACATTGCTATATTAACACAAACAACTGTCTCAATAATAGATTCAATAATTAATTTCAATGGTTGATTAAATGTATAGTAATTTGGGTTTTTTGTTGTTTATTTTTTAAAGCAATACGTAATTAAAAACAACCTTAAGCCCCTAAAACCGTAACCCAATTCGCAAAATGTTAATTCATAGAATGTAGGGCTGTTTTCTGACTTAGGTTGGAAAATTAAAACGGAAAATTTGTTGCTGGTACCCAATGACAGTTTAACTACAGTCTATGAATTAACATTTTGCGAATTGGGTTAAGGTTTTAGGGGATTAAGGTTGTTTTTAATTACGTATGGCTTTAAAAAAAAATAAACTCTGTCTTTAGTCTTTTTATTTATGCAGAAAATAGTATCAATCAAATATATACCACTCCGATATTACAGTCTGAATAATACAAATAATTGTAATCTTTGCGGAGTTCCGTCATGGCCTTTTGCCTCAAAACCCGCTTGCCGGTGACTGCTGAAAAAAAAGCACCAGCTACGATTGAAGTCCGTAGCGGAAGCGGCGTGAAAAAACAAAAATAACTAGGGTTTAGGGTTTAGGGTTGGGGTTTGGGTTTAGTTTAATGGAAAATAAATAAATAATTTGGGCTCTGTTTTTTCTGAGTCACCCTGTATACAGGGTGACCCAGAAAAAACAGAACTTTGTAATAAAACAGTTAATTTTAACTAGGGGGGTTTAGGGTTAGGGTTGGGTTTTCAGTGGAAAATGCCCCAAAGTTGGTTCTTTTTTTTTTCTTTTTTTTCAAGTGATACCGCTTCGGATACAGACTTCAATCATAGCTGGTGTTGTTTTTCCACCAGTCAGCAGCTAGCAGTTTTTGAGGCAGGAAGCCAGGGCGGAACTCCGCAAAGATTACCATTATTTGTATTATTCAGACTATTGTCCTCGTCTTCATTGTCATCTGTACAAAGTTTCGGCTGATGTGCCCTCCGGCCTTCTTCAGGTATTTCTTGTCGGACTCGGGAACCTTCTTGTAATTGGGAGCCATCACGGAACTTTGAACCCAACCCTTTATTAGGTCCACGGGGGTATCCTGTTATCATTCCACTAACCATAGCTGGGGTACAGGTGTTAAGCTGTGTTAATTATTATTCTATGTTACTGCTGCCCCTGACAAGGATTGAACATGCAGTCTAGATATAACTGGCATTTAGAACTGTCTTAATCTAACTCCTTTATCTACTAGGATATGTGTTCAATTGGACAATCCAGTGTGAATTTTTTCAATTGCAAAAGTTACAATTTATTTTGTAAAAACGGATTTTAAGTAGCCTCTTGCCAAGCATCTTGATCAAAATAGACGAAAAAAAACGTTTTAAATATATCAAAAATAAATTATATGTGTAATATTATTTTATGTTACTACTTTTCGACTTCGACAAAAATTTGACCTTAAATAATCAATTTTATAAATTTTAGTTCGTTTTTAAAAATGAAAAGCAGATGATATTTTGGCAGATCCTACTCTTTTCCCTAATCGTCTAGCGAGAGCTTAATGGGTGACCCAACGGGTCACGTTTTGTCTAGTATATATATATATATATATATATATATATATGTGTGTGTGTGTGTGTGTGTGTGTGTGTGTGTGTGGAAATAAATAGGTAAATAAATCCGACAGTAAATAGAAAACACGAGGTATTTCAAAAAGATATTCTTGATAGTGAAGTCGACGTTATAACGTCAGTTTTAACAATCGTTCATCAGAACTGGAGAGGGAAAGAATGTTATTTGAGTAAAGTGTTGATGACTTTCAAAACATGGGAGAATAGTAGTTCAGTGTAAAGAAAAGGATGTAAACGAGTTCGGCATATCGCTTTTTCCATTCTATGCGAAGACTTCCAAAGTTTCATAGGGACACATAGATATAAGACGAGAAAATATAAATTGACTGAAATTAGTATAATCAAATTAATAAAGTAAGAGAGGTTTAGGGTAAAAGTTTGACCATTATGTTGTTTGAGGTGCCTAATCTGTTTCATGTTGTGTTGTTACATTATGATTTCGTCATTGTAAATGCGTGTGGATGGTTTGTGTGGTACGATTCAAGCGTAGTAGGAATAGCTCTATGTGGGTGAGTGAGGGTTGAGTAAGGATAGAAGAAGTTATGGGTTAATGTGGGAGGCGAATTAGTTAAATTTAGGTGTGTTACATTCATCTCGGACCAATTTACCAAAGAAGGACGATATGTTGAAGAATTCCGGCCGAGTATTAGGTAAACGTAATAATTCCGACCGAGTATTAGGTAAACGTAATAATTCCGGCCGAGTATTAGGTAAACGTAATAATTCCGGTCGAGTATTGGGCAAAGGCAACGAATATCTGTTTTAATCTTTTATGGTGGCACAATTGAAATAAGAATTATGATAAGTTTCGGATATGTGTTAGAAGAGACAATTGGTCAGATTTCCTAATCTAATGTCTCTCTGGTGTTAATATATGCATTTTTAAAGGGTTATAAAAGTTTCTCCTATTTGTATCACAATCTTTGCATGAAACCATATAAAGGCCGGCGTTAGATTTCATGTTAAGTGTGTTACGGATAGTTTTAGAGAGTAGAGTAACCGTTTTAATATACAGGTTATTTAAGTTCTTTCCTATAAAGTCAGAGGAAGAATTATTTGTTAAATCTATGTATCAATGGGGTAGTGTGATGGATGGTATTCTTCAACTCTCTGTCTCTGTCTCTGTCTCTGTCTCTGTCTCTCTCTCTCTCTCTCTCTCTCTCTCTCTCTCTCTCGTTCTTTCCCATATATAGTTTGTATACCTGCAAGAGTATGTATGTTAATATGTACCCGGGTGCATGTGTGTGCATGCGACCACGTGTATTGGTGGGTGTTCCCCTCTATGCATATATGTATCCATCTAGCTACCTATCTATTTATCTATCTATCTATCTCAACCTGTTTCTATCTATCTATCTATCTATCTATCTCTCTTTTTACATCTATATATCTATCTCAGTCTGTTTCTATCTATATATGCATCTTAGTCTGTGCCTATCTACCTATCTTTCTCAATCTGTTTATCCATCTATCTTACATCTATCTATCTACCTATCTATCTATCTACCTCAGTCTGTTTCCTCATCTATCTATCCGCTTCTATCTATCTATCTATCTATCTATCTACCTCAGTCTGTTTCCTCATCTATCCATCTATCTAACATTCTATCTACCTATCTCTGTCATTTTATCTATTTTATCTATCCATTAATCTATCTCTCTCAGTCTTTTTCTTCTTTCTTTCTACCTATCTCAGTCTGTTTATATGTATATGTGTGCGTGTGTTCATGTATGTACGCGCGTGTATGCACATATTTATGTATGTATATTAGGGTAGTAGATTTTTATACCAACACTAGGTTCAAACGGAGGAAGTTGCTAATTAACATAAAAAATAATTGTACCAAATATTTTTCGATAAAACTTTACCAACGTTTGAGCAAACTTATTTAAATACAAACAAAATCGAATGTTTTGAATTTCGCTCAGTGTTAACCAAAAAGAAGTAGGTCAGATTAAACCGTAGTTTAAAAAGAAAAAACATGTAAATAAATAGACTTAATAAAAGATTTTATTTCATTCAAAATCATGCAATTCTTAGTAGTTTAAATAAAAGTAAATAAAAAAGAAAATGCAGCCAAAATATTTAATTTAAGAAAGTATAAATATTAACCAAATTCGACCTCGTTTTAAGCGGAAACTACGATATCAACACGTTTTGTTGCTTACATTTGAATTTCATTTGAGCTGATTTAAAACAGAAAAATAATTAAATCTTTTCCTTTTTTATTTTAACACACTTAATTATTAGAAAAAAGAATTAAGTAGCTTTATATTCCCTGTGTACTCTTCGTAGAGAACCGTCCCGGCCTCCTGCCTCGAAAACCGCTAGCTGGTTACTGCTGAAAAAAAAAACACCAGCTACGATTGAAGTCCGTAGCTGAAGCGGTGTAACTTGAAGAAAAAAAACTAGGGTTAGGGTTTAGGGTTAGGGTTGGGGTTTAGGGTTAGTTTAATGGGAAAATAAATAAGTAATTTTGGCTCTGTTTTTTTTTTTTCAGGAACAGAAACCACAAATTTCGTGATAAAACTGTTAATTTTAACTGGGGGGAGGGGGGTTAGGGTTAGGTTTTTGCAAGTGACACGGACTTCAATCGTAGCTGGTGTTTTTTTTCATCAGTCACCGGCTAGCGGAATGGTAGTCACCGGTGGCCGGGATGGTACTCCGCGAATAGTACCATTCCCTGTGATAGATAATTATTTTTCTTTCACAAGTTTTTTTTTTGCGTGCTACCAAACGATTTGCCTTTATTTATATGGTAAGTAAATACATACTTATCTTTTCCTATATTTTTCCATTTCTTTAGATTTCACTAATTTATAATTCAATTTGTTCAATTTCTTATAACAACAAATACATTTTTTTCAGATAGTTTTCTAAAAAAATGGTTGGAAAACGAACTCGTAGTCCTTCTCCTACAAATTTTGGAGGTCCATCTTTTCCATTAAATAAGACAGAGCTGCCTAATTTTAGACAAGTAAACCAATATAGTTATTTTCTAAAAAATACTTGTTCAAATTTAACAAACTTCAATATTTCAAAATTAATGGTAAAAAATATAATTTATATTTGGAATGCGGTTAATCCTCGTTTACCTCTGTTAAGCGAAAAGTCTATTATAATTAAACTGAAAAGAACATGTTTCCAAAAAGCAAAAAGAAAAAGCGCAAAAGAAAATTATGGTAAAAAAACTGGATACATTTTTTGACATTTTTTCTTGTTCCTGTCAATTGCCAATTTTAAGTTGTGAAGACAAAAATGTGAAATGCAAAAAAGAAAATTGTCAGACTAGGCACATAATCTGTATTTGTCCTCTTAAAGATAAGGTAAAGTTATTTTTCTATTTTTCTTTTTTTTCTTTTTTAATGAATTCAAATATCATCCCAATATCATAAACATTTTAATTCAATTGAATTTCTATAATTATATTTTATGTAAATAAGTTAGAAAAATAACTTGTACCATTTTCTTTCTATGTGATATGATATTTTGAGATTTCAGTTGGTTATATGTATTTATTGTGGACTTGTGGAATTTACCCTGAAAACATATCAAAACTACACAGCCTAATCCAGTTTATTGTTGAAGTTTATGCAGTTAGCTGGTTTGAAATTAAAAGAGACAACACATTTCATAACCAACAACTGTATATTTTCAATATGCTGCAAAGAATTAAAGAGCTAACACCTGAAATTCAGGAGATTGCATTCAAAAATATTCTGCATAATGCTTTTGGCCTTCTACCAGAAAATATGTTGTATTCAATGTTTAAATCAGATGAACTGGAAGTGAGCGACGAAGCTATAAAATAATTTTAGCTATTCGGTAGGTAATTCATATAAGATTGATTAAAATGATTTCATCGATTTATAGATTCAGTTTAAAGTAATATCCTAATTTCATGATGAAAATTAAAAATTAAGACAAGGTTGAACTTTTAATTTAATTCAATATATTGATTTTTCATTTTTTTAGGAGAGGGAAGCCAACCAAAAAGCCGCTAAAAAATACCAAAAATAAAAATAAATGTTGATGCTACACATTGGTCACAGTTGATCGACCTGTCTCAAAATGGAATTTGTGAGCCTGGATTCACAGAAGAAATTTTAAATAATTTTCAATTAATGAGGTAAAATGCTGCTTATTTGAGATATTAGGGTGGGGTGGGGGTTATAATTTCACTTTAAATGTTACTTTCTATATATTCTATTCATTTAATTTGAATGAGATAAATTTACAATTTTTGGGGAGTGAAATTATAAGATTTTAAAGCAAATTCTTATGTAAATGTATCAAAAACAAGGATTTCAGAGGGTTTCATATTAGATGATCTTTAAAACTAAATGCTCAAAAATTAGTGCCAGCTAGAAACCTACTTTTTGGTGTCAGTACTTACCATACCAATACCCAACTTTCTCTATTTGTTACATTTTGATATTCCAAAAAAAAGTTGAAAATCGACCTACCCTAATGTATATGTATGTATATGTATGTATATGTATGTTTATGCATATATATGTGTATGTGTGGATGTATGTGTATGGATATGTGCATATATGTGTGTATATGCATATGTATGTGTGTGTGTATATATGGTACATATTCAGGGGATGCGGATGTATTAGGTATGTGTAAGTACCAATATGTATGAGTGTACGAGTACTCTTATGTATGAGTGTATACGTACGAATGGATGTATGGACATGCGCGCGCATCAGTCTATGTATGTATGTGTGTGCATATGTACGCATGTATAAGTGAAACTACGAGCGTGCGTATTTGCGTACATACTTGGAACCTTTTACCAACCCCGATTAGCTTAACATCTGTCCAACTTCCACAACCCATACCCCAACACCCTACAGTATACAAAATATTTGAAATCTTAATATTAGAATTATTCTAACATCCTTAATTGAATCGCACCACATCCATACTCCCCCACCCAAACCGTTGACAGTATCCATTTTTCCTACAGACCTCATGTCAACATCAGTCCAATCCAGCAATATACACACACACACGCACACATATGCATGCGAATACAAACGCTCACACTTCAGTATTGTTCAGACGTTGCACACTCGTAAAACAATGTGAATGTGTGTGAAACCCACCGATTTGTATACATAACCTTTGCACTGTCCATAAATACAAATACACATACACATATCACTTCATCCAATCATAAACATCTAATGCCCGCAAAAACCTTTTGAATTTTTCGATTTTTTCGATTTTCCTTGTATTCGTATCAACGTCACCTGATGAATGCATGCGATTTTAGCATGTATGAAACCTAAGTTTGTTACTGTTCTATTGCCATCAAATAAATAGATATGTAATCCCTTTATATATTTATTTTATTTTATATATATATATATATATATATATATATATATATATATATATATATCAGAGGAGAACCGTTTGCCAATTTATGCTTCGGTATCATTTTTTTTTCAATGAGGGGGGGGGTAATACCGTGAATTTCGATTCGGTCTTTAATCTAGTATTTTTGCTTTCAAAAAAAAACCGTCCATATTCAGTCAATATCTGATTTCAGTTAAGATTGACAAATCTGCAGCTTAGTCTGTTCAACTCGCAATTTCTCGGGGATTTCTGTTCCGATCTTTGAAATATTTATATGGCTGGATAGAAAAGAAAAGAAAATTTTTAAATATGTAATTTGTATGTGCTTTTTTATCCATTGACTTGTTTTTTACAGCGAGTTAAAACGATATTTTGCTCCAAACAGCCGAAAATGCGAAATATGATTTCTATTTTTTTTTTTTTTTCGAGACTGAATTTCACACGTTATTTATTTCAAGTGGACCAGTCTTTTTCAATATTCTTGAAATTGTACTTTCAATTAGAAGACACCCTAAACTACAACCAGGAAGATGTTTATTTCATCTCCCACCTCGGGAAGCGAATTCCTTCAAAAATCATAAAGCAAGCAAAAAAAAAAAAAAAGCAATGTCTTATTAATAGAAGAATTATTTTAATATATAATGTGTGAATTTTTTATAATGTTTTAATGTCAGGCTTTATTGTGAAACTTTCAATTTTAGAAAAAAACGAAAATTACAAACAATTAAAAAAACGTAAAAAGGGCGGCTTTTTCGTTCGTTCTCTTTCTAGTTAAATGCTTTTAAAAAACGATAAATTGTTAAAAATATATTTCCATTTTTAAAAGAACTTTGTCTAACTTTTATTTTGAAGAATAGTATATCTATAAATGAGGTTCAATATTGTGTGATAGTGGTGGTGGAGTAATTCTTTGACTTATTTGTATTATTATATATAAATTCTGCTTTCAAAAAAACTTTATATATATTGAAATATAGATATCATAAAAAGCTATTAAAAAAATAATAAAAAACGATTGAAAATTTAAAATGTGCATAATTCGTTAACGTACATTCCAAAATGTTTACGAAATAAATTCTTGAAAATTTTTGGTAATTACACGTGTTTAGTCTAAGTTCCAACAATTATGATGTCATAAAGGTATTTTACAATACCAAAGCACTACCGCTGATTGAAGAAAAATTATCCAAAATCAGAGAATTATCTGATTTTAATGAAATTTTCAGTGCTTATTTATCAATTAATGAAATTTATAATACATCAGTTATTTTGTTTAAACACTTTCTGATTTTTTTAGATCTCCTAACCCCCCCCCCCTCATTTTTGGGGCGCAAAATATAAGGGGAGTTATATATACCTGATATAAACTAATTTCAGTACAGATTTTTATTTAAGCAAACGACCGAAGGTGTAAATAGAAAATAAAAGGTTACAATAAAATAAAATTTGAAAATTAAATGTAAAAAAATTTTTTTTAGATTTTTTAACTACTTTGTTGTATATGAAATATAATTTTCTTTTAGATTAGAAGTGAAATGATTATACATCGATATTTGTTATGTTTTAAAAGGTGGGGGATAAACTTTTAAACTATAACATCATTCATCTTTTGTACAATTTCATGAAGTATTCTTTAAGCAAGAAAAGAACCATGGCCTTGCAGTAGATAGGATTCTAGAATTATTAGATGATAATCAACTATATTATACTTCTTACTGTAATTTGCGCCTGAATCTGCGTTTTATAAATGAGAACTGTACCCGTTTAGTAACAATTTTGACAAGCTTAGAAGAAACTAAGTCACTGCTAGCATGTGTTGATTATCACATGATAGAGATGTAAAACAGTATTTGCATACTGTTACATCAAAATCCACATTTGGTCTAGAAACCGACCATCTTCTGTCTGAACTTGAAAATACAGAGAGGGAGAGAGTTTCCAAGATTTTTTTGGCACATTTTTTCGAAACTGAATAAATATCTGAATTCTCACCCTGTTTATAATTTTTACAATGCAACTCATCAGTTTGATCCTTGACATTTGCCCTGTATGAGCCATGATATTGATAGCTCTGTAGCCATTAAAGACTTGCAAGATCCTTCTACTGATCTTCTTGAAAAATTCCAAATTTATGAGAATTACAAATATGACATACCAAATCCTTTTAATATCCCAGCATTTTGGAATGCAAATAAGAGCAGATCCTCCGTTATGGAACAGATTGTTAATAAGATCATTTGGATGCCTGGTAAATCATTTGCTGTTGGTTCTTTAATATTGTGAATCAATAATTATAAATCAATTTGAATCCCTTTATTTAAAAATCCAAAAACAATCTGAACGCGTTCTTTCTTAAAGAATGAAAATCTGATTACAAGTTCTACCTCAAAGATGATTATGCACTGCAACATTCCATTTGTCTAGTCATGTTATCGTTTTACTTTTACATATAATCTATTTTTGGACTTGGATTTTAACATTTCAAATGAATTGGTTGATATCTTCTATTTCTTTATATGTAATAAAACTTATTATGCTTTTGTTTTCAGTTTTAATAATAATCAATGGATAATGATTAACTATTAATTAATAATATAGTAGTGCGCACTATCCTACACCTTCATCCAGAATAAGTTTTACCCTCTCCTTCACTATGCCTCTACCTTTCCTTTTCTCCTTTTCGCCTCACCATTTTACCTTGTCCTCACTTATATACCAATCCGTATTAACAAGGTCAGGCTGAAGTAGTTTCTGAATTAACAGAAACAAAATATCTCCTCTGAAAATTTGTGTGTGGTACCTAGATCCGATGCTATTAGTATACATATTCGATTTTATAACAACTTTCCACCAAAAAAAGTTATTAAGAAAGTTATTAAGAAAAATACGTTGTCGAGGGTAGAAATAAGTATAAGACAGTTTTGAAAATTTGTACTTAACAGCAACATTGTTCAAAATTCAATATTTACATTTATTCCCTTTCAATTGTAATACTTGAACACACCTGTTTTATATTGAATCAATAAGTTTTCTCTGAGGGTTTCAGATAGAATTTCATTCCAATACTGTCTAATGCAAGACTTTAAAGTTTCTCTATCTTCAAATTGACCTTTATTTTTGTATACTCTTCTTGACAAAATTCCCCACAAATCTGTAGACTTCGTGGACAGTCCAAAACTTCAATATTTTTTGTTTGAAACCAGTCTTTCGTGAGCTTAGAAGTGCGTATAGCTGCGTTGTCCTGTTGAAAATGGCATTATTGGTGTCTAGATGATTTATAAATAGGACAAGACTTTTTTTTCCAACACATTGATATATCGAGCAGAGTTTTATTTCCCTTCCATCACTACTATATCAGCCTTTCCAGACGCAGAAAAAGCCCCCCTAACCATAACAGATCCTCCTTCGAATAGTCTTTTTGAAAACAGCTCCTTTCTGAAATCATGCCAAAAACACTGGATGCCGTCGGGCCCATCCAAATTAAACTTTTTTCTCGTGAGAAAACACAGTGGTTTCCCATTTCTCCTTTGTCTATGTTACTTTTTTCTTTAACCAATCTACGCACATCTTGTGTTTAGCAGTTAAAGCAGAAGCTGTCTTCCTGTTTCGATATAAGAGATTTGGCGATTCATGGAGAAGTTGACGAATTCTTCTTGGAGTGATGGGTAAATTCTGAGATTTTTGCAGATCTCTTGAGCTTGATTATCCTTTAGAAGCTTCTAAAAAAAAGTCGACGTCTGGCTGCTTTTGTAATTTTAGGTGGACGACCTGGACGTTTTCTGGTGCCATACGATTCAGGATCTTTTAGATAATGTCTCACAACCGTTCGGGACCTCGACAGTTCTCTTGCAATGAAACTTATAGATTTTCCTTCAAGTTTATAGGTAGAAAGTTGGCCCTTTTCATTTTCATTAAGGATGGGGGTAGTTCCTAGACATTTCGCAGTATCTGTATTCAATTATGAAATGTTTAAATAGGACTCACGTTTCTTAAAATCATGATAAGAGTCTTTTTATAATCTGCGCATGCACTTATTCTTCCTTTGGCATTCTGAAGTAAACCAGATATGCAAATTTTCAAAACTGTCTTATTTCTATCCTCGAAAACGAAGTTTTGTTAATAACATTTTTTTGGTGGAAAGTTGTTATAAAATCAAATACGTATACTAATACCATCGGATCTAGGTACCACAAACACATTTTCCGGGGAATTTGTGATGTAATAAGAAAATTATTAACGATTTAATGGAGTGTCTTATAATTATTTCCCTTTTGAAATGTGTATATTTCTAGATATGCGAGTTTAGTGTAAAATTGTTTTTCTACAAATAAAATTGTTTTTCTACAAATAAAATTGTTTCTATAAAAAAAACAAAATTTAAAAAAACAACAACATCGGCCCGTTTGTTTGGTGGAAGAAAAATGCTCTACCCAAATCTTTCTATTCTTGCAAGAGATTTTAAAAATATTCCAGTTATCTCTATAGGGAGTGAAAGAACATTTAGCAAGACAGTGCTTGTCATCAGTGACCGGCGATGTGAAACCTACTCATGCTGAGAAACTGTTTTTTCTTAACCATACTTAAGACAATGAGATGAAACATTCTAAACGTTGAATAACGTTTAGGGTCCCCAAATTTCTTAACACGGTAAAAGATATTAATATTTTAATTCATTATTAATATCTTTTTTGTTTTCGTAAGCCTGCAAAATAACTTAATACCATGGTAGCCGAGACGTAACAATTCACTAGCCCAGATTGATAAACAAAATAATTAAGGCAATTATCTAATTTTAATAAGATTTTCAATGTTAACTTATTAATCAATGAATTTTATAATGCATCAGTTATTTTGTTAAAAAATTGCAGATTTCTTTTAGGTTACTTGCGCCTCCACCTTCTGGGGACTAATAACACTTAGGGTATTTAGGGCTGTCTAAAATATAAATACTAACAAAGGGGAAGCAAGTGAAATAATTTTTAGTTTTAAAATTAATATTTTTAGATTCTAAAAAATATTAATTTAATGACAAGATTAGGTTAGTATGCTGATGTAATAATTGATGGATGAATCTCAGTTTTGTAGGGACCGTTGTTGTTTGGTGTGTGATGGGTTGAAGATGATCCGTGTTTCGATCCCCACAATTTAAGTGTATATGACTACGGAAATGTAGTTTCCATAGAAAACAAAATAAGAAGACAAAATTCATAAAAGAAACAAACTTTATATACATTAATTTACAATTGGTAAATTCACTTGTTCTTTCAGTGGTGTTGCAGACTGTATGTGTCTGTACGTAGTTGTGTGTGACAAGTGTGACATGTATTGTTTATATTTGTGCGATTGGTTGTGTCAACATTGTGTCAACATTGTAGCAGTTTTTTAAAACAATGTCTGTGATTGAAATTTGTTGTTGTCGAGCGAGACAGAGAGAAAATAGGAAACGAAAAAATAGACGGACCTGTTGAGTCGTATTTTATGTTTTCGAATAGCGTCTTCTCCTCATTGTGTCGAGTTGGGAAGAGCGTCCGTTCCCACTGTCGAGTTAGGAGCATCAGAGTCGGGAAGAGCGTAAGCTCCCACTCTGTTGTTTTTCCAGCTAAATGGGTCTTTTTATAATTTTGATTATTCGTCAAATATCAGCTGATCTTTGTGCATTCCATTGAAAATCTAATGACGTAGATATTGCCATCGGAATGTTCTAATATCAGCTGATTCTGTTACTTCTGGCATTCCAATGACCGTTCAGTTTTCTATTGATATAAATATTATCATTGGAATTTTTAACTATTATTTCTCGTTTGTAAACAATCCTTTGTCCTTAGATTATCTACATTGTAAACAATTATCTATTGTTTCTAAAATATTTCCAAACTAATATTATTTCGATTATCTTTTGTTTACCTAATTCTAAACTCATTACATACAATTGTAAAACTAGTTATTTGAGAAAACTTAATTATTTTAATTTATTCAATTCCACATGCCGTAAAAATATAGGGGCCAATCATTAATTCCATCTGGTTGCCACTTGCAATATATTTACTAGAAAATTATACTATATATTTACTAGAAAAACGTGAGCCGTTGGGTCACCCATTGAGCTCTGGGTAGTTAATTAGGATCAGGAAAGAAGTGAGTTTACACAGTGAATTAATCTAAAAAGATATATAGGGCCGAAGAATTTTTTAAATCATTAAAATCATTTTATAATACTTCGAAGAAAGGCAAAGTTTGATCTAATTTAAATTTAAATGGACCTGATTCTTGAAATTCTATTTGTAGCTAAGGTGTTGAGAAGCTAAGGTGTTGAGAAGCTAAGGT
This sequence comes from Doryteuthis pealeii, assembly GCA_023376005.1. NCBI lineage: Eukaryota > Metazoa > Mollusca > Cephalopoda > Myopsida > Loliginidae > Doryteuthis > Doryteuthis pealeii. Next base: position 60,033,575 of record CM042138.1, read on the forward strand.
GTGGAAAATGACTGAAAATCATATTTCATGGAAATAAAAAATAATCCCTCTCTACACAATTTTAATTGACAAACAAAACTATAGTGAAAAAGGTTTTGAAAATAAAGTAAAACGTTTTTAAACTTCGTCGGTGGTTAAATTAACAAAAAAAAAACGCTGTTGACAATTTATACATTGACAGAGAAGTGAAAGGGAAGCAGAGTTATCATTAGGGGATTAGGGGATAGTTATTATTGGCTAGGGGGGTAGTAAACAGAGAATTATCTCAAATGAGTCAAGTAACTGCCAGCAATCAGATCTGGCTTTGGAGTAGTAACAATTAAAGAGAGTGGGTCATTCTCACTCTCTCTCTATTTCTTTGACAGAGATACTATAATATATAGGGAGTGGTTAATGAAGATATATATATATATATATATATATATATATATATAGAGAGAGAGAGAGAGAGAGAGCGAGAGATGGGGAAAGTGACAGACAGACGTAAAGTAAGAGATGGGTTACTTTATGACTTAATTGCAAACTACTGCTAATTAAAAGGATGATTTTTCCAAACATAACTCAATCCCACAACTAAGGAATATCTATGTGTATTTTTGATCCTTAAACTAAACAGGAAAAAGCCTTAGGCAAAAAAGCTTTACTATAATAATAGAAGTAAATGATTACCTTAATTCAAATATAAATTTGAATTTATTTCTGTATTTCAATCTTTTTTTTTAATCATTTGAAGATTTCATATTCGGTCTTATTGATATGATTTTTCCGTCTCGCAGAAATTTTAGTTTTCAAATTTCTTTTCGTTTTTGTAAAATACGCTCACGGGCACGTGCGCACTCACGATTAAAAGAAATTGTATGAGTTGCGTGTTTTCATTTTGTTTGTAACGTTGAAGTTTTTAGATTTTATTTATTTATTTCTGAATATGTACTATTTTCTGATTGTCGGGTTTTGTATACTTATATATGGGTACGTAAATGTTCTTTTTTTTTAAATATCTTTATATAAATCTAAAATTATTTACATGCTTAAATTTGAATATATTCTTATTTCTTTTATTCAATAGTTTCTTCCGGTTTTTTAAATTTTATTATTGCTATTTTCTTCCTCGAGACAAATATGGCATTTATTTTTTAATCCTATCGTGTTGTTGACTCTTTTTTATTATTTGCCATTTTATTAGAGGGTTTTGATTTTTTTTTCTTTTAGTTTCCAGAAATGTTTAGAAAGTTCAGTTGGGATTTTTAGTTTTTCATTTGTAAAGGATAATCTGTGATTATATAAATGAAATTTCCAGTGCTGTCGAAATATATCGTATTTTTTTCCTCACTTTTTTCTTTTGGGAATATTTGTACATGGTATACTATGTTCTTACATTTACATAAACCTCAGAGTGAATAATCGCTTTTAGTTTTACGGTTGTAATCAGGTTCATCTGTTGTTTCATTAGTGCTATATTTGTGTTTTTGGTAGTTTCTTATTATTTTTTTTATTTTATTGTGAGCATTAATTATATTGCTTGTGTTGTTGGAACCTGAGTAACTAATTTTGAGTGTTTTCCTGTAAAATATTTTATTTAATCGGTTATTGATGTTGAAATGTTTATCAATTAATTTGAGGAAAATTTTACCTATATTGATATTAACTAGTTTGTAGTAAAGAGGGGGTGAGGGGGTGAGTCATAATTAATTACGTTTTCTCTTTCTAGTTTTGTTGGTTTGATTTTTAGAGGTTGTTTATCTGGTTTTGTGTGAATCCATTGTTTTCCAGTAGTTTATTTACATTAGATATTTTGATTTGATGATAATTTATTAATCCTAGTATTGGTTGCCTTAATTATGTGTTTAATTATGTGTTTAATTATGTGTTTAATTATGTGTTTAATTATGTATTTAATTATGTGTTTAATTATGTATTTAAAGTGGTTGGAGACGATGTTGATGTATAATGGTGTTTGATTGTCCCACATGAAAAAGTTTAAAAGTGTTATTAGCTAGGTTGAGTGTTAAATCTTAAAAATACTATTTTACAATATATATATATATATATATATATATATATATATATATATATATATGTATATATATATTGATAATATAATTTGCTATATATGTAAGTAAATACTCTTCGATATCATTAATTGAGCATGCATATATAAATTGGAATAGCAAAGACTTGAAGTAAACTGCGCTTGGTAATTGACATTTTCTCGGCTATGCGAATTTCAAACTAAGTTGGACTCGCATATCAGTTACCAAGCGACGTTGACTTCATCTCTTCACTACCCTAACCTATATATATATATATATATATATATATATATATGTGTGTGTGTGTGTGTGTGTGTGTGTGTGTGTGTGTGTGTGTACGTTTGCCTATATACAAACATAAACAATCATGTGCGCATATGCAGACGCGTGTGTACACTGAAGCAGCGGACGTGACGCTCAGTCTTTTAGACATGTCGGGTAAGAAGCTGTGAGGAAGTGCGTCCATGTGGGTGGATGAATAGACAAAGTAGATAGGACAAGGTTCGGGATGAATGCGAGGGTTAACTTGTTATTTTTTAAAATTATTTTATTTGTTTTATTATTCTTTTATTGCGCACTTGGCTTACGCTGACCTGAATGTCATACGACGGATATTCTCGTTATAACTGTCCAATTTTACAAAGCTGACTTCTTTTCACAGCCTCAAAAAGATTTATGGACGGGGAGTATCTAAAACATGAAGAATTGAATGTGACCTTATTTGATAAAACAAAATGCAACTAATTGTATTAACTATCAAACAATATTGTATATAAATCAACGTTTTTAGGATAATATATATATATATATATATATATATATATATATATATATATATTATATATATATATATATATATATATTATCTTAGCCGGTCTGTTATTACACTGAATACTTTTATCCTTCATGATAAGACGATCGAACTTATTGATCTTATTTTTAATTCATTTATAATTACAATATATATATATATATACATACATATATATATATATATATGTGTGTGTGTGTGTGTGTGTGTGTGTGTGTGTGTTGTGTGTGTGCCTGTATATATATATATATATGTGTGTGTGTGTGTGTGTGTGTGTATGTGTGTGTGTGCCTGTATATATATATATATATATATATATATATGATAAATGGAATAGATTAAATAAACTAACCGACTGAAAATAATATTTTAGTTATTTGACAATAATAATTTTGAAACAGATCTATTTGACTTATAGATGGGATCTTAACATGTGCTCTCACTTGATTCCAAACATGTTGTTAATAAGCTAGAGTAGAAATCACTACGTATGGTGATCCCAGTAAGTGTGGAATTTACTGACAAGTCAAGTTCGTTAACGATTTCCTCACTCCAGGGACCCACAATGATATGGACTTTAGATTATTCACGTTTCGGGTAGGTTCAGTTTTTAATTTTTTGTTACTTGTAAACACATTGCACCAGCCAGATATATAACTGTTAGCCTCCTCCCCTGATAGAGTAGGTTTGGCTCCCTTCATTTTCTAAACTAAAATTGATGTCGATGAGAATACGGAGAACGTACTGCGTAGCTGATGGCAATCCCAAAAGGGGACTTTTCAGACGGTCTTTAAAAAAGCAAGAGACGCTTGGAGTGGGAAGAGTCAAGGAAACAGGCGTTCTTTTTCTTCATGAATATTAAATGGCTTATTACCGGATAGTCTTTGTAGTTACTAAGTAAGTGTTTAGTTTAGTTTAGGACAGAGCTAGAATTATGGGACACTCAGTGAGAAACATACTCACTACCAATTATCAACACAGTCCTTGCAGTTGACGACATAAAAACAAAATCATACTTTTTCAAGTTAAAAGAACAACAAAATATTACTTGCAGCTAACAAAAGAATGTTAGCAGCAAGTAATATTTTGTTGTTCTTTTAACTTGCATTTTCTTCTTCTTCTTCTTCTTCTTCTTTCTTCTTCTTCTTCTTCTTCTTCTTCTTCTTTCTATCCACTGATACTCTTCACAAAATGTAAAGCCTCTTGCTTATTTCTACGAACACTGCTGCAGATTCAGGGAGCACAATAACACGTTTGGTTAGAGCAAGTTTTCATATACACACAAAATACTATTTTCTGCATAGTCTCCACCAGTTATATCGCTTAAAGTAACTATTCTTAAACAACAACAACAACAACAACAACAACAACAACAACAACAACAACAACAATGATGATAATAATAATCCTTTGTCAACAATTATAACTGCAAATAACTATTATTAATACAAATAAAGTGCACATGGTTATATATTATCAAGTATACAGGTCTAATACAAATAGTTTTCAAACATATCTATTTGATCCATGGATAGGATTTTAATTGGTACTACCACCCCGGGTCAGAGTTGACCTGGGAGTAATGGTAATGCCGGGGTACTCCACCCTTCTCAGGGTTGTTTTGGAAGTTAAATGTAACTTTTACATTTTCATCGGCACTTGTGCTGGTCCCACATTTACTGCATGGAAAGTTACCAAACTTGTAAGTTAATTTGGATACTTTCTACTCCGAATTCTTACTGTCCCCTAAATCTTAAGCAGATTTTGTTTTTACTTGTTCCAATACTTATTACTATAACAGTGTATAGAAATGCTCATGAAGATTAAAGAAAAATTATGTTTACAAGTATTTGAACCAACACAAAATAATGTTGTTTTACTGTGATATGCTTAGATTTCAAGTATGAGTAAACAAACCCATGCTAAGATCCTACTACTTACAAAGGGCGATCGAGAGTAACTATTTTCACGAAACCTATTATAGATACAACGAGCACAATAACACCGTGGGACAGAGCAATTTTTCAGTTACAAAAACTATTTTATTTACATAGTCACTCATGCATTTCATCTCATGATGAACCAAAATTCTGCATGTCATACTCGTAAAATTCTGCACCAATGGAGGCAACAATTTTTCACAGCAGCGGTGACGACATCTTTGCCATCAAAATGCCGTCCACGTAGTTCATTTTTCATCGGCCTAATTCATGTCGTTTTTATTTGGTGTTTTCATAGCTGTGACCTGTTACTTTTATCCTGGCCAATGCTCAACAATCGTCGATGAATGTCATTGGGTATAAATCAATGACACCTCTACTTTCATCTCATATGTCATTTTGCCAACCTGCTATTCGGCTGATATCTGGAACAAGACAAATAGAATAATAACTTATTGGCAGAAACATTAAATCTCTCCGGTCGCACCCCTCCTCCAAAATCATCTTCTGGCGTCGTGTATCTATATAATAAAGAAAGTGTTATTTTTGGAGTGACCACCTTACAAGCTCTTACATGCCAGTGGTGTTTAGTATGTGTAAAAAATAGTATTTTGTATTTGAAAACTCGCTCTATCCAAAGGTCTTATTGTGCTTTCTGTATCTTCCGTGGAAATAATGATAGATATTACTGCCACCTTCATATCCCACAACATTTTAGCATTATGCTAAGCTCCAAATATTTCTCTCGTGATTTTCACTTCACTTTATTTCTAAACTTTGCCCTACTGGAACAGAAAAGTCCACTAGTTGACATGTTTTCTTCTTGTTGATTACAACTTGGTCTTGTCATATTGACGGGATTAGCCGATCTGTTTTTCTCTCAAAATCCAAGAGAATTTTTAGTACCTTATTTTCCAGGACATGTTCTTGTCTGTGCATAAACTGTGTGTGTGTCTATGGTCGAATTTTAGTCGTTTGCGCCATTCCACTAGATCACCTTCCTCGCTCTTGTGCTTCTTCTGAGCTAATTTGCTGCATTCGATTATTATATAATTTTTTGTTTAATCATTTTATCTCTCTCTCTCTCTCTCTCTCTCTCTCTCTCTCTCTCTCTCTCTCTCTCTCTCACACACACACACACACACACACACACACACACACTCTCTCTCTCTCTCTCTCTCTCTCTCTCTCAGTCTCTCTCCCCCCTCCCCTATCTCTCCCCCCCACACACACATACACATACATACACACACACACTCTCTCTCTCAGTCTCTCTCTCGCTTCCCCCCCTCTCTCTCTCTCTCTCTCTCTCTCTCTAATATATATATATATATATATATATATATATACAAAAAGACAGTGTGTCTATCAGATCTGTTCTTGGTCCAATATTCAGCAATTTCTATTTGTGCAATCTGGAAAATAACATATTCAATTACATTAACAATAAAAACAAATCTACTTAAGATACGTGGACGACATATTAATCCTCACTAACAATACTAAAGAAATAACCACACTTCAAGAATCATTCCCAAAAAGTTCAGTACTTAACCTTACTATAGAATTTTTTTAAATAATAAAATCCCTTTTTTAGATGTTCTTATTCACTACCTCTCCCCACAAAAATCCACTAATAACAACTCGTGTACTCTCAAAAAAGCAATCATTAATAACTTAATACTTCACGCAAAATTAGTGTCCTCCTCCAAAATAATATTTTATAAAAATTAAAAGACATTAAATAAACATTCATTAACAATGGGTTTCCTAATTACTTAATTGATGAAGAAATTAAACTCTAAGTCAAAAATTACAAACAAC
>CM042138.1:60042679-60060179 GCA_023376005.1 Doryteuthis pealeii
TTTCCACGGACACAACACCGCCCTATAAGTGGTGCTTCAAATACACTGACTGTATTCTCTTTTGGAGAGGGAAAACCCTTCCCCACCCAAAAAAGGCTGTTCTGAGTATAACCTTAAACTACATTCGGTGATGAGACTCCAGTTCTGAACCTCTGGTGAATGTGTCTGTTGTACCATTACTCCCAAATCCGGACTGATAGAACCTGTTACAGTCCCATCTAAATTTGTTTGAAACGAACTTATATTAGGTAGGAATACTTTAAATAATATAACTGTAACTATATATATTAATAGTCACTCGAAACCATATAATAGCATAAAATACTTGATGTTATAATCTAATAAGAAGACTTGAAATCATCATCATCATCATCATCATAATCATAATCATCATCATCATCATCATATCACGCTGTCAACACGAATTCCCATGACTCTTTCTCATCAACCATCCCTATCCGTCATCACCCCGAGTAGGTCTTCCGCACGGCATTCAGAATCCGCACAGAGCTGATTGATGTAAGTTTTTGCTAATGTGTCTATTTGTAGGTATCCATAGGAGAACGTCACTTATGAATTCGCTCTTACTTCTCCAGCAGTATCCAACATGTTTCACTTGGATGATTTGTGTAATAGGAGGCAGATGGCCGTACAGCTGCTTTCTTGTGATATGCTACTTCTAAGATATGTTCAAGACAGTATACAACATTCTTATGTAGCTCCCATCTAACATAATCTAGCCTATGGAATTGTCATCATATAGTAGTCAATATACAATCTAACAGTATTGATTAAATGAAATTATATCCGCATAGAGTCATTTACTAAACTTTAACTTAGTTTGGCTCATGGCAAGAATAAGGGAACGCCCAGTAATAATCGAACTCACTAACAACGGTCTACTTCTCTCTAAAAGCATTGCACTACATGAGACAGCAAAGCAATTCCACACTATTCATGTACTAAACATTGCTTGGTTTGGCACAAGGCTAAAAGTATGGGACACACAGTGAGAATCGAAGTGTCTAAACATGTAGACGTGATAAAATAACATTGATCTGCTTTAAAAATAAATAAAGCATAGTATTCTTATTCATTGATTCTTATTTATTTTGTTAATTAAAGGGTAGAGGCGTTAAGCTGTGTTAATTATTATTCTATGTCACTGCTGCCCTTGACCAGGATTGAACCTGCTGTCTAGAGATAACTGTCACTTAGAACTGTTTTAACTTAACTCCTTTATCCACTAGGCCATGTGTCCAACTGGACCAAGTGACAGTTATCTCTAGACTGCAGGTTCAATCCTGGTCAAGGGCAGCAGTGACATAGAATAATAATTAACACAGCTTAACACCTCTACCCCAGCTATAATTTGCGGAATGAGAACATGATACCCCCGTGGACTGAATAAAGGGTTAGGTTCCGTGATGTCTCCCGTTTACGCTAAGAAGGTTCCCGATTACGACAAGAAGGTTCCCGAGTTCGAAAAGAAGGTTCCAGAGTCCGAAAAGAAGGTTCCCGAGTCTGAGAAGGTTCCCTAGTCCGACAAGAAATACCTGAAGACTGGATGGCACATCAGCCGAAACGTTGTCCAGATAACAATGAAGATGAGGACAATAATCCGAAAGATACAGATACTATATTTTTGATACAATCTCCTGTCTAATTCCCAGTGGGAAACCTTTCCCAGCCAGGAACCCCCTTGGTGAAGTGGCTAACGTGATGGACTGCGACATCGTCGTAAGAAAGTTCGAAGTCACGCTATTTCATTCACTTTCGGACTAGTACATTTGGAAAAGGTATGAACCTAACGTCTCCCTAGCTATGGATTAAATAGTACCATTATTATTTTTCTGATTTTTGAGATGTTGATACTTTTCCGTCCACTAAGGTTGATGGAGTAGTGTCCAAAAATAGATAAATGAATTATCTGCATCTGCGCAAGTGTATGTGCAGGCCAATTCCTGAGTCACAGTCTTTGGTGCACTGCACACAAACTGTGATGCTTTCTGAGGCTGCTGTCTTTTCTCCCTCTTTCTGGTTCTCTTTGCCGTCGAGGCTACTCTCCTCTCCATCTCCTCTCTGTCTCACCCCTCTCCGTACCTTGCTTAACGTTAAGGCACCAGGCCGCTCGATTTTTTTGGATCTACCTACCATGTGTTTGTGTCAATGTGGCATATGCTCATGTCTTTCCCGCAGACATCTTTAAAGTGTAGGCGTTGTCTACCTACCGACCGGGAGCCTTTTATTATTCGCCATACAAAAGATCTTGAAATATCCAAGACAGCGAAGGCGCCTCTCGCAGATAATGGAGAACATGCTGTTTATGTTGGCGCAATCCAGTATTTCTGTGTTTGTCATTTTATCCTGCGGATGTGTAGAATACGTCGTAGACATCGGAGGTGAAAATTATTGAGCTTCCTTTCGTAGCTTGTATATGTTATCCACGCTTCGCTACTGTAGAGGAGTGTACTGAGAACACACGTTTTGTAGGCGGTCATATAGCCTAACTTATGCGCTGATTCTTATGATGTCTTCTTCAATGTTTTTCCTTGTCAATTATCTTAATTTCATCCTATAAGGGCAGATGATTTCCCTTTTCGTTTCATATATTGGTCAGCCATAATCTACTCTTTTATTTCACGTCGTACCACTGCTTTCGTGTTCCTCTAGTCTTACTTTCAGTGGACGGTATGTCTCATCTTTGCATATTTTGTCACAGCTTCATGGGATGGAATATATGCAATTCTTGGTCATGTTGTATTCTCTTAGGGGCTTGACTCGGGGGAGATGTTTACAAAGAATTGAATCACTCCTGAATATTGTCCTAATATCATATGGACAAAATATCATTTCGGCCAAGCCTTTGACATAGGGCAGACAAACTGTGGTGAGTTTTCGGGTATTGTCCTCTGTTTTGCGATCTAGATTTCTTGTAACTAATGTTATGCTGGGTAATAGTTTCGATGAAGGGTATATCTTAAGCTGTCTATTTCTTATTGATATTATCGTAGCAGTAAATACTACGATACTTAAAACCATTACTTCTATTACTTCCATCGCTTACAATCTGATTCTTCATTGTTCCCCCCCCCAAAAAAAAAAGAAAAAAAAAACAGCGGGCACGGGACTTACGACCTTCACCTCTTTTTATCGGACATGAGTCAGCAGGCAGACACTAAGGGTTAAACTCTTAGCATTGATCCAGCCACACAAAGAAAAACCCGGAATTCTTAAATTATGGATAAATAAGAGATTCCAGTTAATTCCAGACCATACTGGACTGGAATTAATGGTACATACGACAGCCTCAAATTGTTGTCTTTGAGCGACACGTCAGAGAAAATTTTCTCTGAACTAAAAAGTAAAGTGCTATTTTCGGCGGAGGTGCGATACCAAACCACTTGATAAACAGTGCGTTTTTCAAGGTTTCGACTTTTGGCTGACCAGCACCTGATCCTGACGCCTGTTCCTGCTGCTGAGATCTTCCTGCCTGTTGCTGATACTGATGCTGATACTGATACCTTTCCTGCCTGCTCTCTGTTGCAGCTGAGACCTGTCCAAGACAGCCAGCCGACGATCCAGTCTTCAGCCGACCCTAATCCGGCATTCTTCCGGTGAGCCTCGATCTGATCATCTCCTGGTCCAGCTCTTCCTTCATCACGGTCCTATTCAGGACCCTCTTCCAGCAACTGTCCTTTTTTTCACCAGACCCGCAATTCTTTGTGGACCCTGGCACTGTCAGCCCCCTTACCAACTAGTGGTGTGCGATTGGCTATCTTCAGCCCAATGAGACGCCCTTTTACCTCGTTTCCTGATGTAGTCTTTCCTATAAACACCTACTGTTGTGCAATCTCGTCGTTCCTTTACCAACACGCTATCGGGTCGTTCCCTTTACTAACTTGCGTTTTGCGGGTCGTTTCCGTTATCACACTACCAACCTATGATCGTTCCTCTCTTCGGCAACAACAGCCTCCTTATTCCTTTGGTGTGCCCAGCAGAATCCTAGACGAAGGAAGACCAGTCAGTCCAACACGACATCATCATCTTTTTATTTGCTGTAAAGTTCACTCAAATAAAATTCCATTGTTATTGTTGAACCGATAATTCCTTGTTTGTTCTCCGTTGTTTAGTTGTGTTATTCGATTCTTCTTTTTTTTTTTTCGCGGGGTCGACGTCATTATCGGCTCCGCGACAATATACATTTTCCCGGTGTTACATAATCTATGCTGTGGCATAAGATTATTGTCAATCCCCTGTAATTCTGAGGGGATGGCCCTTTTCATACTTATGTAAGGTAGTATAGAGATATGGTGGCGATCAGTGCAGTTGATGGCCCTGAAAGTGAGTGACGGCGTTTGACCTCACTCTCACCTTGCCTTCCGGGGATGAATCGTGGGAACCGGAAGGCATAGAAGAACCTGTTCCGGTTTAAGAATAGTAAGGAGCTTTAGTTTAGTTTGCAGTGGACGCCAGACAGAGCAGTCGGCCATGATGCTCTGTCTAAACTGTAACTCTGCATACGCGCGCTATGTTATGTCTGGGTTGGGGATTTACCGAATAAAGTAACATTAAAAGAAAATTGAAGTATTGTGTTTACTAAAAACTAACAATGACACAGGGCTTCTGATAAGGAGAAATCCCTAACAGAAAACCAGACCCGAAGTCCCCAAGAAAGTCCAGAGCTTAGAAAATTCCAGACCAAGATATACCAAAGACGATCAGAATAGCAAAGCCGACCAGAAGAATAGATGTCCAAGATATAGAAGCAAGTAAGAAGTAAAGAAGTAAGAAAGGGTATACAACAAAGGCAATAGACGATTTCTTTCTTTACGTTGTATGGATGGCTGGAGTTGAGGTACTGACCGGTGAATGTTCGACAAGAAGGTTCCAGAGTTTGACAAGAGACACATGAAGAAGGCCGAAGGGCACATCAGTCGAAACATTGTGTTTATAACAATAAAGGTGAGGACAAAAGTCCTACTATTGCTCTTCAACAAGAATGATTTTGCCTTGAATAACCCATGGAGGTTGATATCCCGTTAAACAAAGAAACAAACCAAACCAAACCCACCTATTTGTGCCTATTCTTCTATTTCTTGTGTTTCAGATTGTTGCATTCGCTTAATATGTGATTAAATGTTTTATATCTGTCACTTGTTATTAAAGGTATTTTTAAAGGTATTTGTTGTTTGTTTTTTTGTTGTTTCGTTTTTGTTTTGTTTAGGGTTTTTTGTTATTTGGAGGGGTTGTTTTTTCTTTGTTTTTTATTATTTGTGGCTGGAGATCGTGTCTCTTCAAATTACTTGTAGGAAATGGACACGTTGATCCAAGTTCAAAACCAGGACTAGGCTGATCATGTTTCGCATCGTGATAAAAAAAACCTTGAAAAAGATATGAAGCCATTTCTTCTACACCCCCCTCAACTATAAGTAAAAAGTAAGGCAGACTATTTAGTCTTAGTACAGCAACGGTACAAGAGGAAGAAAACTCCGCTTAAGCTTTACTCAGCTTAATAATTTACCTTGTGTCACAAACTGACCATGGTGGAGGGACTGAGTAAAACACACACACACACACTGTTTCTAAATATTTGGATAAACAGTTTGATTCCTATTGCTTGGGTTTGTAAATTAAAACAGGAATATTATCTTTAGTGGGATCTTTTACTTGGAGCACCTGCGCCAAGCATCTGGATCACAGCTTACTGCTTCTACTTACTGCTAATTATGATAATTTGTATATTTTCCATTATTCCATTATATTTTTCCTCCATAAATCTGTATCCTTGAAAGAGCAAGTGAGACACTCACATGGAAATTTGAAAACATTTAGAATTTCAATAAAGTTTAGTTAAATGAGAGAAACCACAAAATCGAGTGAAGATTCTTTCAACTCGATTAGAGAAACAATTTAGCGACAACGCACCAAAAGAAAAATAATCAAGATCTCACAACTCTTATAATACAATTGATAATCCTTCTTTACAGTTAACAGTATTCAACAGATTTCTATCTTCAACCAACAAATATATACAAGTATCTATCTATCTATCTCAGTCCAATAGACTTTTCTCTCTCTCTCTCTCTCTCTCTCTCTCTCTCTATATATATATATATATATATATATATATATATATATTATATTATATATATATATATATAGTCATCCACAGACATTGTGTTTCGACGTTTCATGCATACATATGTTACGATCACTAGAGAGCTCAAATCCGTAAATAACAAAGTCTTGTTTTACGCTAATGGAGAAAGTCAGTTAAAGTCCCTTTCAGATACCTCTACTGGGTATTGGGAGCATATATTCGTCAGACACCATGTTTCACCGTGTTTCGACGTTTCACGTCTCTTTAGTGTGGCTAGACTTAGCAACTACTTCTAGCCGGGAGCGAAACCCAACTGTCCGATTCCTTAATCCCTCGAGCAATTTGAGTTCTCTGGTGATTGTTAAAACATACATCCTGTAAGTATGTATCAGTCAATTGTTCGCCTCTGACTGACAGTCCCCGCGGCAGTAAGGGTAAGGAGCTTGACAGACGAAAATTCTGTCGGGTTTTTCTTGCACCCTAGAAGCCACTTAGGATAGACGTGCTTTTTTCCTCTCTCTTCCCAACTTAGTTCTATGAGTACCTAAGGTAAAGTCCATTATTCTCTCCTTAGCTTAAGGTCATTTCTTCTTTACTGACCATTAATTTGTTACCTTTTTTCTCCGTACTAAGCGGTACCTATTTCAACGAAAGTACATTGCTTATTGTGATAAATTTATCCTGACTCCACCATTTATTCCACTCATTCATGTTAACGTAAATGACCGGTTAGCCCAGTAGTTCCTTAATTTAATTCTTACCCCATTTAGATATTCTTTCTATATTTTAACGACTATTCAGCATGGACCCTTCGCATACCTTGATACCCCTCGCCATTACTTTATCTGTTGATATTTAAACTAAGACATACTATGTTACCAGCCATTCGGCCCTGCCTCTTTGTTCAACGCCATTGTTTGTATCTGTTAGCACTTTAAGACAATTTATTCGCTGTTCTATTTCTCTTTGATATTGCAAGTTTATTTTCATGTTTCAGCTTTTACACCTTCGTATAGTGAATAAAACCTGTCTTGTGTCCACGGTATTTTAGAGTCTTCATTGTTCGAGGGAGTTAACCTACACGCAACGAAAGCTGCGACGCCTGAGAAGGGTAGAGTTGTGTAAAGTGGTGGCGTGATACCATTTAAAAACGCTATAATGAATTAATCTTTCGAAAGAAGAAAAAATAAATTTATAGTTCTAATTGCATAAGAAAGAAGTTGAAACGAAAATCCATGAGAAGTCGAGGAGGGGCACGAGTAAACAAAGTGGAATACCCCAAAACTGACTGCACCTAGACGTTAGCTTCAAGGGGTTTCTAAAGAAGAAGCATGTTCCAAAGAATCCGAGAAACAACTCCACCTAAATATGAATTATAGGCATGTGAGTAAGTGTAAGATTGAACTCCAGTCGCGGTATTACATTCACTTCCGAACTAATATCATTGGGAAATGTATGAACTCCTTCATCCCCAGCTATGGGTTAATTAGTGCCACTACTGTTCTTCTACAAGGATAGATTTAGCATTAAATAACCCACGAAGGTTGTTATGTCATTAAAAACAAAGAAACCGAACCTAGAATGCAATATATCTTATACAACTTCATAAGGAAAAGTACACTGAATGAGTAAAGGAGAAAATAATGTTGGCCAATGGAAAATGGGCTGAAGTGGGATTTTCTGATTAAATGAAATTTCATTGTAATGGTCCCCATGTGATACAATGTATTTGGAATGATTTAATTAAAGAAGAAATAATATTCTCAGAGGGATCATTTGATGGTGGCTCTTTCAAGATTTGAGGGGAAGTACGTTCAAATGTTCAATAATATTTGAATCCCTTTTGTTAGTCTATCTTGTCAATGGGGTTTATTATACATATACCTGCAGAAAGACCCAAAAAATTGATAGTGAAGCCAGGAGATCTGAAGAATATGAAGCCTTCTTTCATTGCAATTACTCCCAGGTCCACTCTGACTGGAGTGGTATACCTGTTAGAGGCCCATCTATGGGTCAAATTCATCTATTCAAAACGTCGATAGGACTGTGCAAAAATCCCTAAGAAACAACGACACAAAAAATGTAAATAGGAATGTACTATAAACGCGATTCCCAAATCTCGAGGCATAAAATTACCCTACAGAGGTTGACATGCCGTTGAAATCAATCAACCAATCAATCATCTGCTGTTAGCTCACAATGATAAATTCATATTCCAACAAGACTGTGACAAAAAGTCACCAAAGTTTTAGAGCCTAAACATCAGTTCATTAGGTTGGCTAGCAAAAGTCCTTCAACTTATAACCTTTTGAGAACTTGTGTCGAATCCTTTCTGGGAAGTAATTATAGGAAAGCAATTTGTGGCAAATAATATAGATTTCTTGTATCAAAACTAGTTTGTATCAAATTCTAGCCTTTATATTTGAATAATCTAATATTAATAATACAAAACCGATGCACATATGCGTAAGATTTGTACTATTTTGACTGCTGTCCTCATATTTATTATTATATTCACAAGGTTTCGGCCTTCTTCATGTGTTTCTGGTCAAACTCGGGAACCTTCTCGGACTCAGGAACCTTCATGTTGTAATCGGGAGCCTTCACGGAACTTCGAACCGAACCCTTTATTCAATCCATGAGGGTAGACTGTTCTTATTCCGTTAACCATGACTGAGTACAACTGTTAAGCTATGTTAAGTATTCTATGTTATTATCGCTCTTGACCAGGATTGAACTTGAAATTTAGAGATGATTGTCACTTAGAACTATTAACTCAATTGTCCGAATAATCCAAATAATATAAATTATCAAGCCTTATTTCAAAAATTCAGAGAAATAGAAATCTTTGTAAGGTGTTTTAAATTCATTTCTACAACCCGTCAAAAAATGAGTTTTTGTAAAAAATACTTTTGCAGCATTTTTTTTTCAGAACTGATGACCTTGCATGATTTTCTTTCATTAGTGAAAAGTTAGCGTATACATAAAATCAACGGCGCTTAGTAACTGTCAGTTTCTCACGAGAAACTGACAGTTACCTTGGGAGCAGAGACTTTTTGGAATTCCTTATTTTTCAGATTCCAGAATGGTAGAACAGGTACCGTAGACAACATTGTTCGGGAATGGTGATATCCCTTCAATGAATGTTGAAAATCAACAGTCGGCTTCCGTCAATCAAAGTTGACAACAATGGTTGTTTATGCGTCCTGTTCATGTCTTGAACGGTTTATGATTGAAGAGATCAAGAGACAAGAGTGACAGTCTTTGTTACAAACAGTAGATGCTCTCTCCCTCTTCTTCTTCTTCTTCTTCTTCTCCCCCTCACCCTCCTCAGACTTAGTATTGATGTCGAGCACCTGGAGCCACGCCACTGGATACAGTTTTGTGTCATACCCAGGATGCGTAGGGCAATATATCCCGATTCCTCAGAAAATTTGGTTGAGATCTGGTTTCTATATAAAGTAGCTCAGACGGTAGAGCATGCGCCTTGGAACCACAAGGTCCCGGGTTCGATACGAACCCTCGCCAACTCAGAGCATAAGTGACACAGTTTGAATTCGTACGATAAAGTGGGGAGCTGATTGAAGGTGTGGTGATCCACCTCAGACGCAAAAATAATCTCCCTGATCCAGCTGATATTGACAATAGACCACAAAAAAAAGGCCGAATTTACTTATTTATAAGTAACTTTACAAGGAAAGTAATAGCTGCCAGAAATAAGTTTGTTTCTGCAAAGTTATCACTATACTGTGCATAACCAGAATTAACAATTACAATTAACAAAAACACTCGCACATCACTGGGCTTGTTGTACTCGAATATTTGGGATAGTCACTATTCGCACAAATCGCACTTTCAAAATGCCTCGTGAAGCAAGGCCTCTGGCTTTTTTTAGCTTTCTTTTAACAGTGATGCATATCGTGATCCTTAAAGAGGGCTATCATGCGAATTGGGTCCACGACTGGAAGCGAACATGTGGAGACCTAAATTACTACTAAGTAGCAATTACAGAGAACTTTTTGGAAATAATCGGTTAGTAAAGTTCAGTAATTAGTTAATTAAGAACAATACATATTATTAGGAAGCAGCTTCCAATTATTGACTTATTTCCATAAAATCGAATATATAAAGAAAGAACAAAAATAACCTCCTATACTATAAGTTTACAACTTGAAGAAATATGAATTATCAATACTGATTATGAAGTTAATTTCAAAACTTTTACTGCTGGTTCTTGAGTTACCTTAGGTGAATTAAACAATTTAAAAAAATTTTTTTTGACAATATTATCCCATTTCATATTGAAATGATGCGTATCAGAAACTAACATAAAGATTTTTGTCAAAGAATTTTAACAACGCCAAACATTATCAAACATAAAAACACCCAATTGTGGTATCCAGTGGAAATTTTTAATTACCACAGTCTATTTCTTTCAAAAAATGTCCATATTCTTGAAAATAAAAACTATTATTATTAGATATTTCTTCTTCTGTGCAACAATATTTTCTTCTAACATAACCCGCAATATACAAAAGAGATATTTTAATATCTTTAGTAATATGAGTTCCAATGTCTGCCAAGTTATCAAATGTTTGGCATGTCATTTCATCCAGAAAATATCTACATTATGAGTAATTATTGCTTGGATCCAAGTTGTATTCTTTGATATCAACGTAGAACCAGCACTAAAAGTTTTGAAATTGTATTGAATATTACATGTTCAGTACTGATTCTTCTTTGTTTTTTCAATAAACCAATGGCACAGGGGGTATTTTCGTTCTTTCTATGGACATTCTATTTTATGTGAATAATTCAATAATTGTAAGCCGCTTCCTGGTATGTATAATTGCTAATTAACTAATTATTTGACATTACTAACAGATTCATTACTAAAAGTTTTCTCTGTAATTGCTATTTAGTAGTAATTTAGGTCTCCAGATGTCAGTCCCAGTCGTAGACCCCATTCATATAGTTGCCAGGCCCCCTTGAAGGATAACCTTGGTGCTGAATGATATTCCGGAGT
The DNA here is from genome assembly GCA_023376005.1 of Doryteuthis pealeii. NCBI lineage: Eukaryota > Metazoa > Mollusca > Cephalopoda > Myopsida > Loliginidae > Doryteuthis > Doryteuthis pealeii. The sequence continues at coordinate 60,053,809 of CM042138.1, forward strand.
TGATACCCCATTGGCCTTGAAGAAAGCGATTTAATGAACTGAGCTCTTTTCTAGTATGACACACAAGCAACTTGTCCTCGTGTCTACTAGTTTTTCTTTTTCTGGTCCTCAAGACCACTCCATATTAGTATTCTTTTATCAGACTAAGTAAAACTCTTGACATCTCATCGAGGAGCAATGGTTAATAAGTTAGTATCGCAGTCAATCATTCCTGAAATTGAGTTTGAACCTCACTGGGTACCCCACATTTGAATACCTGTACGATATTATGCTATCAATAAATGAACGAAATTTGGTATGTTGTAACTGCTTCTTCAAACTGACTCACGCTGAAATCAACAGTTCCACTAGATCACCGAAGTTAAGCATTGATGAACTCATTCACCTTTCAATAGGGAGAAGGGCGTACACTTAAGCAACAATAGATACCGTAAACAACCAGTGAAGCAAAGCTTAATAGATAAAAACTGGCCCTTCAATTTTTTTTTTAAATAGCAACACAAAATCCTAACAAATCTTTATTGTCGTGAGTCAAATGTTTTGCAATATTTTGGTACGTCCTAGTTTGCGGCGTGTATATCACCTTAAGCCATGACCGCTGTATTGACATGTTGTACGTTTCTTCTCCATGTGTGATTTGAAAGTCACAAGGATGAATGTGCTATGTAATTCGTTAACTTTACGACTTTGAACTGGGCTATAACGCCGCAGAAGCAACCAAAAATATTTGTTGTGCGAAAAGGGAAGGCGTGATTACAGAAAAGTAAGCAGATAAGGCAAAATCAGTTAGGCCTAAATCTGTGGATTCCGAGGCCGTTTTCCAAGCCAAAGAAACAAATCCATTGTGGCTTATCCCATTTACGACCTCAGAGTTGCCGAATTGTGTCTCACATTACCAAAATATTTGCAAAACTTTTGACTTACTTTAGTATTTAGAAAATAGCTGAACCAACATTTTTCGAATTTCTTGTCAGTCATGACTTGGAAAGTCTTTAAAAGAGCTTATCTGAACCCTAGCGATCTGTCTCCTTGGTAACACCTCCTAATTGCACAAATCGGTGCTAACCGATACCTGCAGCAAAAGCCAATGGGTGTGGTAATGTTTGCCTTTACCCACACATACGTTATTGAGGCTCTACATTAAACCTGATGTTGAAGTACTATTATTATTATTATTATTATTATTGTAGTAGTAGTAGTAGTAGTAGTAGTAGTTTCTCACACCAGCGTTAGCTGGTAATCTTTCACTGGAGTTTGAATAACAACAAGTCTCCTCGGGTCTCCAGGAGTCTCCTGAGTATTCCAACAATGCAGTTTGAATGGTCTTAATTCTTCCTCTGGTTTCCAGTACCTCTAGTCTTATTTCTAAGCTTTTGGGGACCGTTCATAATGCCCCTACTACTATTGGCATCAATTTCATCCTCATATTCCACAGTTTTTTTCAATTCTCTAGCAAGGTCTAGGTATTTGTCTTTTGGTTTTCTTTCATCTTCATCCTGTGATCTGCTGGAACTGCAAAAACTGCAAAATCTAGCAGCTGACAAGTTATTTTTTGTTGTTTTTTCTTGTTTGTTTTTTGTTAATTAATACTAGGTCTGGTCTTCTGGCTGGGATAGGGTGATCCATCTTTATCTCAAAGTCCCAGAGAATTGTATGCGCTTCATTTCCAAGAACAGATTCTGGTTTATGCATATACCATTTTGTTGTATGGTCAAAATTTAATTTTTTGCTTAATTCCAAGTGGATCACCTTCCCAACCCAGTCGTGCCTATCTTTGTATTCCCGTTGCGCTAGTTTGCTACATTCACTTAATAAATGGTTTAAAGTCTCATCTCTGTCACCGCACAAGTCTACATTTACTGTTTGTTGTGTCTTATCAATTTTTTTCTCTTTTGAGGTATCCTCTTCTTAACCATGTCCAAGTGCAACCTCTCCGATTTGTCGTTTGAAGTGTTCATATAATTGTTTTTCTTCCCATCTTTGTTTTCTAGTTTTCGTTGTTTTTCTGTTTGTCCATATATTACATCTGCTGTTTTTGGCTGCCATAAGTAATCTTTCTTTGATCGTTTTTGTGTAGTCTTCGAGTCCTTGGATTGTGGCCTCTACACAGTCCCCTATGTTGGCAAGACCTCTTCCACCTTCTTTTCTTGAAACGTATAGCCTATCTCTATCATATGTAGGGTATAGAGCCTTGTGTAGTGTCATTAATTTCCTAGTTCTTTGGTCGATTATTATTATTATTATTTACTCCTTTTGAGTTTTCACATCAGTGTTAGCTGATGGTCTTTCACTGGAGCCTGAGTGACAGCAAGTCTCCTCAGGTCTCCAGGACTCTTCTGAGTACTCTGGCAGATTGCAGAAGTGCAGTGTTCTTAATGATTTCAATCCTTCCTCTGATATCCAAACTTTCCAAGCCCTTTTCTAATCCTTTTGGGACTGTTCCAAGTGCACCAACTACAATTGGTATAAATTTCACTTTCATATTCCATAACTTTTTCAGTTCTCTGGCAAGGTCCAGATATTTGTCAATTTTTTCATTTTCCTTTAACTTCACTCTGTGATCTGCTGGCACTGCAAAATCAACCAGTTGACAAGTTCTTTCTTTTTTGTTAATCAACACTAGGTCTGGCCTTCTTGCTGGGATAAGGTGATCCGTTTTAATTTCCAAGTCCCAGAGAATTTTATGCGTTTCGTTCTCAAGAACAGATTCTGGTTTATGCATATACCATTTTGTTGTGTGGTCAAAATTTAATTTCTTGCATAATTCCCAGTGGATCACCTTCCAACCCAGTCGTGTCTAGTTTTGTATTCTCGTTGTGCTAGTTTGCTACATTCGATTATTATTATTATTATTATTATTATTATTATTATTATTATTATTATTATTATTATTAACTGCAACTATTGTTCTGTGTTACTTTTTACTAAATTTTGAACAAATTCAATCATTTATTTCACATTGTTAAAAAAAAGTTTTCTTTTTTTCTTTTTTTTTTTCTTTTTCCGTGATAATCCTGTTTCTTAGTGAGGCTAATAAGGACTTTTTAAAAGCTTTTACAATTTTTAGGATACGTCATTCAGGAAATAAATTACAAGTAAGAAATATCTTGTGTGTCACCGCCTGTGCAGGTTTTGCTGTGAAATAACGCTGCGAAAAAAGAGGCATATTTGAAGAAATAATCCGTACCTCTTTATATATTTGTGTGTATGTGTGTGTGTGTATGTGTGTGTGTATGTGTGCTAATCATTAAGTTAATATTTCGTAATGTGTAGTGAAATTTCGTCTTACACAGTTTTTTTTGGGGGGAGGGGGGGTCTAATTAATCCAAATATGTGTGAACTCATTTTACCAGTCTCACATGCGTGTGTGAGTGGACCACGGTTATTTTTCATCCAGTTTTGAAGATTTCTCGTTTACTCCGAAAAAAAAAAAATCTTGTTTTGTTTATGGTTTGTTTGTTTGTTTCTGTTGTTGCTGTTGTTTTTAGTATATAGACTAAAAAAGACAACGGCTCCTTATTATTCTTATATAACATTTTATTCTTTGAAATTAAAATCACTACTTTAGACATTTTTGCAAAAAAACATGAAAAAACATGTTAAATGTCGCGTATTTGACGGTATATAAAACACGTATTCATCTAAGCTAGGTATACCCAAAATTGGCCTAAAATGCATTTTTGACAAAATGACTTTAGAAAATAATTTACCAAAAATCAGGGAATTATCGGATTTTAATGAAATTTTCAGTGTTTATTTATCAATGAAGGATCTTTATAATGCATTATTTATTTTATTTTATTTCAAAACTTTCACATTTTTTTCAGGTCACTTAATTTTGACCACCAATATTTTACACTTTGGGGGTGTCAAATATTGGCGAGTTAGTCCTTGTTTGATACTAATTATAGTTTAAATAAAAAGATAAAAGACCGAAGTTGTAAATAGAAAAAAAAATTTAAGTGGAATATTTTAAAAGAAAATAAGTACCAAAAATCGGAAAATAAAATGTAAAAAAAATAATAAATGATTAATTCTTGGAGATTTCTTTTTTACTCATTTCGATAATTATTTAATTGACTATTAAAAAAATTATACATCAATATTTTTCTGCTTAAAAAAAGGGTGGGGCCACATTTTCAATAGAGTTTTTCTTCAAATCGTATACTTTGTTTGATTAAAATAAGGTTTGCATTAAATAGATATTTATTTCTAGAATCTAAAAATATAACATTTTAAACTGAACATCTAAATATTTTTATTTTAAGTGAATTTTATATATTAATTTTTCATAGCAAAAATATTTAATTAAAAATAACTGAAATGAAATAACTGATGCATTATAAAATTCATTAATTGATAAATCAATACCGAAAAGTTCATTAAAATCGGATAATTCACTGATTTTTGGTGATTTTTTTTTTTTTTTGCAATCGCGAATGTTACATTAAATTTGTAAACAAGCCCTTTATACCATTTAAAAAGATCCAAAATGGCGAACGCGAACGAAATTGACCAAAACAAATCATTTTAAAAGTATTAAAAATAAATTGCATCTGTAATGATATTTTTCTTTTTTTAATGATGGTCATTATGTTACTACTTATCGTTTTAGACAAAAGTTTGACCTTAAATAATAGATTTAATTAATTTTAATTCGTTTTTAAAATGAATAGCAGACGGATTTTTGGATATAGCTAATATAAGCAAAAATAGAAATAAAAATATGCACATACAACCAAAGCGCTGGTATTATGGAAAGACAGAGGGCCCCTACCGAAGTTTGACACACTCAGTTATGTATCTTTGAAAATTGCAGTGGATGTTAGTCCTACATATATATCATTATTGTAAGGACTGGCAAAAAATTCAGCTTCTACGAGTTTTAAAAGCGAATTAAAAATAATTAAATCTATTATTTAAGGTCAAACTTTGTTTAAATCGATAAGTAGTAAGATAATGACTATCATTAAAAAAGAAAAATATTATTACAATATGCAATTTATTTTTAATACATTTTATACATTAAAAATCGTCCGAATTTCAACAAAAAGTTACGTTGAATTTATTTTGATTTATCGTGTTCAATAATGGCTTTAAAATATTTTTAAAATACTTATAAACATTTCTTTTTAGAAATAAGTAAAGCGTTACTTTAAATACATATTCATTAAATGTTACTGAAATTTTTCACACTCGTTTTAACTTTTAACCAAGGAAAATCCGTTTTTTGTATGTAAAAAAATCAAAAATATATTTAATTTCATTGAAAATAAAATTTGCATATTATTTACGTTTCGTGTATGGTATTCCATAATTGCCATAATATTTTTAATTTTTTTGTGTTGTTTGATTGACGTAAAACCCGGTTTTTGACAAAATGAATTTAGCACCCCCTCCTACAGAAAATAACTTACCAAAAATCAGGGAATTATCGGATTTTTATGAAATGTTCAGTGTTGATTAATCAATGTATGAACTTTATAAAGCATTATTTATTTTATTTCAAAACTTTCTCATTTTGTTTTAGGTCACTTAATTTTGACCCCCCCCCCTACTTTGTGGACGTAAAATCTCTGCGAGTTAGTCGGTGTTCGATATTTAATAACAGTATAAATAAAAACTTTTTATTTATATAAAGATAAAAGACCTAAGTTGTGAATAGAAAAAAAATTAAGGGGAATATTCTACGAGAAAATAAATACCGAAAATCGGAAAATAAAATATTAAAACAACAAATTTAAATAATTTTCGGAGATTTCTTTTTTACTCATTTCGATAATTATTTAATTGGCTATTATTTTATAAAAGAAAAAACATCAATTAGAATTTGAATATTTTTAATTAAAAAGGAATAATTGAGTTAAAAATAGTAATAATGAAATGAACTTACCTTAACTTATTAGATATTGAATCTTTCGGTTAAATTACTGACACAAACAATAACTCTCCTGAATAGAGAGGAAGATATTTTATGTTTTAAAACATAAAACATTGTTTTATGTATTTGGTCTTCCATAGAATTATTGGTCTAACATTATGGTTTTTTATTGAAAATCAATTCAATTGTTTTAAAATATGTGGCTCTTGATATTAAGTTTAAAATGTTATATTTTTAGTTTCTAGAAATAAATATCTATTTAATGCAAACCTTACTTTATACTCACGAAGTAATAAGTTTTGAAGAAAAATTCTATTTTCGCAGAAAAAATATCGATATATAATTTTTTTTTATAAGATAATAGTCAATTAAATAATTATGGAAATGAGTAAAAAAGAAATCTCCTAAAAAAAAAAAAGAAAGAGAGGGAGAAAGAATAAGAAATGAAAGGTGAAAGCGAAACAAAAGCTAAGTATGTAAAAAAAAATTT
>CM042138.1:60072679-60075179 GCA_023376005.1 Doryteuthis pealeii
GTGGATTCAATTTAGGGTTTCTATTGATTACTTTATTATCTAGTATATTGTTGCTTTCTATCATTTCCCTCAGCTTATTAGGTCGACTATACCTGGTTCTTGACTATATATACACTCAAAACGCTACGCACACACACACACACACAAACACACACACACACACACACACATATATATATATATATATATATATATATATATAATATTTTGAGCGTATATATAAATATAGATAATGAAGCAATGTATATATATATATATATATATATATATATATATATATATCAGGTGTTATAAATATATACGAGTATCTTCTTCTCTCTCCCTATATATACATGGTGTGCGATCATTTCATCATAAAATGTATGATATATTTGTACATATATATAAATAGACACAAACACACACATACACACGCACACACAAACATTTATATATATGGGTGTGTGTATGTATGCCTGTGTGTATACGTGTCCAATGATGAGGTATGTATATATGCGTATATGTATATATAGGTATATATATATATATATATATGCATATATATATATATATATGCACATGCACACACGTGTGAGTGTGCATGTGAGAGCGTGTATATATATATATATATATATATATATGCTCTCACATGTATATATATATATATATATATATATATATATATATATATATATATCAGGTGTTTATAAATATATACGAGTATCTTCCTCTCTCTCTCCCTGTATGGTATGCTCTCACATGCATATATATATATATATATATATATATATATATTATATATATATATATATATATATATATATATATATACTCATAGTGAGAGAAAAGAGAGAGCAAGATACATATATATATTCATCAGACATGATATATATATATATATATATATATATATATATATATATATATACTCATAGCGAGAGAAAGAGAAAGCAAGATACATGTATATAATCATAAGACACACACACACACACACACCACACACACACACATATATATATATATATATATATATATATATATATATATATATATACATTTTGCTTCCTTATCTATATGTATATATACTCTCTCCTCCGCTTTATCTTTATCAAATAACAGACCAATACCCAACCATCCTCAATACCCTACATGCAAAAAAAATCAAAATTCAATTTATCTCCAACTCGCTACAATTTAGAAATTATCTAATTTACTTTTAAATAAAATATCAAATCCCTTAGTAATCCTATTTAGTAAATAATTTTCTAAATCATTACATAAACAACATTCCAATGAAGATCTATTGAATACAAAAAAATATATACATCTGCCTTAACCGGCAATATAACGATTAATATAATTCTCCCTACTTCAGTATTACAATATCAATTGTATCTTTTAAGATATTAGTCTTGTTTGAATAAATACACGCACATATTCATGCTTAAAAAAACCAAGTCTTTATATACACACACACACACACACACACACACACACACATATATATATATATATATATATATATATATACATATATATATATATATATATACATATATATATATATATATATATATACATATATACTAGGTATACCCAATTTTTCATCAGCTTTTCATTTTAAAAGCGAATTAAAATTCATTAAATCGATTATTTAAGGTAAAAATGTTGTCCTAGTCGAAATGTAGGAACATAATGATCATCAGTAAAAAAATGCAAAATAATATTACACATGTAATTTATTTTTAATACATTTAAAAGGATTTTTTCGGTCAAATTTGCTCCAATATGGCCGTAAACGCTGTCTAAAGAAGACTTAAAATCCGAGTTTAAAAAATGCATTTAACCCTCCCGACTGAAAAAAAAGCAATACCAGAAAATCAGGTAATTATCCAATTTTAATGAAATTTTCAGTGTTGATTTATCAATGAATAAATTTTATGATACATTAGTTATTTTATTTCAAAACTTTCTGATTTTTTTAGGTATTTCTTCTATGATTGATGTATAAAATTCATTTAAAATATGAGTATAATAATGTTAAGTCTAAAATGTCATATGATTCTAAAAACATATTTTTTAATGACTACTTTACTTATTATATTATATATATTAAAAAATATATTATATATTTTTTCTTTTATAAGATAATAGCCAATTAAATAATTATCCAAATGAGTAAAAAAAAAAATCTCCAAAAATTATTTTTTTGTTTTTATTTTCATTTAAGTTCCGAATTCTGGTACTTATTTTCTACCAGAGTATCATCCTTAAATATTTTTCTTCTATTCACACCTTCGTTCTTTTATCATTTTATTTATATTGTAATTACTATTGAATTTATATAACCCCACCGATATTTTCCACACCAAAATTAAAGGAGTGAAATTTAAATGACCTGAAAAAAAATCAGAAAGTTTTGAAATAAAATAACTGATGCATTATAAAATTTATTTATTGATAAATCAACATTGAACATTTCATAAAAATCGGATAATTCCCTGATTTTTTGTATTTTTTT
>CM042138.1:60085179-60177679 GCA_023376005.1 Doryteuthis pealeii
ATATATATATATATACAAACAAATACATTATATCTATATCTCTCTATCTATCTCTCCTTTACATAAAGAACCGTAAATTGGAGGGGTTTTCTTTGTCAAATTCCCGCTAAGATACGAAGGTATCAATCATTTTCCCTATAGAATTCACTAACAAATAAGTCTTACGCTGTAGTTTCCCTACACCAATCCAATACGTCTGATTATATATTGAATACTGCTGGGGTACCTTGGATAATGGTAATGATTCTAAGGCCCCAACACCACGTTCGACCCCTAGGTCATCATCTGATGAAGGCTAAATTATCTCTAATTGTTTAAAAGGTTCAAGGTGAACACAATTTAAATGAGATAAACCTCCCCTGTTACTCACTTGCCCCTCAAAAAACTGCAAATTATGTTAAAAAAGAAAAACTTAAGTAACATTACATCTAACATTTCTCAATACAAGAAATACAAAAATTCAACTTAAATTCAACGAATCATCACAACTTAAAATATTACAAAATAACTTAGACATCCTCCTTAGTAAATAATTTTCTAAATAATTTTCAACATACAAACCATCCTTTAATAAAAATTAAATTAAAAAATGTACATCTAGAGATTTTACTGCCTTAATCGGCTAATAGCAATTAGTATAAGTACTTTATAGTATCGCTTATACTATTAATTCGGCCTCAATTGGTAAGTCAACAGTATTTCTTAAATATTAGTCTATTTGAACATTTACTTTCACCATCCATTCATGCTTAAAAAAACAAACACACATACACACACACACACATGTATATATATATATATATATATATATATATATATATATATATATATATATATATATATATATATACATATGGGTGTGTGTGTGTGTGTGTGTGTGTGTGTGTGTGTGTGATAAAATATCCGACAGAATGGAAGTGAAATTACACATGTAAAGTAATTATTTTGAGTGTTTATGCACATATAAGGCCCCTTTCTGTATGACTGGGCCTAATCAAACAATGACTTTGTTCTTTTTTAGATTTACGAAAGAATTTGGAAGCCTTATTCATAACCGCGTAATTAGTTGACATGATGTCAAAGGCGATTGGTGACTGACAGTTTCTCGTCTATGCGATTTTCAAACCACACACACACACACACACACACACACATATATATATATATATATATATATATATATGTGTGTGTGTGTGTGTGTGTGTGTGTGTCCCTCTCCCCACTCTCTCTCCATCTTTCTCTGTATGTATGAATTAGTCATGCAACTTGGTATATTTTAAAGCGTTAATATCTGTTTTATGACACTTTCTCTAAACGAAAGTTTTTGTAATATATTAACAAGCGACTGAATAATGAGGAATTCAATTGTTATGCTAACATGAAGTTTGTATATGATGCATTATCATTATTTATCTTTGATCCAAACTTTGTCGACTTCAAACTCTTTTAGATTGTTAAAATTATCATTTTATAGATTTAATTTTACTTTTTTCTAACATTTATTGTTGTTCCATATAGTTCCATATTTTTTAAAAATATTGTAAGATATAGAACAAATAATATATATATATATATATATATATATTATATATATATATATATATATATATATATATATATATATATATATATATATATATATATATATATATATATATATATATATATATATATATATATATATATATATATATATATATAGAGAGAGAGAGAGAGAGAGAGAGAGAGAGAGAGATTGACAGATAGATAGTGCAGGGGAGCATTGATCCGAGGCAAAGTGCACTGATACTATACTCTGATCATAAGTAGTCATTAAATACACACATTTTACTGATGGTAACAGGCTCGTATGTATATAATATAGAACTACTTCGTACTGTTCAAATATCATCATTTTGGTTCGTAATTTTGTAATTAAAATCCGAGAAAAAAATTGAAGTATATTATTATGTAAGTTACAACAAAGATGACACCATAGACGTATTTTACAAAATCAATTTAACCTACCTGACAGAAAAAAAAATACCAACAATCTGGGAATTATCCGATTTTAATGATATTTTCAATGTTGGTTTATCAATGAATGACATTTATGATGCATCAATTATTTTATTTCAAAACTTTCTGATTTTTGAGGTCATTTAACTTTGAGCCCGATCCCGTTTTTGTTTTTTTGTTTTTTTAGGGAGGGGGCGCAAAATATCGGTGGAGTTATATAAAATTGAAACTAATTACAGTATAAATAAAAAGATAAAAGTCCAAAGGTGTGAATAGAAAAAAAATTAGATCAGTGATTTTGGTAGAAAATAAGTACCGAAAATCTGAAAATTAAAAGTAAGAAAAAATATTTTTTAATTCATTTTTTTTGAGATTTCATTACTCTGTTGTTTATTGAATATAATTGTCTTTTAGATTATCAATGAAAAAAGTATACATCCATATTTGTTCTGCTTAAATAGCATGGGTCTCACTTTTCAATTGAGTTATTTCCGATAACTATTAGATAAACATACTAAAGTAAGTAAAATAAATATTTGTTTTTAGAATCTAGAAATATGAAATTAAAATCTTAAAATGATGTGATTTATATTTTAAATGAATTTTATTAATCATATGATTTGTCACTCTCAAAGAGCATATGGGTGGCGAGAACGGTAATGTTTATTTTAAAGAATTTATTTCCATCGAATCAGTTTCATTGAAACGATTCAGAAATTGAAGAGAAAGAATGCGTTGATTAATAAGTCAACATTGAACATTTTATAAAAATCAGATAATTCCCTGATTTTTTGTATTTTTGTTTTGTTTATCCGTCTTGGCCACCGTATTTTTTCATCATTTTCCTCGCTGACTTTTTTTTAGTCCACGCAAGATTTTTTGACAGTTTTTCTGCGTGTTTGGAACAAAAAAAGATATTTCATTTAAATAGAATATCAACAAGTTAGTAATTTTTCTGTACATAGTGTATTTAATTTTTTTGTTATTGATTTCTAAGAAGATTATGTTTTAAGAGTTTTAAAATCTTGTTTGTTCTAGTACGAAATTTACTCCACACAAAGTGCCCGTTTTCGTAAATCTTTGTCAGAATTTAATGTTTAAAATGTATTAAAAATTAATTACATATATAATATTATTTTCCTTTTATTTACTACTTTTTTACTAAAACAAAAAATTGACCTTAAACTATCGATTTAATTCATTCTAATTCGTTTTTTAAACGAAAATCGGTGTTTGCATTATTGATACCTATTATTGTGTATATGTACTGTAAAATTCCTAGTAAATTATTACTTTTTACATGTTTGAAAATTGGCAGGTAAAATCTTCCTCGGAATCTAAAGAAGTTTCAACCAATTTTAACTCCATTGAAAAATGAAACAAAATTCCACGACTAGGGATACTCAATTTACGGACTTCTCAAATGCGCGCAAATTGTTAAAAAATATTTTAAAACGTCAATAAAAAATGGAAAATTAACTTTTGAATGTTTTCTTTTACGTTTAATATAAAGAACAATTCCAAATATATTTGTTTAAAAAAAAGAAAAAAGAAATGTCTGTTACATATAACCTGAATTTTTGCATTTTAAATTAGATTCCCGTAAATTATTAATCTTTGTTGATATAGTTATCGCATCTTGACGCGAACAATTAGACCCAACTAATTTTCTATGGAGGATTATACACGTTATAATTTTTTAATTCCTTTTATTGTTGATTTAAAAAATGATTAATTTCTTCAAACAAACACTGTCTCTACAGGTGTCACGGATTTGAATTATTCACAGCAGCAACAACTGCAGGACCCCCCCCCAAAAAAAGAATAGAATACCCTACATACTTCCATTAAAAAAATGACGACAATTTTTAATTAAAACATTATTTTCAATATTTTTTGATAAAGACCGTACTATATTATGTCATTATTTTTAGCTAAATATTTTTTATACAATATTTTCTTTAATCAAATAAATACGATTTTGCTATACACTAAACAAAAGTATTTATTTTACATTTTATAAATTGAATTTTTTTTTTTAAACAAAAAAGTAGACAATATAAAATTCCTTAGAAAATAATCTAACAATTTAGAAAAAAAAAGAAAAGATACATACTTTTTCTTATTTCAATGTTTAAGACACCCTATTACCAAAGTTGGTCTAGTATCGATTTATTTTATTTTTACCGTCATTGAATTATTTTTCCAAAAATGTAAAATTTATTTTCATACAGAAAAAAAATACCAAGATATTTGTACGGGGGATCAATGCGCGAAACAAAACTGACGAAAAAAATTATGAGCCTTTTCAATTTAGTAAACATTTTTTTACAATAAAAGTTTGTCTTTCATATATCGAAAGTTTTATTAAAATCGGATAGTTACTTTATTTTATTTTATTTTTAGAAGAATTTCCTGTGATCCCCCTCTATAGCAGGTGCGCGAAAAGGCGCATCCCTAACAATAACTAACCGCTTTTTCACGTTGGTTTATAGAAAAATAATATCTATTGATTTCTCCTGAATATTTTAGAAGTATTTGTTATCTAAACATTCTAAAAGTATTTTTTCTAAAAAAAAATCATTATGTTAAGTAAAATTGAAATGATAAATTCTACTTCTATTATTAAAGGAAATATTTTTCAAAACATTTGCTAACTTTTGTCTAAATTTGAGTCAATAAGATTCACTTTTAAAACATCAGACTAAAATAGCATTTGTTTTTTATTTGCTCTGAAAAATCTTCTTTTCCGATTTTAGGCTCAAAATCAAAATCATTCTATTTGTCCTTTTTTCTTTGTAGTTTAAAAAGTTTTTGTTAGCCGAAGTTTTCAAAATCAAACACTTAATAAACCGATATAGATATTTCTTCTTTTTTGAAAAATACGATCATATTTTTAGTTTTAGAAAAACTAAATATGAAAATAATTCACTGCGCATATAAAATTGAGGTATTTTTAAGTCAACATGTTATTTAAAAAAAGGAAAGAAAAACTTATTTAGAAAAGATATAAACATTTAGATATTTAAATACAAATTTATTTTTCTCAAATTTATTGGTTTTTGCGATGGGAGAATATTTTATTAAAACAATTTTTTAAAATAATCGCAAAAAGAAAAATCTGAATTGAGAGTTCTATTTGAATATTTAAATTATCATGTTGTTGTTGTTATTTAAATTTGATAATTCTGTTGTTGAAAAAAATAATTTTCGAATGGAAAAATTTGGGTTTGTAAAAATTTTCTGCAATTAAATATAAAGAAAGTTTATTTTACCAAGACAATTGACAAATAGAATTTTTAATTTCTACTTACTGGTACAGACATATATATATATATATATATATATATATATATATATATATATATATATATATATATATATATTAAACAACGTGATGTCTCCTGTTTAACAATTTTATTTCAAGCTTTCTGTCCAACCTTTTTACATTTGGATGGAATCCGTAGATTAGTCCACCAAAGTTTTGTTGGCAAGTACTTTCGGCACTTCGAAGTGCCATCATCAGGGGTGATGTGTTTGTGTTCCAGTTTGTTTGTTTTTTGTTTGTTTGTTTTTTCTTTTTTTTCCAAGTTAATAGTAAGTAGGAGGGAAAATTTTATTAAGTGGTGTGGAGCCTGGAAGGAGGAGAATTGGTAGGAAAAGTATCATAGGCATTTTAAAATTTGACTACTGCATTTAGAATTAATCTTATTTAAGGATGGTTTGTATTGTTTGATGTATAAAACTTCTAGTATTTGGAGTTTTTTTTTTCTTAGTGCAGAATGTGTGTATTTTCCGTTAGGATTTTCCTATAGAGTGGGCATGCATGTAATTTTAGATGTTGTGAAATGGAGCTATTATCTGACATATGGAGAGTCAAACGGCGTGACAAGGTTATTGAGGTAAATCACAGATTTTTTTTTTTGTTTATCAATCTGAGTTTGGGAATTGTCACTTATGAGCTCCCGGAGATGGGGGTATATCATGCTAAACTTCTTTCCCTACAAAAGTTTCTCTACTAAAGATGAACAAGTTTTACAAACATGCAGTTCGTAAAATCTGTTCATCTTTAGTTTGGAACAAAAAAAAATATATTAGATTTAACTAAACATCAACAAGTTAGTAATTTTTCTGTATATAATTTAATGATTTTGTTATTGATTTCTAAGAAGAAACTTTTAAAAATGTTTTAAAATTGTTATAAAAGGGTTTGTTTTGAGTGCATCATAAGTCTTCATTTGGCCATTTTTAGGAGAAATTTAATTGTTTAAAATGTATTAAAAATGAATTACATATGTAATATTATTTTGCTTTTTTAATGATGCTCATTATGTAAATAATTTTTGACTAAAACAAAAATTTAACCTTAAATAATCGATTTAATTAATCAGTTCGTTTTTTAAATGAAAATGTACGCACAAATTGGTACTACATACCATTAACGTTATAAATTCATTGAATATAGTGTTATTCAGCTATATGTCTTTACTAATGTTGTTATTTAATTATTAATTCAAATTCCACTTGGTTAGTGTGTACGCTCCAACACTTAGCGCCCCTCAAGAAGCAAAGGACACATTTTATGATGAACTTGAGTTGACTGTAAAAAAAACATCCCCAAACAAGATCAACTTTACCTTCTTGGTGACTTTAATGCAAGAGTTGGTCCTGGCCATCTTGCTTGGGTTATCATGGCATTGGTAGAATTAATGAGAATGGACAACGTCTCCTTGAGTTCTGCACATACCACAATCTATGCATCACCAACTCATATTTTAGTCTAAACCTCGTCACAAAGTTTCCTGGAGACACCCACGATCAGGCCACTGGCACCAGTTGGGCCTGATCATAACACGATGCTCCGACATCAGAAGTGTCCTCCAAACTCGTAGCTTTCACAGCGCAGACTGTGACTCGAACCACTCCCTCGTCTGCTGTAGAGTCAAACTCCAAATGAAAAATTTCCACAGAGTCAAATGAAATGGACCCCCTCGTGTGGATAGTGCCAAAGCAGCTGACCCAACCAAAGCTGCTGCCTTCCTCTCTGCCCTAGAGGAGTCTCTTCACCACCTACCACAGTGTTGCTCTGCCCGGCAATATAGTAATAGGCTACGGATCACCATCCATAACATGGCCCTGACAGTGTTTGGCAAAAGAATGCGTAGGTCTAATGATTGGTTCGAAGCCAATGACTATATTGACACGAATCTTGGAAGAAAAAATATCGCTTCCATTAATTACAAATCTGTGCTGAATGACAAGACTTTACATGCCCTCAGAGCTTCAAGGAAGAAGCTACAACAAACTGCACGTCCCTGTGCTAACAGTTACTGGCTACAGCATTCAATCATCTGCTGAGTCCGGTAATATCAAAGGCATGTACGACGGCATAAAAAAGGCGCTTGGACCATCACATCGCAAAATCGCTCCTTTGAAATCAGCCTCTGGAAAAATCATAAAAGATCGATCTAAACAACTTGATCGCTGGGTAGAACATTACTCAGAACTCTACGCCAGCGACAACACCATTTCTGATGCAGCCCTACGTCATGTAGAGCGACAACCAGTAGCAGAAGAGCTAGATACGGAACCTACAACTGAAGAACAGCATAACACTTGATATACTAACCTGCGGCAAATCACCTGGCAGCGACGGAATCACAGCTGGAATTCTAAAGTTCTCCTAGAAAAAGACTCCACAAGCTCCTCTGCCTATGCTGGAGTGAAGGGGTTATCCCACCAGACACGAGGAATGCCACCATCGTAACTCTGTATAAGAAAAAGGGAGACAGGAGTGATTGTAATAACTACCGTGGTATCTTTTTGCTCAGCATTACAGGTAAACTCTTTGCTAGAGTTGCACTAAATAGACTTCAGATTATCGCAGAAAAGACTTACCCTGAATCACAGGCCGGTTTTAGAGCAGGAAGGTCCACTACTGGCATGATCTTCTCTCTGAAACAGCTTCAGAGAAATGTAGAGAACAGAGAAGACCACTCTACATAGCATTTATTGACCTCACAAAAGCTTTCGACCTTGTAAGCAGGAGTGGTCTCATTCTTCAGTCTTTCCACACCGATATGCAAGGCACCAACCAGTTTGATGGGTCCACCTCAACCCCATTCAGCATCCGTCGTGGTGTCAAGCAGGGATGCGTGTTGGCACCCACTCTGTTTGGGATCTTCTTTTCCCTCCTTCTGCGCCAAGCTTTTGGTAAAGCAATAGAAGAAGTTTGTTGATGGTGATGGAGGGAGGATTTACAGTTCCCTGGCCCATCGTCTTGGTTTTCTTTATACTAATGGTTGAAGTCCTGGCAGGCTTTGGTGAATTGGTCCATGAGTGTTTGCAGGTGCTCCTGTGAGTGTGCTACCACTGCTGCGTCATCAGCAAATAGCATGTCCCGAATGACAAATTGCCTGACCTTTGTTTGGGCTTTTAGACGGCTGGGATTGAACAGATTACCATCTGTCCTTGTATGAAGGTAGACTCCTTCTGTTGCTCTACCAAAAGCTTGGCGCAGAACGAGGGAAAAGAGCGGCGGCTAAATAACTTCTACCTTCGCTGCCTTAGACGTATACTGGGCATCACCTGAAGGGACAGGATCACTAACACAGCAGTTCTAGAGAGAGCTCAACTCCCCAGCTTGTGTTCTCTACTGAGGCAACGCCGTCTCCGATGGTTGGGTCATGTACGCCGGATGGATGATGGACGAATCCCGAAAGACATTCTTTATGCAGAGCTTGCGTCTGGTAAAAGACAGATTGGTCACCCCCAGCTGCGATTCAAGGATGTCTGCAACAATGATCTCAGGTGCTTTGGCATTGCCCCTTCCAGCTGGGAAAATTTGGTTCAGGACCACCCTCGGTGGCGGCAGAATCTCCGTAGAGGACTGTTTATGTCAGAAGTCACCCTGACGCAACTCTATGAAGCTAAGAGGTCTAGAAGAAAGCAGCGGCAACAAAGCACCGGAACATCTACGTCTTCAGGGACAGCCTTCAAATGCGAAATCTGTGGTCGAGAATGTTTTTCAAACATCGAACTTCACAGTCACAGGAGGCGCTGTAACTTCAGGGGCACAACAACTTTATTATAGTCTTCCAAGACTGAAATGCCAATACAATTCAGATTCATACTGGAAATCTGTCAGTGTTGCTAATGTTTATTACTGTTTCACTTTAAATTCAAGACAAAACAGGAAACATTACGTTATTATCAAAAGTGATATTAAGTAAATAATACAATAAATGTTATGTATATTCTATTTTTCATTTTATCATTTGTAATTATACTGTATTTGAAATTTCAAATATTATTACGATAAAATACGTTAAGAAAAAAAAGTTATAATTTGGTATAATTTTATCAACTTTCAAAGTAATGTTAATATATGATTTTTAATATCAATTGTATGAATTTATTGTGGTTGAATTTTAATAAATCATTTAAATCTAATAAATAAGAATAATTATTTTTAACGATCATTAGCAATATATTTCTTAATTATAGTTTGTTTTTGTTTTTTTGTTGTTTTTTTTTTACTTGTGTTGCCCTTTTATTATTAATTTTAATTTAAACGAGAAATCTGTTTTTAAAGTTTAACGTTATCCATTTCGAATTTCGAATTCAAAATAAAACACATACGATGCTGATCCTGTGCTAGTCCCTTCTGGCCAGTTCAGCACATTCTCGATGGAGGTACACAAACAACTGGCAAACCCTTGCGCATCCTAAACGAACTTTACCTGCTTTCCATTGCGAAATATGTTCTCCAACAAAAATAAATAACCATATTGACAGGACTTCGCCCAGAATAAAAAGGTCCAGACTTATTAAGATATCAACATTGGGTCGTGGAATAATCGGACAATGTCCGATAGAACAAACTCAAATAGGACAGAAGCGCCATAATATCCAAAGAGCTAAAAAAAAACAAAAACAATATCGACATTGCCATTCTGAGCGAAGTCAGATTCGCTGAGAATAGCAGCATCAGAGAGGAGACGGGTAACACCTTCTACTGGAAGCGAGTCCGGTGCGGCTTTTGCTAAGGATCCTAAGCCATTAAGGGATAGACATCGCTCTCAGGCTTCCGTTGGTCAAAGGTAGATATTGTACTCTGATCGCTGCCTATGCCCCGACCATGACCAACAGTGCTGCAAACATTAACATCTTGTATGACCAACTTAACCAGACACTTCGTGCTATCCCAAACTCTGACATCCTTCAGGGAGACTTTAATGCTAGGGTTAGTAAATTTTACTCTACCCGGCCGTGACGGGTAAGGTCAATACCAATGGCAGTCTGCTGTAATCTATTTGTACAGAACATGAGCTGGTCATCACTAACACCTGTTTTAAGCACACTCGATCCGTTTAAGGGGTGAACTCTCAGTGCCATTTGAGGTTAGGAGCGGAGTGAAACCGGGCTGCGTCCTTGCACCCACTCTGTTCTTCATTTTTATCTTTATGGTCCTATCTGATGCCTTCATTAACTTCACCCATGGACGGTATACAAAGCGAGTGCCACGGACTAGATGTCTACATGATGCGTCAATTAAATGTCAAGTGGTAGCAATATGTTTCTAACAGGACAATCTTGAAGAGAACTGGACTTCCTGGCATTCACGACGTGAAAGCGGTAGACCTAAGTTCAGGTACAAAAACAATATCAAAAGAAACCTGGAGGACTTGAACATCCCCATATGCAGTTGTCAAAACGCAACCAGAGATCGAATCAAATGGAAAAAAGAAATTTGCATGGTGTCATCATCGGACACGATGGACAGCAAGTAATAATAATAATAATGTTGTGTTTCGTGGTGTAAGATTTATTAAGCTGGGGATGTTTTATAGTGTTTTGTTTTTCTTTCTTTTCTGTTTTTTTTTTTTTTGTGGTTGCTAGGTTTATTCAGTTAGAATGATTTATTGTTTGTAGGGGTGCTATAGTTAGTACATTAGTTATTAAATATGTTTAATGTATTAGTTCCAGTGTTAAATCCTATATTATTCATATTAGTTATTTTCATTCTTAATAGTAATTGCTTTTAGGATTTGTAGATGTTTTTATTCTTATGTTTATAGAGGAATTTAGTATTATTGATGAGGATTTTCCATATATCAGGAACAATATGAATTTCTCAGTACTATTCTTATGATTTGTCGTTATGCAGGAAAATTATTACGTGTTATTCAACCGAACATGTTTATATATATATATATATATATATATGTGTGTGTGTGTGTGTGTGTGTGTGTGTGTGTGTGAACTCTCCTATCGAGAACGATAGATGAGGGTCAGCAGTGAGTGATTTGATTCCTCCCATGTTGTGCATGCTGTCAAGAAGACATTTTATGTTTCCTCGAGTGTGACAGCAGCCCAGCCCAGCCCAGCCCAGCCCAGCCCTGCTGCGAGCCATGAAGCCACACTGACAAACGAAATGATCCTAGGCAGGAGTTAAATGTTTTTCTTTTAAAGTTATGCGGAGCCGATCTCTATGCTTCAGTCTATTTTGTTCAAAGCTCTTTAGTTTAGCGAAACAGGTCTTACGCCATTCCTTCAGATCCGATGCTAGATCTTCCCAAGCACTCAGGTCAATATCGAGGCGTTTCAAATTGTCCTTCAATTTGTCCCTGTAGCGTAAGAGAGGACGTCCAATGGAACGCTTAGCGTTTGGTAGTTGCCCGTATAAAATCTTCTTTGGAAGCATGTTCTCATTCATACGGACAACGTGACCAGCCCACCTAAGTTGAATCTTGGCCAGTAGGGTTTCGATGCCAGAAATATCACATCTTTTTAAAATTGTGCTATTTTTTACTTTGTCATCCCATTTTATACCGCAAATGACACGAAGACAACGCATGTGAAATGCGTCAAGTTGGTTTATGTGCTTGCGGTAAAATGTCCAAGTTTCAGCACCATAAAGTAGAGTAGAAAGCACGACTGCTCTGTAGATTTTAATTTTTATTTTAAGAGATACATCTTTGGTACTCCATAAATGATGTTTCAGATTGCCGAATGCAGTGCTAGCTTTACCTATTCTGGAATGGATTTCTTTGTCCATTTTTCCATCAGATGTGACTGTTGATCCAAGATATTTAAATGTGTCAACAATCTTCAATGCTTTTCCATCAATGAAGACAGATGGATTTACAAGACGTGGATTGCAAGCTGCTGGTACAGTAGTTCAGTTTTTTTTATGATTGTAAGTCCAAATGCTTTTGATGTCTCAGAGAATTTATCAATGATGGTCTGGATGTCTTTTAGGCTGTGTGCTAATAGAGCGCCATCGTCTGCAAAGAGAAGATCACGTACTAGCTGCAAGGAAATTTTTGACCTAGCTTTAAAACGTTGTTGATTGTATAGGCCACCACTTGTTCTAAATTCAACATTTATTCCTTCGCTTAGATCTGAGAATGCTTTCTCGAGCATGGCAGAAAAAAATAATGCAAATAGAAGTGGAGCAAGAACACAGCCTTGCTTAGTACCGCTTGAGACAGAAAAGGTACTGGATTGCTCGCTACATGATCTCACAGAAGCCCTCATTCCTTCATGCAAAGAGATGATGATCTGAAGCATCTTATTTGGGACTCCGAATTTTGACAACACTTTCCACAGAGCAGTCCGAGACACAGTGTCAAAGGCTTTTGTGAAATCCACAAAAACTATGAATAAGTTTTTGTTTTCCTCTCGAGCCTTCTCCTGAGCCGGTCAAAGACAGAAAATCATGTCTACTGTTCCTCTACCTGAGCGAAAACCGCACTGAGTTTCTGGTAGTGCTGATCCTGAGACAAAGTCATTAAGCCTGTTAAGGATGATACGACCAAGGATTTTGCCAGTAACCGAGAGAAGAGATATTCCACTGTGGTTGTCACATTCATACTTACTTCCTTTGTTCTTGTACAAATGGACAATTGATGCGTCCTTAAATTGTTGCGGGACTTGACCCTTGTCCCACACAAGGTTGAAGAATTTGCAGAGCCTATGTGTCAAAAGATTGGTTCCACGTTTATACAATTCTGCTGAAATTCCATATTCGCCAGGTGCTTTTCCATTTGAAAGTTGTTTGATAGCTTTCTTCACCTCAAGTATTGACATGTTTGCAGATAGGGATTGTACAACAGGTCTCTGGAGAAGATTGTCTATTACATGAGTATCGAAAGAAGATTTCTGATTCAGGACTGTAGAAAAATGTTCCGCCCAACGTTTGACAATATCACTTTTGTCAGTCAAGAAAATGTTATCCACTGACATAATTGGTGATAGACCATTGGAAATTGGGCCAAAAACACCCTTTAGATTTTGATAGAATGATTTAAGATCATGTTTGTCAGCAGCCTTCTGCAAAGCTTTTGCCTTTGATGTTCACCAACTTTCGTTCATCTTCCTCAATCTGGCTTGTGATTTTCCGTTAGCCAATTTAAATGCATCTTTCTTTGTTTGACATTTTTTATCATTCATCCAGACTTGATGACATTTATGCATGTTTTCAAGGAGAGGTTGTATTTCTGGATCATTTGAATCAAACCAATCTTGATGTTTCTGATGAGCATACCCGAGCGTTTCTTTTGCCGAGCTATAGAGAATTTCCCGCAGACCCGACCATGTCACTTCAACTTCATCCCCAATGTCGAAAGACATGAGCTTGGATTCAGATAATGTTTGGAAAGAGCTCAAGATTTTCATATCTTTTAACTTGGTTACATCTACCTTTCTTGGTTGTTTAACTCTGTTGTTTCAAACAGGTTTCCTTACATGCATGCCAGTGCAAGCGCTAACAATCTTGTGGTCTGACCAACATTGCCCAATAGCTAGTGATCGAGTTAGCTTTATGTCACGACAATCACGGCCACGAACTATAATGTAGTCAATGAGATATTCGTGGCCTGATTTAGAGTGCCGCTAGGTAGTTTTGAAACTATTCCGTTGCTGGAAAATTGTGTTGGTAATCACAAGACTGAATTCACAACTAAGAGACAGCAGTAACAGACCATTAGAGTTTACCTTTCCTACACCGTGTTTACCAATTACTCTTCCCCAAGTCAGTGTGTCACATCCAACACGAGCATTGAAGTCACCCATAACATAGAGTTTATCACGAAATGTTGTACGTCCCAGTAGAACATGAAGGTTACTGCAAAAGGATTCCTTTACTTCCTCATTGGAGTCAATTGTATGCCCATAACAACTCAGCAAGATCGCATATTTATTCCTTCCGATAGGTAAGCGAAGAGACATCAGCCTGTCAGAAATACCAACTGGCAGCGATTCCAATTTTAAAACAATGTCATTTCTGATGGCAAACCCAACACCGGACTCTCTCTTTGCAGTTTCAGGGAGACCAACCCAAAAGAAGGTGCAACCACAATCCATTTCTTTCAGTTCCCCTTTGCCTGGAAGCCTGGTTTCTGATAGAGCTGCAATACTAATGTTGTTTTGTTTAAGAACCCGTGCAATAATCGCAGATCTGAGTTTAGGGTTTTTCTTGTTGTCTTGAAGTGTCCTTACGTTCCAAGATGCTATGAACATGTTTAGATTTTCTGAAATTTCGGGCGCACAATTTGGATGCCCAGCCATATGCACCTTATCGCAGGGTCATGTACGGACATGCACTTTTTGGGTCGCCTTTTATTGACCGTTCCCCATGTGAGGAAAGCAGTGCCATCCCTAAATAGGGCTGCTTTGTTATGAGAGGAGGACACAAAGTGTAGTAATGTCCGATTTTGTAATACACAGCGGCCGTCTACCTCTCATCACCCATGTGTGAAGTTCAAGCTAGAGACTTCCAGCGACATCCTCCACCTGTCCCCGTGGCTATCTCTTCCTCGCCATTGGATTTTGGTAAAAAATTTTTTAAAAAAACTCGAATTAGCAGTATTTTTAGTCACTCAATTGCTGATCAACCTGCACTACGATTTGTTTAGAATGGTCTGTTGCTTGTGCTATGCAGATCACACTCTCTCCATCAATACAACATAGCCCATACAGGTGCACCGTGTGCCACACGTTAGGTGTTTGTTTTGATCGGATGTTGTTTTATCACGGAGTTTGACTTCTCCGGGACATCAGGTATATGGCTGGTTACCATTTGGTGTAGTGAATTTTCCGTTTCAGATTGTTTATAAATATATGTATTTCTGAACACTGTTAGCCGGAGTAAATGAATCGAAATCTAATATATATAAGTGGAAGTAGACAACTTATTATTATTATTATTATTATTATTATTATTATTATTATTATCATATTTATCGTGATAGTTATTACTATCATCATTATTATTACTGTTATAATAATCATATTTATTGTGAAAGTTATTATTATTATCATCATTATTATAATCATATCTATTGTTATAGTTATTGTTATTATAATGGTTGTTATTATTACTACTACTACTATTAAGTCGTGCTATTAATATTTTAAACTGTTTAATGATAAAGTAAACATGTGAAATAGCAAAGGTGGTTCACTACGAGACTAGGCTCAGTTCTAATTAGTTATCATCCTTCACACATTTTGTTAATGTTATGTGTAAAAATAAACATATTTCTTTCTTTTTTTTTTAACCAGCTTTAGTGAACGGTAAGAAAATGACGTTAAAAGAAAGAAGAAAAAAACGTTTAAAAAAATCAACACGCAACTAATAGAATTGAATTCAAACGTAAAATATGAGTAAAGAAATCTAGCTAAGTTGCGTAAATATAAACAATTACTTAACTTAGCGTGTATATATATATATATATATATATATATATATATATATATATATATATATGAGCTCTTTGGAGGGGATTTCGATGACGACCGCCAACTAAAGCGTAAACGCAACGCTCTCCCATAAAAAAAGATGGAGCACTCTATGGCGGTCTTTACATACATACAAATGTGTATATTTAACAGTTAAAATCCCCTTCCCATTTTGTATGTGAGGATGGATGATGAGGTTAAGCAGCCTGACACATGATGAATCTATCGGGTTTCTATCCCGACTGTAGGTAGCTTACAAATGTCTAGCAACACTTAAGAGACGTAATACGTCGAAACACGCTGTCTGTGGATGACTATATATATATATATATATATATATATGACTAAAATTGAATGGTTTAAAAACTACCTACTGAAGTTTCTCGCAGTAGCATGAATCTTCAGTTTTTTTTTTTTTGTTTGTTTTTCAAGTTTTGTGCTTCTGAATGCTGAATTTCTGAAAAATCCGAGAAGCCTTTTCCATTCTTTTTTTTTTTTTAACTGATCAAAGAGATTAAAAAGGTGAACTCATCTTGCTATCAAGAAGAGATGTCAAACTTGTAAGCTAACATTTAAGTTGTTAAGTTGGGTCAACCCCTACTTAAAACTTTCCATATCCCAGCAATATGAGAGAATGAAATACCGATTCTCTATTTGTTCACATACTTATAGTTGTACTTTATAATAACCGTATTTCCCTGTTTTTATTCAAATTATCAATTTGTTTAAATACTTATGCGAAATGCTGTATTTACATGTACATGTATTTACTAAGCTTTGACGCATGATCAAAGAACGTGATAGAAAATAGCGAGAGCCTTTTGTTTTGATAGAATCAGAATTGAAAATCCTAGTTTTACTGAATTTTTGAACCCTGGCAACTGCTTCAATACCAAATAATAACTATCGCAGCTATGATACAGGCCAATATTTATTTTATTGCATCTTATAAACTTGGGCAAATAATGATATTCAGAGACGTCTCTGATCTGGGAATCCGATCAATTGTTAGTGTAAAAGTAAGTAAAGTCGTCGGGGCGGCCTAAAGTCGGTATCAGCCAATCAGCGAGGGAGTCTATCCCCTTTTCAATAGCGCTAGACCAAGGAGATTGTTTTTGGCGTCTGAGGTGGAGCGCCACATCTACCATCAGCTCCTTACTTTACCGCACAGATCCCTGTGCTACTCATACGCTGAGTTGGCGAGGACCGGTATCGAACTAGGAATCTTGTGGTTTCTAGCCGAACGCTCTACCGACTGAGATGTCCTCATAATATCTTTATTTCTAGAAAACACAAAAATGTCAAATTATTTTAGATAATAGATGTATATGTAGTAGTGATATAATATAGCAGACTGTTAGTACTGTAATGATTTCTATGTACCTTGGGTACACTCTATGAACAGACTAAGATAGATCAGACTATTGAATATAGACATTTCAACAAAAACATTACGAATATGAACACTGATAAACTTTTATATCTTAGAATATTCATATTGTGTTTAACTTCTTTTTTTTTTTTTTATCCCCGCTTATACGCTCTGGCCTCTGTTTCACGTTTTTCAAAGTTGTATTAGAATACAATTGTACACCACTCCACGCCCGTCCACACCCACACTTTTGTGCGTGAACATTGGCAAGTGGCAACAATTACAGTTTTCCTGGCACTGGTCATGACGCCCTACGCTGTTACTCAGTGGGGCACCCTCACCGAAAACTCTTTGTCACCAGCAAAAAATGCTCAACACTTCTGAGGGCAACAAGAAATTGAGGCAAAAGAAATTTTGATATAGATATTCCATTCATTTTTGTCACTGACTGACAGTCTCTGTAGTGTGTGTGATTCTATTCTATTTCTTTCTTTCTTTCTTTTCATTTCTTTCTATTGCACGCTCTTTATGTGTGTCTTAATTCATATCTATCCAAGTCTGTTCATATCTCTCTCTCTCTCTCTCTCTCTCTCTCTCTCTCTCTCTCTCTCTCTCTCTCTCTCTCTCTCTCTCTCTCCCACACATACTTTTTATCTATCTATCTATCTCATTCTGTTCTTTTTCTATCTATATTTTCATATCTATCTATCTATCATTCGATCGATCGATCAATCTATCTATCTATATCAGTCTGTTCATTATCTATCTCCCTTATATATATATATATATATATATATATATATATATATATATATATATATGAGGAGAGAAATTGATAGATAGATAATGAATAGACTGATATATATATATATATATATATATATATAATATATATATATATATATTGTGACATTATACTCGTATGTCCACTAGTATACATATCGCTGAGATCAACAGTTGACTCAGTCTGCAAGTAGATTCATGGGTGCGTGGGGGGTAGCCAAACCAGAAACTTAAAAGTTTATTTAACACTTGCATTCTTTTGTCTTCGTGACGAGGACATTCTTAATACTATCGTACATAAGGCTAAGAGACGGGCGGGTTGCCGGACCCCACCCCTTTACTTCTTCTTGAGTTGGCCTCACGTATAGTGCCGGCGACCCAATGACCCCATCGTCATAGCAACTACGAAAAATCCGCGCAAATCCGATAGAAAATTCACAATTCGCCGAACTCCGCTTGTGACCAGAAGCACATTTCTTCTTCTTCTGACTGATCATTTTGGCAGGATATTACTACGAAGAAGATTATTTGAAAATAATTACCAATATTAAGAGGATAAAAAGAAGAGAAAAAAAAAAGAAAAGAAAAGAAACTGAACTATGATTGTTCTGATCGGAAACTTTCCTTTTGGATTGATTTGATGACTTTATGATTTTGAGAGAGAACTTTAGCAGGTTTTTATTAATCGTTTGTGAAAAGAGGAGAACGTTCAATTTTTGAAACCCAGTGCAACGAATCGTGAGTTAAAGAGAAGTGAAATGTTGTTGCCATATTTCTGTATTCGCATGAACCTTTTTTCGATTGTACTTTGTGTTATATGAACCCTGTCGCTGTGCTATTATATATATTGCATGATATGTTTATTTTCTCTTTTTCCTTTTTCTGATGATTGTAATTATACGTTTCTCTACCTATTGTGGAAACCCACGACCATATGTTTGCATGCATATTTGTCCGGCCGACCTTATATCTGTATCTACCCCACCCCCTTTGGGTTTTTTCTAATGTAAATAAATTTTTATATTGTTAATCAAGACAATATATATTTTATTTGTTGTCATCAATTCAGTCGTTGTTGTTATTGTGCTGCTTCATTTATTCGGTTCCCACTCATCTATTGCGAGCAGAGTGAGAGGGGGGAGTGTCTGAAATCCCATTTCCCTTTCATTTAATACCAACTATTTTATAACTGGGACCTATTTCGTATATTTTTTACCTTTTTTATTGTTGCTTGTTGCGCGCGCGTGCTGGTCGATCCCAACAAGTGCGCAGGTGTAACAATATATATATATATATATATATATAATATATATATATATATATATATATATATATATATATATATAAACACATTTTTAGTACAGATGAATTTGTATAAGATTTTGAAAAATAACAACATACTTTATTGATCAGTCTTGCAGATTCATTACAAGTGAATACCGACTTCAATCACCGCTGGATCCCCCACACTTGCGAACTTTTGTCACTTCTTACGCGTGGCGAATGGGTTTGGTAAATGCGTACACCCCTACCTACGTATCTATCTATAATAGACTAATCATTTCTATCCGCCAATTAAGGTTTATATATATGTCTGTTCTTATGTATCTATAGTTAGAACTTTCGGCACTACTTCATTAATAGATAGATAACTAGCTAGCTATAGTTCGATACCTAGCTAGCTATTAATGAGGTAGTGCTGAAAGTTCTCATTCTAACAAATAAGATCATTACATTTTTTTTCTTTTTTAAGCGTTGAAAAAACTTGAGAAACCATGTACCAAGAGATATGAATTGGGGATGAACATAAGTAGGGACGAACAATTATGACGTTATAGACGTATTTTACAAAATTAAATCAATATTCCTGAGTGAAAAGAAATTACCAAAAATCAGGGAATTATCCGTTTTTAATAAAATTTTCAGTGTTGATTTATCAATGAATGAATTTTATCATGCATCAGTTATTTTATTTTTAAAATTCTGATCTTTTTCAGTTTGCTTAATTTTGAGCCCCCTTTCTGGGGGGCACAAAATATCGGTGGGGTTATATACTTTTGAAACTAATTACAGTATGAATAAAAATACAAAACACCGAAGATTTGAAAAAAAAACATTAAATGCGCGATTTTGGTAGAAAATAAGTACTGAAAATCTGAAAATTAAATGTAAAAAATTTTTTTTTTAGTAGTAACAAAAGCGTTAGTTGAAAGCAAAAAGGTACAAATAAAAAATCAGGGACTATAATAAGAAGAATTTCGGAAAGATATATATAAGTATATAAGAGGCAGTGATAAAGAAGAAATCTAGTGAAGAAGTCCAGTTTTTTCACGGTGAAGGCAATTGCAAATTCTATTACAGGATTTAAGTATTGTCCAGAAGAAGGTATGACTTTTCCATTATATTATAGAAGGCATGCCGACCTATACAAAAAAGAATGTTAAAATTTGATTGACGAAAAAGTCAGATTACTCCCACAAAAATTGGATCCAGCTGAAAATTGTGTACTTCCAAGAAAAACGGGTGATGTCCCTTTTGAAGAAACTGCGAATATTTTGTCTAGCATTTTTGGCGAAAGAAACTCGTTATTATCATACTCGTTACAAATGTTTAAATATTGTTAAAGGCAACGACGAGGACTTTGTCACTTATGTGGGTAATGTAAATCGAAATGGTGAAAGGGTTTTTTTGTATGAACTAAGTGCTGACATGTTCAAATGTTTAATTATTGTGCAAGGACTAACGTCAAATAACGAAATACATCCGGTCTCGAATATTGACCGAAATGGAACAGGAACTTCAAAAAGTTACTGAAGAATGTCAGAGAATTGAAAACTTAAAACATGATAACATGAGAATCGAAGAAATGGACATTTTACACGTACATGCGGTTCGTTTTAAAATTCGACAGAAGAAAATTGGAAAAGATTTGGCGAAACCAAATCCATGTGTTGGTTGCAATGGTTTTCACTTCAAAAGTAAATGTTCTTTTCGCGATCAAAGTTGTTTTTCTTGTGACAAAGTTGGGCATTAAAATAAACACACTGTCGTGCTAAACGGAAGAAAAAAATTAATAAAAAGTTGAACACAAGAAGTAATGTAAATATAGTGTTATCAAGACGTATAATTGAGGAGGGACAGATACGTAAATTTCAACTTGACGCAGGAAGTGATATTTCGATTATTAAGGAAGAAATGTGGGAAAAACTGAGAAACTTTTATTGAAAAAAAGTGATAAAATTGCACGAGAAATTGCACGTTCAAGAGCTGGCGTGAATAAAAGTATACCAGCTCCAAAAGTCCTGGCGTTTTTAGGATTCGCGAATCTAAGAACACCATTAAACAATTTATTAAGGAAAAGAATAAAATGGGAATGGTCTGTGGAATGTCAGAAAGCTTTTGACAATATTCTCATGTCCAATTCATCCATAACACATTTTGACCCGAAACTTTAGATTGTTGTGGCGTCTGACGAGAGTGGATATGGCAGTAAGGCGCTAATTCTTCATAAATTCGAAGATGGTAATACAAAGCCAGTTTCACTTGCTTCAAGAACTTTTACAGACAGATAGAGAAAGAAAGTTTAACAATAATATTTGCTCTTAAAGAAATTTCATAAATTTGTTCATGGAAGGAATCTTTTGTTGCACACAGATCACCGCCCTTTATTGTCGATATATGGATCGATGAAATGTATCCCTACCAATACAGCCAACAGATTGCAGCGTTGGGAAAACATTTTATTGAACTATGACTTTAAAATGGATTTTTACCATCAAAGAAATTAAGACATGCAGATGCCAAGTTTAGCCGAAACACTGGAAGACATTGAAAATGAAAGAACAACTTAAACTGAAGAAGAAAAATAAAACGTCTGCATTCTCAATATGTGACGAAGTACTAATGTACGCGGATAGAGTAGAAATGCCCCTTTCACTTGAAAAAAGGATTTTAAAGGAATTTCACTTAGGGCACTTGCTAATTTCGTGTATTAAATCTCTAATGGGAAGCATTGCATATTCGCCATGGATGAACCATGACATAAAAAAGTGATAAAAACACGCGGAGGTTATTCTCTAGCAGCAAAAGCTCCACCGGTGAAAATTCAACCTCAAAACTGACATTCGATGGTCCAGACTGTATATAGATTATGCGGGACCATTAAACGGGACATAGTATCTTGTAGCTGTGTAGATATCAACACAAAATGGGTCGGGGTATTCAAATGAATTAGACCCACTTTGACAGTCACGATAAGTTTTCTCCAGGATCTGTTCTCTCGCTTTGGTCCCCCGGAAACGATTTTAGCGATAATGGGACACAATTTACAGGGAGCAAATTCAATAACTTTTGCAAATCCCTAGCGATTAAACATATCACTACATCTCTATACCATCCAAGATCAAATGTGCAGGCCAAAATGTTTATTGATACTTTTAAGAAAGCCCTTAAAAAGGCCAACGGTATAGAAAAAAAAGAGGGTTGGATACAATAGTTTTTGAGTGTGTATAGAATAACTCCGAATCCGAACGCAGTAACAGGAATTACACCTGCCAAATTAATGTTCGCTCGAAATCTATTTCAGGGCGTAAGCAAAAAAAGTTCAAATAACACCTGTGATCCAACTAGATATTTCAAGCCCGGGAAAAGTTTCCTTTGAATGTTCAAAAGACGTAAAGAATTTGGGAAGATGGTGTTATTACCAAAAGAGTTGGAAGTGCTATGTATATGGTACGCAGTGAAAAGTGGGAGCACATAATATAACTGAATCAATTGAGACCCAGATTCACTGAGGATGTATTTACACGGGGTGAAGTACCGATGGATGTACTGTATGATATTTTTTACATTCCAGCACCAACTCCTGAAACTGTAGACTCAAGACGGTGTAAAACCCTTAAGTCCAGATCCTAAAAGAAAAATATATTAATTTTTGATGAAAATAATCACAAGGGGAAAATGTTGTAAAGAAGAGACGATACCCCACTGGGAATAGAATGGGCCGTTCTATTTTAATATAATCATTGAAGGTGTTAGTCTCGAGAGCCCGTATTTTCTAGCGAACGGCGACTGTGCAAATAAATCGCGTGCACCCTCGATTTAAAGGGGTGGAGCTGGGTTTATTGAAGGGTGCCTAAGGCACCCAAAAAAGGGAACTCCGAAGAGATCCACACATTTTTTAACTGGCCATCGCATCTGCGTCGGTTTGTGTATGGCTCCCTACTTTAAAAAGACCTTGTGTCACATCCCCACCTTGTGGGAGGTTGAGGTAAATAACACACTTATTTCTTAGCGAACGCTGACTGAGCAAATAAATCGTGTGATCTCAAGGTCCCCCCCCCCGGGAAACTCCTGCCTTCTCGATTTAAAGGGACAGGGCTAGGTTTGTTGCCCGGTGCCTGGGGTGCCCCAAAAGGAGAATGCCGAGGGGATTCACGGATTTTAAAAAAGTGGCCCCCCACTTTAAAAAAGACTTTTTGTCACTTCCTTACTTGGTGCGACGTTTAGGTAAATAGCCCGTCTTTCCTAATGAGACTAGCTAATAAGATTTACGACAGTTCACTCATTTTGTACCTTTATCAAAATAAGTTACGATTCGAGTTATTTAATATAACTAACTCCAGTAATATCACTATAAGGTAAGTATTAATAATTGTTATATTGATAAAATTATGTCAAGGCAGCTTATTGAAATTTATATTGAAATATCGACTTATAAAAAACAAATAATAATTAGAATCTATTTTTACAAAAAAAAAACGGCTGAACTACCAAAATGAAATAAAATTTGTGATATCTTACACCACTTCAAATTACAATTTGGTGTTCTTTGGGCAGCTTCATAGTATTTTCACTATGTCTTTGTTCGTACTCAAAATGGGGGATACGATTTACAACTGAATTAGTTTTGTTTTTCTATAAAGAATTATAAACGAATAGAAATAAAAAAAGGATAAATATTAAATAATTCTATAAAAACTTTTGTTGTATCGTTGGAAAGATACACAAAACAATGGTGTGCGTAACACATTTAGTAAGCACCAGCATCCAGTGCTAAACGGATATATACAAACACGGAACAAATAAGTACAAACAATTAACAAGACAAACTTATACTAAATAGAAGAGGGTCAATTCGATATAGCCAACGCAGCAAAGTCAGTCTGAATATTATTCAGCTAGTTAATCTACTTTAATCGTTGGCTAGTTTATGGCTATGAGCCAATCAATCTGGTAGAGTGCCGAAGGGGTGTTAGCTACTTTACAACAACTTTCTACTTTGAATTAATATCAAACTAACTTGTTATTCATTGGAACGTCCAATCGATTTTGTGCGTTAAATGTACACATGACGGGAGCAATTACAAAAAAGTTTCTAAAAGTTATTTTATTGTAAAAATTCTTTGTATCAATTGAAAGAAATAAGATTAAAGAAAACTCCAATATTTTAATTGTTTTTCATAGAATTCCGGAAATTTTTATTTTAAATTAATGTTTACGTGAAATTTTGACCGCTCAAAAAAGGGATGTGATAATTACCATTAGAAAATCAAATTTTCAAAGATATATATTTTTTTAAATCTATCTAAAATCACTTAATTGTTCAATTTTATTTAAATTTTCACTACTTATTCATTCATGAATAAGTTATTTTTTAAAAGGTTTTTGTGTGAGAAATCTTATTAGAAGTATTTTTAATTTCTAAAATTAAAAAAAAAATGTTTAATTAAAAAATAGGCTCTTCATATGATATTACAAATAATAATTATTACTATAAAGACATACGTCTAAACAATATAAATCAGTTGAGTTATTACATACATTTTTTTCTAAAAATCGACCTAAATTCGAAAAAATAAAATTGAAAAGATATATATAAGAAAAATCGATTTAAACAGTTTAGCTATTTATTTTATTAGAATATATTCCTGAATTTAAAAATGTTAAAAAATAGTTAAAATGTTGAAAATAATTTTTTGAATATATTTTATTTTAATTAAACTCCGAAAGTCAAAAGATATTATTTTCTCAATAAGAAATTTTAGTTTTCTCAATTCAAAAAATGTTATTCTAGAAAAAAATCAGAGCCTATTTTTTAGAATATAATGTTGATTTTTTGTTAATAAACAAAAAATACCGTATGGTGTCCCTTAAAATAAATAATTCTGTTGCTTATTTCCATTGAAACATTTTTAAAAAATGATTTTTTTATTCGCACATTATTTTTTATAATTGAATTTATATCAATATTTTTTTTAAGTTTCTTAGAAATTATATTAAGTCAATTATTTAAACTATATACCTGAAGTATATAATTTTAATAACTGATTT
This sequence comes from Doryteuthis pealeii, assembly GCA_023376005.1. Lineage (NCBI taxonomy): Eukaryota > Metazoa > Mollusca > Cephalopoda > Myopsida > Loliginidae > Doryteuthis > Doryteuthis pealeii. The sequence continues at coordinate 60,110,411 of CM042138.1, forward strand.
AATGAAATTGTTTTAAAATACTAAATTAAAATTTCATTTAAATTTACTGATTTTTATCGTCGTTAGAAAATACAATAACATTTCAATATTCTAAAAATAATACTTATTCAAGATTCAATTTTATGAAAAGTATTGTTAATTTTTTTTTTTTTTTTAATAAAAAAGAATAATTTTTTGTCTTTTTGCTCATCCGTAATTTCAAAACGACTCATACTAAAACTGATCCCCTTCTTTTTTACATTCCGCCTCAGCAAAAAGTCGGTAACATCTTATATAGAATTGGTGTATTTTCTTTCTATTTAAAGGTAATCCTTTTTTTTTTTTTTTAATTCATGTAATTAAAAATTAAATGAAATAATTGGTTTTTTGTTGTTTTTTTTTGTTTTTTTCAAAATATGGCGTATTTTTTTAAATTGGAAAAACATATTGTATTGAATGGAAAATTTGTCATTGTTTTCTTTTAATTGTGATTAATTTTATGCTTTTATCTAATGATTGAAGTTATATTTTTTTCATGAAAGAATGTATCTAAATATTTTTAAATCGTTTTAAATTTTACGGTCAAAACTGCGCGCACGCCCCCAGTTATTAAAATTGTACATTATAAATCAGACGTCGGTTTGCTGTTCAATTTCCCTCCCTTTTTAGTTTGTATTAGATCAAACATTTTTCTTCAAACATTTTGTTTTCAAGTATTCAGTTTTTTTATGATTCTAATCTGCTGTGATATCATAGAGACGCTAGTGGCTGATACAAAACAAACTTTAAGGTTGAAAAATTATTATTTTCGGGTGTATTGAATGAACAGATAGTTTTAATGAGAATTTCCTCAAAAATTTCTTCTAACAAATGGCATGACTATTGTGAAAAGAAAAATAAATTTTATTCTAGTTCAGGTTGATTTTCTATGACGTATCACTTTTTCGTTGTCCAGCTTTTGTGTTTCTGTCCGGTTTATGTATATCAATTTTATTGCTGACAAGTTTTACTCCCGCATAGATTAGGTCGTTTACTTCTGTGATGATGTCTGTTGGGATATTCTCTAATATTTTATTCATCTTTTTGGTTTCTGTCATAACTTTTTCCAGTTGTGATTTCTTGTGCTAGTGGTAAAGTTGTGATGTATTGTTCCGTGTTGTTTTGTTTGTTAGTTTGTATTTTTTCTAGTATCGGGGATACATCTTGAATATAATTCCTCTCAACTTACCTGTCCTCATATTTAGATAATCGGAAAACCACCCTTGACTAACAAGTCTTTGGTTTGTTGTAATGAAATTTTCATTTTCTTTCCCAATTTCTATGGTTATTTTTAAAATAAAAGTCAGGTACATTTGTATTGTCTTTTCTAGTTCATTTTTTCTCCCAGATGAATTGTTGATTTCTTCCCATTTGTACCTGAAAGAAAGATTTGAGCAGCCAATTTTCGCAGGATGTCGATCAAGTGCCCCATGTTGGCTATTAGGGGAGCGCCTATCGTTTTCTCTGATGTCTATCAGATGAATGGTTTTCATCTTCGTCTGTGTGGGTAAAAAAGATTTGAGCAGCCTAGTGCCAGTGAGTTGCACTAGGTACATTGAGTATTGAATAAATGAAGGAAAAACCTTTAAATTTGCTTCGTTCTAACAATGTATTTCAACTGTATGAAGCAGCAGCAGCAGACATGGTTATTACTGAAGGAATTCCCGAGAATACAGGCGTTTAAATTTTTAAATTTGGGGGGAGGGTGTCTCAGTTTCGGAGGGTAGAAGGGGCGAGGCTGGGAAATTTGGATGAGGCGAGGAGAAGATGGAGAAGAAAAGGGTATATGTTAGTTATATAGGTGATTAATTATCTGGAGTCGCTTACAATTCAGGTTGAAAGTTGAAACAGAAAAAATATAAATCCACGATCAAAATAAAAACAAACATAACATAAATACAAATAAAGGCAAAATCAAAACTCAAACACAGAGGGTCTGCAACTTCATGCTAGAGGTATGGGTTATTTTCTCTTTTGGCCATTTGTTAAATTATAGTTCTTTTGAAGAAATATATTTGTCTCTTCGGCTTTTATTGAGCTTACATTTTATAAACCATCCTGTTTATATTCCGATCTCTGTGTGTTTGTAATTAATGGCTTTTCCTTTTGTTTCTATTCTAATTGTTTTCTACTGGTGTCATGAAACTCAAAAAAACGGCTAAACCTCTAATTAATACGGGTAGATAATCAGTTAATCATGACTGATGAGGCTGTATTGATGCTGTTGAAATAAATTATTACAATTAAGCAAATTTAAAAAATTTTCTTCATTTACTATATATATATATATATATATATATTGTTGTAGAGTAGCTAATACCCCTTCAGTACTCTACCAGATGGCCTAGCTCATAGCCTTAAATAGTCTACGATTAAGGACTTCAATAGTGGATTAATAAGCTGATTAATATTCGGACTGATCTTACTGTGTTTGGCTATACCGCATTTGACCCTCCTCTATTTCTTGTACGTTTGTGTGGTTAATTGTTTGTAACTTATTGTTCTGTGTTTTTGTATGTATCCGTTAGCACCGGTTACTAATGGTGAATAAATATATTAAGCACTCAATTTCTTCTGTGTATCATTCCACCTCGACGATACAACAGATTGGCCACGAAGATGAGATATATTGAAACGGTGCTGCATTAAAATTGTATATTGAATATTTAGATTACTTTGAATGTTAATAGAATTATATCAGAAGAAAACTGTTTACTTGTCTTAACGAATGATTGTCACTTAGAAATGTATTAACACAACGTCTATATCTGTTGCATCATGTGTCCAGTTATAGACACATGGCGAAATATATAGACAGATATAGGCGTTGAGTTAATATAGTTCTAAGTGACAATCATGTGTAGGTTCAGGTTCAATCCTGACCACGGACGGTAATAACATAGAATGCTAAACATAGCTTGGCACTTGTACCTGGTCATAGTTAACGGAATGAGAACAGTCTACCCCCGTGGATTGAATAAAGGGTTAGGTTCGAAGTTCCGTAAAGGCTCCCGATTACGACATAAAGACTCCCGAATTCGACAAGAAGGTACTTGAGTTCGAAGAGAAGGTTCCCGAGTCCGACAAGAAATATCGGCAGAAGGCCGATCAGCCGAAACGTTGTGTAGATAACAATAAATAACAGTCGTCGGAATAATCCAGATAATGCAAATTATCAAACCTCATTTCAAAAATTCAGATAAATAGTATTTTTTTATTTCTTTTAAAATATTCCTCTCTGTATAACTTTACGGTATCTTTTTAACATTACTATTTGTTTTGCTTCATATAACATGGAGGGCCAAAGTCGAGTTGTAGTAGTGGTTGTTAGTAGTAGTAGCCGTCGTGAGTTCAGAGTAACAGCATACTCAAAAGAGGTTGTTTATTTATTTCTAGGCCCGTGGGTTCTTTTCAGAGAGAGAGAGAGAGAGAGAGAGAGAGAGAGAGAGAGAGAGAGAGAGAGAGAGAGAGAGAGAGAGAGAGAGAGAGAGAGAGAGAGTCAATCTGTTCTATCGTAAATCACGTTCAGACGCGCTGTTCGTTGCTAGCCTAGACATGTCACCATGGGACCTCCAGAGACCAACATCTGCCCCCGAGCAAGGCCAAGACCAAAAATACCGATTATCCTCTTCTTTCGTTTTTTGTCCCGGGGGTGGGGAAGGAGACACTTTATGTTATGAAAGTTATGGAAAAGTCAGAGACAAGTTGCCTGACTTGAAAAACAATTGATAATATCAAAAGTCTTATGCGCAAAGCAACAAAAGTGAAAGTAAATGCTTTCGTAGAATAAAGTCTAATTAGATAAATCAAAGATGTTCCTCGAGAAGTCGTCGTTCTTGGTTTCCCCGTTGAAATCATTATATATATATATATATATATATATATATATATATATTGCTAACGTGCGTCAGAATTGTTGCAAGAATCCCCTCGACAGTCTCTCCAAGATTGCACAAAGAATAATGCTCATAATCTTGTTCAAATTGAAATTTTTTTATGGTTAACTTGCAATTGCAGTAGAGTAATTACAGGAGCCAAATATAGTTGGTCTGTTATGACTGAGACAAAAACTTTGTAAACAAGATTCTACCCCCATTTTTCAATCAAAGATATTTAATTGTAATCCTTTCCAATGGCAAACATTTTAATGGCCACGCTAGGAATGGTAAAATGCTGCACACTGTGTTGGTTGAAGTTTCTCAGACTGCTGTTGAGAGTATTTTCATACCATCAACGTACATATAAAAGGGATGACAATATCTTAGATTTCTTCACGAATATTTAGCTGCTGCTAAAAAAGCCCCACTGTATCCACCTTTTGAATTTCTTCTTGGGTAGATTCCAGCATTCCAAAAGAAGAGATCATTTCATGTAACCCCTCTGTTTTAACATCTGTAGAATCTTGTGTTTTTCCCGAATAGCAAATGGAAAACACATACCTTGTAATCAACGTTATAGCAGCGATGAAATGGACTCAATACAGGGGTTACTATTTGATATTGAAATATTAAACATGTATGGTTATCAATACATATTTCATATATTGTAGTGAACGATCTTTATTGAATATTGTGCAATACTGTGAGAATTTAACTTCTTCCCTCATACAAAATATATATCATCATATTTAGGTCTCATGTGAATATCTTTATCATCAGCAAGTATCATCAAACCCTGTCTTGAAGGCCGTTCCAATAATCAGAGCATCAGTGTCTCCTTCACTCTGCTATGTTGCACATTCATTTGATTCCAAAACAGTACACAATAATGTCATGAACTGTTGCTTACTGTTACCATTGAGCAGGAAATGTTTTGAGGATGATGTGACTTCTATACCAGGTGTCATTTGTAATTTGGGTAAAATTCCTCATCATCTTGTTGATGCCCATAAACATTGATAAAATCACTTTCTGCACTGTAACTATCGAAGACAACACATGCTGTAGCGTATTTTCTGTAGATTATTTTAACCAACTCTACATATTGCTCACCAATGTCTCTGTATGAGAGCTTCGCTTTCCATTTCAATTTGTAAAGTAGCGTTATACCATCTACAATAGATACTTCAATCTTATTGGTGAACAAGGTTGTTGAGTCGGTGTTGATCTTTTTCCATGTATAATCGCGCCTGAAATAAGATCCTATAATGTCTTAATCTAGCTACTTCTTTTTATTATGGATTTTTCAACTCTTATTCCATCATGAGATGCTTGAAGTTTTTCACCTATATTTTCAGCATCATCACAGTTGACGCCACATTCAGCTGAGAATACAACGCCGGTAAACAGACTTTTAAGCAGTGGTTCTTCAAGATAAAATGGTTCGAGCGCATCAAACTACGATGAAAGCTTCGTAAAATCTTTTTCATCTCGTTCGATAAGGCTATTGGAAAGTTCCGCATACTGTTCACTTATTAACAGTATTGAATTGGTAAAATCACTGTTGCATTGTGTACGCTAGAATACCGATACATTGTGTTAATCCTAGTAACTCTTCGTCTTATTGTAATGCCGCATCTACTTTTCAACAAATTCATCATCATCTGCTTTGTTATCAAATCATTCCGCCGAAGGCATCCGTAAAATGTATCACTACTCCCAAAGCCTCCCTGATATTACATGTTGGACAGCATTAGCACCATAAATGTGTCAAGACTTCCTAAGTAACTAATTATTTGATTAAACCCTCCCATTATTGTCACCTTGTACAAAGATTTAACATTAATGATCTCCATCGTTTTCAGCCATTATAGTTGATCGAAGGTTATAATCGAAGCCGACCGGGTTACCAAGTTATCTTGCCTGATTCTTTACAAATAATTGTCCAAACGTATGTCATGTCATTTGGACTCAAATCTAATATAGAAAGAAGGGATAGTTGCCTTAACGGAATGTCCGCCCAATCACTGGTTTTGACATTAAACCAGATCAGTTAGGATGACTATTTCGTAAGATAAGGGAAATGAGAGCCAAAGGACATTGAGGTAATACAGACTGTTGGTATGTATGAGTCGCGCACCCTTTTGGTGAACAGCATGAACAGTGTTCTGGCTAGGTTAAGGGCTATACATTCTACTTCTAATGTATACTTACCTACAAATCCTAATTTTTGTTTCGAGTTAGCGTAGGGAATTGATAAATTTATCACCTGAAATACCTCTCAGGCTATCGGTGCCCTGGCCAAATAATGCATAATTCTATGCATACAGCACAAATCTGTTGTAACTTGATATATTTTAACACATAGTTTTAATATATAACTCCAACATTTAATGCATAAATTTAATGTTGTTTAAATACTATATATATCATTCAAATTCAATTTACAAACGAATTGAATTCAAAACAAAAATAACGTTATGTTATTATTAATAAGTGTTATTAAGTAAATAATTAAACAATTCGCGTTTCACCTTTTATTATTATTGTAACTACACTGCATTCGAAACGTGAAATATAATTATGATAAAATTAAAGACAAGTAAACAGTTGTGTTCTGATATAATTCCATTAACATTCAAAGTAATTTTAATATTTAATATACAATTTTAATGCAGCACCAGTTCCAGTATATATCAGTCAAATTTGATTCATAAGTAAAATTATTTTCTACTACCATTAACATTAAAACTTAATCATTAATTTCATCATTAAAACTTGACCAAACATAGTTTTACCCACCCATTTGCTGTTATCAATGTTATTTTATTGTTAATTCAAATACATACGGGAAATCTGCCACTGCTACTTATGTCCATTACTTTTCAGTTTAAATTCAAAATAAAACAACGTTATCTTATGATTTAAAAACAATTTTATCAAGTAAATAACTAAATAAATATTATCCGACCTCATCTTTCATTTTATTCTTCGCAATTATTCTGTATTTGAAATATAAAATACAATTATAATAGAATCTGTTAAAACAAGTAAACGGTTTTTATCTGATATAACCTTACCAACTCTCAAAGCATTGTTTATGTGAGAATTTTAATATCCAATGTATAAATCCATTGCTTTTTGTTTGCTATTATTATAAATAAATTTGTGGAATAAATTCAATACTCTTTGAGTCCAAAGTTCCCCGGCTTATTTACACTGGATGAAGAAAGCTGGTGGGAAGAAGGGGTTACGACATAAACAGTTATTGATAGTTCTAAGTTCTCTAGCATTTTCAGGCACCACATTCTACGGACTGCGAATAACCCCACATTTCCCGGGTATTACCGGATACTAAAGATATTTTCTAATAAATCAATGCCAGTAAGCCACACTAAGTAAAAATTGAAATATCTTTTCAGACTATCTCCCAGGGACTGTTCTGCCTCCCCCCTCTCTCTCTCTCTCTCTCTCTCTCTCTCTCTCTCTCTCTCTCTCTCTCTCTCTCTCTCTCTCTCTCTCTTTAAATGTCCATTTAATAATTCATTTTGTCGTCCCTTGAAGTTGAAGTAGAACAAAAATCTGTTTTTAAGTGTCCGTTCAACCACAGTTCTAAGAGAAATAAATGATCATCTGTCTTGTCTGTTCCTCTTTTCCCTTCTTTCATTTTCTTTCTTCTTTCGTTTTGATGAGCGTGTGTATTTGTTTTGATATGTGCAGATGTATAAGGGTCCCTGTGTTTCCTTTACTTCTTTTTTTATACACATGCACCCACATCAAAACATAGACGCCCTTCTCTCTGCTCCGACCAGGAGCTGTATATATGCAAAGCGGTCCTTCGTTTGACTTTCGAACAGGACCACTCACCATATAAGCCCTTCTGTCTGGAAAGGTCTGAATCTGAAACTATTTCAGATTCAGACCTTTCGTCTCGTTTCCCGTTAAGGAATGTTATCATAAAGATTATTCTAAATACTTTGTTTCCAAAGTTGCTTAAAATAAGTAGACAATAAATTTTAGTCCTTTCAGGTCTGGCCAACCCATTCTGGAAATAAATGTAAAAACATTTCTTCCCATAATTTAACTTTCTTAAACTTTCGACCAAGAAGCACTTGAAATTCTACCAATGTTATAAACCATCCGCTCATGCAAAAAACCATCACCACTATAAACAAATCACTTGTGTTGGCTGTTATCTTTAACAAGTCTGTTAGGCACTGATATGTCGTGCGTTATTAGAGAAATATTATTATTTTACCTCCTGCAGGTTTTTCACACCAGTTTTAACTGCAGCGAGGATTTTCACTTTTCTAGGCATAGAAAAATACATAAAAAATGGATGCTACTCGCTAAAGACTACAAAACGAGCTTTTTTTTCTGCAAAATCTATTTGACAAAAGCTATAGCACATAGGTTAAATAATACATACACCTTACATAAAATGAAATGAAAATAGTAATTTAATAAGCTTAGCTTATTTTGGCAGAAGGCTAGAAATATGGGACACAGAAAGTATCGAAAGGAGCCTAACAAAGAAGGATTTATGCTGTTAATTTTGGTGGCTTAATTAAAATTCCAAACGTTTCTATTTTGGTGACATGGCAAACACATGAGCTTCATGGAAGGTAGATCAGACAGAATGAGTGAACATTCAATTTTCACTTCTGCCGAGGTCAACTTTTGAGGTAGGTTCGTGGAATTAATGCTAGATTAGTTATTTTGGATTTACAGGAGACAAGAAACTGGTAGTGTATGATCGATGCATGTATATGGGGGACGTGAGGTATGTCGTTCTGAAAGCAAGGTAGCGGCAACCAAAACATTTGGAAACCACTAGTTTAAGTCGTAAGAACAAAGCAAAAATGGAGATCAAGAAAGGTTTCGTGTTGCTTTAACATAAAATGTCATATTGCTTGATAGTATGACAGAGTCGAGTGATAGGAAACGCGGCACTGCCAAATTTTCAGTTTTCTGATTTCATTTATATATATATATATATATATATATATATATATATATATATATAGTGTGTGTGTGTGTGTGTGTGTTTGTATGTGTGTGTGTGTGTGTGTGTGTGTGTGTGTGTGTGCGCGCGCGCGCGTGCATTAAGAAAGAAAGAAGACAATTTGTTTCAAACCGCTTAGGTTTGGAGGGTTAAAATAGGGTCATCATGTAACAAAAAGCAAATTTTATTGCAATCAAAATAAAGATAAAAAGTTGGAATCAGTTCAAAAAAGTTAAGAAGCCTGCTCAGTTTTTTGGGCTGGATTATTATTTAGTTTCATCGATTTGTTGTCCAACCTCTTACGTACAACAGATTGCATGAAAAATATCAACCATCTAAAATGATTAACTTGTTCAGTTCTTTGGTGGTTGACTAATTAGTCCTATTACTATCTAGGCAAACTTCTTACTTACATAAACAACTAGTAGACACAATCACCATAAAATACATTCTAACAATTTAAATTTAAATTAAAGAGAGAGCAAGAGAGAGAGAGAGAGAAAGAAAGAGAGAGTGCGAGAGAGAAAGTGGTGAGTGAGTGACATATATCTATTAATAATGGAGAATCAGTCTCTATTTGTCTGTAACCGAAACTACGTCACTGCTTACGTCACAGTCATTTCAGGAATTGTGTAAGTTAATCAATGTGTATTTAATTTATAGTCAATATTATTACTAAATGAGAATAAAGAACAACAGTTTATTATATATGTACTCAGAAAGTAGCCCGCAACATTTTACGGTCCACAGTGTTTTTAAAACCAAGTTTTAATAAAAACATGCCTGGTATTATTGATTTATACATATATAATTTATTTTTATATATATTTAAAGTTATCTAACGTATAGCATGTTACGAGAAAATTATTTACAAACATAAGAACGTCACATAATCTTATTTGACATTAAATTTTAAAGGTTTGTGTGTTTTACATTTGCTCATGCCCGACAATTGAATGATCTGTTTACATTTCTTGACGTTGTCGGCTGTCTCATAGGGACCTCCAATTCGATGTGTAAAATTATCCTCCCTCTGTAACTAACTTGAAAAAAGGTTTATATACGTTTTGGGACCATTCAAAAGAAGAAAAATTAAAAACATCCTGATGATTTTTAAAATATTTTTCAGTCTCCAAAAATAATGAAAATTACGAATGAAAACAATGTTTACATTTTCACACCATTGAATCAATTGAATTTTAACGTAGCCAAATTCAAGTTACGCTTACAGACTTTAAAAAAATTCTTCTATTACAAATGGTCAAAATTTAGTCAGGAATCGTCCCCCTTCGAGCGTAAATATTTTGATTATTCGATTTGGCATGATATCCTTAGAAGGGAGAAATGAAATGATAAAAAGGGGGAATTTTAAAAATGAAATAAAGTCATCAAAGCAATCAACATGACTAAAGCATAACCAGAAGTATTTTCATAATAATTTACTTATAACAATGAAACAAATGATGCAGCGGATTTTTTAAAGACTTTTAGGATTATTAGAGATAATCCACGATTATCGCAGTAAAATGAGCAAACAATAAATTTAAACAATTTGAGGAACACAGGCTTTATTTGAGTAATGATGTGTGCGGGGAATAATTTGTTGGGAAACGTATGTATGCGGGGAACATGGGGAGGGGGGTAATATCAATTGACTTATCTTTGTGAATACTGACTCCATTTTTTACAATTCGACTTCGGAATTATATTTCTTTTTTTTTTCTTTTACAGTTCATTCCTTAAAAGTCCTTTACAAAATTTTCCCGTCTCTTCATTGAGTTGAATCTCTAAAGCACCATCACAGAAAGATGTTGAAATGATTATCGAGGTTAATTCAGACTTGTTTTTCTGTCGTTCTTGGTTCGCGGCTAACTCCCACCGTGTCTCTCAGTTTCTCCCGGGAAACTGTCACTATAATGGTGTAATGATTAGCAAGCACGTTTCGCAAATCCAGTACTATTGAATAGCAAGTTCGATCTTCACTTTATGTCTTATAGATGTGACCTTGTATCACTTCGTACCTGTGGTGAATGGGTTGGGTAAATGCCTATTACATCATGATCTTTTTCACTTTCTCAATTTTTATTTGGTCCTAAAAGCATTGGTTTTTTGACAGTCCGATTTACGAAGATTACTTAACAAAACGAACATCTCAGGGGAGTGGAGAGAATATGATGCTTTTTAAGTATTTTTAAAAAATAATCAATGTTTTATTTTATTTATTTAATTTCCCACCCCCCTCAGGTAATATTGTTTAAAAATTTATCTTTACGCAGTATGGAGTTTTTTTTGTACATATTTTTTTTTTTTTGGGGGGGGGTGCCATTATTGATAAAGAAGGGATACGTTTTACAGTTAAACCGAAGTTCTGCAGCATTCACAGTAATAGTATCTGAGATATAACTACCTATACAATAAGAACGAATTTATAAATACAAACGAACGGATTTCATTCACTCAAAAGCAATCTGTCTGTTTTTAAATTCATTCTTACGACACACACACACACACACACACACACACACACACACACACACACACACACACACACACATACATATATATATATGTGTGTGTGTGTGTGTGTGTGTGTGTGTGTGTGTGTGTGTATTACGGACTTAATTGAAGCTGAACGAATTACAAAGACAGTCTCGCAAAAATTGGATTAATCAACTACTCTGAGTTCTATGGACTGTGCAATTTTTTTATGCAAGGAATAAACAGCTTAGAAAAATGTAAACCTGAAGTGATTGGTTCAATCTTTAAATAGCATTTAATGAGGAGCCGGTTGTTAATTTCTGCTAAGTTCAAGATGCTGATATAACAATTAAAGAATCCTCTAACAAATCTGTTAATAATTAATTGCCAGAAGAGTCTGTGCTCTGGTTAAATAATCAAATTTTACCCTACTTCCACCTCCGTCACCAGTTTGTCCGATTGAAGCTGGAGAAACGATCTAGCGTCTTTTGCTGACATTTGTCGTAACAATTTGATCAAAATGATTTTGGAAAAAGGACAACTTTTTTTTACCTTGTTAATTGTAAAAATGGTTCCACTTTTTATTTATTTCTCTCTCTCTCTCTCTCTCTCTCTCTCTCTCTCTCTCTCTCTCTCTCTCTCTCTCTCTCTCTCTCTCTCTCTTAGTAGGCCCTCAACTCAGTATCTAGTGTCCGTACATAGCTATGCGTGTAAGTTTTTGCTGGTCGGCCAGCACTGGTGTGTTCATGTGTAGGAGTCCACCGGGGAACGTCACTTATGAGTTCGTCCTTACTTCTCCAGCAGTGGCGAACATGTCTGGTTCGTCTTACTTGAAGGATTTGTATGACAGGAGGTATGTGGTCGTACAAATGTCTTCTTTGTATTTTAGTTCTGGTTTTCTATGGTAATATATATGTTCCTGTGCGTATATGATGCCTATATTGCAAACGCTATAAGCTCGAGTAGTTGATTTACTATTTGATGTTCTAACTTTAAAAGTTACGATATCAAAAGTACTTTTAACTCTAAGTAAGTTTATTTTGGCTTAGAGATCTGTAGCTTTTACGAACACTGGGACCTCAGCAGAACGCGCCCCTTATTGCTCCGCGTGAAGGGCAATGCAACTTGGGCGTTTGGTTCGATTTCTAGTTATGGTAATCTTTCGGTGGCTATTTGTGATATCTTATCAATAGATGCCACCCTTAGAGATGAATATCATTAGTTTCTTGACTGAACTGTGTGATCCTGCCCATTTATCTATGAGGTTCTTCTGTCCAGCATCAGATGACCCGCTTTTGGCTTCATCCACCTTGCTTTTCCTTTAAAAAAAATTACTTTCGTAATTAATTCTATGGATTCGACCATTGTATGAAAGGTATGTTTTAATCAGTATAACATTAGTTACGTGTTTAATTTTAATATTTTAAGCGTCGTAGCGTTTTATGTTGTTTTTTATTTTATCAAATTTTTAAACGATAAACGCGTTCTAATTGTTTTGTTGTTTTTTTGTTTTTTTTATTCGATACATTGTTTCGTAATGATTGTAGTTTGGCGATTACATTAAGTTTCACGTAAAAAAAAGTGTGCTAGAATTTTCGTTTTCGTTTTTAACGAATTCATTGAGAAATTCATTTACTCCATTGTACGTTAATGTATAAGAATTTTTTTTTAGTTATTGATACATTTTAATTGTAAATAAGTAGTCAAAATCGTAAGGTCAAATAACGCGGAAGGAAAACGTAAAGTTCTAATTGTAAAATCTTATATTTTATTAGTAGAAATAAAATTTATTAATTTGAACATCTAAAATATAACAAATGTTAAATGATTATAATTTTAAACAATACAACCAATATTGACCAGTATAAACATTCGCATTTTAAGCTTTTTAGCAATGCAACATTGACCTGCCTTTTATTTAAGAATTTTCACCGGTCTGGTGTTACTTGTATTAAACAGAAGATAAAGCTATTACATGATTATTTTTTATAACGATACAACCCGACATAATTGGTATAGAGTTTCTTAGCTAATTCGGTTTTTAATTTTTATCTGATTTTTTTTTTTTTTTGTGGTAACAATACATAAATCTAAAAAAACATTACTGTTACATTGCAATTTTCTAAAATGTTTCAACCATGTAATTACTTATAGATTACAAGTAGGAAAAAAAGTGAGGTATTTAAAAATAATAAATGAAATAAAAAAAGTAAAATGAAAAATATATAAAATGAAAAAAAAAAAAAGATAAAATAAAAATAAAACAAAAACTTAGTGAAGAAATTAGTAAGAAAAATATGTCTCTAGTTTGTAATAATTTAGGGTTACCTTACATTTTCTTTTCCGAGAAATCCGTTTCAATGAAGAAAAAAGTGACAATGTCCCCGGAGACCACATAAATAGACCGTGCCATGCATTTGAATGGTTGTTTGCAACAGCCAATCCGGTACTCGGTAGAAGGGTTTTATACTCGTCCAACATCAATAAAAGTTAAATGTCTTTTAGTCTTTCAAAGATAGTGGGGTTCAGAGTTTGCACATCTCTGATAGGGTCAGCCTGGGGAGGGAATTATGACGTTGAAAGACCCGACACTTTCTAGTGACACAAGTAAAAACACATCTCTGACGACACCTACCAGCGCCCCAAATGTAGTAAGGAACGTATATATATGTATATATTAGGGCAGGTTGATTTGTCACTTTTTTTGGAAATTCAATATAACTTTCGTGGTGAAAGCTGGGATTTGGTTTCATAAGAACTGACATCAAAAATTAGATTCCTAACTTTAAAACTCATTTGAGTATTTAGTTTTAAAGATCGCCAGCAAAATATATACACAGATACCTCATGTTCGCAGGATTTTGCTGACAAACTGACTTCAAAATTGTATTATTTCAATAATAAATCCAGATAAAATTGATATTTTTTATTAGATACAATAAATGGAAAATATATTCAATGTTTTAAGTTTGCATTGTTCATTGATCACTAAAACCTCCTGCACTACATAAGATTATGTAACAATAGAATTAAATTGTTCAGTGTATTTTCCTTTTGATGAAAATGTAGGTTTTATTTGGTGGCACTATGATTTGTTTGTAATGTGCTTATGTCTTGCTTCCTGTCCATATACAATCTGGGAAGCTTCAATTTTTAATTCAACTGCTTTTTCCACACTTTGTAAGTGGGTGGGGAAATTTGGAAATTTCAATTCTTTTCCATTCAGTAGAAATTCTAATTCATTCATTCATTGAAAAACCTTCTGCAAGTACAGGTCCACAAACCCCACTTTGTGAGTGGTCAATCAAAGTTGACCAATGTGTAGCTATAAAACTGATTGAAGTAATCACTTAAAATCTTTACGCTGGTGGTTTGCAAAATATTGGAAAATACACCCATACGTGACTATATTTTTACGATGTAATTTGAAAACTTATAATTATTCTTGTAAATTGACATAACTAATTAAGTAGGAATAAATGTTTATTTACCTAATGAACAAATTTTTTTATGTCTTCTTCCCTCACCTCCAATTCATCAGACTTCAACACTAACAACAAAATGTTTTCAGGAAGCAAAGCAAAAGCATTGTGCTGTAAATGTTTTAATGCAACATTCTGAATTTCAGTTTTAGTTTCTAGATCATATCAAAGATAAACAGTTGACATTTATAATAATTATTGCCCCTTTTTATTTTGAACCAACTAACTGTATATACTTGAATGACAAATTGGACAATGTCGCATAATTTATCTGAGAATTCTGGTGAATACGCACTTCTGGTCCATAAGCACATTAACCTGATGGCTAAAGTTAGCCATCTCGCTTAACTCAGTGGTCCAATCTTCCAAGTAAAAATATATATAAGTAAGGAAGTAAAAATTATCCGGAGGGCCACTGATAAGTTCAAATTTTACCAGGGACAAATCATGGTAATTACTCTCATAAAGTTTCCCTAGAGGATCAATGAAAGTAGCAGGGTTTAGTGTAGTTCCATTAATTGTTTCTAAATGGAAGTTCATTTTGATGTAGTGAATAGCCAATGATCTATACCCTCCTTTTTAGTTTTTTTCTCCGGAGCTGTTACCATCCTTGCTCCACAACCAGTGTTTGTACTAATATTGTCCACTAGAACTGCCTTGACAGTATAATCACTGTTGTACTCTTCTATAAGAACAGAAACATCCCCTGCTAGAAAAACACCAGTTGCACATAGGTTGGGTGTGAGTCGGTGGCTGAGATATTCACTTGAAGTGTCCATCTGTTGGAAACTGCCTTTTGGTCCTGTTTTCTCTCTCTAATGTTTTAAATATCCCTTCTTTTCAATAGGAACCTGAAATTTCAAATGTTAAAACAAAATATATCCACCTATGTAATATTTCAAATTTTAAAACAAAATATATCCACCTATGTAATATTTCCTTAACAAAAACAATTGTGGGTTCACTCCTTGCCAAATACTGATTATTTCCTTTGGAATCAATCTGGAAATCTTAATTTCTTACACGTGGAGATAGGTATTTTCAAAGAAATTAGTTATTTCCTCATTTTCAAGGAAATTAGTTATTTCCTTGAAAAAAATGGATAACTTGTCATAAAGTTGGGGAAGCATTTTATCCATAGAAAATCTTTTGGAACTGTTACTGCGGCTTAAAACTGAACATCATTTTACAGACACTTTTATCTGAAAATAAATAAAGTAAATAAATAACCATAAATCAAACTTTTTTAGGCTATCTACTAATTTCATATAAAAATGGCTGGCAATTGTGTTAAGAGTTTCAGGTATATTTATATTGTGTTTGAATTAGGGCTAACCTGGGTCTAAAATTTTAGCTTGAAAAGATAGGTCCGGACAACAACAACAAAAAAAAATAGAAACCTACTAACTTACGGTGAATTTAAAAGTTTCAGAATTATTTTTAAAACAATCAAAAAAGTTGTTTTTTTTCCACCATGAGAAGAGTACGTAAAAAATACTTAACTATACTACGAATATAAAATAGTATCAACTATATTTCTTATACGAAACTGGAACATAACCGTATTTTAATAATTTCAAAAATAAAATTTAATTTGAAACAAAAAATAGAAAGAAGGAAACGGTAATTTCACATTAGAAAAAAACAAAATCCTTTTTGTTTTGTTGTTTGCCAATCAGTTAAATTCTGAATTATGTAAATTAAACAAGCTTTTTCCTATCAAAATTTGAAAAAAATACAAAAAAATCAATTATTTTTGCAATTATAAACGGATTTTATACCTTAACTAAACCAGCATTTTAAAACGGTGTTAACTGGAATAATATTCCCCAACAAAAATTCCGGGGACAATATTCATAAACAAATTATATTTGTTTTATTTTATCATTAAAATGAAGAAATTTCTCGGTTTTATGGTGTTTTATTGATAATTAAAATGAGCTTTTTTTTTTCGCTGTAAAATAAATCCTGTATTTCATATGAGAAAAAGGCGATTTTTTGATCGCTGTCTACGAAAATAACAATATCCAATCTCCATTTTATCTCTACAAGTGAATACTTTTTTATTATCTATAATCCTTATTTATTTTTATCTGAATTATTTAGATCAATTAAGATGTTTCAATTGAAAAAAGAATCATTAAATGACATTTAAACATTTTTCTTTCCCTAATAATACGAAATCTTTTGACAGCGGTAAATCTTTCACTTATCACCGACATTCCATCGCTATTATCTATCTCTGACATTCCATCGCTCTAACTTTCAACCTTTAAACTAATTTCCTCAAAAAGCGGTAGCTTTTTGAGGAAATTAGGAAAAATATTTTATGTCATTATTTATCATGTCAAACCCCAACTATCACTATGAGTGCACTGGCATAGTTCAAAAATCGACCTTCCTTAATATATATATATATATATATATATATATATATATATATATATATATATATATATATCGCATTCTGTAAATAAATACTTTGATTTGTTCATTTTTTTATAATTAATTTGTAATCAAAACGAGGCTGACAGATGCACAAAGAACTGTGATGGTCTTTTGACAACTTTTGACCACCTATTTTAGCAAGCAGAGTAAGAGAAAGCCATTAGGCCAAAATATGTATGTCTAGAACCCGGAATTAAATTTTAAATAATCACATTTTGTAAACAAATACGTTGACACGTTACGCTCCAACGTGTGAAGACACAGAGGCTTTTGTTTCTCTTAAAGATATATTTACATCTTGTTGAAATGTAGTTTGAATGCCATTCTTATCTTTTACATTTAAATATGTGTTTGTTGAAGAGGAGTAAGAAAATTTTCTCAGCTCAATTATTTGTGGGTAACATAGGAGTATTTACTGACCCAATGTATATAATTCTCTTTCATAATTCCATTTGAATTAAGTAACAATGTACGTAATTAATATTGCTATATACTCAGTTTAGCCAAGTGTGGTTTAAAGCCACCGAGTGTTGATCGAAGTAAGTACTGTACTCTTATTCATGTGGCCAGTTTTGTAACTATGAATCCACGAGCAAACATACAATTGGGAAAAACTGTTTTTCCACATAGTCACCACCCGTAGCGACTTTGTTGATTTTAATTTTTGAGATAGAATGTAACATTTTTTTATGGACTTTTGAACTCGTATATTGGTATCAACTGAGAATGAGGAATGAGGTGTTTTGACAAAGAGTGGAAGGCGGAGACAATTCTTGGAATTTAATTTTTATTACCGTACAAACTAAATAAAAGAGAACATATATATATATATATATATATATATATATATATATATATATATATATATATAAGAGAATTTTATAATTTGCTTGAAGCATTGTGTATGTATTGGTTAGGAGGTTGATTTAGAAGGCTATCACAATGCAGTTTGGAATAAATTTAAAAAATAATAATACGGTAACAATGGTGTTGGATGTTGACCTGTATTTTTTTATTCTTTCTTGAATTTTCGAGGTAATACCTCTTTATCAAAAGAATTGAACTGAAGCAGTCCAGCTATGGCATTTCTTCCCAAATGAATTTTTCTGTTGAAAATGATGTTATTTTTTAAATAACTGTATTCTCGTGTGAGCGTGAATGCGTTTATTTTTGTTTGTACGTGTGTGTATGTTGTAATGCGCAGGACATTGAAAATGCGTGTTGCTTGTGACGTTAAGACTGTATCCTAGCGCGGGATTTTGTACGTGTGTATGTGCGAATGAAAAAGCGTATTTGTGTTTTGTGGCCATGGTGATGTATGATATTTCGTATTGGATGTAAAATCAATTTAATCATTTATTATTATTATTATTATTATTATTATTATTATTATCAAAATTAATATTATCATATTTATTTGTTTATTTACTTATTTATATCTAATTCAATTTATCTTTTTATATTTTATAATATTTTTTAAATACATATATATATTTAATTTATTTATTTAATTTCTTTCTTTTTTTCCTTAACAACTAGTGTGCAATGTGTGTTTGTATGTGTGGGCGGGATATTGGGCTATAGATTTGAGTGCGTGTTTCGTATTAGTCTTCTCGTTGTAGATTTGTTTCATTAGTAATTCTCCATTGTGCATGTGGGTATGTGTTTCGTGCGTGTGTGCATATACTGTTACATGTGTGCGTTGGTTGTGGGTTTATTGTATGATGAACTCTGCGCTGAGTTCACTCCTGTTATTGATCTCTGGGTGTAATCTAGCTATTAGCAATGCATCTTTAATTCTGAGATTATCCAGATTTCTCTCCCGGGCCTCTATATTGACTGTTATATTTCTTTCTGTGTTGTTGCATTTAACTAAGTGTTTACGGAAAATGGATGCTTGTGTGTGTAAGTGTTCTTTGATTCTAATGTGTAGTGGTCTTGTGGTGCTACCTATGTAAAATTGGTTACATAGGTTACATTTTATGCGGTATACCACATTCACTTCGTGGCACATGCCTGTGTCGCGTATGGGGCAGTTCGTTAGTGTACAATTAGTGGTTTCCTTATGGTGGTTTTTGGAGAGTTTTCTCCTGAGTGATGGTCCTTAATGGGCAAGTTGTATATCCAGGTCCTCCTTATGATTTGGAATATTGATTGTTTGAGTCTACCAACTAAAATGGCTAACCTTCATCGATAACACACCGAACCTCACAGATACAACAAATAAAAACAACCAACTCCCTACTTAAACATTAGATAACCCACTACACCCACCTCCAGCCAACCAAGTACTAGATTCAAAACTATCTAGACTCAAACAATCAATATTCCAAATCATAAAAGGAAACAAAAAAAATAACACCCAACCTTTCTATAGCACAACACAATACCCTTAAAAAACTAAAAGAGAAAGAATTAATTTACCTGCCCTCTGATAAAGGAAAAGAGTTCTGCATAATCCCTAAGGATACGTACAACAACTTGGCATTCGAACACCTTAACAACTACGAACTCTATACAGAGGTCACAGATATAACGCCTACCCAAATAGAAAACCGCATAAACAACACATGGACCAAAATCAGCAAAAATAGAAAACTCCCCAAAAGATACAAGAACAACTTCACCAGCAAAAATAGCACCCTACCAAGGTTTTACCATCTAATAAAAACACATAAAACCAATTCAACACCGCAAATTAGACAAATAGTCTCCAGTGTGGAAGGACCGCTATATAAGACATCATGGCTCCTTTCAAAAATACTGAAACCAATATTAGCGACTCTCCCTGGACATGTCAGCAACTCTGACGAAGTCATTCACAAACTACAACAAACCCAATCAAATATACTCGAAAACAATAAATACGCATTTAGCTTGGACGTTACCGCTCTATACACATAAGTACCAGCTCAACCAGCGGTCGACCTGTTGACTGAACGCATAGCATCATCCGGCCTATACTGCTACACCCTCACCCCTCAAGACATACACCAACTTCTATCAATAATCGTAGACAACACATACTACACGTTTCACGAACGAACATATAAACAAATAAAGGGCCTGTCGATGGGATCCAGCCTCTCGGGCTACATGGACAGACTTGAACGTCAAGCACTTAATATTTGCCGCTCTTGTGCCTTCTTCACCAGATATATAGATGATATTCTCATCCTCACATCTTCCCGTGAAAAAGCCAACAAAATTGCATCAACATTCAACAACATAGACAACAACATACATTTCACTATAGAACATCCTGACTGCACAGGATCATTATCACTGTTGAATTTCCGACTTAAAGTATTAAACAAGGGAGAAATCCACACCGAGATAGAAAATCGGCCAGCAGAGATTTGTTCGTCCACCACAAATCGGCACTCCCCCTTGGGGCAAAGAATGGATATATAAAGAACGAACTTGCCCGTATCCGAAACAAATGCAGCAAGAAGCAGGATCAGATCACACACACCAGACAATTTATATCCACACTAAAAGACAACGGTTACCCCACTTCAATCACAAAACGACTCAAGCAAACAGAATCCACAAAACACCATCTCACGTCCAATGTCTGTTTTTAAGGTTACCACATTTCAACGAAAATATAACCACAGCAATATGTAGGGTGGTACGGAAGGAGGGCCTGGATATACAACTTGCCCATTAAGGACCATCACTCAGGAGAAAACTCTCCAAAAACCACCATAAGGAAACCACTAATTGTACACTAACGAACTGCCCCATACGCGACACAGGCATGTGCCACGAAGTGAATGTGGTATACCGCATAAAATGTAACCTATGTAACCAATTTTACATAGGTAGCACCACAAGACCACTACACATTAGAATCAAAGAACACTTACACACACAAGCATCCACTTTCCGTAAACACTTAGTTAAATGCAACACAGAAAGAAATATAACAGTCAATATAGAGGCCCGGGAGAGAAATCTGGATAATCTCAGAATTAGAGAGGCATTGCTAATAGCTAGATTACACCCAGAGATCAATAACAGGAGTGAACTCAGCGCAGAGTTCATCATACAATAAACCCACAACCAACGCACACATGTAACAGTATATGCACACACGCACGAAACACATACCCACATGCACAATGGAGAATTACTAATGAAACAAATCTACAACGAGAAGACTAATACGAAACACGCACTCAAATCTATAGCCCAATATCCCGCCCACACATACACACATTGCACACTAGTTGTTAAGGAAAAAAAGAAAGAAATTAAATAAATAAATTAAATATATATATATGTATTTAAAAAATATTATAAAATATAAAAAGATAAATTGAATTAGATATAAATAAGTAAATAAACAAATAAATATGATAATATTAATTTTGATAATAATAATAATAATAATAATAATAATAATAATAATAATAAATGATTAAATTGATTTTACATCCAATACGAAATATCATACATCACCATGGCCACAAAACACAAATACGCTTTTTCATTCGCACATACACACGTACAAAATCCCGCGCTAGGATACAGTCTTAACGTCACAAGCAACACGTATTTTCAATGTCCTGTGCATTACAACATACACACACGTACAAACAAAAATAAACGCATTCACGCTCACACGAGAATACAGTTATTTAAAAAATAACATCATTTTCAACAAAAAAATCATTTGGGAAGAAATGCCATAGCTGGACTGCTTCAGTTCAATTCTTTTGATAAAGAGGTATTACCTCGAAAATTCAAGAAAGAATAAAAATACAGGTCAACACACAACACCATTGTTACCGTATTATTATTTTTTTTTATTTATTCCAAACTGCATTGTGATAGCCTTCTAAATCAACCTCCTAACCAATATATATATATATATATATATATATATTATATATATATATATATATATATATATATAAGGACAATTCATTGTAAGAATTACTCACTACTTACAACAAAACAGCTTCATAAGACCAGAAGCGCCAAAGTCAAAATTCTCTTTTCCCTAAAAGCCTCTGAAGGGTAACACACGCACCAGTTGCTTATCTCCTGTCTACGTGATAGGGTTGCTTCTCGCTTCCACTAACTTGTTGTTGCACAGCACGTGAACTAACGCTCAGCATGTAAGTTTTTCACTTTTTTCGTTAAACAACAGCCTCAATAACCTTACACAAAAGACTATCTATGAGAACATTTTCCCTCATACAACTATGTATAATCTTCTTTGTCTCTTCTGTCATTTCTGTATTTCTACTCTATTAAGTTTGCTCAGTGAATAAATATTGTTCTTGTTAATTTGTCGTGAATTGTTTTTGTATATACAAGGCTATTTCTTACTACACACTACAACTATCTTACTACATATTTTACTACATACTACAAATGTGTCCGGGTTTGTTCAATTTCAAATGAAAATGCTTGCAGGGAGTTGGGGTTACAGATACGTGTACTAGATGTACACTCTTTTATTACAAACATAATCTCACACTAAGAGGAATTACGGGGTTGTAGGGAGCTCTTAAATCTCCCGATGGTCGGCAATTATTCGGATGAAAGAAGGCAAACAACACACATGGAAATTATACACATGTATTAAACAAAGATACAAAATGCTGCAAATTTGTTGGCATTTGCTACTAGATTTATCTTGAGAGGTGAAATTAACAGTTCATTGGTGAATTAGTACTAGAAAGGGATTTCTACTCGCCGTCGTTTTGGATTGCTGTTGAGACGCGTCTGTCCTGGTCGGTTCTTGTCCGATAAGTGTTGGGGTTTGGTTTTGCCGCCAACATGGTATGCTGGCGACCCCCCCCCCTAGCGACAGGGGAAGATAATTTTACTATCGGTTTTCCGATATACTCCCAACAAGGAAGAAAATATGCAATGAGCATCAGTGCATGTTAACTGGCTAATTTCTACCTTAATTTCCCAGCGATAAGAATGGTGGGTAACAAAAAAAAAAAAAGACTGGGGATCTTTACGGGAAGACTGTCCTGTTTCCCCTGGCATTATTCTAGCCATTTTAATATCTATATTTATCAATATCTATATCCTTTAATATTATTTTAATATCTATTTATTCAATAATACAAAAAGTCTTCAGCTGAGCAAACCTTTCCATCCCTTCCCGAATGTAATTCAACAACTCGGCCCAGTTGTCAAAATGGCCGAGGCTTAACTGGATTCTTGATCAGCACTACATCGTCCACATGGATTATATTATGGTTAGTCCATCTCGTGCAAATCTGTGCAAGATTCTCTTAGATTGACGAGATACTCATCATACCAACTGTCCTTGAATTTTTCCAACAGCTCTTCTCTATTCCTCAGAGACTCTAACAGTTGGTTTCTTGTTGGCTCAATGTAGTTGGATGATATGTCCTGTCGCACTGATATTTCCCCATTAACATTGGGATGTATAAATGAATTCGGAGTTAAGGGTATGAGCCCAATATCCGAGGAACATCTATATGTCAGGGTTATAGAATTGATTGCCCTCTGTATTCCTGATAACAGGGTTAGGAGTTCGTCATACTCAATCTTAGATCCCCGACTGCTTTAAAGAGGCTGATCTTTATGGTTTTGATCATACACTCCCACACACTTCCCATCCATGGAGAATACAGTGGCAATTTAACATGCTTTATAGACGCACTTATAAATGTGTCCTTAAATGATTTGCTGTTCAAGTGAACATCTATAATGTTTTTCCCCAGCGCTGCCTTGAAGGGCTTAACATTATCACTGTATATGTGGCTTAGTGTGCCATAAATGTTGGTGAAGCGTGTTAGAGCCTGGATAAAGAATGTAGTGCCCATGTCAGACACAATTTCAATGTGCACAGCTCTTATGCTTAAGCAAGTGAAGATAAGCAGGTACATTTTTGTAGTTTTCCTTTCCTTTCCTTTACCACCCATAAGTCAATACCACTGTGCTGAAATGGGTTTACCAAGTTCACTCGGTGTTTTGGTAGGTTGGTAAGCCTTGGATATCTAAATGCCAAACTGTTGTAACGCTTACAGATATGACATTCAGACAATACTGACTTGACAGCTTGTCTTACTTGGGTGATCCAGTATCCTGGTAGTCTCAGCTTTGTGATAGTTGCACCAACACCCAAGTGTTTACACTGGCGATGGGCATCTCGGATGATCAATTTAGTCAAGTGGTGACCCTTTCCTAGCAAAATGGGGCATTTCACTTCCCGCGCAAATCTAGCTACCTTATCTATCCGTCCGTCCACTCGCAGAATTCCATCTCTATCCAGAAAGATATTCAAGTTCGCGACCAACCTAGGAACTTCATTTTCATGGGGATCCTCCAAATATTTAAACTCCCTCTGAAACGCCTCCTTCTGCATGGATTTTATCAGATATAGCTTTGATTCCAAATTGAAGTCTCTGCATTCTGTTCGCCTCCTGCACCTATGCATAAATTCAAACACTAATGTTGTTGAATTACATAATTTTGTGAAGGTGGAGAATCTCTAAACATCTATTTTTGGGGTTGTGTTCACTCTGTCTGATGTGGTAAAATATAAATATGACCCAGCGTCTTTAGCCTCTGAATTCAAACACTCCAGATTACTGCTAGGCTAAAATCTATTGTTCTTAGTTAGCCACGTTGCCAGAACCCCAGTTTATTTACAAACAGGTTGATATCAACTCCCCGGGAAATCATGTCAGCTGGGTTTTCAGACAAGGGTATGTATTTAAATTTTATCCCCTTTTTATAATCATTCTCAATCTGGTCCTTCATAACCTATATATCCTTCAGGCGGTTTCTCACGATTATGTTCTTGGTTTTAGGCGCATTGCTCATCAACCAGGATAATACAACTTGCGCGTCTACCATGATGCATGTGTTTTCAATCTTAGCATCTGAATAGGATTTCAAAATCGTGGGCAAAGCTTTAACAGCTATAAAAACTGCCAACAGTTCCATAGCAGGGATATATTTTGGTTTTAAGGGAGCCACTTTCGCTTTGGAGAACAAAATGTGTGATTTCCCTCCTTGCACAGCGTAGACAACAAAGCCATAGGCGTACGGTGATGCGTCACAAAATATACAAAGATTCAAGGGCTACTCTGTGTTGATAGTTTCATGTGGAAATGAAATGTCAGACAGTGCAGTCAGATCCTCTGCCAGGGCAGACCAGTCCTTTATTTTATCCTCGGGTGCTTCTTGGTCCCAGGTTGATTTCATAAGCCAAAGCTTCATTAAAATTAGCTTTGACCTTATGGTAACCGGTGCGTACAACGACAACGGATCAAAAATTCTTGCTGACTGTGCTAATATCTGCCACTTTGTTTTTACATTTTTAGTTATCACCACCTTCGACACTGCCATCATATCATTATTAGGACTGTAATTATATCCTAATATCCTCTCACAATCTTCATCATGTTGAGAGATGGTATCTTGCTTAACCATAATTGACTTAAGGTCATCACTGTTTGTACTACAAGAGCGAATATTGAAATTGCCTTCCTTATGTCTGCCGACAGCAATTTTTGCATAAAATTTAATTAATTCCTCAGGATGATTGCTGGTTTAATGTAGATTATCTACATAAAAATTATTTTTTAGAATTTCTGTATATTCATCAGGCTGATACTGTTCAATGTGGTATTTTAGGATGTAGTTGAGGATAAATGCGGGGGGGGGGGTAGTAAACCTAAATATCAGGATATTATACCTGTAGTACAAAAGTTCATCTCCATCTTTTACAAAGAAGCAGAATCTATTCTTGTCTTCTTCCTTCTTCAGCTTGATCATCAAGAAGGCTTTCCTTATGTCTCCCAACATGACATACATATTGGTTCTAAATCTCAATAAGATTTCTATCATGTTGTTGATAGATTTACACCTGTATACGCAGCTTCGTTCAAGGAGTACTTGCCTTCTGTTTTCAATGAGCAGCTGAATACTGGCCTTTTCTTTGTTGTTGTTTGTGATTCTGTTTTAAACACCGGTCTAAGAGGAATCCAAAAAAATGTTTCATACTCCTCTGGCGGTATATAAATTCTTTCAATGATGCCTTCACGTTTTTGTTGTGTGAATATCAGTTTTATTCATTGTGCAGGTTTTTACGCTCTAGAGACAGCAACGTTCTGTGCAACACAGCAAGGGCCACTTTGTAATTAGAAGGGACAGAACCAATTTTGTCCTCATACCACGATAAATTTACGCAATACTCATTGTTCCTGAATTCTATAGAGTTTCTAAATTCTTCTATCTTATTTTTGTCATACTGACTCACGTCTACTTCGGATACAGCAGTATCTACTTCCAGCATACGCCCTTACGTTCCTTTCTATTAGAGACATATCAAATGAGTCAGGTATGTTATCAGGGTATGTTTCTTTAGGGTTCACTACAAATTCTATCTGTCGCTCCGGACATTTAGCCAACCTCCTTATAATGGTATGGTAATTACTTCGACTAACTGTAGTCTTAGGATTCAATGTTTTCCGTTGGTGATTGTATAAAAAATTATCAACATTCCCAAAGAGGGCCAATCTAGTGTCTAGTTCCCATGCCGATCCATTGATGCATTTAACTAAATTCGCAGAATGCATAAACTGGAATATGTTGACACCTATTAATCCTAAAATGTCCACTTTACCCTGTTTTTTTCTTGAAAGGGATAACCTTGTTTATATTTTCCCCAATTAAATCCAATTCCTTAATTCTTAGTTTGATATCAAATTCCTCATCCAATAGTGCAAGTAGGGGAAGTTGCCCCCCTTTCTCCGTCACAATACCCAGGATGACTTGCTCAAATTGTCTATTAGCCAACCCGAGATAGGTATTAATTTCGTGATTAACCCGTGTCAAAACTTTGCCAGGACATTTTAGTCGTTTAAGTATTTTGCTCTAAATATATAAACGTTAGCTACCAGTATCTATTAATCAGTTAATTACCGTTTCCTCATTACCCCATCGAATAGGCAAACTTACTATAGGTTGTAAAATGTTTTTCCCACTGGTGTTGGCCCACACATGAGTCTCTAGTCAAGTACTTTTAGATTTTTCGCACAATGCAGTCACGTGTTTTCTCGATTACACTTATTACAAGGATAAGGTAGTCTAGCTTGGTGTCCTGTGCATCTATCTGTATTATGCCCACTGCTCGTGCATTTCAAACACAAATTCATTAAATTACACTGCTCTATCCGAACAGTGGGTAACTTGTTACACTTTGGCATACGATGTCCCTGTCTGGCACATAGTCTACAATAAGGACCACTCGATCAAGTGGAGAAGTTCTGTAAGGCTCATCCAGAATTTTTCTTTTCATGAGCAATATTTCTAGGTTTGGAATTTCCGAAGGAATTATTCTTTTTTGTTGTTGCAATGGTTTTTATAGCTTCATTGCCATGTTCGAAAACATCGTTGAGAGTTGGATAGTTATTTCCCACACGATGAATTATTTCACGCTGAAAATTCTTAGAAAGATGCTCGAATACAACATGGCTGACCAGCTTCAATCCTGATGAGTTATCCTTGAAAAAATCAATGCCGTATGACGTTTTAAGTTCGGCTAAATATTGCCTGACACCAACAAATTCGTCATCGAGTTTCGGCTGCGTCTTCAGAATCTGCCTAAATATCTCCTTTATAATATGCGCACGTCTAAGAATTCCTTAGTTAGCAGCTCTATAGCGACATCACAATTCTCTTCCCCCAGGGTCAAATGAGACACCAACTGTAGCGCGTATCCACTTAAATAACTTTTCAAGACATATAATTTAGTCTTTCCCGACTGTATGTGGTATACGCAATTATTAAATTGCGCCAAAAACTTTTTAATTCGAATTTAGTGGGTTCTATACCAGTAAAGACACTACACTGTATTATTGGCACAGATATAAAGTCTCCATAATTAGGGGGATTCCCACTCTTATTGTATCCTGGGGGCATTTCATTTTCGGATGTCGCACGTGGTACTACAGGAGGGGTTCGAAATATTTTTTATTACCGACAAGCGCTTCCTAATGCCTTCTTCATACGCGCTATCTCCTTTGAAATCTTCTATTAGTGAAGACTCCCCAATGTTCATATTACCGTCAAAGCAGAGCTGCGTGATTTTGTCGTTAGTCTATTACTTTGTTAAGATAAGTAATTATTGTAGACTCCACTCCGACGAAAATGTCTTCGTCTAAATCAGGATTAGACTCTAGTGACTCTAATTTAATATTTGCATTGAATTTAGCTGTATTTTTAGCTTTAATTAGCGCCTTGACGCCATTTATTTCCACATAAGTCATTATCAATGAAATTAATTATCCTTTACCTATATATAAGGCCAATTCTAGTTTCCTATGCAAATAATATTAAACAATATTAAAAAAATGACATTAAAGGTCAAATAACATCAACAATATCATTTAAGGCACACAGAAACAAATATTAAACAAATAATATCAAACAAATATCATTAAATTAGACAGAATGGAACAATGAAAATGCGTTTTTTTTTCGTTTTTTTGTGTTTTTTTGGAAGGTATGAGAATAAGTTGCGTTTCCTTCTCCCCTTTTTTGTGGGTGTGAAGACTGCTAGGTTGACCTCTGTGTGACCCCTTCTCTTTTTTGTGTCCCTCGTGGTCGTAAATGTATTTGTTGAAATTATTTTTTCTTAGGCCAGAATAATTTTTTCCTGTCTTTTTCCTTTTATAATACGCTTGCTTTTCAAGGAAATGAATTTTGTTCAAATTCAGCAGTTAAGGTTGTTTTATCCTTTTTAAATTTTAACATTCGGTTTCTGAAAATAAAGGTCCGAAATGCTTTTGTTTTTGAGGGTCTGAAGAATTCGTCAACTGCTAGGTTGAGACCATGTGCGTGACTTTTTCTTTTTTCGTAGGTCTGAAGAATTCTTTCTTTTTGTCACTCGTGGTAGTTATTTTTTTTATTATTCTTTTTCTTAGGTCAGAAGAATTTTTTCTGTTTTTTCCTTTTATAATACGCTTGCTTTTCGAGGAAATGTATTTTGTTCAAATTCAGCAGTTAAGGTTGTTAGCTTGTTGCCGTGGTGAAGAATTTTTTTTTTGTCGAAGATACACAAGCAATTTCTTTTTTCTAGTCTGTCAATTCTTTTAGTGGATTTTTTAAGTAATGTTGTACATTTGATGCTTCAATTAACTTCTAACATCCGATAGCCTCCAAATTTGCAGATTAAGAGGAATTACGGGGTTGTAGGGAGCTCTTAAATCTCCCGGTGGTTGGCAATTATTCGGATGAAAGAAGGCAAACAACACACATGGAAATTATACACATGTATTAAACAAAGATACAAAATGCTGCAAATTTGTTGGCATTTGCTACTAGATTTATCTTGAGAGGTGAAATTAACAGTTCGTTGGTGAATTGGCACTAGAAAGGGATTTCTACTCGCCGTCGTTTTGGATTGCTGTTGAGACGCGTCCATCCTGGTCGGTTCTCGTCCGATAAGTGTTGGGGTTTGGTTTTGCCGCCAACATGGTATGTTGGCGATTCGCCCCTTAGCGACAGGAGAAGAAAATTCTACTATCGGTTTTCCGATAACACATAACACCTTTGTTCGAACAAAGGTGTTATGTGTGGGATTATCTTTAACCATATACCGTAAACGGCCTATGAAAAAGAAAACTCTGAATTCAAACCAGTTGAAGACCTGAAGAGAGATGGGCTATTCCTGCCCAAGATACGCTACATGAGTAGCACACCCGCAACCAAACCAGGTTACGAGACCAAATACCAGGGACCAGTGACATATTTCTAGTACAAACTTCCTTTTACAAACTTCCTTTTACAAGTTTCAGTACATACTTCAATTACAAACTGCTATTACAACTTCCATTAAAACTTATATTACAAACTTCTCTTATAAATTTCAATACAAAATCCTTGTAGATATTCTATTACATATTTCTATTACAAAATTCTGTTACAAATCCTAGTATGCATTTCTTTTACAAAGTTCTAGTACATCTTCTATTACAGGCTTGTATTACAACTTCTATAGTACATTTCTATCGCAAGCTTCTGTTCCAAACTTCTATTACAACTTCTACTCAACTATGGGTTAAATAGTACTACTTCTAGAAAGATGACTGTGGCAATAAATATTCCACGAAGGCTGATATGCGATTAAACAAAGAAACCAAACCAAGCAACTTCTAGTAAAATCTTCTATTACAAACTTCCATTACGTCTATTAGAAACTTCTATTACAAATTCTAGTACATATTTCTAGTACAGGTTTCTGTTACAAACTTCTATTACAACTTCTAGTAAAAGCTTCTATTACAACAACAAAAGTTGTTTGTGTCTGTGTTGATATGGAAGGGATTAATCGACTCATAGTGTTCGTAAAAATGAAAACAAAAACGCATATTGGGAGATAATATATGCACAAGTGGGCACAGGAAGTTTAACTGCCCTGTACAAGAAAGAAAAAAGCAAAGAGAAAACGAATTGCGGGCCAATTTTAGTGGCGCCTACAGACTTGTCGCGTAGTAATTACTAGGTAGTTCTGGAGAAGTGGCTCACATGACAGGGACTATTTTCAGTTGGTACAATTAACAGTGTCATTTTTTTCTTATTTTTTTTTTTACATGTCCATAAGCTTTCGGTATTGCTGTTTAGTTTATTTAATAAATTTTAGTTCGTTTTTAAAAATGAAAAGCAGATGATATTTTGCCAGATCCAACTCTTTTCCCTAATCATCTAGAGAGAGCTTAATGGGTGACCCAACGGGTCACGTTTTGTCTAGTATATATATATATATATATATATATATATATATATATATATATAGGGTGTTCGGTAAAAATTTGACTTATTTATATTTGGTTATTTTTCTCCGTAGGTTGGAGGTGGTAACGCACACTGTGCATCATTTAAAAGCTTGGGCCCTTCTTCATTCATATACGTGATAAAAGATAAAATGGATGACTGGAACCCACCTAAATCATGGAAGTGAATAAATTGTATCATGATGATCTGTTACGGCCATCAAAATAAGGAGATTATGGTTGCTACCCAATGCTCCCTGAACACTGTAAAAACAATCAGGCATGAACTGGAGAATTGCAATAAAGACTCCGAGGCCGGGGCTATAAGAAGACATCATAACAGACGATCTGATTGCGTTCGAATAACAGCATTCCTTAAAAATCAGCAGAAAGGGTATCAGGTTGAATTCAGATGCTTACGTGGAGTTGCTAAACACTGTAGTCAAGCCCGGGATAACAAGGGTAGCCTATGTCAGACCAAAGGTATGGCAGCAGGATTCAGCCCCCTGCCACACCTCTGGGAAAAGTAAAAAATGGTCGTCGGCGAATTTTTACAACTACACCAGTCCCAATGCTTGGCCTCTGAACTCCCCAGATCTTAACCCCATGGATTATTATGTATGTGGCGCTGTTGAGAAAGATACCAGTCGCCGTGCTAGTTTTACAAAAGCCCATATATATATATATATATATATAATTGAATAATCACGACAAGCAAACTTGGCGTACTCCGCGAGTGACGTGTGGAACACTGGACAGCTGTTTCGACCTGATTAGGTCCTATCAGCAGTGTATAGCTCGATCTTCCCCCGACAGAGATCGAACCAGAGAACCCAGAACGCAGAGCCAGAGACTCTTATGGGAATAAGTCTTGGTTAATTCGTCTTGTATCCTATCCCCCAATAAAAGTATTACTTACTTCGTGTGGGCTGGTGAGCTGAAATAGATTTTAACGAAGAGACAGGGATGATTTTAAAGACAGACCTTTATTTTAGGGTTCACACTATTTCGTTGAGGGAATATATTTCCCGAACAATTCGATAGGTGTCTCTCCAACGTCTCAAAGTCCAAGTATCTTTTAAATTTTTTCGACGCCAAGAACTTGGGGTTGCTCCTGCGCATGATCGGAGGGCACTTCCTGTCCTAAACCCTCTGGGATATTGTTATTTTTGTGTCTTTTTTTATTTATCTATGTATTTTATTTTATTTTGTTTTACCTTTGTTTTATTCATTTTTACTTTTATTAATCCCCACAATCCATCTCCACCCAAGTAGCGGAGGATGCACCAGAGAAGTGAGTCTTTTGTAAGGTGTGTGTACTTTTTTATGTGTAGTAGAAATGATTGTTATGTCTGGCAAAACGAACACGTCTACCTGAACATGTGATGATTGGTTTTGTGGTGTGTTTTGCTGTGTTTCTGATGTTGGAGAGGGTGGTATTTTTTTGTTTTGCTAGGCTCTGTTTTTTTTTTTTTGTCTTTGTTTTTTGTTTTTGTTTTTTTGTCGTGAGCATGAGTGAGTATTGCTGGTTTCAATCTTTCAATTGAAACTGTTTGCTCCTCACCAGTCAATGTCTCTATGACGAAATATTTATGTTCTTTCTTTACAACTTTGTATGGTCCAGAATATGGAGCTTCTAGAGGTCTTCGAAGTCTGTCCATTCGCAGCCATACATGTGCTGATGATTCAAGCTCTTTGGGTATGAAAGATCTTTGAGTTATATGAAACTGTCTTTCTGAAAGGAGAGTTACATCTAACTCTTGCATCTCCTTCGAAATTTTTTTTATATATTCTTTGGTCAGGTCAAGATACTCCTGGTCTATAATTGGTTTTGGGAGAAGTAGTTGGATTCCTGTTACCGCAGTAACTGGGGAGAAACCCTGCTCATTAGGCATATTCCTAATACCAAGCAATATGATTGGTAGTGCATGGTAGGCATGTAGCAAGTCAATTTTTTTAACACTCCTTTCTTGAATAGCTTGGATCCCAGGCTGTTGATGTTAGGGATTGGATATCTGTCTAGTTTGGTTATTTGGTTAAGGTGTCTGAAATCGCTACATACACGCCATTTTCCTGGGGTTGACTTCGGGACGAGATGTAGTGGTGACGACCAGGGGGATTCTGATGGTCTAATGATTCCGGCTTGCAGGAGTGCTGTGAACTCCTGTTTTGCCTATCTGTATTTTTCTTCGGAGAGTTGTCTACCTCTGGCATGGGTTGGGGCATTATCTCCCGTGTCTATGACGTGTTTTATTTTCGTGTTAGGCACTAGAGGTTGCTCCGTCCGAAGTCTGGTGAGTTTGGGAATTTTTTGGAGGAGAGACTGCACTTCTTTTGGTAGGTTGGTATGGTTATCGATTGTTATACATTGAATTTGTGCAGAGACTCGTCCATGGAGTGGGTTTACGATATCTGCGACTACTACGGTCCATGTGTATGAACGGCGAAGGCCCGGAATACTAATGACTACTGTTGTTTCACCGAAGCATTCGATATACCCACCATTTGCTGCTGCTAGCTTAACCGGTGTCGGGTTTAGGTATAGACCAAATGCTATTTTCTGTGGCAATATTGTGATAGAAGCTCCCGTGTCTATCACAAAGTTTACATTATTTGGTCCAATTCTGGTAGCAACCTCAAATAGGTATGAATCGTCGGTTGTTAATGCAATTCGCACTTGCAGTTTTCCGACTCCTGGGTGAGTATGTGGCTGACCGATGAGGATTGTCTGGTCGGTGAAGATGGCCTGGAAGTGGGCATTACTTTGCAACCAGACTTTGGCCACCTGCACAACGGTTTACACTTTCGGGACCTTTCTGTGTAGTACAAGTGTCCACGGCATACTAGAGGCTTCTGGTTCTCATAAAAAGGTCCGGTGTTGTACGTCATTCTTGGAGTGGCGCCAATAGTCTGGTTGTATTTGGTGCCGCTGCGTGATACATACCCCTAGGTTTTGTAAAGGACATTATCTCGTCAGCTAATGTACCCAGTTCCATTAACGGAGAATTTTTCACGGCTGCTATGAATGGTCTCACTTCTGGATAGATTTGTGTCAAATAAGTTCCTCTTCTACTCCAACCTTGTTTGCCGTCGACATCAGTTCATGGAGGAAAGTCGACGATCTGCCAGACATTTGCTTTTCGGCAAGCAGCTTCTCAAATATTTCAGGCTTCGTACGCTCATGTTTAGCCAATACAAGCCCCTTTAAGCTGAGTATATTTCTTGGCGGCAACGATGGCAGATGGTAAGCTTGATACCACATCGGGAAGTAGAAATGATACAACATGGTAAAATTTAGTATGTTCGCTGGTTATGCTTCGGAGTTCAAATTGAACTTCACAAATATGAAACCAACCATCAACTGCACTTTGCATAACATTTGGTACCATTATGAAATACTGCCGAAATATTTTTTTTCCATTTTTATTTATATTTTGTAAAATTTTATTTTTTATTTATTTTTTTATTTTATTTTATTTTAACAAGGAAGATACTGAGAGAAAGAAGAAAAAAAACAAACAAAAGAAAGCCTGTAAAATATCTGTTGAAAGTGTGTCTAAAATGGATTTGATTCTTTTTGTGATATTGTTGTTTTTTGGGTTTTTTTAAGGTAAAAGTGTCTCTTGCATTCCGTGGTTAACTTCCGTAACGAGGGTAGTTAAAATGGTTTGTTCAATTTGAAACTTGTTCGCCAATTTGAGAAAAGAAAAGAAAAAAAAACAGGAAAGGAAGGAATAACATTTTATGTGTGTATATTTGTATGTGAATGCAGCAAGGAAAATTGTAGTTATTTACTCACGTTTTGACTTTCCTTTTTTTCTTTTTTTTTTTAAATCGGCCCCCTTTCCTTTGCTTTTTTAAAAAATTTTTACTTCGCTGTTGTTTGTAGTGGGAGGCAGGCTATTTAAAGAAAACAATGTTGTTGTTGTCGCTTTATGCGTTCTCGGTGAGAGCGTCTTTTTTGTTGTTGTTGTTGTTGTTGTTGTTGTTGACTGTACATAAAGGGTTGCGGACAGATATTTTCCTTTTCTTTTCTTTATCTGGGTGACAGTGTCAATTTCAGTTGTCGGCAATAAGTTTCTATTTGTCTTTTTTTTTTATCACGTAGGGATTCACCAACTTGGTGTGTTGTGTAGCTGCATCTACAACATAACAGAGAACACGATTACCTCTCAGAGTAACGACTTCCCAGCATGACGACACGCATCTACGTAGTCATACCCATTCTGAGCACAGAAATGTTGAAAGATACATCGAGAGAATTCGATATAATTGAATGTTCATGATAAGCATATATATATATATATATATATATATATATATATATATATTATCATGAATATATATATATATATATAATATATATATGCTATCATGAATATAATATATAATATATATATATATATATATATATATATGAGTAAGAAAAGGTGGAATGAAAACATCACACAATGCTGTTAAAGAAGAAAACAATTTATAAATATAATCATAGCTGATATTGATCAATATTTCGATTTTACAAAAAATCATCATCAGAGCTCATTCACTCCCGTAGTTGTTTGGGTCGGAGAGGAAAGACAAAATGAGTTTACAAAACAAAAAACCTTAATACTGCAAAAAACGAAAGACGTTACAATATTCACCAAGTTGGTGAATATTGTAACGTCTTTCGTTTTTTGCAGTATTAAGGTTTTTTGTTTTGTAAACTCATTTTGTCTTTCCTCTCCGACCCAAACAACTACGGGAGTGAATGAGCTCTGATGATGATTTTTTGTAAAATCGAAATATTGATCAATATCAGCTATGATTATATTATAAATTGTTTTCTTCTTTAACAGCATTGTGATGTTTTCATTCCACTTTTCTTACTCATATTGTCGGATTCATTTCCTTTCTTTTAACTTATATATATATATATATATATATATATATATATATATATATATATATATTATATATATATATATATATATATATATATATATATATATATATATAATAAAAAAGTATCATACATTATTGATCAGCAATTTTAAATGAATTAAAAAGAAAAGAGAGCGAAAGAAGGAGAAACTTAAGGGCCCTTTCGATCGGTGCTCTTTCAAAAGTAACAACCGGTAGGTCGTTTAAAAGTCACGCTGTATATATATTGAGTAAAAGGGGGGGATAAGACCATGTAAATGTTGGAACAACATGAAGGAAAGAAAAAAATGTATATATTTTACCTTCACGTTACCCCCACTTTAGCTGCCATGTCCCCAGCAAAAATTACCAGGGAGTATTTAAAGATGTCTTTGTCTACCCAAGGACGGGCAAAAAAAAATAATAGTGACTACCTCGAGGACATTAAGGTGGTGGTTTGTCCTGGTCCTGTATAGTACAGAAAATTGTTGATCACTATAGTTGATTTTACAACTATTTATATTACAAAGGTGATCACCGATGGCAGAGTCTTGTGCCTGTGAGAGCCCGGATGTGGTTTGCTTATTCCCCTCGGGACGTGTTGGTTTATTCGTACCCTCAACTTTTGTGTCGTCCTACCAATATGACTGGCATCACACCAGCAATGATAGTTATGAATTACAAAACTTTGTTCAAAGATTGACAGAAAATCTTTTTGGGTTGAGCGAAATTCACGTCTAGTAATGAAAATTGTTCTGACTTTAACTGCATTGAAACAACGTATTACGGCTAATTTGATCTTATTTGCCAATGTCTGACCAACAAGTCCTATCCATGGCAAACGTAAATACATGGATCAAACACTTTGTTACTTTTGAAATCAGATATGATTTGGTTGATCACATTCATAGTCAAATCCTCGGGATACCCATTGTCAGCAAAGATGTTGGTAATTTTCTTGAGTTCATCTTTAATCTTGCAGTCAGAGCAGATCATCAATGCTCTAAATGTTAAACATTTGATTAGATTCACCTTTCTGGATTTGGGAGCAAACGAATCCCAACTCAAGTAAAACCCAGTAAAGGTGGGCTTATAATAAATACTCGTCACAAAAGACGAGGAACGTTTTTCAACTAAAACGTCCAGGAAGGGCAGACTATTATTTTTCTCCTCTTCCATCGTGAACCTTAAAGAGGGATGTAAATCATTCAAGCTCTGACAAAATTTAAGAGCTTCGTCACGTGAACTAAAACAAGCAAAAGTATCATCCACGTAACTTGTATAATAATAAGGTTTGTGAACCTTATCAAACAATATCTTTTCAAAAAAAACCACAAACACATTAGCCATTAGGTATCCAAGGGGACTCCCCATCGATATACCGTCAATCTGCCTGTACATAGTGTCGTTAAAACTCAAGGACACTGACTTAGTGGCCAACTCCATTAACTCAGTGAAAATATTCTCAAGAAAAGGGAGAGGAGCCAGATGGCTACGATACAGCAAATCTGCACAAATTCCAATAGTCTCGTCTAATGATATACTATGAAAACAAATCAGTCTTTGTGTTTATAAACCGTTCATTCTTTCTGGACATGCCATGTGATTTCTATTGAGGTTGGTTGTCGTGGATTTCTAGGACACTCAGTCATTTCGTTTCTTTCAAAAATAGGAATCACTGGCCGGTGTCTGAAAATTGCCTCACATCGTCTTCAGACCACGGTGCAATATGCATCAATCTGGATCTGGTCATGGTTAAAAAGTATTCAGCACGAATGATACGAGCGCGGAATCATCATTCCCGTGGTATTACGTAACATCAACAAACGGTTTCTGCAAGCGCGTAATGGCGTCAACGGCTGAAAGTAAACGTGTTAAAAAATCACAAACTGCACTGATAACAAAATTCCTAAGATGAACGGATGTTATAATTTCTTCTCTGCTTTTTTTAGTATCCTGTCCGGTGACAAAAGCTGCTTGGTAGCGCTTGGAGTAGCAGTCCCGGATTGAGCTACCGAAACTGTGCTATCACTCCTAGTTGGCGGCTCATTTCTTCCTCAAAGCCGATATTCTACGAACTCAAAAAACATCAAACAGGCGCTGATTAATAATGGATTTCCTAATCACGTCATTGACGAACAAATCAAACAGACCATCCAAAAAATAGGCTCTAGCCACAAGGAAAAACATACTACAGCAAATACTTCTTCAAATAACATTTACTATCGCAGCCAGATGCACAGGAATTACAAACTTGATGAAATAGCACTGAAATAATGTTACTGCAACCACGCCTGATAATAAGGTAAAATTTATTATTTATTATACAAAATTCAAAACAACTAACCTCGTTGTCCGCAACAATTCCTCTCCCCAGACAAGTCGACTTAATGAGACCAATGTAGTATACAGATTTAAATGTCCCTTAGGAGATTGCAGTCTCCCAGAAAATGAAAATACATACATCGGTTTTACCTCAACGACATTGTCACGTCGTCTAACTTTCCATTTAACAGATAATAGCTCCATTTCCCAACACCTAAAATTACATTCATGCCCCCACTCTAATTACCGAAATATTCTAACGGAAAATACACACATTCTACATAAAGAAAAAAATAATCCAAAATTCTAAATACTAGAAGCTTTAAACAAAATTAATTTCCAATTTAAAATGCCCATAACACTTTTCCTATCAATTCTCCTCCTTCCAGCCTCCACATCCATTAATATAATTTGAAAAACTGGAACACATCACCCTTGATGATGGCACTTCGAAGTGCCGAAATGAAATTTGGTGGACTAATCCACGAATTCCACCCAAATATTAAAAGTTGGCCAGAAAACTTGAAAAAATCACAAATAAAATTGTTAAACAGGAGATGTGTCTTTTGTTTAATTCAACATGCATAAATGAAAAAATGCTGACCTTTTCCCGATAGGAAAAAGAGAAAAGAGGAAAAAAAAAAAAAAAAAAAAAGAAAATGCAAAAAGTAAGTGAATTTTATGAATATACTTTTACATAAATGAAGCCCCTAAAGAGATAAAAAAAAAAAAAAAAATTAATTTTTTTTTAAAAACAAATAAAAAATAAAAATAAAAATATGAATAAACAAATAACTATATAAAAATAAAAAAGACCCCTTAAAGAAACTGTATAAAGAAGAATATGACTTAAGTAGACAATTAATAATAAAATTAAAACAAATTAAACAAACAAAAAGATAAGGATATTACTTAAGGATACAAATAAAATATTAAAATTAATAAAAAGAGGGAGTAACGAAATGCAAACACTATAACAAATTAAAATATTTTAAAATATAGGATTAATAAGATAAAGATGCTAGAACCCTTCTCGATAATAAAAAAAAAATAAAATAAAATAAAATAAATAAATAAATAAATAAATAAAAAAAAATAAAAAAATAAAAAATAAATAAATAAATAAATAAATAAATAAAATAAAAAAATCTATGACTATAATTTTACTTAAATAAAGCCCCTCTAAATAGATAAAGAAATATATGAATAAATAAATAAACTAAAATAGACCCTTCATAGAAGCATCGTAGATAAGGATAGTACTAAAGGATAAAATTAAACAATAAAATAAAATAAATTAAAATAAACAAATAGATGTAAAGAGGAAAATCGAAGTAATAGAATGAAAGAGGTTCATATATGAACATAAAATACAAAATATAAGTAAAGAACGCATAGATATAAGTGTAAGAATATAAATAGCAAAGTATGAAAAAACATGCTTTAATAAATGATACACACTAGATACCACAAGAAAAGCTGATAGCCCTAATAAAGTAAACTCAGATAACCCCACCCGCTGAGAAAAAAGACATACCTTCCCTGCTTCCACTTGACCCAATTAGAGCGAAACGACATCTAGACCATAAATTAAAATCCTGTTGGTCAGTCAAAATAAACTTAGGAATTTACCAAAGAGACTAGCAGACAAAGGAAATAAAACACCGCCAACCAAAAAAAAAAAAAAAAAAAAAAATTTCCACCAATAAAAAAGACACTTGAAGAGAAAGAATGCAATATGACCACCCCTGAATGATGGAGGTGAAATGTATGAATATAAATGAGTTTGGCCATGTGCCTGTCTAAATAAAATATATCAGTGGAAGAAGCTCGTGAACATACTCGCGAGTGGAAATGGTCCATAACCACGATACCCATGGTATTTAAGGCCTTTTTTATTCCCAAATATATATATATATATATATATATATATATATATATATATATATATATATATATATACTATGAAAACAAACCAATCTTAGTGTCTATAAACCGTTTATTCTATCTGCCATTTTATGCTCTTCAGAGACTTGTCGTCACATCAAAGCATTAGAAAGATTGCACCAAGCTTGTTTTAGGATGATCCGAGACAAAATGGCAGTCTCTCATATCAGACAACACTGTTTTTTGATACTTCTCATACTCAATGAGATGCGTTGGGTTCGGTGGAGAATTTTACCAGGGTGTAGGATGTTAGGATACTCAAGCAGGAGTTCTACTTAGAGTTACAATATAGTAGGCGTCCAAGACATAAATCTCATGTCCCTGAATGTTATAAGGATTTCATCAAAAACAACCTTAAGGGACATTACATTTTATTAACAATAAACCTCCTTAACAATACAAATTAATTTCCAGAGAAGTGTCATCACAAAAGCCATAATTCATTATTTTATTAAGATTAACACCCTCTTTTAACATATTTTAACACCAGCTACAACTAAATATATTTACCATAAGATATGAACTCCAGGATTAAATAAACAAATTATCATAGTAGTATACACATATAAAATATGAACAAAATAAATAAGAAAAAAACGGAGGAGGGAGTTGAGGTACGGATGGAAGATGACAGAATTACAAATTACTTTTGCCTAAATGAAGGGGACCTGTACAGTCAACAGACAGATAACAATTTTTGACTTCAAAGAAAAAATAACTAGACTTGAAAACTAAAGTTTATACAAAATAATTAAAAGACAAAGAGCAATGAAAATAATTCCAAACCAGACTAATTCCCAAGCTGACAAGTATATATAAAATGTAGCCACAAACATTTTACTTCTAGTGAATATGTAACTAAAACACCAAAACCTTGGTAGAGAGAAAACCTTTTTCTACAACTGTAAATGCTCTATATTTTACGAAATATATTGAGCCCATTTTCCAATTCCTTCTATCTCTTTTCCAAGCCTTTGGGGATTGGCATCAAAGTCGCCTTTATTTTACACATGTTTTCGCTCTCTCGCATGATCCAGTTATTTGTCTATCTTTTTACTTTGTTTCACTTTTACCCAATCGTACACCGGAACAGCAAACTCCACCAGATAACAAGTTCTTTTTTTTTTTCACTTTGACGAGAATTCGGTTGCATAGCTATGTCTTCAATTAGGTGTGCCCTTTTGGTAAGAAGTGGGTGACCGTTTATATCTCAAAATCCCATAGAATTTAATAAGACCAATTTTCTAGAGCATATTCTAGTTTCTGCACATACCATTTGTTAGCATGATTAAATTTTCATCTTTTACACAATTCTCAGTAGATCAATTTAACTTGAAACCATTTAATTTGTTGAAAGATTTGAAGCAATATAATTGTGCGCAAATATTTTGTATTTGATAGGAATGCTTGAAACCATAACTGTGTGCAAATTATGTGTATTTAGAATGGTTACTTAAAAATATATTTGTTTGCAAATGATTAGTAGTAGTAGTAGCTGTTACTTGAAACCATATATTTGCTAGAAATATTTAGAACCGTATTGAAAAATATGCTGACTGGTGCCCCTGTTGAGGGGTAAGATCCTCACAAAAGAGGTGTCTTAAGTAGGATACTAAACTGCATCTGGTGATGAGGCTTCAATTTTGGGACTTTTGGGAGTGTGG
Organism: Doryteuthis pealeii; assembly: GCA_023376005.1. Classification (NCBI taxonomy): domain Eukaryota; kingdom Metazoa; phylum Mollusca; class Cephalopoda; order Myopsida; family Loliginidae; genus Doryteuthis; species Doryteuthis pealeii. Next base: position 60,152,342 of record CM042138.1, read on the forward strand.
AGTACGCTTTAATTGCCATAACTCATATGTCCACTTTGAAACGGAGTGGTAGTACCTGTTATGATCCAATCTATCGGTCAAATGGACCGTTTAAAAAAATAAAAACGAACAAACTACGCAAAAAATGTAAATTTGAACGTACAATAAATGCGATTCCCTATCCTCTCGGCATAAAATAACCCAAGAAGGGTTAACATGCCGTTAAAACTGATCAATCAATCATTGAAACTATATGATTATGTACAAAAATATTATTATTATTATTATTATTATTATTATTATTATTATTATTATCATCATCATCATTGTTGTTGTTGTCTTGAAACCATAAATCCTTGAAATCATGTGAATACTTACGAAATCATGTGAATACTTGAAATCATATAACTGCTTGTAAATTATTAGTATTAGAAACACATGAAACCATATACATATTTACCAACTCCTCTGCACAAGTGGGATGTGATAAAGAGTGAATTTCTTTAAATTTAACAGGCTTGAATTCAGAGTTTTCCTTCTACTAGACTGGTTACCTAACTAAAGTCAGAGCCCAGTCTACCCAACTATTTACCCATGGGGAGAATAGTAGGATGACTACCTATCATTGGGGTATAAGCGCTATATGAAATGCAAACAGCCTCGTCCAGAATTTGAAATCGTCTTGTCGTGTCCATTTCTTACGACGGTAACTATTACACAACAGACGCCTCCAATGAAACCATAGAACTGCACAAACAAATGACCATTTTTAAGTAGGAATACTTACTTGAAACCATAGAATTGTGTATTAATTATTAGTATTAAGAATAGTTAATTACTTACAAACGATTACCAATGGTTACTTGAAACGATATCATTGACTTTGGTATTAAATAACCCAACATGGGTTGAAATACCGTAAAACAAACCAAAATGGAATTCTCAGTAGTCGAGAATTAATGCAAGTCAGAAAATATGGATATGTAAAAAATTGAAAGTTTTATTAATTTATAACCAGTGTTTTATACAAAAGCAGACTTGATTTTTCAAAACTGTTTGAGAGACACGCCCAGTTCTCTTCATAATCTCTACCCGACTTTGTAGTAATTATCAAGAAACTCATCTTAACAAAAAAATTTAAAAATAAACTAAAAAATAAACAGGAAATAGAGAGGGAAGAGACATCTGACCCCCAGGCCACAAACTGCATTTATTTGTCTCATTTAGCAGAAGAGCAAACTGCAAAAAAGGAAAGAGAATCAAAAGCAGACAGAAAAATAAACATACAATACAAGTTGAGAGGCCGGTCGGGCAGGCGAGCAGACGGTACTTAGGAGACAGGCCAATCAAGACAGGTCAGTCTATGAGAACAGATAGCTTGGTGGGAAATGGCGCTCGGTGGGAAATGGCGCTATGAAACATTATCTAGACGCTTAGATCGACATGTTATGTGTATCAAAGCAAAGGACTATAGTTTGTCTCCTCAGAAAGTGGTCAGTCAGTGTGTATGGTTAGCAGCAGTTAGGCGGATGGAAAAACGAAAGAGACGAACGAGGAAAATGGTTTTAGGCGGAGTTTAATATGCAGACATTATAAGCGATGAATCAACATAAAAGATGAAGTAAGACTTTCCCCATTAAAAATATTTTGTTATTGTTTGCATAGAAGAAACTTAAGATAAACATGACTAGGTCACTACTAATAGTACTACTCTGATCAACTGTTTGTGAATCTCTGTGGTGTAGTGGCTAACGGGCTGGGCTGCGATATCGTAGCAAGCGAGTTCAAACTCCAGTCGCTGTATTACGTTAACCTTTAGACTAATACCATTGAGAAGGTATGAACCTATCTATACTCTACCTTCAGCAATGGGTTAAATAGTACCACTACTTTTCTTTTACAAGGGTGGCATTGAATAATCGGTGAAGGTTGATATGCCATTAAAAAAGAAACTAAATCTTATCAATACTATTTCATTGTCAAAGAGAGAGTGATTTAAAATAACTCAGAGGCACTGATACCAGATATGGCATCCATTTTGCTAAATTGGCTTGATTTCATTTTATCTTAACAATTATATTTCATTATTTATTCATTTAATTATTCTGTTAACAGATTGGAGAATTCCTTTCGTTTAGCTTTCAGAGCCACTGCAATTATCACGTTTGTATCTCAAAATCCCAAATATTTTTATGCGTCTCATTCTCTGGGACGAATTATGGTTTATGCATATACCATTTGGTATTATGGTCAAACTCTAATTTCTTGCACAATTACCAGTGGATTACCTTTCCCATCTAGTCGTGCCTAGTCTTTTAATTCTTTTTGTTCGGTTGCTGTATTCGCTTATCATGTGATTAACCGTTTCGTCTCTTTCTTCACAAATCATACACTTGATATTCCGTTAAGTCTTATCTATTTTCATTTTCATATAATAGGTCTTCATGGTCTTGTTTTCCGCTGTTACTATGAGAGATTCAGTTTCTCTCCTGAGATTTCTCTTTCTTTGCCATGTCCTGGTCTCTTGAGTTTGTTGCTTGACGTATCTTATAGTATTTTTCTTCGTAAAACGGTTTTCTATGTTTTCCTACCATAGTTGTTTTCTAGTTTGTTTATTTTTTGTTTTTCTTTTGTTCATATGTTGAAATTTCTGTTACTGACAGCTGTAATTAGTCTTTTACTAGGTCGGATCTTCTGACTGGGATAAAGTGACCTGTCTTTATCTCAAAGTCCCAGATAATTTTATGCGTTTCAATCTCAAGAATATATTCAAATTTATGCATATACTATTTTGTTGTATTGTCAAAATTAAGTTTCTTGCTCAATTCGCAGTGGATCACCTTTCTAACCCAGTCGTGCCTCGCCTTGTATTCTCGTTGTGCTAGCTTGCTGCATTCGCTTAACACATTGTTGATTGTCACATCTCTGTTTCCACTCACCTCACATTTCTGTTCTGCTATGTCATCTATTTTTGCTTTAATATAATTTGATCTTATGGCGTTGTTTTGTGCTGTCATTATGAGACTAGGTTTCTCTCTTGAGCTTCCTTATCTTAACCATGTCCAGCTCTTTTCATGTGATATCTCCCTAATTTATCGCTTGAAGTATACATATAATTGTCTTTCTTCCCATTTCTATTTTCTTATTTTTGTTGTTTTTCTGCTTGTCCATATGCTACAACTGCTGTTATTGGCTAATGTAATTAACCTTTCCTTGCTCTTTTCTGTATATTCTTCGAGTCCTTGGATTGTGGCGAATACACAATCTTCTATGTTGGTGAGACCTCTTTTTTCTCTATACATATAGTCTCTATCATCTCTCTCTCTCTCTACCTTGCATCGTCATTAATTTTCTTGTCTTTTGATTTATCTGTTGAAGTTCCTCCCTTGTACATTTTAAGAATGGCCTAGAGTATCTTATAATTGGGACGGCTCATCTATTTATTCTCCTGATGAGATTTCTGCTGCAGAGCTTGGTTTCTAGAAGTTTTCTTGTTCTTCTGAGGTATTCTTTTTTTAAACTAGTTCTTTCATCTCTGTTTGCTTGATGGTGTTCGCTTCTAAAATTTCTAAGTATTTTGTAATTCTTCTTCTCTCCAAGAGTTCTTATATTTTCCTGATTTCGTAGTTGTATTCCGTCTATGGTTCTCTTTTTCCCTTTTATACCACTAGTATGGCCTATTTTCCGATTCCGAATTCCATCGCTATACCCCGACTGTATATTCTTATGGTTTGTACAAGGGTTTTCAGTCCTTTTTACTGTTTTGCATAAATCTTGATATCATCGATGCACATTTTTTTATTGTGTTAGGAATTTGTAGCCTCCTGTACATTTTCTAAGTATATAGTTGAATGGCATCATTGCTATAACAAATAGTAGTGGTGATAGTGAGTCTTCTTGGAATATGACTCTTTGTATTTTTACTTCTGTCCTCCTGCTGTTAATTGTACTTTCCATTTTTTCATAGTTTTTGGTGAAATTCACTACCTTATTGGATATTTTTATACATTTTTAAGCATTCTATAATCCAAGTTTACGGGACCATATCATGGGCCTTTTCGCTGTCGATTCATGCCATTGCGATTTTTTTTGCGCCTAGTTTTAACCTCTGTTCCTTTTTTTCTCTCTGTGGCATTCTTTCTGTTCTTCCGGAAATAGTTTGCGCAAATTGAGGGAGTAACATATTTCGTCTTTAACCAGTGTATTCAGAATTATCTACATTATAGGTAAACATTTTATTGGTCTATAATTATTTGGGATGGTTCCTTTTTGTGGGTCTTTCTGGATTTTTTATCCATTCAGTTATGTTTGCTTCTTGTATACATCAATTCAGTTGTTGAGTCAATCTCTCGTGGATGGAAGTGAATGTTTAAAACCAGAATCGATGTATGCCATCATAGCCTGGGGTTTTCAAGTTTGATACCTAAGTGGTGCTCTGACTGGGATTATGCGTTTTCTTCAGGTCTTTCTTCGGATCCCTCCGGTTAATTTTTCAGGTCATATATCCATTTAGTTTTTCTGTTGTGTGATTTTTTCCCCATATTCTGCTCCAACAAACTTTTGTTGTTTTGTTTTTGTTTTTTGCATCTGCGTATCCGTTTGCCTTTGTTTTTACTCCACCGATTTGCTTAAAGATAAATATCTTGAAGTGGCGAATTTTAAGAGAAAATAGGTATCAAATAGTTAATGGTCTAGGAGAAAAAAATAATGTTTGCACTTTTACGAGAAGTTGGAGCTATGTGTCTGGCCGAAAAAAAGGTATGACCAATGAGTGGTCAGATCCGTGGGGCCGGGGATGGGAGAATTCTGCATATATTCAGCCGGTTGGAGCCCAATGACAAGATTCAGAACGACAGTTAGGATGTGAGTGTTGCCCCATTGATTGATAGCAAATGGGCAGGGACCCACATCAGTGAAGCCAGTAGTCGACTTATAGTTAAGAGAATTCTCTTGGCAACTGACGACATTAACTGCTCCACGACAAACTGCACAACTTCCTCCTCCATTAGCGCCCTGTCATCAGATCTTTGTTGTGTTTTGCTTTTACTTGTGAACTTGTCTCTAGCTCGTGCCTTTCGAACTGTTGTAATGCGAGGTTGTAAGATGTTTTGGTTGATAGTGTGTTGTGTCTTAGTTCGTTTAGGCCGTTCTTCTTTGACATATAATTTTAGATTTTCTTGTTCACATATTTTTATTATCTCGAGATCAGAGAACATTTTTCCTTTTAGTATCATCCTTACTTGGTCTGCCAGTCTCTGGCTGATTGTATTATTATTATTATTATTATTATTATTATTATTATTATTATTATGTGAATTTATTTTGTGATTTCTTTTTACACCAGTACTAACTTTAGTGTAAAGCACCAGTTAGAGCTGGCTGGTGTGAAAAATTGTCAACGTGACTACAAGTATCCTTAGTTGTTCAGAACTCTTCTAAGGATTCAACATCGATTTAAACAGTCTCAATTATATTTTTAAGGTCTTTCTATGTTTTATTTGTTTAATAATAATAATAATTTTTTATATATCAGAATATTTAATAATTTATTTATTTTTTATATATATATTTTCATATTTTATCTTTTTTGTTTTATATTTGCTTCATACTTATTCAGACTTATTTAATTTCCATAGTTGTTAATTTGACTGACTACTATCCCCTAAAAAAAACTTGGTCCTTAGAAATATTCTTTTTTTCTCATTTGACTTCCTGTCACCATAGTGACAGTCTTTTAATGTATACATTTTGTAAAGAAAAAAAATTTTGAGGAGGAAGAAGATTCTACATTGAGAACATTTTTCTGTTATGCAATTCAAATTATTGATTATTATCCATCTGATGAGACTTGATTTTGGGGAGCTTTGTTAAATCAACTTAGATTTATAAAGGCCCTAATTTTGGTAGAAATACATTTATTATGGAATAACGGTGTTTTCCTTCCTTTCAAAGATAAATATTGCTCTGTATATAATCTAAAAAGATTATTATACATTGAGCTCTCTGTAGTGATTTAAAGATTCACAGTATTTATACATACTGGATCATACAATAACAATACAGTGTGTCTTAGATATCACATATAGAATCATCCCTTACTACCAAGTTTTGGATACCTCACATCTCTCTCTCTCTCTCTCTCTCTCTCTCTCTCTCTCTCTCTCTCTCTCTCTCTCTCTATGAATATATATATATATATATATATACACGTACAAACACCCCTCACACACACATACATAAAAACCATACAAGTAGGTTCTTATATGTGCATGCATACATACGTACGAATATGCGTACACGTATACGTATATAACCGCACACGCACAAACAGACACAGACAAAGACATACACACACAAATACACACAAATATATATATATATATATATATATATATATATATATAGATAGATAGATAGATAGATAGATAGATAACATGGCAGGTATATTTATAAGTAAACAGTGCTCAATATTATTGATAGAGCATTTATATCTAAATACAATTAGCATAGACATGGAGTCAACGGCGCCCGGTTAATGACAGTGTCTCGCCTAGGCGATCTTTATACGTTTTATACGTACATATACATATATACACGCACACACACACACACACACACACACACACACACACACACACATATATATATATATATATATATATATATATATATATATGCTCACGCACACGCACATTATATATATATATAGAGAGAGACAGAGACAGAGACAGAGAGACAGAGACAGAGACAGAGAGAGAGAGAGAGAGAGGGGGGAGAGACAAAGAGAAAAAGGATGATTGTTTTAACTAAAAACTAGAATGAAGACAGTTGAAGAATTTATATAATAAAGTGATTATATCTAGATGTCAAGATCTCGTCTAGTTACAATTGTCGATACTTTTGGGTGAAAAATTTTTGGCAAAAGATAAGATTGTGCAAATGCAGTACACTCAATACGTACAACTCAGAAACATTTGTCTGAAAATTGATTTCAATGACAAAATCTGAAGACGTGGACGACATTAGAATAATACGACAGCGCAGCTTCACACGATTTCAAAAGAAAGCAGTTTTTAAAATGCTTCGACCAATGGAAAAATTATTGGAATAACTGTTGAATGCCAAGCAGGTATTTTGAGGAAAATTAAAGCTTTCGTTATTTATCATTTCTGTCTTGGTAAATGCAGCTTCAATCTCATATAGTAGCCATTTATTCATTTTTCTTTAATTTTGACATATTGCCAATAAAATGGGTTATTCATGTTTTAATTTACAGTGCTTATCTTAGTTTGGCCAGAAGTATGCGTTGTCCGATGTTACTTCTCTAAATTATTCTAAATCTTATGGATAACAGACTAGAATTATTGTCCTTAAAACCAGTATTTCATTTTATGCAGTGACAATTTCATCTAACTTAGAAAGGACTTGCTGGTCCTTTAGAGCCAATTTCTTATCCCAACCAATCAATGAGTATCAAGAAAAAGAGAGGAAAAAAAAGAAAGAAAAGAAAACACTTGTTACTACAGCCTTTGTCATGATTTGGCGTTAGCCGTCCATGTAGATCACGTGACCATGCAGGTGGTTTCCGACCGACGCAACTTCACCACAGAAGTAGGTCATAGCTTATGCAACGCTTCACTTGACGACAACCAGCGGTATGCGAAAAAAAGGGGGAGTGAAATGAGAGTGCAGGCATTAACTCCTAACAGCAACTAATACAACTACTTACAAGCTAGACACTGAGTACAGCCTATCTATAAATATATCTCAAATAGACTCAGGGCGGAGAAACACGCTCCAAATGGCCATTACTTGGCTGAAAAACACTACGAACACATATAACCAGCCCGACTCATAAAATTATTTAAAAAATTAAAACTACTGGATCAGAGGGATTTGCTCTGGCGCCGCAAACATCATTATGAGAACAAAATTAACAAGCCTGTATATATCAGTGCAATATACATCAAATAAACAAGCAAAACAGTACAAGTAATGAAGTTTGAGATGTAACAAAATTTCTCCTTTGTGTATGTATTATAAATTGTATCAAAAGAACAAGTTAAAAAGATGTGGTTTTCTTAATGAATTTTCCTTTTTACAAAGTCTTATTAGTGTTAAAGCTTACTTGCATTTCAGTTCACCCGGTTCGAGGAGAATTGGTATTCGTGACTGGGCCCTTTACTGGCCACTGCCTTTCTGCCCTCAACTACTAGAAATCCTTATCCTTCCCCGCTCTCAGAATGTCCGTTAGTTCGCGGGAGTTTTGAAATTTTGGCGTCGGTCAGTCTGGCTTTGTCTATTTTTAGAATACGATCCTATTTTCTTTGTTCCATAAACCTGCTCTAACAAGAATCTACAGCTTATGAACCATTACAGAAGTTCCTCCATAAGAGCGGAGTGTACTAATAATAAAAGTAATCGTTGTGCCTTTTCCAAGAAACTGTTCGACCTGAAAATGATTTTGAGGTTATCATGGGAGAATCTTCTTGTTCAATTCCAGCATTTACTTCTTGCTTTGAATCACTAGGCGTTTTATTCTTATCTATCCTTTCTTCTACAGGTTTTTCTACTTTATGTCTTTGTATTTCTAAATACCCTTTTAATCTTTTAACCACAGAGACTCTAGTATCAATATCATTGTTTGTCTTAATCAGAAAATATTTAGGTGTTTGCTGAAGCACTGTGTAGGGACCTGAATAGGGTGCCCCTAATGACCTTCGAACACGATTCACTTTAATCCAAACTTTATCTGGGATAAGTCTTTTGGTGAAGTCTCTCAAATCAAATTATGACATGGTTTTATGTAGTTCTCTTGTAAAACTTTGGGTTACAGTCTTATAACTTGTACTATCTACTAGTAGCTGCGGTTGTAAAATTTGTGTGCCTGTGACAACATAAAAAGGAGAAAAAGATATGTTGGACATTCTGCGAATCCCAAGAAGTACTACTGGAAGGACTGAAAGCCAGGACTCTTTTCGTGCTATAATAGCTGTTTTAGGGTCCTGTGGGCTCACTCAACCAAACCATTCCATTGAGGGTGATAAGCTGTTGTACGTAGCCTATAAAAAGCAATTATTCTTGCTAATTCATCAAACAACTCACTTTCGAATTGCTTCCCTCTGTCTGTTATAACATACAAAGGAACACTCCCTCGCGCGATCCATGCATTTATAAAGGCCCAGTCACGCTACATGCAGTGATCACGCTTATGGGTTGTGCTTCTATCCAACGAGTTGTGCGGCCAATGCATGTGAGGACATATCTGTAAGGGCTAATGTAATGGTTATTTGGCCTTTTTGCTGGTGGGAGTGGTCCCACTTTATCTATGTGTACTGTGTGAAATCTCACTGATTTCCCATTTGAAATTGTATGTGTCTCCTTGTCTTATTGTTTTCTTAATTCTCTCCAGTCGTGTATTTGTTTAGCGTCTATAGGAATCTTTTTTTTGTTGTTGTTGTTGTAAACGTTACGTCGAATACATCTTGTATAATACCTCACAGACACCAGTATCGGTATGAGTATGTTGGTAGTCGTGCTTTATCGTATGTAATAGGTTCAATTTCTCTCCAATTATCGTTTGGAATGTATGATATGTCTAGAAGGTTTCCAAATCCTACATATTTACCGTGATCTTCGTATATGTAGAAGTAGGGGCATGGTGATCGAATGTTCCTTTTTTGTCTCTTACTTCTTGGGCTATTACGTCTGTTATTTGTACGTATATTGCTTTTACTCGGTATGCAGTTCCGTGTTTCATAGCTGATTCTAGTCGAATTGGCCTTATACATGCTGTTAGATGATATGGTATCATACTGTGTGTTGATTCTGCGAATCCTTTTAGTATGCAATGGTCGAATTTGGTTTGATTTCTTTTTTTGTATATGTCTGCTGGCAATTCAAAATCTATTGTTTGGTCGTTCATTGTGTCTGATTTTACGCAGTTTTTAAATGTTCGTTAAAAAACATAGGTTTTTTCATGATTTCCAGTCGCGGGTGGTCCATTGTCCGAGCCTCCTCGTAGTTGTCCTTGTCATCCCCCTCCCCTCCATTGTCAATTTCTTGTACTTCGTCCATACTCGTACTAATGTTTTTTATGATTTGTAGTATTTGTTCTAATGTTTGCAAAGGTGATTTTGTGTGCTTATAGATCTTTGCTTGTTGTCATGATGTGCAAAATTCTTTAAGGGATTTATCCATGTTTGGCTAGTGATATCTAGCTTTAATCATTTTAAAGGATGACTTAATGCCAGGGTGTGATATGGAATGGATGCTATTAAAAATAGACTCACGCAATTTAAATGGAACAAAAGGTCTGGGGTAAGATGTACTTAAGTCACACTATATAAAGTGGTTATCCCCAGGTATGGTGAATCTTTTCAAGTCCTGAAATGATTGAATTTCAGTATCAGGTTGTACAGCAAGAGTTAGTCGAGATAGACAATCAGCAACTATATTCTGAATACCCTTGATATGTTCAATATCTGAAATAAATTCTATCAAGATAGCTAATTGTCGGTGTTTTCTGTCTGAATTCGCGGGATTTAGAATGCACTATATAACTTATGGTCAGTTAAAAGCAACACTTGGCGACCTTCTATGAGGTGACAGAAGTATAGCGCTGATAAATAAGCTGCTAAAAGCCGAAGGTAGAATATCTAGTTTGTGTTCATTCTTTAGAGAAAATCCGACCGGTATTGGATTTTCCACCACTATTTGGTGTAATGCAGTACCTACAGCATAATTACTACTGTCGGTGACTAACTGATAATTTGTACAGTTAGGTTGAGAGTGAACTAATGCGGATCAATCATTGAGTTCCTTACTCACAGAACTGAAGGCTTGTCGTTCAGATTCATTTAATATAAACGAGCCTTTAGGGGATAGTCTTATTCTCTCAGATAAGGTATTTCTGAAAATGTTGGTATTAATTTTCTATAAAATCCTATCATCCTAAAGAATCTGCGTAACCCTTTTGAGTCATTAGGGTGGGGAAAATATTTTAGGGAAGTCACATTACAGATTGTGAGGCTGAAATTTTAAAATTGTGTTTGTGTAAAATATTAAAAACAATTTCAATGTCTTTTTGGTGAGAAATCTTATCATTGCTGAAAATTAAATTAATATCTTTAATTGTTGCAATTTTGTTGGAATGTTGCTGATGCATTTTTTCATCCAAACGGCGTGTATTCGTAAAGTCCGAATGGGGTTGTTATACCACCAAATTAAGATGCATCAAGAGGATATGCTATATCGTCTGGATACATCTTAATTTGGTAGTAGGTTGAAATTAAATTGATTTTAGAAAATCGCTGTTTGTTCGCAAGTTTTGCGGAAAAAGAGTTTATATTTGGTATTGGGTATCGGTCACTTTTAGTTATGTTATTGAGTGAGCGGTAGTCTTTACAACATCGAAATCCTCCGTTTGATTTTGCTATCATATGTAGTGGGCTTGACCACTCGCTTTTGGAAAGGGGGATCTCTCCGTCCTTTTGTAGCGTTTTAAATTCAGCACATGCTGTATCATATTTTTCGACGGAAAGCTGTCTGGGTTTTGCAAAGACCAGCGTATTGGCTTCCCGTTTCAATTCTGTGATAGACGTTGCAGTAGGTTTTGTTAGTGGTCTTGTGTGGTGTAATTAACTAGTTCTAGATATTTTTGTTAATTGCGTTCCGTACGGATGACGGAACATCCATTTTATTCATGACGAGATTCACCGACGATGCAGATAATTTCAAGCTTATTCTGGGCTCTCATTGGGTCGTAAACGGCTTTGTTGCTGCAGTCTATGATCAGACCAAACTTGTTGAGGAAATCCAGTCCAAGGAGTGGATTGGTGATATCGGTGATCACGTATGATAATACCGATCTCTACACTCGTGCACCTTCGTGGCACAATGTCGATGATCCCACCTTGAAATGTTCTGTGCTGGCCAATTCGAAGGGTTCGAGCTAGAGACAGGTTCACAAAGATTAAAAAAACAACACAAACTTTGACGCCAATGGAGGAGGAAGACACTTTATGCAGTTTGTGGTGGAACAGAGGGCACAAATCTATATTTCAGCTGGCAACAAAGTTGTCTTAACTATAATTCGATTGCTGGCTTCACTGATGTGGGTCCCTGACTATTTTTAATATACTGCTACTGGGACGGCAGTCTGAAACTGCTAAAGGGGCTTGAGCTGGCTAAATTTATGCAGATTCCAACCCTACACACCGCCATGGATTCTACCAGCCAGAAAGTAGATACTAACTTTTCTTAGACATCCTGTCTGCGATTTCCCCTACAATTATAGCCATTACTTTTTTTATCAGTCTCAGTGTCCCCAATTTTTAGACCATTAACTTCTTCAAGACCCATTTTCTCTTAAAACTAGCCACCTAAAGATATTAACTCTAACTGGCTTAACTTAATTGTGACCTTTTATGACTCTCTTGAACTTTATCTGACTGATTGCATGGGTCTATACATTATATGTCCTTCTTTTTTCTCTCTGACCGTATTTTCACTTAACCATTGTGTCACACACGAACTTCCAGCTAAATGATCTCCTTAAGCTGGGGATCCCAATTTCCAAACTCGCTTGTCCGTAGCATTTTATTCTCTCACCATTAGCAGTGGAGAGTTATACGGGAGTCGGTTTTAATGTAATTCCATTTACTGCGGCAGTTGGTAGTATCAAGATATTTGCGCCAGTATCTACAATAAATTTTATTTTGGTAGCCTCTAATTTTGCATTAATTTCTAACAGCGGCGAACTTCGTGTGACTGTACTTGTTCGCCCAACTAGTTTTCTAAATCACTTCCAGTTGGGGTTGGTGGTTGGGAACTGTGCAATACCTGTAAACCGTGCTTTTTGGCCACTTGCACCAAGGTTTACACGTTCTCGCCTCGTGGGCGAAATAAATGTGTGTTCTACAAATATTTGGACGTTGGTTGCTTTGATATGGCCTGATACTTATCAACACTGGACTGTCACGGCTGTATTTTTCTTAATCATTCTATTTGACATAGACTGTTGGACGATGAATGCGACATATCGGAGCCCCATATCAAGCTGCTCAAAAATTATATCTTCTATTACTTCCTTCGCCCACTTTCTAATGCTTCACTGTTTCCAAAAGCAGCAGGCAGTAGAATTACGACCTTCACCTTCTTACTGTACAAAGCAACGGTGCCACAGACGCCAAGGTTTAAACTCCAGTCAATGATAGACCATACTGGACTGGAATTAATGGTACACACGACAGGCTCAAGCTGTTGTCTTTGAGCGCCACGTCAGAGAAAATTTTTTCTGGACTGAAACATAGAGTGCCAGTCGGGCGAAGATGCGATATCAAACCACTTGATAAACAGCGCGTTTTTCAAGGATTCCGCATTCCACTTTTTGCTGATCGGATTCACATTTTCGGCGCTGATCCTAAGATCAAAGTGTAGAATCTGTTCTTCGCACATAGGCAAGTATTTGTTTTTTCATTTTTCGACTATTACTTGATAGGCCTGTTGGGCGTTAACACTAACCCCACTTGGCCCTGTTTAGGGATGGCCGGCTCATTCTTCGAGTTTGAGTTGGCCGACAGTGCACCGGTACTCATCGAAGCAGACGGCCAGGAGGGGACAAGTATCCAATCGTATACTACCGGGGAGAGTCCCCAGGTGGTGACAGGCAGTCACCCCACGGCGATCGGGGTCCCGACCGTCCCAGAAGGGGCCAACTGGGTTGGGGTGTGAGGCCAGCCCATGCTGGGCGGAAGCCCTACCCCTTCCCGGAGACAGTCACCACACAGCGACCGGGGTTTTGCCCGGCCCAGGAGGGGCCAACCCCGGTTTCGGACTGGCGTGTAAGGCTGGTCCATACCGGACGGAGGCTGCACCCACTCCCACCCCAGCAAGGCCATGGGGTGGTACGCGAAGCTGGCCCAGACCGGGCAGAAGCCATCCCTCCGGTGACCAGAAGGGGCCGTCATGACCGAACCTTCGAAGGAGATGCAATGCAACCCAGCGTTGGAGTGTGATTCTGGCCCATACCGGGCAGAGGCAACACCAGTTTCGAAACCCAAAACAACCGAACCAGGGGCAGAGGACGCCCCCACCCCCACAAAGAACCCTCAAAATTCCGAGATTACAGAAAAGACAGACCCCTCCAAGGGCTAAAGAAAAGGAAGGAATGGAAGGGGGGAAAACACTCATGCCAACACCAGCTATAGCCGGAACATCCAAAGATCTCCCAGCATGACCCGTCCTTCCAGTGACCCTGCAAGAAGTGCTGCCCCAAAAGCCCAGTACCACTCAAAAAGCCCCCGAGCCTGCAAAACCCAATACCAACTGGAGGCCACCTCAAAACGAGAAGTTTTCCAGGAACCGGAGCTCCACAAATCCAATTGGGACAAAAATACAAAGACCTGGTGGTGGTTCCCACAATCAAGCCACTCCCCCAGGCAGCGGGAAATTTGGAGCAGCGAGTCCTGTCCTTTATAACAACAGAGGCGGCCACTAGAAAACTAATTGGCCTCAGAAGGGACCGAGTGCTGGAAGCCCTGCTGGCTAACAAGATTCCGGATAAACACATCAGCCGGAAGAGTTTCGCCACGTGGGATGTCCTCCTACCAAGCGAGGCCGACGCAGTGAGTCTCTCCACCAAGAACCTCCACCACCAAATTGCAACCTGAATACCAGGGAAAAAGAAGGACCAAAATGAAGGTTTTTAACGACCCCGCAGAAGTGTCTACTGAGTATCTGATGGCGATACTCAGTAACTACGGCGACGTAAAGGCGATGAGCACCACGAAAAAGAAGTGCGGTGGGCGAATTCGCCTTTATCATCAACCTAAAAAAGAGGGATTCCCGAACTTCTACACCTTCAAAGGGCAACAAATTACAGTGGTGGTGGAAGGTTGTGGAGGGCCGGAAACTGCCCTAAGAAGATGCCTACACCAACACTTGCAGCAAAGGCACCAACTCCAGCGGCACCAACTCCAGCAGCAGTAGTAACGACAGTTGGATCAACTTCAACAACTGAGGAATCTGCAGCCACAGCAGAACAAGCGTCGGAGGCGAAAGGGGGTGTTTTGAGGTGACACGAAAAGGAGAATAATCTCCTACGCCTCAGCCACTTTTGACTCACCCGCCAAAGACAAAATAAGGCCTTCTTCAAAGGCCACAAAAGAGCCTACCACTAAGACTATGCCTCTCCATGAGAAGGCAACACCAAGGCCTTACCCTAAGTCCACCTCTAAAAAAGTCGCCCCCAGTAAACCGGCTCCATCGGCCACATAAGTGGTAATTACAATGGACTTGATGGAGTCCGGCTCTACTGGAATAAAAAGACGACGTCTTGAGGAAGAGGGTGAGAAGGTTGAGTGTAAAATTGCGATCAGCCATAAAAAGAAAAATCCAACCACAAACCCAGACATAAAAACAGTGGCGGAGTCCACCACACACACCCACATAGGAAGAATCAAAACTACCCAACCCTCTACACCTTCATCCCAGCCCTGTGAATCGCATACACCCAATCCCGAAATCTACCCCCCCCCTCAACCTCAACCAAAAGCCCAGCTGTTACGTTTTTAAGGGCCATTCCTTGGCCTTAAAGCAGAAGCGCTTATCCAGTGGAATTGGATCCTTGATAAAGAGTCCCTCGATAATGTGAATCCTTTGGTTACTAAAGTTACTGGTATAAAGTCCCTCGATAATGAATCCTATTGGTAAAGATCCGGAAATCCTATGTCCCGTCCTCAAAGAGTGCAGTTTTAATTATGCCCAATGTGGGGTGGGATTAAGTATTCTATCAGGCCAGTAGTATTGCTAGTGATTGCTTACAAGAACAACCAACGTGACCTTGAGGTAGGGAATTAAAGCACACGTTATATACAAAAATATTCCAACACCAAGAAAGAAGATTTAGATATCTTCATAGGAGACTACCAACAACAAAATCTAGATCTCCTTCAACATCACCACAGTCACTCGAGAGACTAGCACATATACGAGATTGAAAAAGACACTTGTTTCATGAGAACATCTGCAAGGTGGAGCGAAACCAGATTGAGAGATATCTGGACTCAAAACAAAAAAGAATGTTCGATCCACTCATGAGACTCGACCTCGTGGATGGGAAAAGCACGAACAATTCTCTGAACTTTAGGGATGCACCCCTAGTAACCACCTTTGTCCGGGTGGCCAGTGGCCATGCAACTGGTGTATGGAAAACCATTAGGGTGGCGGAGTGGGCATTCCCGGGCATAACGCTGGTGGAAAGGATGCATGCCAACCACTAAGAACTCATAACTAAATGTAAGGGGAGGGTCACCATTCTGCTTCACTCTTCCTTCTACAGGGTTTTAAAAATAAGATTCCCGCATGATGTCGGCGGAATCGCCAAGGACGGCATAGTCACGTAGGAACTAGGTCAAGATAGCTTTGGCCATACCGTCGACATCCTCACCCAACAAGATTCCCGGCCAGTGATAGACACTGAATAAAAGGTAAGCCACAATGTCTCTTACTGTCAGGCTGGTGAGTGAGTTCATCGCCAAGCCATCACCGGTTCTGACGCTTTTTTTGTCCGTTAAAAAGACCGTCACAGTTCTTTTGTGTGTGTCTTGTTTGATGGGATCCTAATTGAACATCAGCCCCTTCTCCATAACGGCGAAGGAGATGACTTTTGCCTGCTGGACCATCCCTTTAACATCGACACTTAGCTTTGGAGGAGCACTCCACACATTCTTCAGAGAGACCCCACTTGTCGTCTTATAGTGATTTTTCTTTGGGTGAATGTTTTTCTTTTTTCTTTTTTTTTTGTCTGGTGATATGTTTTTGTCATTTTGTTCCCCCTTATCGGGGGATTTGAAAAGATCCTTCATGGCCGAACCGGAATCCCGGTCGGCCATAAGGCAATGAAAAAAAAGGGAAAAATCCCCTTACCTTATTCAGTTTTTCTTGCAGCTGTAAGGTTCTTTCTTTTTGTTTTGTTTTTTGTGGGGGGGTATGAGGCCCAGAGCCAAGGTAAAATTAATCCAGCTCCGGGATCCTTGAAGATGGTCTGTGTGAACATGGTCAGATGAGATCTGGTTGATGAAAAATCTATGGAGAAAAGAGTCTCTTCAGCTGGACGTGGCCAGGCCAAAATCTATGGAGAAAAGAGTCTCTTCAGCTGGACGAGGTGAGGCCAAAATCTATGGAGAAAAAGAGTCTCTTCAGCTGGACGAGGCCAGGCCAAAATCTATGGAGAAAAGAGTCTCTTCAGCTGGACGAGGTGAGGCCAAAATCTATGGAGAAAAGAGTCTCTTCAGCTGGACGAGGCCAGGCCAAAATCTATGGAGAAAAGAGTCTCTTCAGCTGGACGAGGTGAGGCCAAAATCTATGGAGAAAAGAGTCTCAGCTGGACGAGGCCAGGCCAAAATCTATGGAGAAAAGATCTATGGAGAAAAGAGTCTTCAGCTGCACGAGGCGAGGCCAAAATCTATGGAGAAAAGAGTCTCTTCAGTTGGACGAGGCCAGGCCAAAATCTATAGAGAAAAGAGTCTCTTCAGCTGGACGAGGCCAGGCCAAAATCTATGAAGAAAAGAGTCTGTTCAGCTGCACGAGGCCAGGCCAAAATCTATGGAGAAAAGAGTCTCTTCAGCTGGTCGAGGTGAGGCCAAAATCTATGGAGAAAAGAGTCTCTTCAGCTGGACGAGGTGAGGCAAAATCTATGGAGAAAAGAGTCTCTTCAGCTGGACGAGGTGAGGCCAAAATCTATGGAGAAAGGAGTCTCTTCAGCTGGACGAAGCCAGGCCAAAATCTATGGAGAAAAGAGTCTCTTCAGCTAGACGAGGGCAGGCCAAAATCTATGGAGAAAAGAGTCTCTTCAGCTGGTCGAGGTGAGGCCAAAATCTATGGAGAAAAGGGTCTCTTCAGCTGGTCGAGGTGAGGCCAATATCTATGGAGAAAAGTGTCTCTTCAGCTGGTCGAGGTGAGGCCAAAATCTATGGAGAAAAAAGTCTCTTCAGCTGCACGAGGCCAGGCCAAAATCTATGGACAAAAGAGTCTCTTCAGCTGGACGAGGCCAGGCCAAAATCTATGGAGAAAAGAGTCTCTTCAGCTGGACGAGGTGAGGCCAAAATCTATGGAGAAAAGAGTCTTCAGCTGCGCGAGGCCAGGCCAAAATCTATGGAGAAAAGAGTCTCTTCAGCTGGACGAGGTGAGGCCAAAATCTATGGAGAAAAGAGTCTAGCTGGACGAGGCCAGGCAAAATCTATGGAGAAAAGAGTCTCTTCAGCTGAACGAGGTGAGGCCAAAATTTATGGAGAAAAGAGTCTCTTCAGCTGGTCGAGGCCAGGCCAAAATCTATGGAGAAAAGAGTCTCTTCAGCTGGACGAGGCCAGGCCAAAATCTATGGAGAAAAGAGTCTCTTCAGCTGGACGATGCCAGGCCAAAATCTATGGAGAAAAGAGTCTATTCAGCTGGTCGAAGTGAGGCCAAAATCTATGAAGAAAAGAGTCTCTTCAGCTGGACGAGGTGAGGCCAAAATCTATGGAGAAAAGAGTCTCTTCAGCTGGACAAGGCCAGGCCAAAATCTATGGAGAAAAGAGTCTCTTCAGCTGGACGAGGCCAGGCCAAAATCTATGGAGAAAAGAGTCTCTTCAGCTGGACGAGGCCAGGCCAAAATCTATGGAGAAAAGAGTCTCTTCAGCTGGACGAGGTGAGGCCAAAATCTATGGAGAAAAGAGTCTCTTCAGCTGGACGAGGCCAGGCCAAAATCTATGGAGAAAAGAGTCTCTTCAGCTGGACGAGGTGAGGCCAAAATCTATGGAGAAGAGTCTCTTCAGCTGGACGAGGCCAGGCCAAAATCTATAGAGAAAAGAGTCTCTTCAGCTGGACGAGGCCAGGCCAAAATCTATGGAGAAAAGAGTCTCTTCAGCTGGACTAGGTGAGGCCAAAATCTATGGAGAAAGAGTCTCTTCAGCTGGACGAGGTGAGGCCAAAATCTATGGAGAAAAGAGTCTTCAGCTGGTCGAGGTGAGGCCAAAATCTATGGAGAAAAGGGTCTCTTCAGCTGGTCGAGGTGAGGCCAATATCTATGGAGAAAAGTGTCTCTTCAGCTGGTCGAGGTGAGGCCAAAATCTATGGAGAAAAAAGTCTCTTCAGCTGCACGAGGCCAGGCCAAAATCTATGGACAAAAGAGTCTCTTCAGCTGGACGAGGCCAGGCCAAAATCTATGGAGAAAAGAGTCTCTTCAGCTGGACGAGGTGAGGCCAAAATCTATGGAGAAAAGAGTCTTCAGCTGCGCGAGGCCAGGCCAAAATCTATGGAGAAAGATTCTCTTCAGCTGGACGAGGCCAGGCCAAAATCTATGGAGAAAGAGTCTCTTCAGCTGGACGAGGCCAGGCCAAAATCTATGGAGAAAGAGTCTTTCAGCTGGACGAGGTGAGGCTCTATGGAGAAAAGAGTCTCTTCAGCTGCACGAGGTGAGGCCAAAATCTATGGAGAAAAGAGTCTCTTCAGCTGGACGAGGCCAGGCCAAAATCTATAGAGAAAAGAGTCTCTTCAGCTGGACGAGGCCAGGCCAAAATCTATGGAGAAAAGAGTCTCTTCAGCTGGGAGAAAAGAGTCTCTTCAGCTGGACGAGGTGAGGCCAAAATCTATGGAGAAAAGAGTCTCTTCAGCTGGTCGAGGTGAGGCCAAAATCTATGGAGAAAAGAGTCTCTTCAGCTGGTCGAGGTGAGGCCCAAAATCTATGGAGAAAAAGTCTCTTCAGCTGCACGAGGCCAGGCCAAAATCTATGGAGAAAAGAGTCTCTTCAGCTGGACGAGGCCAGGCCAAAATCTATGGAGAAAAGAGTCTCTTCAGCTGGACGAGGTGAGGCCAAAATCTATGGAGAAAAGAGTCTCTTCAGCTGGACGTGGCCAGGCCAAAATCTATGGAGAAAGAGTCTCTTCAGCTGGACGAGGTGAGGCCAAAATCTATGGAGAAAAGAGTCTCTTCAGCTGGTCGAGGTGAGGCCAAAATCTATGGAGAAAAAAGTCTCTTCAGCTGGACGAGGTGAGGCCAAAATCTTTGGAGAAAAGAGTCTCTTCAGCTGGACGAGGCCAGGCCAAAATCTATGGAGAAAAGAGTCTCTTCAGCTGGACTAGGTGAGGCCAAAATCTATGGAGAAAGGAGTCTCTTCAGCTGGACGAAGCCAGGCCAAAATCTATGGAGAAAAGAGTCTCTTCAGCTAGACGAGGGCAGGCCAAAATCTATGGAGAAAAGAGTCTCTTCAGCTGGACGAGGTGAGGCCAAAATCTATGGAAAAGAAAGGTGAGATGGAGAAAAGAGTCTCTTCAGCTGGTCGAGGTGAGGCCAATATCTATGGAGAAAAGTGTCTCTTCAGCTGGTCGAGGTGAGGCCAAAATCTATGGAGAAAAGAGTCTCTTCAGCTGCACGAGGCCAGGCCAAAATCTATGGAGAAAAGAGTCTCTTCAGCTGGACGAGGCCAGGCCAAAATCTATGGAGAAAAGAGTCTCTTCAGCTGGACGAGGTGAGGCCAAAATCTATGGAGAAAAGAGTCTCTTCAGCTGGACGAGGTGAGGCCAAAATCTATGGAGAAAAGAGTCTCTTCAGCTGGACGAGGTGAGGCCAAAATCTATGGAGAAAAGAGTCTCTTCAGCTGGACGAGGCCAGGCCAAAATCTATAGAGAAAAGAGTCTCTTCAGCTGGATGAGGCCAGGCCAAAATTTATGGAGAAAAGAGTCTCTTTAGCTGCACGAGGCCAGGCCAAAATCTATGGAGAAAAGAGTCTCTTCAGCTGGTCGAGGTGAGGCCAAAATCTATGGAGAAAAGAGTCTCTTCAGCTGGACGTGGCCAGGCCAAAATCTATGGAGAAAAGAGTCTCTTCAGCTGGACGAGGTGAGGCCAAAATCTATGGAGAAAAGAGTCTCTTCAGCTGGTCGAGGTGAGGTCAAAATCTATGGAGAAAAAGTCTCTTCAGCTGGACGAGGTGAGGCCAAAGTCTATGGAGAAAAGAGTCTCTTCAGCTGGCCGAGGCCAGGCCAAAATCTATGGAGAAAAGAGTCTCTTCAGCTGGACGAGGCCAGGCCAAAATCTATGGAGAAAAGAGTCTCTTCAGCTGGACGAGGTGAGGCCAAAATCTATGGAGAAAAGAGTCTCTTCAGCTGGTCGAGGCCAGGCCAAAATCTATGGAGAAAAGAGTCTCTTCAGCTGGACGAGGTGAGGCCAAAATCTATGGAGAAAGGAGTCTCTTCAGCTGGACGAAGCCAGGCCAAAATCTATGGAGAAAAGAGTCTCTTCAGCTAGACGAGGGCAGGCCAAAATCTATGGAGAAAAGAGTCTCTTCAGCTGGACGAGGTGAGGCCAAAATCTATGGAGAAAAGAGTCTCTTCAGCTGGTCGAGGTGAGGCCAAAATCTATGGAGAAAAGAGTCTCTTCAGCTGGTCGAGGTGAGGCCAATTCTATGGAGAAAAGTGTCTCTTCAGCTGGTCGAGGTGAGGCCAAAATCTATGGAGAAAAAAGTCTCTTCAGCTGCACGAGGCCAGGCCAAAATCTATGGACAAAAGAGTCTCTTCAGCTGGACGAGGCCAGGCCAAAATCTATGGAGAAAATAGTCTCTTCAGCTGGACGAGGTGAGGCCAAAATCTATGGAGAAAAGAGTCTCTTCAGCTGGACGAGGTGAGGCCAAAATCTATGGAGAAAAGAGTCTCTTCAGCTGGACGAGGTGAGGCCAAAATCTATGGAGAAAAGAGTCTCTTCAGCTGGACGAGGCCAGGCCAAAATCTATAGAGAAAAGAGTCTCTTCAGCTGGACGAGGCCAGGCCAAAATCTATGGAGAAAAGAGTCTCTTTAGCTGCACGAGGCCAGGCCAAAATCTATGGAGAAAAGAGTCTCTTCAGCTGGACTAGGTGAGGCCAAAATCTATGGAGAAAGGAGTCTCTTCAGCTGGACGAAGCCAGGCCAAAATCTATGGAGAAAAGAGTCTCTTCAGCTAGACGAGGGCAGGCCAAAATCTATGGAGAAAAGAGTCTCTTCAGCTGGACGAGGTGAGGCCAAAATCTATGGAGAAAAGAGTCTCCCCAGCTGGTCGAGGTGAGGCCAAAATCTATGGAGAAAAGAGTCTCTTCAGCTGGTCGAGGTGAGGCCAATATCTATGGAGAAAAGTGTCTCTTCAGCTGGTCGAGGTGAGGCCAAAATCTATGGAGAAAAGAGTCTCTTCAGCTGCACGAGGCCAGGCCAAAATCTATGGAGAAAAGAGTCTCTTCAGCTGGACGAGGCCAGGCCAAAATCTATGGAGAAAAGAGTCTCTTCAGCTGGACGAGGTGAGGCCAAAATCTATGGAGAAAAGAGTCTCTTCAGCTGGACGAGGTGAGGCCAAAATCTATGGAGAAAAGAGTCTCTTCAGCTGGACGAGGTGAGGCCAAAATCTATGGAGAAAAGAGTCTCTTCAGCTGGACTCTTCAGCTGGAGCCAGGCCAAAATCTATGGAGAAAAGAGTCTCTTTAGCTGCACGAGGCCAGGCCAAAATCTATGGAGAAAAGAGTCTCTTCAGCTGGACGAGGTGAGGCCAAAATCTATGGAGAAAAGAGTCTCTTCAGCTGGACGTGGCCAGGCCAAAATCTATGGAGAAAGAGTCTCTTCAGCTGGACGAGGTGAGGCCAAAATCTATGGAGAAAAGAGTCTCTTCAGCTGGTCGAGGTGAGGTCAAAATCTATGGAGAAAAAGTCTCTTCAGCTGGACGAGGTGAGGCCAAAATCTATGGAGAAAAGAGTCTCTTCAGCTGGCCGAGGCCAGGCCAAAATCTATGGAGAAAAGAGTCTCTTCAGCTGGACGAGGCCAGGCCAAAATCTATGGAGAAAAGAGTCTCTTCAGCTGGACGAGGTGAGGCCAAAATCTATGGAGAAAAGAGTCTCTTCAGCTGGACGAGGCCAGGCCAAAATCTATGGAGAAAAAGTCTCTTCAGCTTCTCTTGGAGCTCTTCAGCTGGACGAGGTGAGGCCAAAATCTATGGAGAAAAGAGTCTCTTCAGCTGGACGAGCCAGGCCAAAATCTATGGAGAAAAGAGTCTCTTCAGCTGACGAGGCAGGCCAAAATCTATGGAGAAAAGAGTCTCTTCAGCTGGACGAGGTGAGGCCAAAATCTATGGAGAAAAGAGTCTCTTCAGCTGGACGAGGTGAGGCCAAAATCTATGGAGAAAAGAGTCTCTTCAGCTGGTCGAGGTGAGGCCAATATCTATGGAGAAAAGTGTCTCTTCAGCTGGTCGAGGTGAGGCCAAAATCTATGGAGAAAAAAGTCTCTTCAGCTGCACGAGGCCAGGCCAAAATCTATGGACAAAAGAGTCTCTTCAGCTGGACGAGGCCAGGCCAAAATCTATGGAGAAAAAGTCTCTTCAGCTGGACGAGGAGGCCAAAATCTATGGAGAAAAGAGTCTCTTCAGCTGGACGAGGTGAGGCCAAAATCTATGGAGAAAAGAGTCTCTTCAGCTGGACGAGGTGAGGCCAAAATCTATGGAGAAAAGAGTCTCTTCAGCTGGACGAGGCCAGGCCAAAATCTATGGAGAAAGAGTCTCTTCAGCTGGACGAGGCCAGGCCAAAATCTATGGAGAAAAGAGTCTCTTCAGCTGGACGAGGTGAGGCCAAAATCTATGGAGAAAAGAGTCTCTTCAGCTGGTCGAGGTGAGGTCAAAATCTATGGAGAAAAAAGTCTCTTCAGCTGGACGAGGTGAGGCCAAAATCTATGGAGAAAAGAGTCTCTTCAGCTGGCCGAGGCCAGGCAAAAATCTATGGAGAAAAGAGTCTCTTCAGCTGGACGAGGTAAGGCCAAAATCTATGGAAAAGAGTCTCTTCAGCTGGACGAGGCCAGGCCAAAATCTATGGAGAAAAGAGTCTCTTCAGCTGACGAGGGCAGGCCAAAATCTATGGAGAAAAGAGTCTCTTCAGCTGAACGAGGTGAGGCCAAAATCTATGGAGAAAAGAGTCTCTTCAGCTGCACGAGGCCAGGCCAAAATCTATGGAGAAAAGAGTCTCTTCAGCTGGAGAGGCCAAAATCTATGGAGAAAAGAGTCTCTTCAGCTGGACGAGGTGAGGCCAAAATCTATGGAGAAAAGAGTCTCTTCAGCTGGACGAGGTGAGGCAAAATCTATGGAAAAAAGTCTCTTCAGCTGGACGAGGTGAGGCCAAAATCTATGGAGAAAAGAGTCTCTTCAGCTGGACGAGGCCAGGCAAAAATCTATGGAGAAAAGAGTCTCTTCAGCTGGACGAGGTAGGCCAAAATCTATGGAGAAAAGAGTCTCTTCAGCTGGACGAGGCCAGGCCAAAATCTATGGAGAAAAGCTGACGAGGTGAGGCCAAAATCTATGGAGAAAGAGTCTCTTCAGCTGGACGAGGCCAGGCCAAAATCTATGGAGAAAAGAGTCTCTTCAGCTGGACGAGGTGAGGCCAAAATCTATGGAGAAAAGAGTCTCTTCAGCTGGACGAGGCCAGGCCAAAATCTAGAAAGTCTCAGCTGGACGAGGCCAGGCCAAAATCTATGGAGAAAAGAGTCTCTTCAGCTGGACGAGGTGAGGCCAAATCTATGGAGAAAAGAGTCTCTTCAGCTGACGAGGCCAGGCCAAAATCTATGGAGAAAGAGTCTCTTCAGCTGGACGAGGGAGGCCAAAATCTATGGAGAAAAGAGTCTCTTCAGCTGGACGAGTCTATGGAGAAAAGAGTCTCTTCAGCTGGACGAGGAGGCCAAAATCTATGGAGAAAAGAGTCTCTTCAGCTGGATGAGGCCAGGCCAAAATCTATGGAGAAAAGAGTCTCTTCCGCTGGACGAGGCGAGTGAAAATGAAAGAAATGAGCCATGGAAAAACTGTCGTTTAAATGACCAGTGCCGGTCACGCATCGACGCATACTAGTCTCGCCCACTCGCTGCTGCAAAAGAACAGTGAGGGGGAAAAGGGAATTATTTTGATATAGTTATTTACTAATCTTAGCTTAGATATGGCACAAGGCCAGAAGTATAGGGCTTCCAATGAGAATTGAACTCACTAACAATGGTTTGCCAAGCGAGCTTGCTAACCATTACACCACGTGAGGTGCCCAAATTATTTTGATATAAGCTGAGCTCTAATTCCCCACGAAGATTTATAGACTGGCCAACGTCACGTGATTTACTCCTGCAGCCAATCACTAACCATACTGCGTGGAAGACACACTATGCTGAAAAAGTCTTATTTGCAAGTCAGTACAAGCTATACTTTTCTTTTTGGATCAAAAATTCTCCATGATTATCAGGGGCTTATCTCCGTAGCCATATGATCCTTTTTTTTATATCTCTTTTGTTCTAATGGGAAGACATCCTTAAAATCCAATGAATTTGACTATTAAAATTGTTGTTATT
>CM042138.1:60182679-60205179 GCA_023376005.1 Doryteuthis pealeii
AGATAGAAATGAGGAATGAATGGAACTTTTTTTTTCAGAATACAGAATCTCGATACTTTATATATATAAGGCATATCAGTGTGTTTTTAGATAATTTGTATGAATCTAAAAAAAAACACATCAAAGAAAAACTGTAGCAGAACAAAGAAAAACTGTATTTGAAAAAGAAACTTGGTATAAATAATCTTGACAATCCTTTTATCACACTTATTTAATAAATCCATCGTGCGGGATCGGAAACGTTGACATGGCCGAATTAGATTATCTTTATCAATTTTGAACATAGTGCTTGTTATGGCAAACTTGGAAGATTGTATGGTGCACAGGGGTATTGATTGACCATTTTCTCAACCACACCTCATATGTAATAGTCTGTAAGCGACCCAGCGGCCATATGTCTGCAAGAACAGGATTATAGACATTGGCACATTTCCACGCTTGTCTTAGCATTATGAAACAGCGCAACATGGTTGGGAGACGTACGCGTCTTCGGTTGCGTATCTGCTATCCAGGGTCGTATAACTTTCTTCAAAACCTCTGTGTAGACAACAGTATTGACTCTTAAGCTCTTTTGTAAAAAGTGAGAAGGCAGACATATCCCTTGTTACTGATGACTCCCAGAAGTATCACATTTGGTAAAAACCTAGTATGCATAACTGTTGGAACTTCATTATGTCTCTGCATAACCATCTGTTGTTCCTTTTATCTTTTGGTCCTAATTGATGTGTTTTTCTCACGGAAAAAAAAAACAATGCATTCCAGTCTCTTAGAGTTGACTTGATGAAATTAGCATATCTATAATATCTTCACAATGTTTATTATGTTTTAGCAAAAACATTCAGCTCTCTGACAAGTGGATGCAAGTGAAATTCAGTGATGAATCTAGAAAGGTTCCTCTGTGCCATTAAAATTAACATATAAAGATGATTACCTGAAGGACAAGTAAATTTCCCAAGTCAGTCATACCATTTATTGTCCAAGATAGATGATTATCTTTACTCAAACATTAATGGACATAATCGAAATCCTGATAATTTCTCATTCCACAATAAAAAAATTGGTTTGGTGATGATGGAATAATTTTTCAGGATGATAATGTATCTTGTCGAATATTAGAGGGAATTAAAATTGGGGTTTTTTGTTTGTTTTTTTTTCATAGGAAAGCGTATTAAAACCAATGACATGGCACTGAGGAGTCCAGATCTAAAAACTGAAAATTTATGGGGTCTGGTAAACCTAACTGTTCAATGTTTTGTGACAATGGCATCTCACTGTTATTTCTACTTTAATCAATAACCATAAAACTCCAGTGAATTGAAGTATGCTGTAAGTACAATGGTGAATATACTCTCGTTATATGTGTAGTGTAGGCGTGCATTGTGTAACCGTTATCTTTGTAGCAAATGGAATCAGCGATCCAAAGTCAAATTCTGGACGAAGCTGTTTGTATTTTCAGTTCAACGTTAATGCCCTTAGGATAGGCATTAATCCATCTGTTTTCCCTCCAGCTATGGGTAAATAGTGGACAGACTGGCTACCTTTCTTATGCAACCAATCTCGGAGAAGAAAAACTATGAATTAAAACCCGTTGCACTCCGTTTAAAAGTCGACCCTGTTATCAATCCTGCTCGTGGCGGAAGAATTGATTAAGTACATACTCTGTTTATTTTGACCATTACATCTGAAATAATAGTTAGTGAGCTAGGCTAGCAGACCACAGTTAGTTCTTACTGCCCCCATCTCTTTACTGCCCCATCTCTTACTGCCCCCATACACTTGGCCTGTTTGCCAAATTAAACCACCACTACCATTCAGTGAAAAATATCTTTCTTTTATCATTCCACTTATTCCGAAACCCCCCTCCCACTTCGTAAAACATCTTCTTATTAATTCTTATCCCCGATGTTTCAAGGGTGATTATAACATTGGAAAATCCAGATTGCAAAAAGATAAATCATGATCGTAGAAAGACTTGGTTGATGTGATTGCTCTCCAAAACATGAAAATATGTTAGGCGCTACCTACTGGGTAACCTACTGGGGTAACCTGACGAAGAAATATATGTCATGCATCGAAGCAATATCCACTTTGAGGCGTTGCCATGTTGCAACGGCGCAACCGGTTCTCGAGATATCGATAAGTGCTGGATATCTTCCGTCCAGACCTGTTAATTATTTTTTACGAGACAAAAGGGCATCAAGAAAAATTTGGTAAGTTTTTGCAACTTTGATTCGAATATTAACGTATATTTAATTGCATTTTTGGTGTTTGATTTTATTTAGTTTTTTTTTGTTTATTTTTATTGTTTCTGTTGTTATTGTTTCTTTTATTTGCTTTTTGTGCTTTTTGTGCTCTTAATTTATTTATTTATTTATTTTTATTTTATTATCATTATTTATTTTTTTTATTTTTTTATTTGCTTTTATTTTATTTTATTTCCGTCTGCAGACAGCGGAAACACGCCGCCTACTCTAAATTGCAGTCCATGATATATCTGTCAGCATTAAATTAAACTCCACCTCTCAGCGCATAAACTTCATATATATATATATATATATATATTTATATATATATAAGAGAGAGAGAGAGAGAGAGAGAGAGAGAGAAAGAGAGAGAGAGGGAGAGAGAGACATGTCTGTTTGTTAGTGTATATGTGTCTGTGGAGATAAATATTACCTGCCCATTTCCTTTTTATGTTAACTTTAACTTTATCTTACCAAATTTGGCTTCTCAATTTTACAATACAGTTGATTTTCAATCGTGTCTTTGCCTTTTTCGATGTCAAATTTCAAAGACTGTGATGAAATCTGTATACTTAGTTAGAAAGATACAATTCAAGATTCAGGTTTGAAATAAACTGCTATTCCATAAATAACTTACATTTTCCACTATATACAATGATATGCTCTTGTGTTTATTGAAAAAACTTTGTGTGCACTAAATAAAGGGATTGTTGACCTGAAGTAAAGTGTACAACTACAATCTAGTGATAGTATCATTAAGTGGCCTATATATATTTACCAACCCTCCGAGCAGAAGCCAAATTAATTTTTGAAGCGGGTTTTGCAGTTTTATCCAGAGTTTTCCTTCTCCTCGATTGATTGTCAACCAAGTTAAAGAGTCCAATCTGCCCCACTATTTACCCATAGCTGAAGAGAGGATAGTTGGGTCCATACATTTTCCAAGCGCTATGTGAAATGCAAACAGCCTTGTTGGGATTGAACTCGTCTCACCGTGTCCATACCCTAAGACGGTAACCATTATATCACATACCTCCTTAGTGCTGACATAGACAATAAAATAGTAGGAGGACTTGTAAGCTTGACGTTGTAGTGCGCTCAGTGTGTGTGTATGTGCGTGTGCATGTGCATTAATTATGACTGTGCGTACCAGTGTGTAAAAATGAGAACTTTTGTATCCCTTTTTTTAATAGATGTGTAATCAGTGATAATAATTTTTACAGTGATATGAGAGGATCAAACGCTACTTAGGGATTCATAAAACCTTTGACTGTACAGCATATATATGCATCCTCATATATAATATATATTATATATATAATATATATATAATATTATATATATATACGGAGGGAGATAGATAGACAGAGAGATGGGGGGGAGAACGAAAGATCGGATGCATGAAACTTAGAGTTGTTTTTATTCAATGTAGAGTTCAACTTTCAATCATGCCGGCTTTGATTGATTTCGGTTTCATGCAAACCCACCTGACTCCATAGATTCATAGTGAGGCTACATGAAAATATTTTTAACTAATTAGAGTGTGTGTGTGGGGGGGGTAATGTTTTTGTTTTAATCATAAATCACAGTCGTCACAAAAATAAATTCTCATTTTAGAAATTATCCACAAAAATATTGCTTATGAAGATAAAAAGAAATTGAACATGAATAATTGAGCCAATAAAAACTTGCATTTAAATAAGCTTATGTAATTTGCATTCACCATTATTGTGTTAGTTCGTAAAAATTACATACACGGAAAAGTTCATAAGAAGAATTAAAAGATATCATCACGTATTAAAAATATAGACAATTTTGTTAAATATTATAGAATTTACGATGTAAATAACGCAAATTGATAAAAATATGGGGTGGGAGTAGGGTAAAGTTTTGCAATATTTTGGTAAGGTGAGGTACAATTCGGCAGTTCATGTTACTTTTGCCATGGTCTTAGAGGTCTCTCCGTGTTTCTTTTGTTTTTAAAACTTTCTTTCTTTTTTCTTTTCTCTCTCTCTCTCTCTCTCTCTCTCTCTCTCTCCTTCTCTCTGTGTCTCTCTCTCTCTTATATATATACACTCATACTTTTTAACCAAGACAGTGTGGTGTGTGTGTGTTTGTGTGTGTGTGTGTGTGTGTGGTTGTGTGTGTTGCGTGATTAGTTCGAACCGAGGAATTCCAAGGCGCTTTTATGATCAACAAACTTTCTTCGATGAAAAATTGGTGTAATTCGTCTAATTTGACCTTGTACCAGACTCAGTTGAGGTTAGGAAATACCTAGTTAAATGTATGTACACGTTTCAATAGGTACCTAGCGTATTCATTCTTATGTAGATATTTGCAACATCATGTGTAACAGGAGATATATGCATACGTGTAAAACATGCTTGTATACATCTGCGTGCACATATATACAGATACTGCAGATTATTTGACTGTATTCTTATTGGTTTGTATAGATTAAGAGTTGCTTGCTGGTGAATGTGCAACAACCTTGTTTCTAAAGAGTTTAATCTAAAGCACACTATAACTGCGAACGCTTCTAACTTCAGTCCCCACCCCACAGCTTCGCTTTCCAAGCATCACACTAACCCTCCACCCCTACAAATACACACCGTTACACAACATGTCGTATCCATACTCACATCACCCCAGCTTCTGCCAATTTTATAGATACTCCTCCCTTCTCATCTAATACCGTTTTTCAATTGATATCTGGATCTTGAATTCAAGTATTTTTGTAAAGTGTTCCCCTCCTACACCAATTACGATTGTTTTTTTTTTCTACACTTGGCAATGTTCATCTCCCAATTTCTGCCCCCCTCTCTCTCTCTCTCTCTCTCTCTCTCTCTCTTTTCTCTCTCTCTCTCTCTCTCTCACTCTCTCTCTCCCCACATACACATATGTAATATATATTTAAATATATACATATTACAGCCACACATTGTTCCATCGCTCCTCTCTCTCTCTCTCTCTCTCTCTCTCTCTCTCTCTCTCTCTCTCTCTCTCTCTCTCTCTCTCTCTTCTCATTCTCTTCGCTGATACTACTGAAATATCTCTTGTTCTTTCAGTTTATTCCCTCCTCCACTCTCTCTTTTTATTTTCCTTCACTTACCTTTCTCATTCTGCCTCTCTCCCCCTATGCCTATCTCTCTCTAATTATCTTTAGTGCTGAACCCCTGCCCCTCTCTCTCCCTTCTCTCTCTCTCTCTCTCTCTCTCTCTCTCTCTCTCTCTCTCTCTATAAACATACCATTCTTTTGTTTTGTTACCATTCCACTTGTCTGAGACATTTGTATTCTTACGCTTCGACAGTGTAGAGCAGAGGGAGATGTAGACATGCAGAAATATATCTGTTAGGTCACTCTGACCCTTCGAGCACACACACACACACACACATAAACACATACACACACACACACATGTGCATGCTTTCACATGCACAGCGCTGAGGTACCAAGGTGTATTTTCCCTGTGTGTGAGCAGAGAAAACAGAGTGAACAATAAAGAAAGAGAAAGAGAGAGAGAGAGAGAGAGAGAGGAGAGAGAGAGAGAGAGAGAGAGCAGGGAAAAGGTTAAGAGAGAACGAGCTATGTGAGCTCAGCTCTTAGGGACAGAAGGTCGTCACGACCAGAAGAGCGGACATTTAATAGTGCAAGCATAGAGGAGCCAACAAGGCTCTAGAAGTGCAGGCACGCGCAGTCTACCTTTTCATTCAGTGGCCGATGGAACTAAAAACGTGTCCGGTAATAAAGGCCACATGGCCAGCCCAGCAACTGGAAATAGCAGTGGTAGTGATGGGAGTGGAGTGAAGTTGGTGGGAATAGTTCGCGTGCACATGGAAATCAATAATCTCATCGTCCACTACTAAAATTTCTTCCTTCTTCTCCGTATTTGTCGCTCGGTTTCTTCACTACTTCTTCCATGGCACGATAACGGACGCTTTTGTCTTGCTTACTATCATTTTCTACTTAAAAAAAACTGTGTGTTTTGGACACGATAATCAATTTTATATATGGTTGGATCAATAAATCCGCAGCTTCTTACCTTGTTACGAGCTGAATTTTGATCTGAAATCTTCATTGTATAATGTCTGGTATGTGTGACTGGTTTTCGCCCCTGAGTTAAAAGCGTAGATGAAAAGAGGATTCGGTTGAAAAACGATGCTACTATAAGGACAATCTATAAGGACAAAAGGAAAATAGAGAGAAGGGACCAAATAAACTCAAATAAATATCCAATCTATTTACCTGTCTCTTGCTTTATTGCTCTCTGTCTCTTTCTGTGTATGTCTATTTCTCTCTCTTTCTCCTTCATTCTCTCTCTCTATATATATATATCTATATCTATCTATCTATCTATCTATCTATCTATCTATATATATATATATATATATATATATGTGTGTGTGTGTGTGTGTGTGTGTGTGTGTGTATGCGTGCGTGCGAGGCTGCATGTGAGAGGCTTACGTTTTTGTAACGTGTAATAATTAGCGCGTTAGACTAACAGACTATTGCTGTTGGTTTCAATTGAAACTGCGTGCCCCCTTCTTTCGGTCTTATGCTAAACTAAGAACAGTAAATAATCACACACACACGCTTATATATATATATATATATATATATATATATATATATATATATATATATATGAATCAATGGGTAAATTACATGGAAATTATCTTGAAATACGATGTGGGAAGTTTACTTGAGCCATAAACTCACCATCGCTAATGATTGATGTAGACTGCGTGTTTGCTTTTCATCACTATTGGTAAATCTTTTGGGACAGAGCAATCCAACAGTTGTTTTTTGAGCTCAGAATCTGACCATGGCAGAAAATTTTCTCATCTGAGAAAACGCAGAACATATTCGGTTGGGGAGCTGCTTGAGTTTGTTGAAAACTTTACAGTGTGTTCTGTTCTTTTGTCCTTCATTGCCTGTGTTAAAAATGTACGTTTATGAGACATACAGAATGTTTTGTTATCTGCCTCATAAGAAACCCAGACACTCCTATATCCCTAGCTATGGAACTGATTTACTTGATCGATGTCAATCAAGAGACAATTTGGCTATTTGCACTGGATTCAATGCAAACAGCGTCGTTCAGAGTTTGAACTTATGCCGGCTTGTCCATTTCTTACTAAGATAGCTATTACACGACGAGTGCCTTCAAAATTAGATATATAGATATGAAAAGAACGAGACAGATATAGATAAGATTTTTTTTAACTTATTACTCATCCACCATCTATATTGCACAATCATCGCCGGATTTTTGCTATCAACACATTAATTACAAATTATATATCCACCCCACAACGCTGGATCTTGTGTGAAATTTTTGAACCGAGGAAGCGAATTGATGCAATATGAAAATAAATAAATTCTGTTTTCTTTAATTCTATTTCTTTCTTCATTTATACACTCTCACACATACACACACACACACACGCGCGCACGCACGCGCATATATATATATATATATATATATATATATATATATATATATGTGTGTGTGTGTGTGTGGTGCGCGCGCACGCGCGTGTGTGTGGAAGTGAAGAAAGAAATTTGTATTCGCTTTCTTTCGAAAATCATGACACAATAAGTTCTGCAGCCCTCTAAAACCCGTTTTCATTTTAGTGAGTAATTAAAAAATCAAAATGAATTCCAATATATATTTTGTCACGGGTAATTTTCGGCTTTGTACAATGTTCGCATTTATTCTTATCTCCACCTCCCTCCTCACATCAAAATATATTGCCTGTTTATAGGCTTATCAGGTGCCATAACTCTAAATTATCTTTGTAAATGTGTTTATTGAAGTTATTTGCAAACCACAAAAATACTTAAAAAATAAGCAAAAATAAAGCATCAACAAATTTATATACAATGTATATGAAATCCACAAGTTATCTACAATAATAATAATAATGATAATAATAATCAATTTTTTTAATGATTTAAAAATGCTCTCCTATGAATCTATTTAAAGAATTTAGTCAATTGCATTGAAGATTTCTTTTTTAAAAAGATATAGATTGGTTTGATGTATTTCCTTATGGTCATCGCTTAAATCTAAAGATGGTACCGCTCCTAAATTTCCTTCTTTACCACTGCACGTGGAGATATGGTAAATGATCCTTAATATAAACTAAAAAGGCTCTTAATTGTAAGACATTACCGAGACTTAATATATACTCCCAAATTACTTATAATCATAGGAACTGCAATAGAAAAGGGCTTGATTAATTACTGAATTTGACTTAACATGTTGAAAGTTACTCGTGGACTTTAACCAAGTTAAAACTTAAAAAATCCAAAGAAATGTTGTTTTTATTGCAAGTCGTTTTTCACCCGAAAAACACACGGTCATGTCAGTGACAGGAGCACAGACTATAAATAATTTCTGGGCCCAGTATCGCCACAAGATACAACCTATGAAAAATGTCCAATATAAAAGATTACGAACTTGAGACCCAGGTATCAGATCTGGGTGTTATAATCGGCAGGTGCTCCCTTGATAGCCAACATGGGGGATCCGGTAGTCATCCTGCAAATGTTGGCTGCTCAATTATCTCTTCCAGCTATACTGACGAACACGAAAATTTCTTATCCGACCGACACCAGATCAAGAACGTCCGGAACTTCCCTGATAGCCAACATGGGGGATACGGCCGACATCATGGCTGCTCACATTTCTCTTTCAGCTGCAGTAACGAAGATGAAAACCATTCATCTGACCGACGCCATATCAAGAACGACCGGAATTCCTCTGATAGCCAACACAGGAGGCCCGATCGCAATACTGCTAATGTTGGCTACTCAAATTTCCCTTTCAGCTGCAGTGATGATGATGAAAACCATTCATCTGACCGACGCCAGATCAAGAACGGCCGGAACTCCCCTGATAGCCAACACAGGGGGCCCGATCGCAATACTATTAATGTTGGCTACTCAAATTTCCCTTTTAGCTACATTCAAGATGAAAACAATTCATCTGATCGACGCGAAATCATGAACGGCCGAAATTCCCTTGATGGCCAACAGGGGGAACTGAAGCGATATCAAGGCAATATTGGCCCCTCAAATTGCTCTTCCAGCTACCCAATCGGAAAAAAACAACTCTCTTCAGACACATCGGAGAAAGAAATGGACGAGGAAAGACAACATAAATGTTTTACACTGTTATTTTAGAAGCAACCCTAAGGAAAGAGGGTATTGGAAGAGGTTAATAGAAAATTGGAAACAAAATGAAAATTTTAATACAACAAGCCAAAGATTGATCCTAAAGAAAGGTTGGTTTTCTGATCTCGAGATTATGGAAATTAGTGGTAAGGTAAGTAGAGAGGATGATACCCAAGAGGTAACATCGGAAATAGAAGAAATACAACACACTAACAATCAAAACAGCATGGAACATATCGCAAATGAAACACTAACACATGATGAGAGACACGAAATAGAACTAATAAAGCAAATCATGAAAAAAGTAAAAAAGTAAAAAGAGAAACTGAAAAGGTTAATGAAATATTACAAAAAATTCCAACACATAACATTACTGAATTGAACGATCTAATTTATGCGGGAGCAAAACGAGTCAACGAAATAATTGGATTGCCAACACGCAAACCGAACAGAAACAGAAATACGAAAGCTGGATGGGAAATGCGATTAGAAAGACAAATTAAAAACCTGAGGAAAAAAGCGAAAGCATTGAACAAAGGAAATACACGAGTAAATACAAATAAGAGACAACAGACATGAGTTACTATACAACATGAAGAAATAAACCAAAAAATACTAGCTAAGGAAGGTAGACTCAAAAGATATCGAGACAGAGTTAAACAATACAAGCAGAATAGGACTTTCCAAAATAATGAAAAGAAATTCTACCAACAAGTCAGTGAACAAATCATTAAGGCAGCCGAATATCCAAAGGCAAAAGAAACAGAAAACTTCTGGAAAAAATATGGGAAAAGAAAGAACACAATAGGAAGGCAGAATGGATAAGTGAAATTAAAAAAGAACTCCAAGGACTCGAAGAAGGACCCGAAGCAAAAATACATCTGGAATCGCTAAAAGGAACGCTAAAGAAATTACCAAACTGGAAAACACCGGGTCATGATGGAATACATGGATACTGGTTTTAAAAAAATCACATCCATTCATGACAGAATGGCCCAACAGTTGAACAAATGTCTAGAAGAAGCAGACATACCGGAATGGATGACAACAGGCAGAATTACCTTGATTCAGAAAGACCCAAAAAAAGGAACCATCCCCAGCAATTATAGGCCAATAACGTGCCTACCTATAATGTGGAAAATCTTAACCGCACAAATAAAAGAAGACATATACAACTCGCTCCATTGTCGTGGATTATTTCCAGAAGAACAGAAAGGATGCCGTAAGGGAACAAAAGGAAAAAACGACCTGCTCTTTATAGATCAGCACATTCTTAAAGAGGCTAAAGACAGGCGAAAAAATCTGGCGATGGCATGGATTACAAAAAGGCAGACGACATGGTACCACAAACATGGATCCTCGAATGCCTAAAGATGTACAAAATATCGAACAAAATAATAAATTATTTATAATATCAATAACGCCATGAAAAATTGGAAAGTTGAATTAACAGCAGGAGGACAGACCTTAGCAGAGGTGAAAATACAAAGAGGCATTTTCCAGGGTGATTCCCTATCCCCATTACTATTTGTTATAGCAATGATGCCCCTTAACCACACACTCAGAAAATGTACAGGCGGTTACAAATTTACCAAAGCGGGGGAAAAAATAAACCATCTTATGTATATGGATGACATAAAAAAATTTGCAAAAAATGAAAAAGAGCTAGAAACATTAGTACAAAGAATCAGAATATATAGTCAGGACATAGGGATGGAATTTGGCATAGACAAGTGTGCAATGATAGTTATAAAAAGACGGAAAAAGAAATCACAGAAGGAATAGAATTACCGAACAAAGAAGAAATAAGGACAAAATTACAAATACTTGGGAGTACTGGAGGCGGACACCATCAAACAAGGTGAAATGAAAGAAAGAGTAAGGAAAGGGTAATTTAGAAGAACGAGAAAGCTCCTTGAAACAAAACTCAACAGCAGAAATCTCATCAAGGGTATAAACACCTGAGCTGTCCCCCTAGTAAGATACACTGGGCCATTCTTAAAATGGACAAGAGAGGAGCTCCGACAGATGGACCAAAGGACAAGGAAGCTTATGACTATGCACAAGGCCTTACACCCGAGAGACAACACAGATAGACTCTATGTATCAACAAACGAAGGAGGAAGAGGTCTCGCCAGCATTGAAGACTGTGTAGATTCAATTCAAGCACTCGAGGAATATACAAAAAAGAGCAAAGAGAGACTAATAGCAGCAGCCAGAAAAAACAATGGCAATATATGGACGAGAACAAATAGAACTAAAACAAGAAAGCAAAAATGGGAAGAAAAACAAGTATATGGACACTTCAAGCGAAACAGGAGAGATCGCTCACCAGAAGACATGGACATGGCTAAGAAGGGGAAACCTCAAAAGAGAAACTGAATCCCTGATAATTGCAGCACAAGATAATGTCATAAGGACAAATTACATAAAAGCAAAAATAGATAAGACACAACAGAATAGCAAATGTAGAATGTGTGGGGAAAGAGATGAAACTGTCAATCACATAATAAGCGACTGCTGTAAACTCGCACAAAGAGAGTACAAGACTAGACACGACTGGGTGGGAAAGATGATTCACTGGGAACTGTGCAAGAAATTCAATTTTCACCATTCAACTAAATGGTATATGAACAAACCTGAACCTGTCCTTGAGAATGAGACACACACAATTCTCTGGGACTTTGAGGTACAGACGGATCACCTAATCCCGGCCCGGAGACCAGATCTTGTCTTGGTTGACAAAAAGAGGAAGACTTGTCATCTCGTGGACTTTGCCGTCCCGGCTGACCACAGAGTGAAAATGAAATAAAACGAAAAAATCGGTAAATACTTAGACCTTGCCAGAGAAATAAAAAAAAACTGTAGAACATGAGGGTCAAGGTCGTGCCGATTGTGATTGGGGCCCTTGAAACAATCCCAAAAGGGTTAGAAAGGAGTCTGGATGAATTAAAAATTGGAGGAAGAATCGAGATCATCCAGACTACAGCATTATTGAGATCGGCTGGAATACTCAGAAGAGTCCTAGAGACCCGAGGATACTTGCTGTCACTCAGCCTCCAGTGAACCACCGGCTTCTGCAACAAGAAGGAGGAGGAGAAGGAGAAGGGGGAGAATTACAAATACTTAGGAATATTAAAAGTGGGCGCTATCAAATTGAGATGAAAGAAAAAGTTTTACAAGAATACATCAGGAGAACAAGAAAATCAAGCTCTGCAGCAGAATTTTCATTGGGGAAATTAATACCTGGGCCGTCCTTATTATAAGATACGCTGGGCCATTTTTAAAATTGATAAACGAGGAATTCTGACAGATAGATCAAAAGACAAGAAAATTAATGACAATGCACAAGGCATTACCCACGAGAGATGATGGAGATGTGTATCAAGAAAGGAAGGTAGAAGAGGTATCACCAACATTGAGGATTGTGTAGATGCCACAATCTAAGGACTTGAAGAATACACAAAAAAGAGCAAGGAAAGATTAATTCCGGCAGCCAATAACAACAGCTGCAACATATGGACAAGAAGAAAAGCAATAAAAGAAAACATAAATGGGAAGAAAAACAATTGTATGGATTCTTCAAATGACAAATTGGGGAGATTGTACATGAAAAGACCTTGACATGATTAAGAAAAAGGAAACCTTAAGAGAGAAACTGAGTCGCCCATAATTGCAACGTAAATAATGCCATAAAAAAATATATCAAAGCAAAGATAGGTAAGACACAACAGAACAGCAAATGTAGTGTGTTTGGAGCTACAGAGGAGGCGATCAACCATATATCCAGAAAGATGCACAAAAAGGAAATATCCCGAGCAATTATAGACCAATAACTTGTCTACCCATGATGGGGAAATTATTGTCTGCAGTAATAAAACAAGAAATATGCTTTTCACTTAATTGACGTAAACTATTTCCAAAAGAACAGAAAGGATGCCAGAGAGTAAAAACAGGAACACATGACTCACTTCATATAGATCAACACATCCTTAAAGAAGTTAAAGATAGGCAAAAAAATATTGCAATGGCATAGATCGATTACAGAAAGGCCTATGGGATGGTCTCACATACCTGGATTTTAGAATGTTTAAAAATATACAAAATATACAACAACTTCATAAATTTAATTAAAAAAAGCCATGGAAAACAGGAGAATCCAATTAAAAGCTGGAGGGCAATCCCTGACAGAAGTAAAAATCTAAAGAGTTTTTTTTGTTGTTTTTTTTTGCAAGGAGACTCACTATCACCACTATTATTTAGTATAGCAAAGATGCCTCTCAATAATATAGTTAGAAAATGCACAGGGCATACAGATTCAGGAACTCACAGGAAAAAATAAACCACCTTATGTAGATGGACGACAAAAACTTTTTCAAAAACTGAAAAAGAACTAGAAACCCTGGTAGAAAACCATTAGAATATTTACAGCCAAAATATCGTGAGGGAATTCGGAATCGATAAATGTGACATGCTAGTAACGAAACATGGAGAAATAAAATTAATGGAAGGAAAAAACTACCAAGTCTGGACACTATAAAAATCACTTGAAGAAAAATAAAGTTAGAAATACTTAGGAATATCAAGCAAACAGACATGATAGGAAAAGTTAGAACAAAATACCTCAGAAGAACTAGAACACTCCTAGAAACCAAGCTTAACCGCAGAAATCTTATCAAAGGAATAAATACCTGGGCCGTCCCCGTTATACAAAAAAAAGAAGGATAGGATGATCAAAGGACTAGAAAATTAATGACAATGCCCAAAGCTTTACACCCTAGAAACGATAGATATATGCTATATGTATCAAGAAAGGAAGGTGAAAGATGTCTTGACAACATAAATGATTGCGCTGAGGCCACAATCCAAGGACTCAAAGAATACACAAAAAAGAGCAAAGAAAGATTACTTATGACAGCCAACAACAGTAGATGTAATGTATGGACAAACAGAAAAACAACGAAAACTAGAAAATAAAGATGGAAAGAAAAACAATCATATGAATATATCAAACGACAAATCGGAGAGGTTGCACAGGAAAAGACTTGGACATGGTTAAGGTGAGGAAAGCTCAAGATAGAAGCTGAACCCTAATAATTGCTGCACAAAATAACACCATAAGAACAATTTATATCAAAGGAAAAATTGATAAGACACAACAAAACAGTAAATGTAGATTGTGTGGTGATAGAGGCGAGACTGTAAATCATGTATTAAGCGATTGTAGCAAAAGCACAACGGGATATAAAACTAGGCACAACTGGGTTGGGAAGGTCATCCACTAAGAATTATGCAGAAAATTAAATTTTGACCATACAACAAAATGGCATATGCATAAACCAGAATCTGTTCTAGAGAATGAAACGCATAAAATTATCTGGGACTTCGAGATAAAGACGGGTCGTCCTATCCCAGCAAGGAGACCAGACCTAGTATTGATTAATAAAAAAAATGAGAACTTGTCAACTGGTGGATTTTGCGGTTACAGCAGATGAAGGAAAACGAAAGATGGACAAATACCTGGACCTTGACAGAGAATTGAAAACGCTGTGGAATATGAGGGTCAAAGTGATACCAATTGTAGTCGGTGCACTTGGAACGGTCCTAAAAAAACATGTAAAAAAGCAGTAAACCACATATTGATCAATAGCAACAAACTGGTACAGAAGAAATACAAAAACGGGGAGAGGATCCACTGGAAATTGTGCAAACAACCGGATTTTAACAAATAATATATTCACAGACCAGAATCTCTCCCGGGAAATGGGACTCAAAATTCTCTCCGAATTTAAACTCGAAATGTTTCTTCCAGTCCCGTCTAAAAAATCATACTGTTATAATTAGCAAAAAGAAAATAATTTGTCTTGAAGAGTTGAAAAGACCTGCTGACACTCGAACTTCAATAACAATTACCAGTTATTAATAGTGCGAAAATCTTATGAATTGATCATAATAATTGATTAATAATTGAATATCTTTCCTTACCAACAAATGGGAAAAAATGTAAGGTAAGGCAAAATGTACAAAAATGTAAGATACAAAGCAGAAAACAAAACTGAAACCCATCTGTAAACCGAATATTATATATATATATATATATATATATGGGAGATTATGTGCTTACTTAAAGTCATACCTAATTTGAGAATTAATTAGTTATAATTAAATGAATTAGGCGTGCATATCGGTTTAAATGTAAGGCGTAAACAAATCGAGAAAAAGTCAATCTCCGTATGTACATTTCAGCCTATTAGGCCTCATCAGCAGAATTATAGACAGGACAGTGCTTTGTGCGTGATTCGAACCCTACTTGCCAGGCTGGCAAGCGGAGATTCTAACCATTACACTAGCTTGCTTTCCCAGATTTTCTCGTTTATTTTAAACTGATATATATATCGCACTTTTTTGGTTGACTTACAGCACGACATTTGTGCAGTAAGTCAACCAAAAAAGCAGTTACAGCAGTAGCTGGTGCAGTGTGTGTGATTTGAAAGCTGCACATAATGAATATGCAACGTAGTCTAATTTTGTAACTTTTATTTACGAGTTTGAACTGGGTCCATAACTCCGCTGAAATAACCATAAACACTCGTTGTGCAAAAGGCGAAAGTCCAGTTGATCGCAGTACAGTAATCAGATTGTTCAAGAAATTTTGCTCAGGCTGCAAGAACCTCAATGATCAGGCAAACCGTAGATCCTGTGGCTGTGCCTCAAGCCTTAGAGACAATGCCGGCTAGTTTCACTCGGAGAGTAACAGACGATCTTGGCAT
Organism: Doryteuthis pealeii; assembly: GCA_023376005.1. NCBI lineage: Eukaryota > Metazoa > Mollusca > Cephalopoda > Myopsida > Loliginidae > Doryteuthis > Doryteuthis pealeii. The sequence goes on from CM042138.1 coordinate 60,198,873, forward strand.
TTTACAGTTCAGTGTAGTTCGTGCCTCTCACAGCCTCGACAAAAACATCTTACACAATAAAAAAAAGTATCCTGTTTATAACATTGAGTTACAGAGAGATCCAGAGCCCCACCCGCCTCGGGAACTCTTGAGTCACGCCTTCATTGCCTTTACTCCTAGCTCCATTCTGACCTCGAGTGGTAGTATCTGTTAAAGTCCCTTGTATGGGTCAAATTGATCCGTCAAAACATGTCGAGCTGCCGAATTGTACCTCGCGTTACAAAATATTGCAAAACTTTGGACTCACCCAGTAGTAAATATACTGCAGCAAAATAAATACCCTTGTAGTAAACAGTTTAATTCCTTAATGTGGAAATGCCACAAAAAATATTTTCTTCAAGATCTTAAATTTTTTATGAGACATATCAACAGCGCAAATGCAACTAAATGAACTTGTTCTCATGACAATTGGAAAAAAGTTTTCAACAAATTCTTTGATAGATCTGAGTCCACACTCAATGGGGGAAGGCAACTTCACTTAAGTCGTTATTGGTCGCTTTCCCAACAATTAAGTAATTGTCCCTTTTGAAACATTTCACATCATGTGTGACTGTCTCTCGCTCTTCTCGTCACAGTTCTCGTGATTGACCTTTTAATTTCCATTTCACAGATGGCCACCAGTTACTGGTAGTGGCAGGTGACTACTACATTACATAACCTAGGCTCATACAATTTTCTATCCGTGCTAACAAGAAGAATGTACTCGCGATAAATAGTTTACAATTCTAGCACATGGACCATGGCATTTAAGCATTTTTTTTACTTGTGTTAAATATGCTAGCAGTTATCAGACATAGTTAAAGATTTCAGTACTTGAGGAGAGGCTGGATCCAACATTTTGTAAAATTCATTGTTATAATCTATGTAAAGAGTTCCTTCTTTATAAGAGACCCAAAATGGAAGCTTTTCAAAAAAATACTTCCTCTCCCTCTCCCTCTCCCTCTCCTTCTCTTTAATTACTGTTCATGTAATTCAAGAGTTTCTATTGCCAAGTATTTCCAGTAAATTCATCCTATCTCCCCTATGATTATTAAATTTTACATTTTTTAATAGAATTACCTCAAACGTTTTCTTCTGCCGCTATACCTTTGTTTTCTCAGCAATTTCTGAATCCATATTTTTCTAAGATCAAAATTAATGGCCGGCTTTTCACGATTGTCGGCTACAATCGGTAATATCAACTCTGATCTCACTCACTTTCAAATATTAATAAAGGCATAAAAAATTATGCGATTTGTTGAATCGACACCTTGTTAGTTTTCAGATTGCTAATCTCTATAAAACAAAAGTATCACATGATTATTATCTGGTAACACCTTCTCAAGGCCAACCTTCCTCGCATTCCTTGTTATTTACACATCCAACAAATCCTTGGTGGTAAATAGAAATACAATTTTTTTTTTATTTTTTTTTTTTATTTTCAAATGTTGATTCTTAATATCGATATTTGAGATTCAAAATTGAGATCTGAGAACCACAAACTGAAATGAGTGAGAAATAAAGTTGAACAACGGGTTCAGATAATCAAAACGAGGTTAAAAATTAAAAAGAAAAATATAAGAAAATCATAGATTGCTGGTAATTTCAAGCCCATGTGACTTTTTTAATAACTAAATCAAAAGTGCAGAAGCGAAACAGCTACTATTTGTGTCTATACTTAATTTAACAATTACCAAAAATAGTGGGACAGACATTTATTTAAACTTGACAATCAATGTTGAAGAAAAATATTAAGGTTTATCTTTATGTCGCGTATTAATAAAATGATTTTTGAAGGAATTTCGAAAGGCATAGAGTCCCCAGATTTTCTGATGCAGCATCAATGCCAACACGAAGCTTAAACGATTATGACATGAAAGAAGAAAAACAATCTGATGATTGCATATTAGAAATAGAGAAATTGGCATATTGTAGCAAGATGTTTCTTAAAGCATTCATATAAATTCTAAACCTAAAGTAAATCTTATTTGCAATTTAATAGATTTATGGTGTTTACGGTCTGGTAGTCTGATTCATTGTAATTTCTCATAGGAGATATCTATCAAATGATAACACAATTCCCTTATTTGTATTTAATTATAATATATATATATATATATATATATATATATATATATATATACATACATATATATATATAAGTCACCATGGAGCACACACATACATATAAGTATCTGGATGTATGTGTGTGCCTATTAATATATATATATATATATATATATATATATATATATACATTGGTCATGAACGTGATACATGAACGTATTATATATATACATATATATATATATATATATATATATATATATATATAACGGAGAGATTTTGGTATGTACGTGTTGACGTATAACTCCAAAACGAGAGGTCGCTCAATTTAAAATCTTGCATACACATTGATATCGTTCTAACTAAGAAACACTCCAAATTTGGTTATTGATTTTTACTGATTAAGGGATATAATTAATTAATCAAACAAAAATCAAACGATTTTTAGAAAGAAATCGTATAGCTGCTGCTGATATTCCAGCTACAATCAGCACGCTCACCCCACCCTGCCCCACTTTGCTCCACCCTGCTGCCTCTATTCCGCGTTGTTGAATGCATTTGCAGAAGCTTGCGTGCTGATTTTTTCACGAAGAAAAAGAAGAAAGAAAGAAAGAATATCATCTTCCAGTCATGACTAAATTTTAACGTAAAATAAAATTCTTTTTTTTTGTCCAAATCTTTAAAATATTTATTTTATAATCTTTCTAAATATGTTACAATATTTTGCTTTGGAGAGCCGATTATACGAAGTAAAATCCTACTTCGTATGTTTTTGAGACTAACTTTTAAAGTAAAATCAAATCTTTGTCCACAAGTTTACGGTTACATTTTAAAAAAATAAGATTTTGAATGTCAATAAAAATCTGTTCCCAGTATAGGGTTGCATATATGTAAATAAAAAAAAATGAAAACATTTTTATCAATATTTTTTATGAATACTTTCATATTTCTTACAATAAAATATATCTATTTTTAATCTTTGTTATTTTTGTGGCTCAAATAAATAAATTACAATGTTACATTTTATTTCTAACTCAAACAAGCAAATAAAAACTGAATTTACAATTTTACGAAAAAGTTGGAATATTATTCTCAATGTTGTAAACAAACAAAAAATCGTAAATTATTAGCGCTTAAAATGGTGGGGAGGTATTTAACACAATGAAACTTGAATAAAGGTTAATATTATTGTTGGGATTATCTTCCCATTGGCCGGGAACAGTTATCTTCCCGCTGTGTTGTCGCTTGTGACCACCAGGGGCTATTGTATTTAAGCGCCTGGTTCAAACTCTTCTCCCTCTTTTAGCTATATCTCTGTACGAGCACATGGGTTAGACCATTGTCATACCCTGCTTGTGGGCCTTCGGACCCCAACGCTGGCCCCTCATCACTAGTAAGTGATTTTTGTATGTAACGGACTCTCCAATCCTTTCATCTCTACTCTTTATGTTATGTACATGTATGTTATTATTTTCTGTATCTTATATTCCTGTGCTGTTATAAATATAAAAGGTTTTGTCTCACAAATGTGTCGGAGTTTGTTATGTTTCAACTAGTTATGACTTTGTTATAACCTTGAACCTTACATTATCTTCAAAATTACGAAGTTCACACAAACACTTATTTACTTATTATGTTTACTTATTTTAAATAAGTAAATAGTGTTTGTGTGAATTTCGTAAGTTATTTACGAAATTCTTTTTTGTCAAACAGTAAAAGAATGATAAAGAAATATCTAAATAAATACATATATATAGTTGTCGAAATTTTTTTTTGTAACAGTTAACATAACATAGGTAGACTCAAATTGGGTCAAAAATGTGTTTTTGACAAAGTGACTTTAGCCCCCCGTTCCAGGAAATAATTTATCAAAAATCAGGGAATTATCGAATTTTAACTAATTTTTCAGTGTTTATTCATCAATGAACAATCTTTATAATACATTACTTATTTTATTTCAAAACTTTCTCATTTTTTCAGGTCACTTAATTTTGACCCCTCAATTATGTTGGGGGCGTAACATTTTTATGTTTATAGTTTACTAATTACAGTATAAATAAAGAGGGCTGACTTCTGATTTAGGTCGGAAAATTAAAACGGAAAGTTTTTTTTGGTGGTACCCAATGACATTTTAACTACTGTCTATAAATTAACATTTTGCGAATTGGGTTACGGTTTTAGAGGATTAAGTTTGGTTTTAATTACGTATTGCTTAAAAAAAATACTATACATTTAATTAAACATTGAAATTAATTATTGAATCTATTATTGAGACAGTTGTTTGTGTTATTATTGCAATGTATAATTTCAATTAAACTTATTTTAAAAAATATTTTTCAACATTAAATGTATAGTAATTTGTTTTTGTTTTTTTGTTTTTTTATTTACCCCCCCCCCCTATATTCAACACAATGAAACTTTCAGAAAAATTAATTTTATCTTAAAAAAACTTTTTCCATTCGAAAGAAGAAACATTAAACAAACTCCTGATTTTTTTACGGAAATAATGAAAATTATGAATGAAAAAAAAAAGTTTTTATATTTGCACCGTTAAATCAACTAAAATTTAACGTAGCCAAAAACAAGTTACGACAAGATTTTTTTTAAAAATTCTATGAAAAATCAATTAACTTTCATGAAAATTTCAATAACTATTTACCCTTGGATGTAAATATGTCTGAAAATATTCTCTGGTGTTCCTATTTTTTTAGTCCAGTCATGGACCGGGTAATTTAGATAGTATATATATATATAAAAGAAAGTTTTTGGTATGTACGTGTCGACCTATAACTCAGAAAAGACGAGTCAGATTTGAAATATTGCATATATATTAATATCATTCTAAGAAACACGCAAAATTTGGTCATGGATTTTTAATAATTAAGGGATATAATTCATTAATTAAGCCAAAATCAGCCAATTTGCAGAACTGTCTGTATATCAGAGCCTGCTGATAATAAAATATTGGTAACTGTCTGCTTTTTGTTACAGCGATTTACACCGATACCGGCAGTGAAGTTTAATTCTAGTGAATAAATATCGTAGTCGAAGCCATTCCGCTCGAAATTCATCACCTATTTTTGGTCCAATCTTAAAATTATTTATATGGTTGGAAATAAAATAAAATAATCTTTATAAATATATAATTTATATGCGTTTTAATCTATTGATTTTTTTTATAGCGAATTAAAAAAACAAAATTGGCCTCGGAGAGCTGTTTTTTTTTTTTCAGACTAAATTTTAAGGAAAAAACAAATTCATTTTCTCGCCTATTTATGGTTCAATCTTCTTTAAGATATAGGTTAAAAAGAGAATAAAATAATATTTCTAAATATGTAATTTGATTGAGATTTTATCCATTGAATTATATTTTACAGCGAGTTAGAAAAAATAATATTTTGCTTCAGTTAGCCTCGAATTTGTAGTATTTTTTTTTTCATACTAAATTTTAACATATAATCAAATTTTATTTATAGTATATTTCTGTTCCTATCTTAAAAAATATTTATTTGGTTAGAAATAGAATAGAATAATCTTTCTAAATATGTAATTAGAATGTCTTTTAATACATTGAATTATATTTACAGAGAATTAAATAACAAATCAAAAGAAAACATTTAACGATAACTAACTTTTTTCAAATTAATTCCCGTCGTTCATCAATTGTAAACAATAAAAAAATTTCATAACCGCGTTAATCTATTTATTTTAATATTAGAAATACAAATAAAATCATGATACTAATGCAGAATAGTGCGCAAGAGATATTACCATTAGATTACCTAATACATTTCACGGAAATACCTGAAAACTCAAATTGTTATCAAATTTATAGTATAGTATATTTTACTATATTAATTTGAAATTCGATCGGCTACGCTTTGAATTAATAATGTTATTTTTTAAAGATTATTTATCGTTTTACATTAATGTGATTACTTTCTTTATTTATTTATTTTTTTAAATATTAATTTGAAGTTTAGAAAATCGCGTCATTTATATTTTATTTTAAAAATATAGTTAATCATTGGATTAAAAATGTTTACTATATCATTCCCTCAAATCTGACGAAAAGAAAATTCCCTGACCTCCCACCAGGCCGGATTAAATTAAGATCTTTTTTACGTGGTGAGTTTTATGAGTCATCCTGCGAAGATCGAACTCGCTATTCAGTAGTAATAGATCTGCAAACGATTATTAAACCATGTTTTTATCTGCTCTA
>CM042138.1:60210179-60225179 GCA_023376005.1 Doryteuthis pealeii
AAATTCAACAAAGAGGGGGAGTTAATAAATTTAAAAAAGTTGAGGAAGAGAAGGGAAAAGAAAGAAAAAGGAAAAAAAACTTACAACAACCGTTCTTCCTGGTAGTAAGACCAAACTCGAGTAATAAAATGAATGTAATATAAATAATGAGAGCTCTATTACCATTGGATGGAGGTCAGGTGACCAGTACAATAAAACTATGGTCATAAAGAGGCGAGGTCATATGCCGAGAGGGAAGGGTCGGGATTTGATCAACCCCGATTGGTCCCCTGGGCGAGGAAATACGTTGTTGAAAGACCAGAAATTTCCAATGATCCCAAGGATATAACAACGCTGATGACTTCCCCCTCAAGCATCTTATAGATGTATTTTACAAAAAAATACACGTGTTTCGGTCAGGAGTTTATCCATGTGTACATTAATCAAACTATTATTATTTATTATAATCAAAAGAAATGAAATAATAATAATAGAAAAAATATAGAAATGTTCCGCACACAAAGAAATTCGACCTTCATCAGAGTAAATCCTTATTTGAAATGAAAATCGTAGGAAAAAAAAGCGGAGAATTTTTGAAATGTTCGAAAAATAACTTTTTTTTAAAATTCACTTTTAGACGCGACCGATAAAGAACCGTTAATGGCGTCATATTGCATGCGAACAGATTTGGACGCAGAAAGAAGTTTTGTGGAATTCTAAATTATCACAGCACGAGGGATTTTATTTATTTATTTATTTATTTATATATTATTTGATTATTCATATATATTTATATATTTATTCATTTATATATGCACTTGCATATTCATTTATCTATATATATATTCATATACATTTATAAATTTATTCATTCATATATATATATCTATATATTTATTTATTTATATATATATTTAAATACTTATTCATACATATACCTATATATATATATATATATATATATATATATATATATATATATATATATATATATATTTTTTATTTATTTTTTATATAGAAATTATACGCATGTACGATTTGTTGGTGGTTAATTTATTGATTTGTTATTAAAGTCATTATAGTTATTTTCTAAATAAAATTGTTGTTTTATTCAAATCAAAATGAGTATTTAAATATGTTAGAGAACATAATCCAATGTGCTATTTCATATTAATAGGTGGAGAGTAAAAACAATATTATGCAAGGATGAAGTCGATGATAACGACGGTGGCAAGAGAAAAAAACAATGTACTTTACTATAGATGGGGAAAGATTTTTTTATCTCTAAACTTAAAAAAGGGGGTGTAGGAAGAGTATAAGGAAAGAAATTTAAGATTTAAAAAAATAGGAAAAGGATTAGGAAATTATAGTGTGAATTTTATGAAATTTAGTGATGTATATTGAAGTTTTTTAATATAATTCTAGCAAGGAATGGTGATATTTTATAAAAACCATGTCTCTGTGGTAAAGTATTGAAAATCGAAATGGCCGAGGATTCTACGATACGACGTGCATTTTGATTGTGGATAAAAGCGATCATTGAAGATTTCTGCAAAATAAAATTGTGATTTGTTAATAAATTTTGTGTTACTAACGAATTGGATGTATTTCCAAATTTTAGGTCTTTAGAGTGTTTATACAAACGTTGTTTTTTTTAATTTCTGGCAGTTTCACCGATGTAGAGCTTATCGCATTGTTCAGTAATTGTTCATTGTAAGTAATATTGTTCATTGTAAGTAATATTGATTAAAATATCCTATATTATCCATTCTATACATTCTTTCCTTTATTCATTCTTTCAACATATATATATATATATATATATATATATATATATATATATATATATAATATATATATATATATATATATATATATATATATTAAATTTTTACTTGAAGGCACTTACAACGCATGTATCGCATAAAATTCGATACTTTTTCATATAGAAAATGAACGTGGGGTGTTGGGTAAATTATTATCTAAATTATGCAAAAATTGCGAATACCAATGAGATCTCACTTTGCTATTATTAATCAAAATTACATTGTAATATCTTGAAATAGATTAAATTTATTCATCAAACGACTTTGGGATATATTGGCAAGCATTTCCGACGGTCTCGGTGTTTAAATTGTTAAATGTTTCGCTTATCCTTGCTTTCAATTCATCTTCGGTGTTGCAAAGAGTGCTGTTGGTCTCTCTTAAAGCCCCACAAATAATATTGAAAGGGATTGCAAAGGCGGCCAGATGCTCGGGGTAAATGTGTTTGCAGAGATTTCTGACAGCCAGCCCTGGTTTCTCCTACGTGTGTGGATATGGTGCAGAATCTTGTTGCCAGGAAAGGTTTTGCAGTAACTACCTACTCGATTTAGGACTGCACTACCCCCTAGGCACTTGACTTAGACATGCGTGTTGAGTCTGATGCCTCATTAGAAGCGTATGGAGTCATAGCGTCACCAACGCTAGTGACCCAGCTAAACACCACGACGTGGATGCAGTGTTTGCTTTCCATTACTATCGGTATATCATATGTGACAGAGCAAGCCAGTGGTTGTTCTGTGAGTTTTCCATCTGATTCTGGTAGATATTTTTCTCATCTGAGAAAAACCATAGTATTTTCTGTTGTAAGGGCTGCTTGAGTTTGTTGAATAGCTTTGCAGAGTGGTTTTTCCTTTTATGTTTCATAGTCTGTGATAAGAAACGGACCTTTCTCATCTTGTATGAGAAATAGGGAATGTCTTCTACCTGCCTGATAAGAAACTCAGAAACTCCCATATCCCAGGCTATGGACTGGATTGACTTGCTGTGATCGTTGTCAATAACGTCCTGGATCTGATCAACAAATTCGGAAGTTCTTTCTTATCTGAGGCTTCCGGATTGCCTTTGTAATCATCATTGTACTCATCTAATTCTTTTCAAATTTTCTGCAGTGACCTCGGATTGACACACAAACACTCTGAAATTGGAGCGTCCAGTGTACAGCAAACGGTTTCCAAATTTCTGGAGGTGTGAATTGCGTCATAGTGCTTCTCTCTTCACAGATTGTGTCCATCTGACTCTAATTTGCACAGTAGACAAAACTAGAAACAAATAAAGCGCATGCTCAAATTTAATAATTGAAAACGGTCACATTTTAGCCATTGCATCCTGTATATACAAGAGTTTGATAGAATCAGTCTGAACCCTGATATAAATATCAGCTGAATTTTATTCCGAAACAAAGGAAAGGATTATATATTATTAATATTAACTGTTGAATTAAGTGCACTAACACGAAGGAATATTATGTTGAAAAAATAGATATTTGTCCTGTAAATTATATACTTTTTAACATTAAACTAAGAATCTTATTGAGATACCTGCGTATATAGATAAATAGATAGATGTCGCAAAATTATATAATCAAGGCTATTAACACAGTGTAAACAACCTCGTCCAGGATTTTACTCGCTGTGCCGTGCCATTTCCTAAAACGTTAAATTACATATCTAGATATGAAAAGAATGAGATATATAGGTATAAAAAGAATGAGAAATTGATAGATAGATTTAGAGACTGTGATAGATAGATAATGAGGCTGACATAGATAGATAGATAGATAGATAGATAGATAGATAGATAGATGATAGAAAAGCAGATGCATAGATATGGAAAGAATGGAATATCCATTCTTACGTCTACAGTTCGAGGCGTGGTGACATATTAGTTATCACCCAATGAGACAAATTCAAATTCGTAACTTTTTCATTTTACCTCACGCCATTGAGAAAGGCATGAATCCATTACTTTTACTCACCCATCCCAGCTAAAAGGCAAACTGAGCTCACCAGCCTTAGCAGAGTAATCGATCTAGGAGAAAAAGGCCTGAATTCAAATCTTTCCAACGGATCTAAATAGTGAGGGGTGCATAGACAACCAACAAGATTAAAACAAGACCTTTTTGAGGGTTGATGAATCTTTATATAGGTCAACGGTTATCTAGAAACTCTTCACGAGACCAGTGATGCATATTCTTGAAAGGTTAAAAACATTATCCGAGCAAGTTTTACTTTTTTCAAACTTGTATTCTATAAATAAGACAACTGGACACCGGACTTAATGGCCACCAAATACTGACTCTAAGTGAGTTAATAAAAAAGAATTAAACTGCACCTTATGAGTAGATACATAGATATTGGTTAGTTTAGATTATGTTTCAAGATTCGGTATTGACCAAAATTTGATAATCGATTCAAAAAGTATAATTATTTCATGATGAAAGGCGTGAAAGGCATATTGTTGCTCTTCGTTTTGCTTCATTTTCATCACCGGAAGGAAACCACTTTAAACAATCTGTTTTTTTTGTTTTTTTTGTGCACGTAGATGTATAGTTTCTTGACATTATGACTTCTTTAATGCAACCATCTGACACAATTGCAGTAGTTTAGTTTCAATACAAATATGCATTGCGTCACTATCAATGTTTACCAACCTTCATTGTTGGCAGGTGTGTTGCAAACATTATTAGACCGCCGACTCCTTCTTAGAATTTATATAGCGGAGGTTTTTGTGTGTAATGGTTATCGTCCGCAGTTCAAATACCTGTCAAAGCTATTTGCGTTTCTTTTCACGCTAATTCCCGTAGAAAAAGGCACGAATCCAGCAGCCCCTCCAGCTATTTGTAAATAGTAGGACAGATTGGGTTCTTTAGCCAGGGTTATATCACCAGTCCAGAGAAGGTAAACAAATAAACTGTACTCGGCATACAAATTGACTTTGTTTTGCATCCTGCTAGCAACTGAGAGTTGGGTAAATCCCTACCCATTAATAGCATATTTGATACTTCATTGAACCATATACATGGACAATAAATAAATTAGTTAATTGGTTAAGCCTTGTTTGGGTATTTAATGTTAAAGTCAGGCATTTTAGCAAGCATTAATATCGTTTCAAAGTCCTATCCCTATTTAATAAAAGTAATTTGCAAACACTCATTTGGTTTCAAAAAACTAATGATAATGACACTTTATAAAGGATTATAAGCTGCAAGTAATTATTTTTAATACAAACAATTTGCACACAATTATACGGTTCTAAGTAACTAATAATAATAACTCTTTGTAAATAATTATAGCTTCAAGTAATTATTCTTAATACAAATAATTTGCACTCAGTTATATGGTATCGAGTATTCCTATCTGATACTAATCATTTGCAGTTAATTGTATGGTTGGATGATTGTTTAGTTTGGTGTTATGGCGCGTCAAACCTTTTGGTGTTATCTTATGTCGAAGTTTGAAATCATTTAAAACATTATCTCTAACAAACTATTTGAGCCATAGGTGGGACCCTAACAGGTAGTCTTGCTCCACGTCTGAGTAATGAAAAAGAAAATGTACAGCACACTACCCAGAGCTCCAGAATTTGAACCTCACTACCGAATGCAGTTAAGTATCATACTCATCCCATCCTTTCTTTGGAGGATATCTTAACAATCTTCAGGGCAGTTCAATGTTAGATTTGCATAACTATCCCTTTAACATTAAAAATATAAAGATGATTTTTAGAATTTAGACAATAGAAAATCTTGAAGATTTGTTAATAAGTGTTGAAACTTACTGACTGTCACTGCATTCCAACGTCCTCAACTGCATGTCGATGGAGCTTAGAATAGAGCGACTCTCTCCGTTGCGGAGGTATAGGACCTCCCAGCCCGATGGGATGTCCTGGCTATGACACTAAACTCCATTTAGAGTTGTACTTTAATATGATAATATAATATTCAATGCCCAATGATTATTATATGTAGTAAAATGACGTTTATCACAGTCGTATTATATCTAACTTTTTAAAGATTTTAAAAGCAGGTTTTAAAGTAGCTGTCCTGTGTTATTCATTTTCCCGTCTTCTATGAACAGTCTACTACAAAACTGGCAGGTAACGAGGTATTTATAACCCATTCAACCAATCAAACACGAGGATTAAATATTAATAACAACGCCAACAAATATAAAACACTGCTAATGCATTCTTCGAGCTTTTCTCGCTTCCGAAGATTGCAGGTAAGTAAATGTTTTCAAGGCATTTTTCCCGACAAATAATTGTATGTTTAATATTACAATGTGACAGAGAACACGAGGTGAGTGGCGGGCGTGAAGGCTTGCCGTATTCTCGAAGGAAGCGGGCTAGGCTTTTCCTGGCGAGTAGGACTGACATAGAATCGAACCCGCGTCCTTCAGAATGCGAAAGGACAACACATTGGCGCGGGCACCGGAGTCGAGATGCCACAGTCCCGTATGTGAGCGCCAGATGCCCGGATGATAGCTGCGAGCATTCAGGTGGCTGGGATTGGATTGACAGTCCCGTGTGTCGGGCAAACGGTGTATAAGTAGAAGGCAACACCCAGAAGTGATGTGACGGCAGAAACGAGTGTTGCTACATTAGCTGCTAAGGATTGTGACGACGACGACGACGAAGAAGAAGTCGGTGTTTTAGCCTGCGAGAAGGCGTTGGACAAAAACATGTTGAGTTAAATATTCATCCCCACCCTCTATTTTTTCCTACTATAATTACAATATTTAAAAAAGAAACCCAATAATGTCGAAAAAAGTTGATCTGGTGACCAAAGTAGAGCTGACCAATGGGACGGGGTTGCTAAAAAAATATGCTTCTTTAGCGAACCACTCCTGCCTTGGGTTAGATAACTATGGAGTAACCTTCTAGAAAGAGGTAACAGTCGTTTCTGTGATAGATGTTATAATAACACAGCTGAAAGGGGATGACATCCTATTTATAGGTGTTGATTAACTATCTCACCCCCTCCAACTTCTGTCAGGAGATTATAAATTTTTGTCCCTTCCCGGCCTCGCGTTTTCAGCATTTACATGCCGTCAGGGACTTTCCCCGGTAAGTCACCACTCTATCCACCCTTTTTTTCCACAATAATAAAAAAATAGATTAACGGGATTATTTCATGAACAGTTGCTAATCTGAAAAACAAAATAAAATTTATCCACATCAGACAAGTAAATATATCTACATATTTATATTAGATTCAAAGTAAGAGTTATGATAAAAAAAAAAAGAGAAATACGATGGTTTAGCCTTACGAAATATGAAAAGAGGCGTTTCACACCTGCGTTGACCAACTGTAAACTTACTGGAATAACTCTGTTGAGTACCATGGGAGTTATTTTAAAGAAAATTATTGTTTCATTCATGGTTCATTTCTGTATTGGTAAATACAGCTTTGGGTATTACCAAAGAAATTATTTGAATAAAAATAACGTTTCGTTCATTGTTCATTTCCGCCTTGGTACAGCTTCAGTTTTGGTAATTTTTTAAAAGTAAAACATCTTTTTCAGATCCCTGTTGCTCTTATTAATAATATTAGTACACAATTAGTATTTAAAACAAATCAAACCCGAACTATTTACTTTAGTTAATTTAGTTTGTCGCAGGACCATTGGATGCCCGGTGAAAATCGATTCCACTCACAATGATATTCTATCCTAGCTCGCTAACACACAGGATTGATTCAATGAGCCATAGCCCTGTCCACAGTATATGCATTTGTAATTGCGCTGATGCGAGATGATTATTGCCACAAGAAGTTATTTTTTACAACAATCTGCTTCATTACAAATAAAAGCTGTGGAGTTCGATCTATATACAGTTAGTAATGAGAGCTAGGAATGAACATGTCTAATATATAAGTGGCGTTTTCTCACTTACTATATATCTCTCTTTGTCTTTAATTAATTCGCTATTCGTTAAATTTTAATATTTCATATGAGAACTTATTCAGATATTTCATGACTTTTGGAGTAGAGTTGGGGTTTCAATGCCTTCATAGATCGTTGAAACTTTTTTTTCTTGCAATTAACTATCAAAAAAAGCTGTCGTATATTTTCAGAATATATTGGACCATAAACAAACGGCCAGAACTCATATCCAAATGCAGGCATGAAAACAAATAGCCAGGTGAAAACTAAATAAATAAATAATAATAATAATAATAATAATAATAATAATAATAATAATAATAAATTATATCATAGCAAAAATTGATAAGACACAGAATAGGAAATGTAAGGTGTGTGATAAACCACGAATTAAGCAAGTGCAGCAAACTAGCACAACGTGAATACAAGGCCAGGCATGACTGAGTTGGAAGAGATTTACTGGGAATTGCGCAAAAAAATTAATTTTGACCATACAATAAAATGGTATATGCATAAACCAGAATCTGTTCTTGACAATGAAATACATAAAATTCTCAGGGACTTTAGGTTAAAATGGATGACCTTATCCCAGACGGAAGACTAGACCTAGTATTGATTAACAAGAAAGAGAGAACTGGTCAACTGGTAGATTTTACAGTTCCAGCATATCACAGGGTGAAAAAAAAACCCGAAAAGATAGACAAATACCTGGACCTTGCTAGAGAATTGAAAAAAACTATGGAATATGAGGGTGAAAGTGATACCTATTGTAGTTGGTGCTTTTGGAACGGTCCTCAAAAGTTTAGAAATCAGACTGGAGGAACAGGAAATCAAATGAATAATTGAGACCATCCAGACAATAGCATTATTGAAATCGGCTAGAATACTCAGAAGAATCCTGGAGATCTGAGGAGAATTGTTGTCACTCAGTCTCCAACGCTGATGTAAAAAAAAAAACCCACAAAGAGTAAAATAATAATATCCGATCTGAGTGTCAAGATCAGCCGGTGCTCCCTTAACAACCAAAATGTGGATCCCAGTTTGCATCCTGCAAATGTTGGCTGTTCTAATTTCAGTTACAAAAACAAAGACTAAAATAATAACGCCTCTGAGAGACATCGGAGGAGAAAATGGACTAGAGAAGACAAGATAAATGTAATCAAATGTTATTTTAAAAGCAACCCAACACAAAGAGGTTAGACATATTTCCCAAACCCTCCGCACGAGTAGGATGTGACACAAGGTCAATGTCTTAAGCGGATAGGTTTTAATTCAGAGTTTTCCTTCTCTTAGACTGGTTGCCTAACCAAAGTTAAAGAGCCCAGTCTGTCCTATTATCTATCCATAGCTGGAAGGAGATAGCTGGATGTATATATTTCTTAAGGGTATTAGTGCTATGTAAAATGCAACCAGCTTTGTCCAGGATTTGAAATTTTCTCGCCGTATCCATTTCTTACGATGGTAATCATCATACCACGAGGCTCTATAGAATTTATAGGAAAATGATTATACAAGTTTGGAAAGAAGCAGCTAATGTCAAGACAACAAACTAAAGACTTGTAGATTAATCAAGGATGATCTTAAAGAAAGATTGGTTTTCTGGTCTTGAGAAGTTTACATTACCCATCCCTAAAAATCCATAACTGGAAAAAGTCACGGTAGAAACTGAAAACGTAAATAAAGTATTACATAACATACCAACAGACAATATCACTAAACTAAACGATCTAATTTATGCAGTAGCAAAACTAGCTAATGATAAAATGTGTATCCCTCAAGAAATACAAAAGCTGGATTGTAAATGAGATTAGAAGAACAGTAGATCCTGTAGATTGTCTTGACAACTGAGTAAATGCCAACAAGAAGCAAATATACCCGAATGGATGACGAAGAAAAAAAAACTACTCTTGTCCAAAAAGACACCCAAAAAGGGACGATATTCAGAAACTATAGACCTACAACGTGTCTACCTATGATTGAATGTATAAAAATGTTCAAGATATATGACAAAACCATACATTTCATCACGAAAGCCATGAAAAACTGGAACTTGGAATTAACAGCAGGATGACAAAAAGTTCAAAGTGACATTTTCCAGGGTGACCCCATCTACATAGTTAGGAAATGTACATGGGCAAGAAATTTACAAAGTTACAGGAAAAAATAAATTACCTCATGTATATTTAAGTCGATGGGGCGGCCTAAAGACGGTATCAGCCAGTCAGCGAGGGAGTCTATCCCCTTTTCAATAGCGCTAGACCAAGGAGATTGTTTTTAGCATCTGAGGGGGAGGGCCACACCTACCATCAGCTCCTTACTTTACCGCACAGATCCCTGTGCTACTCATACGCTGAGTTGGCGGTGACCGGTATCGAACTAGAAACCTTGTGGTTTCTAGCCGAACGCTCTAGCAACTGAGCTAACCCGGCCCCATTTCCAAAAATGAAAAAGACCTGGAGACCCTTGTACATACCATAAGAATATAAAGCCCGGAAATATTAATGGACTTTGGGATCGAAACGCATTTTAAGCGTGATAAAAAAGGGGAAAATTGAAACAACTGAAGGAATAGAATTACCAAATCAAGAAAGCCTAAGAACACTTGGAGAAAACGAGATTTACAAGTACTTGGGAATATTGAAAGTGAACACCAAAGGTGAGAAAAGAGTTTCTTAGAAGAAAAAGAAAACTTTTAGAAACCAAAGTCGGAAGAAGAATTAACATCAAGGGCTGTTCTCCTGGTAAAACATCCTGGACCGTTCTTAAAATAAACAAAAGAGGAACCCCGACAAATTGATCAAAGGACAAAGAATTGGATGACGATGCACAAGATAGAGAGATGACATAGGC
Organism: Doryteuthis pealeii; assembly: GCA_023376005.1. NCBI lineage: Eukaryota > Metazoa > Mollusca > Cephalopoda > Myopsida > Loliginidae > Doryteuthis > Doryteuthis pealeii. The sequence continues at coordinate 60,220,715 of CM042138.1, forward strand.
AGATTATATGGGTCATGAAAAGGCGTGTGTTGTAATGGTTCCCATCGGAGGAAATGGACATGGTGAAACAAGTTCAAATCCTGGACGAGGTTGTTTGCATTTCACATAGCACTAATAACCTTCGGAAAGGTATGAATCTAATAATTCTCCCTCCAGCTATGGGTAGATAGTACGACTGGTTGTTCTTTTCAACCTTGGTTAAGCAATCAGTCTAGGAAAAGGAAAACTATGCATAAAGTTAAATTCCGCTTAAGAAATTGCAACGTACTGGTATAAGTAAAAGACGAGGCACGATTGGATGAGAAAGGTGATCCACTAGGAATTGTGCAAGAGAATATATATATATATATATATATATATATATATATATATATATATATATTATAAGTCAACCACAGACACAGTGTTTCGATGTTTACGTCTCATCAGTGTGGCTAGACATAACAGCTACTTCTAGCCGGGAGCGAAACCCGACTGAATTTTCGTCAGTCTGATTCTTTGCCGTCTCGGTCGTCAGTAACTGTCAGTAAGTTGATGTATGTTTACAATCACCAGAGAATTCAAGTCTGTAAACAACAGGCGAATAATATTTATAGTTTCTATGCATATAAGTAAGGGATATGGATATTTTAAAAATGAATAAACCAATATACCTTATGTAATAAATGTGCTACAATCTAAAAGCTGATTTACAAATTACACTCATACACTGACGTAATAAACATATAGAATTATAATTTTAGATTAAAATAAGATGCTACAATTGTCGACTATAGAACGTATACAAATAGATACGTTTTCAGACACACATAAACTGACCATGAACGACTTCCTGTTAAATGCAGCTCACCAGTTTCGATTTTTTTTTACTTAAAGAAGAAGATAGGATCTTCGAAATATCAAAAATATCTTTAATGCTTTAATTCGCACGGCATTAGATTTAAGTACACAACCATTTTTTCAACAGTTTCTTTGAATTATTAGCATTATTTCCATATATATATATATATATATATATATATATATATGTGTGTGTGTGTGTGTGTGTGTGTGTGTGTGTGTGTGTGTGCATTAATGTCATCATCAAAAACTGTTTATTTCACCACTGCTTACATTTCAAGATTGAACCTGATTAGAAGCCAATCACATTCAGTCTTGAAATGTTCAAGTTTCGTCCATACGATAATGGCTTCACGTGTGAATGAAACTGTTGACTTTTTCTTTCTTTCTTTTCCTTTTTTTCTTCTCAAAGATCAATATAAAACGTAAGGACATTTTAAATAATTTATTAACATTTTAATAGATATTTGATGGTTAGAATGTAATATTTTTGAGTAGTTTATTTATTTATATTTTTTTGTTGAGTTCATCCATCCGTAATATCCATCAACATGTATTTTTTTAATTATGTGGTGTTTGGGGTATGTTTATCTCCCCTATTATGATGAAGTTATCGTCTCTGTTAAAGTGATTGTCTTTTAAGAAGAAATATTGTTTTACTTGGAGAATTTTGTTATAATTCAGGGATTTCATCATGTGTCTATTCCTATTTATTCAAAAATTGAAAGGCCATTCTGATTTCCCTATATATTGTTTGAAGCAACGAGTGGATTCTAAAAGGTAGAAAGATTGATGATGTTTTTGCGATTACAGTTAATCCTTTTGTTTTTAAATTTTCGCTGAAATAAAATCGGTTTTGTAAAGCGGGAAGACGTGCAGCATGGACAACTAATAGTCTTCAATATAACAATGTCCAGACCTGTGCCACTAAAATCAAAGCGCAGATCAACGATGTCTTGCTACACTGATGGATGCTAGTAACAGGTTTCTATGTTTCTATGTAAGTGAGCATAACCTAGGGGAAATTAATCCTCATAGCCAGATTTCTATTATAGTAATACTTAAAATGCTTTCATCTAAAGAATAAAGCAATTCCCAGTTCAATTTGCAACTCCATGGTAATTATATGGGGTCAGCATTTAGGCTGAATGTAATTTTTTTAAACATCAGAATTCTCTAAATTATGGGGACACCTAAGCCAAGCTATTTACAATCATTCACTGCTTTCTCAATAGAAGCATTTCTACCATCAAGACTGGATGTTACAACGGGAACATAACGGGTTCTCATTATAGAGACGAATAGTAATGACTTTGATTCTTTGGACTTGTGTCATGACAAATCTAAGCTTAGTCAATAACTTTACAGACGGGTATTGCATAACGTCCGGAGATATGTTTAAAAAAAAAACAGCTGTTGAACAATTTGGTTGCTATGCGAGTAAAGCATTTTTTAACCTGAAAACAATCATAGACTATAGAAATTTAACATCGTATACCATGTACCACCTCTCTGTTTGAAAAATTGTGTATTTACAAGCTGTTTTGAAACATGATTGATTTTTCTGTTTATTGCTATTAACAGCGGACGTATAAGCGAACGTTTTTTTCTCTTGAAAATTTTTAATTTAATATTTTGATACGATTTTGGAACTTTGCCGTTGTGAACAAAAAGATCATCCACTTTTTACTAACACATGAAATGACACGAAAAAAGTTTTTCTTGGGCTATATGTAATAAAATCTACGTACACGTTTTTTTTTCTTTTCAAGAAAAAAGAAAATATATTCGTTTACTTTTTTTGTTTGTTTGTTTGTTTGTATCTTTATTAACTTTTGTACTTCATTTTACTCCAGTGTTAAATCTACTTTATACAAAAGATGTTATTTTAACCAAAGTTATTCTAGCGCAGATTAATATAAATGTATAAATAGATTTATTTCAAAGTTATTTGTATAAAAAATGTAACAAGTATGTGTGTGAAAGCGTCTCAACTTTGCTGTTGTCTGCATCTGATGTATGGAAATATAAAAAAAATAAATTAAAATTACGCATCAAAAATGAACTAATGACTCGAGAATGTTTCGAGAGAAAATAAACTAATTAAGTAACAATAAATAATGTTGCCTGTCGGCAAATTTTGGGAGTATCTCATTTATTTATTTCGCCTTTCTTTTTTTCAATGCAATAAAACTGAGCATGTCAAAAATTACGATGATAGACATCTTTAAAAATAAATAAATAAAACTTTGGAAGTCGCTATAATTAATTCTAAAGTTTTAAAAGAAAAATGTCTACTCTCCTTTAATAAGAAATAAAAGAGGAAAATAAATAATATTAAATTGGATCTCAAAATAATACGAAAGTAAAAAGAAAATGGTACTATTCGCGCATTGTCGCGGGTCAACTAGTAGTAAGTTCAGTTATTCCTTGGTGCTCCATATTTGTGATCTATCAGATCTAAGTTAAAGTTAGGGTTAACCTATGCTTAAAGCACATGTTTTCGCTAGATCACTGAAATTAAGCAACGATGATTCTATTTAGTACTTAAATGGGTGAACACTGCATAAAAGCAAGTAATGAAGTCGTTGTGTTAATCGAAGCAAGCATTGGTAAATGTCATTTTCATTTGTCTCGTAAATGAATTGCATCTGAATCCTAAATTGGCTTAATCCATATCTGGCGTAATGGCAATTAAACCATTTTTAATCATTTCGATTGGCACAACTAATGTCAAAGTAAACAATAATAGCAATAATTTAAACCCTACGTACCAAAGTAAACAAAGCTAAATAGATAATAATTTAAGCTCTATGTACCTGTTGGCTGGCGCTTTAGAATACACCGACTGCACACTGCAGAGTGGTAAGACCCCACCCCCTAAAGCGCCAGCCAACAGGGGGTCTTACCACTCTTACTAGTTGGCCGTGGGTAGCGATCCATGATGCTTAAGCACGGAATACTGGTGGATGAGCAGTCCATGACATGCAACAATCCACTTAAACCCTTACTTAGGCTGGACGGACGGTCAGAGACACCCGCTCCGACCAATCAGCTGGTCATGTTAAGCCTTAGCACCTATATGATTCCCCCAACCCTATTGCCCTTATGGCAAGCCCCAACCCATTTTATCATATGGGTGCTAGAAGGCGGTGGCAGAGAGTGTTCATGTCCTGGGAATAACGTTAAACTCCATCTGATAAGCAAAGCTAAATACATAACAATAATTTAAGCCTCATGCACCAGAATAAGTAAAGCTAAAAACATAACAATAATTTAAGCCCAGTGTATCAGAATAAGCAAAGCTAAATACATAATGATTTAAGCCCTTGGAGCCAGACTAAGCAAAGCATAGTGCATGAAACACGAAAATAGATAGTATTATGTTCATTTCGTTTTTATGTAATAGCAAGATAGTCTCACAAATCTATTACTGGTGCTAAGTTTGGTAAATTATGAGATAAATGATATCTTTGTTTAATTGGGTTTTTTTGTTTATTTTTTGTTATCTCAATCAAATATTTGTCTATATTTCTATTGGTCTATGCGTGTGTTATACGCAAACAGAAAAATAGTGGCGGGAGATATGTATGTTATGGATGATTGATGCCATAAAAATTCCAGT
>CM042138.1:60230179-60250179 GCA_023376005.1 Doryteuthis pealeii
ACATTAATGTGGAGGCTGGAAGAATTGATGAGAAAGGTGTTATAGGCATTTTAAAATGTGTGTACTGCATTGGAAATTAATTTTCTTTAAGGATGGTTTGTATTGTTTTATATATAGAGCTTCTAGTATTTGGAGTTTTTGTTTATTTTTTCTTTGTGCAGAATGTGTGTATTTTCTGTTAGAATATTTCGGTAATTAGAGTGGGGGCATGAATGTAATTTTAGGTGTTGTGAAATAGAGTTATTATCTGTTAAATAGAGGGTTAGACGACGTGACAATGTGGTTGAGGTGAATCCCATGTATGTATTTTCATTTTCTGGGAGATTGCAATCTCTTAGGGGACATTTAAATCTGTATACTACATTGGTCCCACTAAGTCGACTTGTCTGGAGAAAGAAATTGTTGCGAACAGCGAGATTAGTTGTTTTGAATTTTGTATAATAAATAATCAATTTTACCTTATTATCAGGCGTGGTTTCAGTAACATTATTCCGAATTATATATATATATATATATATATATATATATATATATATATATATATATATATATAGTAATTGGTAATATTCTTGAAGCATTGTTAAGTATGTTATTATATATTAATGATTGGAAGGCAATTACAATGCATATAAAATAAAACCGTGCTAAAATGGGCTGCCCAATCAACTTTCTTAAAAGATGTCTAATTAATAATATAACGCCTAACACCATAAAAATATTAAACTTCCAACATGCTTCAAAATACCTTTTAACGCTCACTGGACAACCTACACAAGTTCTGCATGAGAAAATCACCTCAATATTTACACCTCACACTACATAAACAGATTAAGGAATATGAACAAATACTACTGAAACTGTCTATAACTTCCAGATCTCTATTAAATACTACTTTATCGGCTATCAACCAAAGCTACCATAATTGTGTTGACCACAACAAGAAACGTCTAATAAAAAAATTCACGTGGTTACACAAAAAACAACAACAGGTTCGATAAAGGTAAGGAATTCTGCGTCATCTCCCAGAATACCTATAACCAATTGGCTCTAGAACATTTTAATAATAACAACATTTATTCAGACATTCAGTCAACTCAAATCGAAAATTTAATCAAAAGTACATGGATTAACATATGTAAACATAGAAATATATATAGTAAATACAAGAATAACTTCATCACTAGAAACAGTAAACTACCCATTTTCTACCACCTCATCAAAACCCACAAAACTGATCAGACCAATCATTTCCAGCTTGGAAGGACCTCTTTACAAGATATCATGGCTTTTCTCACACATACTGAAACCTCTACTTTCCACCTTTCCAGGACATGTTCAAAACTCCGATGAAGTCATCCATAGACTACAGCAATTAAATACTGGAGTACTTAAGCAAAATAACTACACACTCAGTTTAGATGTAGTCTCCCTGTACACCACATTACCTGCACACCCGGCGGTTGATCTCATATCAGAACATATCATCTCTCAGAACCTATGCTGTCACAATTTAACTGCATCAGATATACACCAGCTACTATCCATTATAGTAAACAATACCTACTTCACGTATAACGGACATACATACAAACAAATGTCAGGATTACCCATGGGATCCAGTATCTCAGGCATACTGGCCATTTGATATATGGATAAACTAGAACGACGAGTGCTAACCGTCTGCCCATCATGAATTTTCTTCCCCATGTATATTGACGAAATACTAATGTTGACATCATCCAACGAAGAAGCCAATGCCATAGCCGAGAAATTCCAAAATATAGATAACAACATTCAATACCAAATAGAATATCCAGATAACACTGGTTACTTATCATTCCTAGATTTTAGAATAAAAATATCAACAACAGGCAAAATTTACACTAGCTTCTATTAAAAAAAACACCACTAAGGATCTCTTTGTACATTTTAAATCAGCACTTCCACTCAGTTCCAAAACAAATTACATTAGAAATGGAATTAAAAGAATACACAATAGATATAGTGAAGAAACAGATAAAATCACACACACAACACACTTTATGAACACCCTCAGAAACAATGGCTACCCAACTTCATACATACGCCATTTAAATAACAGAAAAACACGCACACACACTAACACCTGTTTCTTAAAACTATCACATTTCAGCGAGACAATCACAAAAGAAATACGCAAGGCTATTCATAAAGAGGGACTAGATATCCAACTAGCCCACTCTGGGCCCTCACTACGCCAACTCCTAACAAAAAACATAAGAATGTTATTACAGCATGCACACTAGCCAACTGCCCAATAAGAGATCCTAATATATGTCACAAATTTTACACCATTTATCGTTTAACTTGCTCCAAATGCCTTAATTTCTATATAGAAAGTACAATTAGACCCCTCCACATTAGAATTAAAGAACATATCCACACACATGTATCCTCATTCCATAAACATTTAATCAAATGCAAAAATAAGGACAATAGTTTTTTCCGTTAAGATAGAGACAATAATACGCAACATTGGTAATCTCAGAATTAGAGAAAGTTCATTAATAGCTAAATTAGGTCCTAGTATAAACAATAGATTAGAATTAAACACTGAATATATAATTAATTAAAATATATGTTCCATATATAATATATAGTATATATAGTATGTATATTTTACACATATATATACTAGGGGCTAGCAAAAAAATCAGCCTCTACGAGTTTTAAAAGTGAATTAAAAATAATTAAATCTATTATTTAAGTTCAAACTTTGTCTAAATCGATAAGTAGTAGTCATTATGACCATCATTAAAAAAAGAAAAATATCATTACATATGCAGTTTATTTTTAATACATTTAAAGGGATTTGTTTTGGTCAATTTCGACGCGATCCGCCATTCAGTCTCTTTTTCAAGGGTTTTAAGCACTTGGTTACAATTTTAATATAACATTCGCGATTGCAAAATAAAATACCAAAACTCAGGTAATTATCCGATTTTAGTGAGGTTTTCGGTGTTGATTTTTCCATTGATGAATTTTGTAATGCATCAGTTAATTTATTTCAAAACTTTAATTTAGTATTTTCGCTATGAAAAATTAATATATTAATATATACGCCCCCAACATAAGAGGGGTCAAAATTAAGCGACCTGAATATATATATATATATATATATATATATATATATATGAATAAATAAAAGGTTTAGATTTTTTTTATTATTATCATTGGAACAATTATTGCCACCGTTCTGTTTCTTGCTCTGTGGCAGTCTTCATGCAAACAAAAATGTTTTTGAAAATGATACAAATGATATGAATATGGTTAAATTTGTGTGTATTTTTAACTGTATTCTTGTGTTACATATTTACATGATTGCGTGTGTAATGTCGGATGCGTCTTTTCTGTTTGTACGTGTGCGTATGTTGTCATGCGCGTACACATGAAAGTGCGTGAGGACTGCGACGTTATGATCGTATGAACCATACTGCAAACACGCGTGATGTCAAGTGAGAGTGAAATTAGCCTCCAACTTCCGAGTATCCGTTTTCCCCCCATTGGCTCCATGGGTCGGATAATAAAAAATAAATGAAATGAATAAATAAAATGATAATAAAAAAAGCTAAACCTTTTATTTATTCATTTATTTATCTATTAACGCTCTATCACAGATATCGAGCACTCTTCTAATAACACTGTACGTTGGATTACTACCGCTTTTTCAAGTATAATAGTGCCAACCATACACATTGATATATATATATATATATATATATATATATATATATATATATATATATATATATATAACCAAATTTATGAAAGATTTTCCGCCCGTTCAAGAAGGCTATGCCATTTTTTTTAAATTTTACTGAATTAGTTGCAAATTCCAAAGAGAAACAATATGACAAGTGTAACCTTAGGGATAAATATGTGGGTTGTTGTAATTTTTATGGCTCGATCTCATCTGAGAACTTTTCATCACACCCTCGTTAAGCCGAGGAAAAACATTTTGCTTACAATGGTATTTAAGTTCTCTGGAGGTTCCGTTCTAATATAAAGTAACTGTTAAAAAGGCACACATTGATGTTTGATATTAGCTGAGAGTAAAAAATTAAAAAAAGACAAAACAATTTCCAAATTGTTTTCAGAACCCTAGGAATAGTTTTACAGATTGTAAGATTACATTTTTGCAAGCCTTTCATTTGACTTATTTGTGTGGCGTTTCTTGGCTTGTGACTGACGAGATGAGACCAAAGTAAATGATCAAATTTATTTTCGTGGTTACTACGTTTTCTTTAGATTGTTTACAGTACTTGCTGTTCCTTAGTGGTCCTCCATACTCTACAGATTATTTTTGTTGCTGCTTAATGTTGAGATTTTTGTAATATAAGGTGTGTGTTAAGAGTCCGCTCCTACTTATAGACTCGGCGAGAACAATGTGATCAAACTCTTGGCCAATCGCTGGCAGTACACTGCTGCTGTTACAATACTTAAACCGACAGTACTGGCCATAATTACTTCGACTTTCGTGGACAACGGACATAGGATTAAATCACTGGACCTTTAACAATACGCAGGATAGGACTTATACGCAGGATAGGACTTATTCGCTTACCAAAGGATTCCATAACTCAGGACTTACTTACTTCAAGCCCTTTTCAACTGCCCAACTTCGAGTTACGAAATTTGGGAGACAAAGTTCCATGGGTATCTGAGAACCCTTCAGTTGCATGACATAATCAATGCACCATCGGACCAACCGGAGGATTCACTTTTCGTGGACAAAAATGCAACAATATATGCAGAATTAATCCAGTGCTTGGATGACCGGAGTCTCTCACTCGTAATGCGCAAAGCGAGAGATGATGGCAGAAGGGCAATGGAGATATTAAGGATTCATTACTTGTCAAAAGGCAAGCCTAGAATTGTAGGGCTACATTGCCAATTAAGTTCGTTGAATAGAACAGATTATGAATCGATCACTGATTACATAATACAAATTGAGAGCATTGCAAGCTCATTAAAGGAGGCCGGTTAGTGATGGCCTATTAATTGCCATGGTATTGAAGGGCTTGCCCTCAAATTTCAGACCCTTTGCAACAGTAATAATCCAAAGGGATAAGCCTATGACGTTCACGGAATTCAAAGAAAGTCTCCGTAGTTATGAAGAAACAGAAAGTATGTACTCTGGGGAATCCGAACATGGAACTATACAACTTAAGACCCAATTTAAAAAGGGTAAAACCAACATAAAACCTATGAGGACAGATCAACTAGATATACCAACTACCAGAATTATCAGGACAGACGTTGGAAGGGTAACAAGAAGACGCCATTATAAACAAATATTACATGTTATATTTGTAATAAAAAGGGCCACATGTCCTACGACTGTAGAATTAAGAAAAGGGATTTTTGTCAAAATGTTAAGTATTGTCCCCAAAGAAAACAGTATCCTGGTATACTTTTTCGGTCACTTGAAGCTGCCCAGTCGGCATCACAAAATCCCCGTAATTTTAAGGGTTCAGTTGATTTTTTAAATACTAGCGACTGACTTAATGAGCCTTTCAAATATCGCAAAACATGCTTTGCTCGTGTTAAATGGATTGGTGTAGGTTTATCCAAATACTGAGATAATTTTGAAACTATATACGATATATCTGTCCGAGTAGCCACCATAATATAAATTAAGGAACCAACAATTTAACGGTAGAGCTTATTATCAATTAATTCATTTTCATTATCAAAAAGTTTATTTATATCCATTTCACATGGAGTATGACGTGGTTTACAATCGGTCATATTAAATTTGACCAACAATCTTTCAATATATCTAGATTGATTCATTCTAATAGTATTTTCACTATGTTCAAATTGTATCCCTAAAAACCAAGATAGCCTTCCCAGGTCGGTCATTTTGAATTTTGAATTTAAGCTGTCTTTAATTTTTATTAAATCAGCTTCTGTTTTTGAAGCATTTAGTATATCATCCACCCATAATTATAAAATTATTGCTATTTCTTTGTTAATTTCCTTAGTATACAAACAAGGGTCTATAATAGAGAGTTTAAAATCCTGGTCAATCAGGTAATTATGAAAAGTGTTATTCCAGGAATGCCCACTTTGTTTCAAACCATATAGGGCTTTTTTAAGTTTCCATACACAATTTTTATTTTTATTTTCAAAACCTGGGGGATATATGTATATGTCAAAGTCTAATGGAGCATTTAAATAGTCACTTTTGACATCTAGATGGTGGATTCACAAGTTATATTGGACTGCCAATTGAATTAAAACTCGTATAGATGTTAGGTTAGTCGTTGGAGAAAAGGTATCAAGATAATCTTCACCATAAATCTGTGAAAATCCTTTTGCGACAAACCTTGTTTTATATTTGCAGGTGCCATCTTCCTTGTATTTTAAATAGTAGACCCAACAACTACCGATGATATTTCTATTTTTTGGTGCAGGTTTTAATTCAAACGTATCATTTTCAAGGAGTGTTGTATATTCATTTTGCATGGCGAGCGCCCATTGTTGCGAATCTTGCAATTGCCTCAACATAATTGCTGGGTATGGTAGACAATAAGTAGAAATAGTCAAAACCTTTTAACTTGAAATTATCAGTTACAAAGAAATCTGGTCATTTTCTTTCACGTATTGGGTACCGTGATTTTAATAATTATTGAGTTTCACCAGTTGGCGGTTTATTTGCATAAACATGATCGGGATAAGTTGGCAAGACTAGTAAGTCAGCGATTTCATCTGATTTCGGGGTTTTAGCATAGGAATCAGTGAATTTGACACATCTGATTCCTATGATAAAACCCCGAAAAAACAACTGTTACAGCTTCCCTCAAATTTCTACCGTTTTTGCTTCCTGTATGTGTTATTGTTGTTTTAGAAAATGTGAATGGAGTCACAAACAGTTAAAGATATGTTGCAGGGCCCCACAACCGAATTAGTAAATACCGCGAAAGCATTAGCAAATTCATTGAAAAGCGATTTTACTTACAGCGGATCACCCCCTTACTTAGCAAAGATGACAGTAAATTTGAAGAATGGGTTGAAAGTATGGAGAAGTATTTTTCATTGTAGAGGCTAAAGAGGACGACAAATGTAGAATAGCTATTATAACAACGGGTGGAGAGTTAGGTGATTTTGTGTACACAATTATAAAGGGTAACTAAAATATTTCATGGATAGGTATAAAACAAGTACTTAGTCATATCGTCTCTGGGCGTGACGTTGTACCAGTACACAGCCTCCTGGATGGAGCACTGCGTCCTGGCTGCTATTCTTTTAACGCTATCCCGTTACCCTCCGGAGTGTATGTGCCTCTGTACCTCACTCGCACTCCCCATTCGGCCGTGAAGTCCCGAAAATCTCGACTGCAGAAAGTCGGGGCGTTGTCTGTCAGTATCTCAACGGGAACACCGCGCTCACAAAAGACAGATTTCAGTTGTCGTATAACTGACAATGCATCCTGGCGCACTAGTGGGCGCCACACGGTGAAACGCGTTGGGTCGCAATCTGTCAATGATAGGAAATGAATGCCGTCGTAGTGGGTTACATCCATGCCCAATCGCCACCAGTTCTTGTCCACCTCGAGTTTACCCTTCTTCCACCGTATTGGGACAGGTCCAACGCACAACACTCCTCACAGTCTCGTATGGCCGTCCTGACCATTGACTTGGTGATTGCGGGACACACTCTCCGGACGAAGTAAGTTGTGCCCCGAACGGCAGGATGTCCGCTCTTTTTATATATGGCGCGGATCTCTTCGTTGCTTAACTGGCCCATCAGGGTGGCGCACGTCGGCTGCTCTGCTCCTTGCTTCAGCATATTAAGCCATCTCTTTGGCACTAGTTAACTTGTCAGTCAAATTTCTCTCCGACGTGGTTAGTTTGACGTCGGATACCAGACCGTACTCCTCAATTAGTTTCTGGGGTGTCGACAATCGTCCGCGCACGAGCATCTCAATCGCGACTTTTGTCCTCACTCGGGTTTTACCTGTCAGGGTGTTCGTCAGCCAGTACACGCACAACGAATCTGTGTACAGGTGCACCACCTTGGCTTGCCACTGTAATACAAGGTTAACACCTTTCAGCATGGTATCCAATTCTGCCAGGTTAATATGCTGAACATTTTCCGTCGGACGAAGCCAGCATGCATCTTCCAAAATAGTACCACGGCTTTCTAGCACCACACCCATCGCCAGGGAGCTTGCATCACCCCACACGTTTATTTCATTCAATTCCCTCGGGCGGGGTCGTCTTGGTGTACTCTGGTCAGTACTTCAACCATCATTGTCTTGAGAGGGGCATCCTTCATAGCATCTGTCCATCCATGTGTCAACATACTCACCCGTCTCTTTATCGTTCCTGTGGCTGCACGTAGCCACCCGCAAACTGGAAAATATCCCACCAGCTTCCCGCACGTTGAAAATACTGAGCGTCGCGTCAGTGGAACAGGGAGTTCTGGAATTACGCTCCCACGCTTCCACCTCAGTGTGACGTGCTCCCCCCAGACCTTAAGTCCCAGTACGAGGGTTCCATCTTTCAATCGAGCTGGGTCCTTGCTAGCCAGACCGAAGGATTCCAGCTGACAGTATGTCCTCGTTAACGTATATGTCGTCATCATACGCTGACGTAGCTCTCATCATCAGCTCATCTTGCTCCAACACTATCTTGACGATGGCTTTCATAATTAGGGGCGCCACATTAAGGCCAAACCCAAGACGTGTCAAGCAGTATCTCCTTCCTTTGACGATGACTGGTTGAAATGGCCACAGCAATTCATCGATCCGTATTTGAAGATACGCCTTCCGTAAGTCAAGCAATGCCACATTGGCTCCCTGCCGTCGCCATTCCCTCATTTTTTCGGCACACACATCCGCGTTTGCGGTGAAGGCGTCCATATATCTGTTCACCTCTCTATAATCCATCACTGGCCGTACCTTAGCCTTGGTGGGTTGCGTGACGGACATCAATGGGATCAATCCCCTAGGGGGTGGGACAGTCGTTTTGGGGGATATGGTATCAGCCAGCCATTCGCAATCCATGTCCCCAATTCCGTCTCATATGCAGCTCTACTCTTATCGAACTCTGTATACTCTGCGATGGTGTTATGCAGTCGGTCTAGTGCCTTGTCCCCAGTCCACTGACACCTCGCCGTCCAAGCCTTCTTCTTGTGGTCAAAATCAGCAAAGAAATCTTGTTCATCAATCGTGATAGCTGCACACGATTCGCGTTTACCCCCGAGACACACTTCTCCAGTAGGCCCGATCTCCATACCGCCTAGTGCACGTATAGCGTCGATTCCGAGCAGCAGATCGTACCCAAGAGGCTTGTCATGCACTACCAGAGCGTCAACCTCAGCACAATTACCTTTTTCCGTAAGAATCGCAACAATTCCGACTCCACAGCACGCCTGGGACGTCCCGTCGATTGTCCTAATCATCATATGTCGCCTAGTCCAGACCCGACAGCGGTTTGCACTAATTATAGTGCGGGAACATCACGTATCTACGAGAGCCGAACACCGTATGCCATCTACAGGTATGCTGACCACTGGCAAAGCCGCATTCACTGACTGGAAAGGGACAAGGGTAGCGACAGTACCTTGTCCCCAGACCCGTTTCCCGGACAATTGCGTGCAATGTGTCCCAGTTTATTGCAGCGGTAGCAACGCGGTTTGTTTCGACTTGTACCCCCTGCATTACTTTGACTCTGGCACTCCCGGGAGAAGTGATTAGGACCCCCACACTTGTAGCACTTGAGACCACGAAAAACATCAGTAGCACTTTCCGATTTAGATGGCGTTTGCTCTACCCTTGCATCTGCTACAGCATGTTCAGCCTCCTTTACAATGGCACGGGCCCTGGCAAGCTGCTGGTCAATACCCATCTCTCCCGGTTTTGATGATGCTCGCATGAGCCGACTGACGTCTTCTGGTAGTCCTTCCATGAACGCACATCCCAGTACTCGTTCGCTTACGCCTCCAAATGCTACCGACAGCCTCCGTAAATCAGCCAGGTACACGTCAACAGTTTCACCTGGGCAGAGTCGTCGTCCAATGAATTGCTTCCAAGCAAAAGATTCATCCATGCCGAATGCTGTGTACAGAGCATGTTTTATCTCGTCCACATCATCCTTGAGTTGTTGGTAGACTGCGTAAGCACCTCCCGTCAATCTCAACGGGATAACTTCTGCTGGCACCTTTATCTTGGACAGCCTGCTGACACGCTCCGCTTTCTCAAACCATTCAACAATAGACGGACCAGTGGGGGATCCATCAAACTCGGGTATTAATTTCACATCTAAACCGTTCATTATGGAGTAGTAGCCGAAAATAGCTTGTGTCTTCTAGTAGCAGTAACTTCACGCTCACACCACTTTCTTCGTGACTAGATTGCTGCCCCCCCCCCCGGCAAATAAATTAACTCCTTTTATATCGTCGGCGTAATTTGCATGTGCGACGCCACGCTCACGCCACGAACGAGACAGAACGAAACAGAACGAGACCACACCTTACAAATCCGCTCGTCAACGGCGACCATGCTTCTTCAGCTTAATTCAGGCAGAACCTGACAAGCTAATCAGATGCGTTTCGCCGGAGGTAAGTAAGCTTGTTCATTACAGTTATTTTAAGACAGTAAACAGTGGACAGCTCCACAGGGGGCGGAGATCACGTACGTGACGTGGGACTCCATCGACCAGGACAGATTGCTGACTGACCTCACCAGTCACTCGCCCCTGCTTGAATCTGGTGGTACATCGACTGCCTGGGGGTTTCACCCAAACGGAATCCCCCACAGCATATGGCCCGCAAACCACTTCGTCGACGGGTGACTGCGCAACACCAATTCTTTTTAACCGCACCCGGTACGTGTAGATGGCATTCGCGGGTGCGGTTACCTTCGGCGTCACATTGTACAAGTATGTTGCCTCCGCAACGGTACACTGCTTCCTAGCGGCAATCCTCTTGATACTGCGGTGACTTCTTTCTGTAATAACGTTACCTGATGGCACATACGCGCATCGCAGCCGTAGTCGGACCCCCCCCCCACACACACACACACCATTCTCGCTGTAACTGCCTTACTTGCTGGCTTCAGAAGGCGGTGTCATTGTCGCCAATATCTCCTCTGGTGCACCTCGTTCGTAAAAGACGGATGATAGCTGTCGAAGAACGCTCGCTGAGTCTTGCCGTGCCAGTGGTCGCCAAATCGCAAAACGGATGGGCCCACAGTCGATGAGGGTAAGAAAATGGTTGCCACATTAATGGGTGATATCCATTCCTACCCTTTGCCACGCATCACTTGTGTCCAGTCGCCCTTTTCGGCATTGTGCTGGTGCTGAGTCAATCGACTGGCACACCTCACAGTTTTTGACAATTCGTTTAATCTCTGCCTTGGTCGAAGCGTCTCATGAAATACAGCGTCCTCTTGATGCCTGGGTGTCCGCTTTGCACGGGGATGTCTTTTATCTGCTGCTGGTTCATCACGCTCCCTGTGGCAGCACAGGTTTGACCAACGGGCTCGGTACCCATCTTTACGGCAACGTACCATTTGTGCGGCACTCGTGTCAACTGGTCGGCAAGATTGCAGTACGACGCGACCAGTGTTATGCTGACTGTCAGGTTATAGACTAGACTCTTTAAGGTGTCTAGCCTCCGCCTTATCAGCATCTCGCTTGTTGCCTTGGTGCGCATTCTTGCTTTTCCAATCAGCGTATCGATCCAATGGTAGACACAAAGGGAATCGGTGTGCAGGTGCAACCTCTTTGCCTGCCACTGTAGAGCCTTTCACCACGGCGTCCAACTCAGCTAGGTTGATGTGCTGGGCTTCATTCATGGGCCGCAACCAACACGCATCCTCCAACACGGCCCCGTTCCTCACCAACAGAACTCCCAACGTCAAAGAACTGGCATCGACCCATACGTTCATTTCTTCCCCGTTGACGCACCACTATTCTCGGGTAGGGTCCTCGTGTGTTGCTCTCTCAACACTTTCTGCAATCATTCGGATGAGGAGCGCATCATTCGTTTCATCGAACCATCCTGAGGTCACCACATTCGCTCGGCGTTTTATTACACCCACTGCTGCACGAAGCCAACCACACACTGGCAGGTGTCCCACAAGTTTTCTGCACAGGGAAAAAACAGTCCGCCTTGTGAGGATTTCAGGAATGCCTGGTACCACACTTCCCCGTCTCTATCGCAGGATGCCTTCCTCCCCCCTCCCTGACATCCAGGCCCAGTACGTGCGCTCCGACTTCAAGCCGTTCTGGATCCTTGCAAACCAGGTCAAATTGTACCAATTTCGCTCGGACGTGCGACGCTTGCTTCACATCTTCGTTGATGTAAATGTAATCGAGGTACGTCGACGTCGCCTTTTTGATAGTTTCATCTTGGGACAGCACAGCACAGCACTAATGATGGTCTTCATGATCTGTGGCGCCACATTCAAGCCAAAGCCCAGCCTGGTCAGCCACGAAACACCACCGTCTGAAATGGCCATAAAGTTTCGTCGACCTGCACCTGCAGATAGGCCTTTCTCAGATCCAGCAACGACACGTTTAATCCTTTCTGGTGCCACCTATGCAACTTGCATGCACATACATCGGCATCGGCCATGTAAGCCTCAATGTAATTGTTGAGCTCGCGGTAGTCCAGGACTGGTCACACCTTCGACTTGTTCTGCTGTACTATTGCCATTAAAGGGATCAGACCTTTTGGAGGTCCAAACTTCTGGTCGGGGTATGGGATCAACCAGCTATCTTTGATCCAGCAGTCAAGCTCCTGTTCGTATGCGATCCTAACGTTCGCGGATAAGGGGTACTCTGTGACTTTATACCGTAGCTTGGTTGGCGCCTCCTTGTCCGTCCATTTCCACAAGGCAGTCCATTATAATATAGAGTCAATAGTTCAATAGTTTTCAAAAGTTTTTTTTCTTCCATTTTTGGGAATTGAACTTATTGTTACATGATCCTCTATTTTGTTTCAATTCTGGGTACTGTGCTTGATGTTACATGACCCCTTCATTTTCTTCTTCTTTCCCTCTATTTTTGGGTATTGGTCTGATTGTCCCATGATCCCTTCTTTCTCTTCCTTCCTTCATTTTGGGTATTGGACGTATTGTTAAATGATCTATTTTTTTTATAAATAAAGGAAATTCAGTTCAAAGTCCCATCAACAGATATCTAATTTTTACATTTTTGATGTGTTCACTGGTTTTGTGAATATATATATATATATATATATATATATATATATATATATATATATATTAGCTATGTGAAATAGTTTGAGCTTTATTCTGTAATTCATTTCTTATGAAATGGAATCTTAGATCCATATGTTTTGTTAGCATCATATGCTTCTCGTATGGTTCACTCATAAATTGAGACAACTTGGTTGCTATAAAACATAAATCTAGTCTAGTCGTAATCATTGCAAAAATTAATCTTCCAGCAATTCCCCTATACAATTCTCGATGTTCGCTACATATCTTGTTAATATTGGTATAACTAGGGATATTGTGCGTTGAGATGGGCTGACTTAACTTTATAAATTCCCTCGTAGTTTGAATCTGTTTTGATAGAATATGCCCCACGTGCGGGTATTAGAGTCTTATTCAAAGGTAGTTTTGTTAATTCAAACCTTTCATTTTCTTTTAAAATATCCATTTCTTATTGCATTATTACCTTTTAAAGTGTTCAGAATTTATTGCTTTCTCAAACATTTTTGACAATTTCTTAATATGATAGCAGTAATCTATCGTATACTTCAACATATCATTTACTCCGTCATTAACGTAATAATCACTTAAATGTTTTGTACGTGCTTTAATTCTTTCACTATTTTCAATTACTTTTATTGGCTTTTTAGGCAATTGCATATTTACCTTTCTTATATATTTTGAATTTAGTTCCTATTGCATTTAGTGTTGCACAGTTAGGCCTAAATTCTACGTTGCAAATTTTTCAGTTGCCGCCTGTAATGAGAAAATATTCTTCTCAAAAGAAGGAATAAATAATACATCGTTTAAAATTTTATTATGCACCTTCCCATTGGTACCTGTCATTTTAAAACAAGCATCCTTTTTAGCGCTAAACTATTATTCCAACCACCATTTGCTAGTTCTATTATGTGATTAGAGGAATCAAAATCCTTATGAAAATTTATGAATTTGGATTCATCACTTAAAATGTCCTTTGTAGCACCACAATTCATTAATATATCAAAACAAAATTCATAATTATCATTTATGGCAAAAAATATGTTTATCGGATATTGATACATGTTTCACCATGTCCTTTTCATTATGTGTACGGTCGTCTTTCGTTTTTCTGCAATACTTCGTGTTATGCGACGTATTTTTACAATTTTTACACCAAAGTTTGGGTCTTCTGCAGTCTTGAGATTTGTCTTAATTGAAAAACATTAATTTTCTTGAGTTGTTGTCTTGGGAAGAAAGCTGTAGGCTGTCTGGTGGGCTTTCTTTCATTCACGCTCATTACCGCGCTTGGGCTAGTATCTTCAGTTTTCCTTGTTTCTTCGAAATGTCTCAGGACAGTTTTAACATTTTGAAATGTCATGGAGGTGTTTTTTGAGCTACAACAGTTGTAAATGTCTTATACTCATTCGTTAAGTCTTTTTTTAAATCATATCTATGAGCAATCCATCGCTTATTATCTTTCTGGAATTTTTTAAAAAGTGTACCTGAACTCTCAGCTCGAATAACGTAGTCTGTTATATCATCTTCCGGGTCTTTCCGTAACGAAGTCAGTGTAATGTTATCACTCTTGGCTTTACACGTGGTAGAAAATGGTCCCATAAAATTCTTAGCGATTTATCATTAATAATTCGAGACGCTCCTTTCATTTTGATGATAAACTTCTATCGTCGAGGTACTCGACCAATTCTCTAAATGCTGATTACCGTGGTGATGGTATCATATAGTTTCTATGTTCTCATATATCTCAGAAGTTTCACTTTACATAATTCATACTTTCTTTCATCTCCGTTAAACATTAACCTATGTCATGTTGAATTCTTCGTTTGTTCTTGACTGGGCGCATAACCTGTTGATATGGAATGGTTTAGTCTACTCACAGTGTTAGTAAAAATGAGAACACAAGACGTATTTTAACAAAGGCAATGGACGCACGTGTTTACACGTTGGTTTACTTCACTGAACATACAAGAAGGAATAAATACAAAGGGAAAATTAATTGCGCACCAATTCTTGGTGGTGCCAGTTGTCGCGTAATAATTTACCACGTAGTTCTTGAAACGCGACTTACAGGCAGTAGCTTCATATGCTCAAGGGACAATTTTAGTTGCTAAAATCAACAATATATATATATATATATATATATATATATATAAGAAATTTAGCATTGAACTACATTACTGGAAAATGACCATTCTACAAAAATCAAAACAATATTTCTTCTTTATCTGTTTTATTTTTCAAAACGAACGTCTTTGATCCAGATTCAGCGCTTGTCAGTCATCACTAGAAACATTGATGTTAACCGTTTAATGACTGAGTCAGTGAATCGGATAAATTTAGAATAACACTATCATTATATGAAAATATTTTGAAATACTCTAGATAACATTTATTCAAAGAAATCAACATTGGCTTCAAACAAGGCCTCTATATGACATCGGATATCTCCTGCAATACCTTCTGACAGTCTCCTATTGGCTAGAAATGCTGCCGTTATCCTTGCCTTCAGTTCATCTTTAGTGTTGCACAGGGTTATGCACGTCCGCGCGCGGTGAGGAATTAAGACAGCTGGGTTAAAAGGACCCAACAACTATTACTGTGTACTAAGAGAGAAGGTGGGTGAAGTAGGGCAGCCACTGTTACAGACCCTTCATCTCTTTTGTTTCTCTCTCGGCTGCCCTGAAGCAAAAGGGTTACAAACCAGCCCACTATTTTAAAAGACCCAGAAGTGATGGGCCTAAATAGCGGAAAAATTTGAAATTGATATAGTGAATATTTTTCACCAGCTTTTCTTTGGTGTCCACACCCGGGATTGAACCAGGGACCTTTAGATAGCAAACGCTCTCACCTCCGGGAGAGTACGGCTCTGAACAGGGGCGTAAGTGTCCGACATGGCGTGGAGTCCCATCAATTACTACAGATTGCTGACTGTTGACTCCAGTCACACGTCCTACCTTGAATCGTATGGTGCATCTGCCGTTCGGGACCCTGACCCAAACATGACTCTGACATGGTAGTTGTGTATCCTATTGGCTGGTGCTGAAGAAGATGAGACATCGTCCTTGGGTGTTACATTATACCAGTACACAGCTTCCTGTATGGTGCGCTGCTTCCTGGCCGCAATTGTTTTTATCGTCCTGTGGCACCGTTCAACGATTCCGTTTCCGGATGGCGCGTATTCGCATTGGAGATGCAACCGTACTCCCCTATCTTCCAGGAAGTTTCGAAAACTCCTGCTGGTAAAGGTAGTGCCGTTGTCAGTCAGTATCTCGTTTGGTGGACCTCGCAAAAGACTGCCTCTAATTAACGGGCTACTGTACCCGAATCCTGGTACCGAATTGGTCGCCACATAGCAAATCGGGAGGGTCCGCAGTCGATGAGACTTAGGAAGTGTTCACGCCCGTAGTGGGTAATGTCCATTCCTAGTCGACTCCAATTAGTGCCCACATATAGTTTTCCCTTCCTCCAAGTGCACTGGCGCTAGATCGATGGATTGACACTCCACACAAGATCGTACTACTGATCTTATGGCTGCCATTGTCGTAGATGGGCTAACTCGACGCGCAAAGTAGGTTGTTCGCCTTACTCGAGGGTGCCCACTATGAATATCTGGCGCTCACTCAGAGCAGTAGCGCAAATATCCTGCGCCATATCATTCCTCTTTTTCATGGCCTTAAACCATTGTTGTGGCACTCTCGACAGTTCGTCAGCTGTGTTCTGTTCCAACCTTACCAGCGTTACATCAGCGGTCAGCTCATACTTTTCAATTATCTGCGAGAGTGTGTAGAGCCTCTTGCTAACCAGCATCTCTGCGGCCGCTTTCGTTCGTACCTTTGACCTTCCACTCAATTGTACGTACATAATGAGTCCGTTTTTAAGTGAAGCACTTTGGCCTGCCATTGAAGGGCAAGGTTGACACCCTTCACCACCGCATCGAGCTCGGCCAAATTAATATGCTAGGGGTTATTGTCCGGGTGCAGCCAGCATTCATCTTCGATCACGGCTCAATTATCTTCCAATGACACTCCCGTAGCAAGTGAGCTTGCGTTATCCCACAAATCCATCTCCCGGCCGGCGGTGCACCAGTCTCCCTTAACTGGATCATTCCGCTTAACCCGGGCAACTGTCTTTCATATCATCATCTCCAGCAGAGAATCGGTGAGCGCAGTATCCCAACTGTTGGATATTGCATTGCCCGACGCTTGATGAATCCAGCAGCCACTCTGGGCCAGCCACAGACAGGAAAATAACCCACAAGTCTCCAGCACAGGGAAAATGTTTCGTCGTGTAATAATATGGGGAACATCGGGAATTTCACTACCCCGCTTCCAACGGATGATACCATTTTTCCCCAGACCTGCAGACCAAGGATTTTGGCACCATCCTGCAGTCGCTCTGGGTCCTTACAAATTAAGCTGTACTCGGAGAGGTGCGTTCTTACCCGAGCTGTCGAAAGTAGATTTTCATTGATGAAAATATCGTCGATATATGCTGACGTGGCGCTCTTGATGGTCGGGTCTCGAGATATAATGGCTTTGACAATAGATTTTATGATGAGGCACCACATTGAGGCCAAAACCAAGCCGGGTGATGCAATACCTTTGCCCCCTCACAGTCTGATATGCCCACAAAGATTCGTCAATACAAACTTGAAGATATGCCCGTTTCAAATCAAGTAGTTACATATTCGCACCTTTCTTGCGCCATTCCCTCAATGCATCGATATGCTCATTTAGCTCCCTGTAATCCATGACTGGACGCACTTTATGCTCGTTGTGCTGAATCACGGCCACTAGCGGAACCAGTCTTTTAGGTGGACCAAATCTCTCTTTTGGGTAGGGAAGCAACCAGCCATTCTCTATCCAATTATGAAGTTCGGCCTCATAGCTCTTTCTGGCATGTTTGGGAACTCGGTACTCCGCTACCTCATTGCACAGAAGCTCTGAAGATCGTCCCACGGACCATTTCCATTTAGCAATTCAACGATTCTGTCTTTCATCGTAATCCACACGGAAATACGGCTCATCAACATGGATTGCTGCGCATACATTTGCCTTTCGTCCATCAAAGCTCACTGTTCCAGCTTGTGTGATTGTCATGCCGCCAAAAACTCTGATGGCGTCATTCCCTAGTATGAGGTCAAACCCTAACAGCCGCCTGTTCACAACTAGGGCATCAACGTATACAGACTCAGTGCCGTTTACACACAGCTGAATTCGGCTTCGCTCGCAGTTTTCCATCCGCTGTTAGCATCCTAGCTTCTCCGAGCCTCCAGGCATGGCACACAAATCTGGTGACCAGCGTCCGCATACATCCAGTGTCCACCAAGGCTGTAAATTTCAACCCGTTAACATGTATATCAGTTGTTGGCAGCGCTTCATTCTTACTTTCCCTGGGGAGCAAGCTGACGCTGATCACTTCTCCCCCGAAGCGTTTCCCTAACACTCTGAAGCAATATGGTCGGTCTCTTTACACCGGAAACATCGTATCGTCCGGGGCAACTGATGTGGTCGTTCAGGGGACAAATGTTTGGGACCGGAGCACTTATAACAAACAATTTAATTCTTTCGGGTCCCAGCTGGCACGAGGGCAGGTTGATCTCTTCATGCTGCTCAGTGTCGATCATAATGGCTCGTACCCGTTCCACGAGTTCACCTATTGTCATATTATCCATGCGCGATGACGCTCGCAGCAACCGTCATACATGCTGACTATTGGTCGATCCCCGACAAGCTGATCCAGTCCTTGCAAATCCACCAAATACTCGTTTACAGTCTCCTCGGACTGAAGTTGCCGCGCTACGAATTGATCGTACGCACCAAACGAATCGGGGCCGTAGGCAGCTATAAGAGCCTGCTTTATGCGTTGCAAATTGTCTTGTTTAATTGTTGGTACACAGCGAGGGCACCACCCCACAGGCGCAACGGTAGTATCAGCTCGACATCCGTTCTCCTGCAAAGGTCGCAAATCATTTCGACGCGCTGAATCAATTGGATGACGGGTTCGTCTGAAGGAGAACCACCAAACTCCAGAATTCTGTCCATGATAAATTTCGATTTTAACCGAAATAGCTTGAAGATTTTTCACCAGCTCCTCTTTGGTGTCCACACCCGGGATTGAACCAGGGACCTTAAGATAGCAAACTCGCTTTTGCGTGTTGTTTTCACCCTCCTCCTTCCGTCTGCTAATCGTCCGTCTTCTCTTTCTGTTTCTCTTTCCTCTCAGACGCTCTGTCACTGAAGAGAAATACGATTCACACGCTCAGGCAAAAATGAGTCGCTTTTATTGCCAAATTGACTACCCATAATACATTGCCACTTTTATAAAAGTCTACTCTGCCCTCTCCAACCTCTTGATGCTTCAAATTTCTTATTCAGTGGGTACAGTGGCTTACCGCTCCAAATACATTACTTCTATCATGACCCATTTTGCAGGCCAGGCATCGAGGACGCTTTGAGTCAGGTAAGTTCGACCCTTTACTACAGTGTCATTAACAGAACTGCTACTATGATTTTCATTGAGAAAGTATCTGACTATAACTTTAAACAACATAATATATTGATTGTAATTTCCTTTAATAAAATTGTTATCCTAATAGATTTTCCATGTCTTATGTTATCTTTTGCACTTCATTCTTATGTGTGATATTGAATGCATATTTCTACTGAGATAAAAATCTATGAATCCGGATTTTTATAATTTTTTTATCACGAATACCTCCGATAAAGGGAATATCCGAATGTCTTATTGCAGAATCCTCCATAGAAAC